>CM061535.1:128587515-129297371 GCA_030545055.2 Neoaliturus tenellus
CCATGTAACAAAACTGGTTGTACTGAAACACCATCATTGTAATTGTTTGAATTTACAGTTAACGTTGAACAAAATGAATGTGATTTGCTGCCTTTTTGGAAGAAATAGGCCTATCCCATGTCCAAATCAATCTGTACTGAAGAACAAACAACACACAACAAAGATAAAGAATTGAATAAACAATAAGTGCAATTCATTTGTAAAGTCATCGACAATTTCTTTAACGCCTGAAGTCCAATGACCACAAGAAACACACAGAAATGCTGAAACGGTTGCAATCGACCAATGTGAAGGGGCAAAGTAGAGGCTGATGGATGGCGTTTCAAATGAATTTTATTCAAGCTTAAGTTTTGTAATTAAATATTTAATTGATCAAATAATTAGTAACTTTTATTGAATAAGTTACACTTAAATGCAAACTTTATGTAAACAAATGACAAGACATATTTTAGAATATTTCTTTTTCAATTAGTCGGTGTAGCATTTTAGAGTCCTGTTATGAACAGGCAAAATAAAAGTATATAAAAAGCTGCGTACACCCAGGAAAAATATACGGAGGCCTATAGAGTTTAATATTTTAACATAGGGCCAAAATGTATGAAAAGTAGAAATTTCATTGTTATAAAATATTTATAGGGATTAAGAATTTAGCAGATTTCAGTGGCGGCGTTAAACAATAAGTCGTTCAAATAAGTCGCAAAAATAATAAAAAACAATTCGTTGAATAATTAAACTAGCTTTATAGGCAAGAGGGTTGTTATAAATCTACGATTGAATTGCGGATTTCAGAGTTTACAATTGATTTTAATATTTTATGCTTCTGAAATTCGTTATTTTCAACTGTATTAATTACTAAATATGTATTAAAAAAAAATTATCCTGTTTAGTGTCAATTTTCTTATTCCCAGTTGGGCGACGACAGCGCAAGCAAATGGAGAAAAATGAAACTACTGTATCTCATTACCCTCTTACCTACGGCAAACGTCAGACGCTTTGGCCCTCTTTGTTGTGGACATTATTTATTATAATTAACTTAAATTCTAGTGAAATAAATTCCCTGTTTGTTGTTTAAGGATTATGCCAAGGCAGAGAAAGTACTAGCTTTTAGCTAAATGAGTTGATGGGTTATCAGAAAACAAGTACAGTATTAAAAATTTAAACACATTTTTAAAATTATCTTGTTTTTTACCAAATTTTTAATGAATTTCAATTGGTGTTTAGAACTTAACTATAAATGTGAAAATTTACCTTAAATTCAGTTAAAATGTTTACGTTTAAAATATTTTCGTATCTTGAAAAAAAAATCGAGTTATGCTCGAAACAAGTTTTCAAGCGAATAACTCGGGTTTGAGCACAGCAAACGATGTCGACTCAGTGATTTTTACCATCACTTTTTCGATCAGATAACGATTGCACACTATTCCGCTCATTTAACCTTTTTTATTTCTTATGGTTTAGTTCTATGTTAACAATTATGCCAATGGCAAACATGATAAAAATATATTCAACTATTTTTTTTAACGGGGTTTGAAAATCTTCCCGTTAAAAAATCTATTGAAATCTATTCTCTATTGAAAAAATCTCTAATCAGAGAGAAACAATCCGTTAAAAACTGTATTTAGAATAGAGACCTATCACACTTATACAGGTTTCCAGAATTAATTGCCGCTACAAACGTTCTGCGGAGGAGCGCTGGCTCCAAGTAGTTGTTGCCGGTGGCCGCTAGATGCCACCGTCGACACCACAGCTTGGTCCACTAGCGCAATAAAAATATTATTTTTAAATACATATCCGTGCATTATGTCCCAAAATCAATCTGTAAGGGGATATAAAATTGAAAGAGAAATCGTGGAATCAACATTTATCTTCAAATTATTAATTAAAGAAAGTTAGAACAGAAAAATAGGAAAAAGGTTCTCTTATGGTTTAGTGCACATTGAAAAAATACTTATTGATACGCTCTATACGTTCAACTTATGGCCTGGGAAGTGCCCTGTACTAGGTACGAAATGGTCTAGTTCAGGGCACTTCTCAGGCCAACATTCTCTTTGAAGATCCTCGCCCACCTTCGGTAAGTATGGCGAGGCTCAATAAGACCTCCAACTCGAGCGTTTACAGCTGTATTAACCTTTACTCGCCTGCGGCTCGACTAGGGCTCCGCCATGCTCCCTAGGAAGGGGTTGCCCCAAATTCGTAAAGTAATAAATTGATCAAATATTAAACAGGCCTAGTTCTACCAAAGTACTGGTCAGCCACACCGGCCAAGTAACACTACTCCACAAACAATAACAAATCAAAATATTTGATAAACAGTTTTTTACCTTAATTTTTAAAATTCAATCCATCTTAACTGAAACCATCGAAAATAACTTAAAAAAAACAAAACAATTTGGTAATTTGAATTTGTTATTATCGCTTGACAGGTTACGGAGAAAATCCTAAAAATGTATTTTCCCATGTTATTCTTATGGGAAATCAAGAAACCCCTTCATTTTGCTTATTTACTGATATAACTTAATCAAATTTGATATGTTACATTATCTAGATAGGGTTTAACTTATACTAGCTCACAAAACCCATATGGCGGCAAACCTACATACTCACCCCCCTGGTGTTTACGGGAAAAAATAAAAAAATAGCCAGATCTGGATACAATTTTGCGTTAAACCTTCAAACAATAATTATTGATTAACTTAGATTTTCCAACAACATTCCGTGGCAGCAAACCTACATACTCGATCCTATGGTGTTTTTATCGGGAATGTAAAAAAATATGAAATTTGATTGGAAATTCGCTGAGGACGCAGGTCTGCTGTGACGGTGGTATTTATTGATTAAATGTGGAAAATTGCTAGTTTTAAGGATTTATTTTGAATATTAAATCATGTAAGCTAAGATAATGCCAATTTTCAAAATCGGTAGCTGGAACGGTTGAGTCAGAAAATTTTATATAGATCAGTGAGTCAGTTACACATGGGGCTGTATACAGGGTTGAGTTCCTTAAAGTGATCCAATAGCTAACTTTTTCACTATATATCTGACAGTGTTACTTTTTTATGGGGGACCCCTTTACTTTTGATTTTTGCTTTCAGGTATTGTATTTCACTTTTTAAAAATTTCCCGCCATTTTTTCCAATTATGGCGACCAACTTTAAAATTTTCTTATGGAACAACCTACATGTTATGGTTTTTTGTTTTAAATTTACATGTGATTTTAAGACGTTTTTTATACTTTACGATTTTTTTACTAAACCAAACGGTTAGGGAGCTAGAGACAATTAAAGTTCATTTTTTTATTCCATAAGGATAACATGGGGCAAACTTTATCTGGCAATATCTCCGAAACTATTGACGAAAGTAAAAAAATACTCTAAATAAAAAACGTATTAAATTGATGTTTTAAGAACATTTGAACCCATAAAAATTATAATTTACGCATAAATTAACTTCTTTCCAATATGGCGGGCAAAATACTGTATAAAATTTTCAAAAAAATTTTTTTGTTATTACGAAAAAAATGTTCTTAAAACATCAATTTAAAGACATTTTTGTTCTTGAGTGTTTTTTTATTTTAATCAATAGTTTCGGAGATATTGCCGGATAAAGTTTGTTCCCATGTTATTCTTAATGGAATAAAAAATGAACTTTAATTTGCCTCTAGCTCCCCTAACCGTTAGGTTTAGAGAAAAATTGCAAATATTAAAAAAAGTCTTAAAAATCACATGTAAATTGTAAAAAACACAATGAAATGTAGGGTGTTCCATAAGAAATGTCAAAGTTGATCGCCATATTATAAAAATGGCGGGAAATTTTGGTAGTGAAATAGATACCTGAGAACAAAATAAAAAAGTAAAGGGGGTCCCCCATAAGAAGTATACTCTCTGATATATAATAAAAAAGTTAGCTATTGGATCACTCAACCTGTATGAATAGTTTCCGGTGTACTGGCCATTGTACAAATCGAGAAAAAACAAATTGTAAATTAAATATTTAACAATTTGTTTAACTAACGTAATCATATAACAATTTAACGCTAATCGCCCATCATGACCGTCTTATCCTTGATGATCAGAGACGAATCAATTTTTTCAGACGGTAACGGAATCTAGAATGCAAATGAAATGTGACGTTCAGTGTCGGCAGGTCTAGGGTCTAGTGTTTGCATATAATTTTTATTTTCCATGGACATCTTTGCCTGTAGAAAAAAAAAGTTTCGTTGATGAAGAAGACAGAGTTCTCATGCAGATCTCGACTGCCAAATTATTGAGTATAGGCTAGTTTTTGTACTTTTGACTTATCACGTTGACTTATGAAAAAAGAGGAAAAATACATTTTGGAAAAGCTCCATTAAAACTAAAAATAGTAGTTTTGAAGCAGAGATATGTTGAGGGATTATTGCAGTTAGCCTCTTCCAAGCGTTAAGTGGTATATTATACTAAGTAGTATTCAAGAATTTTATAACACGTATACTGATTTACCTAGTATGTACTGTTGGAGTAAATAATGTAAATTCAATAATAAAAACAACACTTTATGTAAAAATTATTAGTAGTGCGCTATAATTTATTTAACTTGATTGTCTTTTTCATATATATTTATTTTAATACACTAAGGTTTTTTTGTAGTGGGAACTCCTCGTTACAATTTTCAAGCGATTTTCAAGTTTTTGGTGTCAGTGGATTAGTATTTGGTCTGGAGCTGTTTCCACCAAAAAATTATGAAAGTGAGTTTTTAAAATAAAAGCGTTATAGCCTACATAATTCAAATTTGAAAATTTCCTATTAGAATAACATCGGTAAGGAAATTGAAATAGTTTCACAGCTGTAACGAGTAAAACACAGTTCACCAGATATGAAACCATTTCTGGTGACCTGGTTACCTATAGGCAAAACCATACAACTAGGTTAATAGGTGTTAAATCTTGATTTTTGAACAGTGTTCACTTTCTACCGTGGTGTGTTTTCAAAAATAGTTTTATACATTATTTGTATATGTACAGTATATGCCTAAAAATACTTACACAAAACGACCAATGCAATGCACAGTTTCCTAATATAAATAACAAAATAAAGCAATAAGATATCTTATCAAAATAAATTTATGATAGGCCGATATCACAGTGCAGATAATGATTGAACGTCTTGGTCAGTCCAGCAACTTGAACTACATTGACGACACTGGACACTCCTAAACACATCTGGCGGCGATTTGCTGAACTACTTGAGCTTTGACTGTTAATAAATCCGTCAGGGAGCAGTGCGGTCTACTTAGACTTCTAAAGTGAATTAAACAATTTTATTAAATTAAAAGTTTTATCATTATCAATCAAACTTAAATTATTATAAATATGTGTCTAACAATTAAGAGTCTGCAATACCTGCGCCATCTTGGTAGTTTGTCCCTTAAGAGCAAATGTTAAAATTTGAAACATTACTGTGAGTTTGTTTTTCGTCGGAAAATTTCAAACTTGATGTCATTTTAAAATGTTACCATAGTATCTAGTGCTTAACGTGATAGAAAATTAATATAAAAAAAAATTGTCCACCCGAATAACGAATAAATTATAAATATATTTAACACCATTTTTTACTCTATTTAAAAAAAAATTTTTTAGTAGTTTTATTGAAAATCTATCCACGTCATGCACTCCGTCATTCCCTTATGGTGAACATATTCAAGTTTCATGCAAATCCGATGCAAGATTAACGAGATATGCCTATAGTGTTTCAAAGACAACAGTAATGTTTTGAATATAACGTTATTCTTATGGGACTAAAAATCCAAGATGGCACAGGTAGTGCAGACTTGACTAGGTCCCGTATTTTCATAAAGATATCCTAACAAAACTGGATGTACTGTATACACCATCATGGTAACTGTTTGAATTTACATTTAACCTTGTACACAATGAATGTGATTCGCTGTCTCTTTTGAAAAGATATCCCATGTCCAAATCATCCGTACTGAAGAAGAAATAACACACAACAATGACAAAGAATTGAATAAACACAAAGTGCAATGCATTTGTACTGTCATCAACAATTAATTCTTTTACGCCTGAAGTCCAATGACCACAAGCAACACACAGAAGTGCTGCACGGTTGCATCGGCTGATGTGAAGGGGCAAAGTAAAGGCTGATAAATGGCTTTTCAAATGAAGTTCATTTAAGCTTAATTTTTTAAATTAAATTTTTAATTGATCAAATGTCTTGTAGTAGCTTATATTGACATAAGTTACACTTAAATGTAAACTTTGTGTCAACAAATGAGAAGACATATTTAGAGCATCCTTTTTAATTAGTCGGTGTAGCATTAGAAAGTCTGTTATGCCCAGTCAAAATAAAAGTATATAAAAGCTGCGTACACCCAGGAAAAAATATACGGAGGTCTATAGAGTTTAATAATTTAACATAGGGGCAAAATGTATGAAAAGTAAAATTTCATTGTTATAAAATATCTATAGGGGTTAAGAATCTATCAGATTTAAGTGGCAGCGGTGGGGTAAGACAAACAGTCCACCGCTTCCCTTCAGATCGCAGACTCTAATGTTATTAATATCTGTTAAGTTTTTAGTTAATTTTCAGTGCTTGTATGCGTGTGATATATTTTATGTACCTCCAGATATTTTATATCTAAAAAATAAATAATGCTAAAAGAGTAAACGAAACATCTCGATGAGGCAACCCTTTCTTTTGTGGCCCCAGGGCTATCTCCCCCCCCCAATTACGACCATGAATATACTGACCAAATAATGAATCGTTTGCAAGCCAACCCGCACAACTTGTAAAAACGTACTGGGTCCCAGCTAATGCAGCATCCGCGGTTCCCAAATGCTGATTGACACCATTGTTTCATGGGAACCGCGGATGCCGGTAAACAGCTGATCAACAATGTAAGCAACAAAATATGAAACACAAAATTAAAAACAGCTGATTTACACCATTGTTGCACCGCATGCTAGAAGCATCCTCATTATTAGCATTTCAGTATTGCTTATTAATCAAATTTTTTTATAATAAAATAATTATTTTTATAAATAAATACTCCATGTTTGGTACTTTCGTGATCAGAAATTTTATTTCTTTTTTATGATGATGAAAAAAATACATACTTGCTTTACAAATAATAAACTTGTCTAAAATATCTCAAAAACCGTTTGAAGTAAAAATTTTAATTTAAATATTCAGAATCTACGTCAAATTTCAGTAAAGTTTAATCTAAAAAGTTTTTTGTATTTTAACAAATAACAAAGTTGTAGGCAAAAGAAGTTTTGAGAAAAACAGTTTTTTGAGCACAGCTAACGAACCAATGGAAATATCTGGGATTATTACACATCTTTTTGTTCAGCTTATAATTCCGCACTACTTTGCTAATTTGACCTTTCCTGTAACTTTTATAGATTGCGAGATCCCAATGGTGAGCATAAAAAAATGAACACAATGTATAAATGGCGTCTATCTTCAACCTTTACAAACTTTACCAGGTTGTTCAGGAGGTCAAATCAAGCAAAAAATACAAATATTTGTATCTCGAGCCATATTGTCTCTCTGTATGTATTTAATTTTTAATTAATCCATGACATCTTTGAAGTTATTTATACTTGGCTCGAATTAAATTTGGCTATAACTTATACGTACCTATTAAAAATGGCGACCATTAAAATGTTTGAAGCTAATATCTTAAAATCTGGAGATTTTACAAATTTTGTTTAAATATAACAAAGATTTTAAATTTAATTATCTAACCAGACATGCTAATATTGTCAAGATCTAATGACGTATAGCTTAGGAATTAGAATGTATCTTTGTAAAAAAGTTTTTTGTCGTGGACTTATGAACATTTTTGCAAAAAAATGTAGTTTTGCAAATTTTTGTATAAAAGCTTAGTTAACTCCATGGTTTCTTGTTTGTTAGTTACAACCTTATTATCTTTTGTAAGGTAATAAAATTTTTCATATTTTTGTTTCTTGTAAACATTTTGTAAAAATTCCAGTTTTTAAGATTCGGTATATAGTTAAAAAAAATTAAAATCGCCACAATTTTTTCATCCTTAATAGTTATAAGTTTCAAAATTAATTTGTATTTTTGTCTCAGTACACTTTTTAGTTGTGCCGAGTTAAATTCTGTAAGTCAAATAACTTCAAACATATCATGGCTTAACTAAAAATTAGGCTGCATGCAGGCAGATAGAAAACAATACAAGACATTTGTTTAGATTGGTCACATTTTATGTTGTATTTTTTTTCTTGCTTTGACCTAGTGAATAACGTGGTTAACTTTGTAAAGGTTTACATATGGCAAAATTATTTTACCTATCAGCATATACATTTTATAGCCCAAGTCAAAAAACGATAAGTCGTTCAATAAGTCGTAAAATGATAAAAACAATTCGTTGAATAATTAAACTAGCTTCATAGGCAAGAGGGTTGTTATAAATCTACGATTGAATTGCCGATTTCAGAGTTTACAATTGATTTTACTATTTTATGCTTCTGAAATTCGTTATTTCAACTATCCTAATTACTAAAAATGTATAAAAAATACATTTATTCTGATTAGTGTCAATTTTCTATTCCCCAGTGGCGCGACTACAGCGCAAGCAAACGGAGAAAAATGAAACTGCTGTATCTTATTACCCTTACCTACGGCAACGCCAGACGCTTTGGCCCTCTTTGTAGTGGACATTAATTATTATAATTAACTTAAATTCCAGTGAAATAAATGCCCTGTTTGTTTAAGAATCATCCCAAGACAGAGAAAGTACTAGCTTTTGGCTAAATGAAGTTGATGGTTTATCAGAAAACAAGTACGCAGTATTAAAAATTTAACACATTTTTAAAATTATCTTGTTTTTACCAAATTTTAATGAATTTCAATTGGTGTTTAGAACTTAACTATAAATGTAAAATTTACCTTAAATTCAGTAAAATGTTTCGTTTAAAATAGTTTCGTATCTTGAAAAACAATCGAGCTATGCTTGAAACAAGTTTTCAAGCGAATAACTCGGGTTTGAGCACAGCAAACGAAGTCGACTCAGTGATTTTTACCATAACTTTTTCGTTCAGATAACGATTCCACACTATTCCGCTTATTTTACCTTTTTTATTTCTTATGGTTTGGTTCTATGTTAACAAGATGCCAATGGCAACCATGATAAAGATATATTCAACTATTTTTTTTAACGGGGTTTGAAAATCTTCTCGTTAAAAAAATCTATTGAAATCTATTCTCTATTGAAAAATATCTAATCAGAGAGAAACAATCCGTTAAAAACTGTAGTTAGAATTGAGACCTATCACACTCATACAGGTTTCAGAATTAATTGCCGATACAACGTTCTGTGGAGGAGCGCTGGCTCCAAGTAGTTGTGCCGGTGGCTGCTAGATGCCACCGTCGACACCACAGGCTTGGTCACTAGCGCAATAAAAATATTATTTTTAAATAAATATCCGTGCATTATGTCCAAAATCAATCTGTAAGGGGATATAAAATTGAAAGAGAAATCGTGGAATCAACAATTATCTTCAAATTATTAATTAAAGAAAGTTAGAACAGAAAATAGGAAAAGGTTCTCTTATGGTTTAGTGCACATTGAAAAATACTTATTGATACGCTCTATACGTTCAACTTATGGCCTGGGAAGTGCCCTGTACTAGGTACGAAATGGTCTAGTTCAGGGCACTTCTCAGGCCAACATTCTCTTTGAAGATCCTCGCCCACCTTCGGTAAGTATGGCGAGGCTCAATAAGACCTCCAACTCGAGCGTTACAGCTGTATTAACCTTTACTCGCCTGCGGCTCGACTAGGGCTCCGCCATGCTCCCTAGGAAGGGGTTGCCCCAAATTCGTAAAGTAATAAATTGATCAAATATTAAACAGGCTAGTTCTACCAAAGTACTGGTCAGCCACACCGGCCAAGTAACACTACTCACAAACAATAACAAATCAAATATTTGATAAACAGTTTTTTACCTTAATTTTTAAAATTCATCCATCTTAACTGAAACCATCGAAAATAACTTAAAAAAACAAACAATTTGGTAATTTGAATTTGTATTATCGCTTGACAGGTTACGGAGAAAATCCTAAAATGTATTTCCCATGTTATTCTTATGGGAAATCAAGAAACCCCTTCATTTTGCTTATTTACTGATATAACTTAATCAAATTTGATATGTACATTATCTAGATAGGGTTTAACTTATACTAGCTCACAAAACCCATATGGCGGCAAACCTACATACTCACCCCCCTGGTGTTTACGGGGAAAAAAAAAAAAAAAAAAAAATAGCCAGATCTGGATACAATTTTGCGTTAACCTTCAACAATAATTATTGATTAACTTAGATTTTCCAACAACATTCCGTGGCAGCAAACCTACATACTCGATCCTATGGTGTTTTTATCGGGAATGTAAAAAATATGAAATTTGATTGGAAATTCGCTGAGGACGCAGGTCTGCTGTGACGGTGGTATTTATTGATTAAATGTGGAAAATTGCTAGTTTTAAGGATTTATTTTGAATATAAATCATGTAAGCTAAGATAATGCCAATTTCAAATCGGTAGCTGGAACGGTTGAGTCAGAAATTTTATATAGATCAGTGAGTCAGTTACACATGGGGCTGTATACAGGGTGAGTTCCTTAAAGTGATCCAATAGCTAACTTTTTCACTATATATCTGACAGTATACTTTTTATGGGGGACCCCTTTACTTTTGATTTTGCTTTCAGGTATGTATTTCACTTTTTAAAATTTCCCGCCATTTTTCCAATATGGCGACCAACTTTAAAATTTCTTATGGAACAACCTACATGTTATGGTTTTTTGTTTTAAATTTACATGTGATTTTAAGACGTTTTTATACTTTACGATTTTTTACTAAACCAAACGGTTAGGGAGCTAGAGACAATTAAAGTTCATTTTTTATTCCATAAGGATAACATGGGGCAAACTTTATCTGGCAATATCTCCGAAACTATTGACGAAAGTAAAAAATACTCTAGAATAAAAACGTATTAAATTGATGTTTTAAGAACATTTGACCCATAAAAATTATAATTTACGCATAAATTAACTTCTTTCCAATATGGCGGGCAAAATACTGTATAAAATTTTCAAAAAATTTTTTTGTTATTACGAAAAAAATGTTCTTAAAACATCAATTTAAGACATTTTTGTTCTTGAGTGTTTTTTATTTTAATCAATAGTTTCGGAGATATTGCCGGATAAAGTTTGTCCCATGAGTAGTGTAAAAGTAAGGCTTTTAAAACAGTTCAAGGTCACCTGAGCGATGACGTCATCGATGACGTCATCGAGGTCAATGACCCCATCGATGACGTCATCGATTGCATCATCGATGACGTCATCACCAATGACGTCACTTCCTTGACGTCACACCCATGACGTCACAGAAATGACGTGCTGATGACGTCATCACTCCTTACGTCACCAAGATGACGTCATCGATGTCACAAAGGTCAAGGTCACGCTGAAACCTAAAATTTTTTGGCACTTTTGCTGTTTCTCGCACTACGCTCCGAGTTTTAGTCACAGTTACCATGACCTTGACAACTTGGAGCGAATTTGCGATGAGAAACAGCAAAAGTGCTGAGGAAACTTGAAGTTTGCAACGTGACTCTGCCTAAACCGTCATGTGACACCGCTCGGGTGACCTTGAACTGTTCCAAAAGCCTTACTTTAACCATTACTGCAACCGCGATGTGCACCCTACGACAGACACCGAGCGACTGACTGTCCGGCCCCGCGCACTCTAGGTATATGGGAAGTGGTGGGGGGAACTGCGAAGACCTCGGGAAACTCGAAAATGTCAAGCCAGGTAGCACCGTTTCGGTGCTACCTTAAATTTACATGTTAAAGTGTGATGACCTTGAGGTTGACTGTGAACCTGGGGCTTAGGATTGTGTTTAACAGCTTGACGTTTTCGCCAGAGTTCAAGTGTGGTGACCTTGAACTGGTTAAAATTAAAACTGCACAGCAGACTGCACAACACGGATGTGCACCCTACGACAGCTGCCGAGCGACTGACCTCCAGGCCCTGCGTACTCTAGATATATGGGGAAGTGGTGGGGGAAATTTCAAGGTCATTCAAACGGAGTTTTAAAAAAGTCAAAGAGTAGAAAGACTACTCTTGTGAGTCTATAGCGATTTCATTGATAGTGAGTGCTTCGGTATGCCAAGTTGATCTGTATTGACACGCTCCTAAATAATGTTTGCAAAAACCTGCAAAATGATTGTTGCACAATTTGCAGCCAGTTAGCTGTTTTAGTTTAAATTCAATGCAACGTTCAGGGCAACAAGTGTACTTATGCCCTCTCATTTGGTACACATGGAATGTCTTCAACTTCGGTTTCGGCTTCTTCCAAGACTTGCACTTACACATGCACTGACCAAAAGCTTCACATGTTCTACAAGCCAGGCCATCCACCACATCAATGTCATTCGGCCATGAAAAACATTTCTGTTCGCAACAGTAGTTGAGTTGACTTTCCATGTTGCTGCGGTGAAGGTGCGCAATGAAATGATGCTGTAGTCAGTGAGAGTGCACCTTAAATAAACTCAGTGGAGGGGGAAAGGTCAAGGTCATTCAAACAGAGTTTTAAAAAAGATGACTAGTCGTCCTCCTCGTCCGTCGTACTTGGAGAGCTGTCAGACGAAGAGCCCCGCGCAGGTGCTCTCCAGATGAAATGTATATCTATTTGAAAGCGCAGGCCGGGATCTTGTACCATCAACTCCTTTAATCTATTACATACCAATTCCACTTTGTACACATTGTTAATAATCAACACCCAAGGCTTTGGCTGAACATAACGTGTAGTTGAGTCAGCCTCGCAGACAGTTACATCTTCCGGTGATATTGGAGTGTATAAATGTGTAGAATCTCGTTGCTGAGGCTGGCTTGAAGTTGAAGGTTCTGTGCCGACCCTGGTTGCATCAAAATTCAAATCCATTCTACATTCAAGAGGTCCAGGGTTCCCGTTGAATACATTGAGTAATTTTTGATACAAGACTTCCACTTCTGTCGCATCCTGTAAATGAACAGTCCACCGCAAGGGAAATGCTTCGTCCGTAGTGGAGTCAACTTGAGAAAGAGTTCCTTCCGCCATGGCAGCTAAGCAAGGAATGAGGTGAGCTGCAGTCAGTTGTAACATTTTCGAAAAGTAGAGGGGGAAATTTCAAGGTCATTTAAAATTGGGTTTTAAAAAAAGGAAGGAGTGGAGAGGAAAGTTCAAGGTCATCCAAATTGAGTTTTAAAAAAAGGAAAGAAGGTCACTCCCCATCAGCCTTGTCGTTGTCTCCTACATCTTCATCCGCATTAGATTCACTGTATAGGTAAATCGGTGACATTGGTGAGTATTGCGGTGAGTGTTGACCGTTGTTGTCCTCCTACCGCAATGTAACTTGCGACCAATCATAGTTGAAATTCATTTGTATTATGATCCCAGGGTTGTCCCGCAGTATTTCTTTCATCCGTTCACAAATTGTTTCCAAATAGTGAACACTGTCGATGGATAGTGTCCAACCTGTACTCGTTCCAACATCAGTAGTGGAGTCAGCTTGGCTGATGGTGTTGTCCGCCATGGTTGCTTGTCGAACAAGGAATGACGGGTGATGTGATACTCATGCAGGAACATGGTGAAGTGGTGGGGGAAGTTTCAAGGTCATCCAAACGGAGTTTTAAAAAAAAGGAAAACCTACAAAGTAACATTGAAACTTTCCAACTGATGGTGGCGGGCGTTTTCTTCTGCAACCTTGCCGACACATGTGACTATACCATATAGTATGAAAAGTACAACCATAATAAGGCCGAACAATAAAAGATAGCCGTTGACTATCATGATATTTTCTGAGTGGATCTGCTTTCTTCTTATCTCCCTCTCTTGCATCCTCTTCTCTAACTCGTGGATGAAGTCGCAGCATGCGTGAGGACATCTTTCATCTGTTGGTAGGTTTGCCATTGTTGATGTTGTCGGTTTGGCTGTTGAAGATGGAATGAGGTTTCCAATCGTGATGTGCCATGTACACCAATAGTGAAGTGGTGGGGGTAGCAAAGCAGTGGAGGGGGAAGTTTCAAGGTCATTCAAATTGTGTTTTAAAAAACCTATCTTGTTACTGAGCTAATATGTCAGTAACAAGATAGGTGTTTTTGCTCTTTTACTTCTTTAATATAATGAAAAAATAAACATATTCTACAATGGTTAGAACAAGAAATACAACTGCTAGTCAGCTGAAGTAATCCAAGTTGTCCGGCTCGGTCTTCATGGACGTCGGTGAGGAAGCTGTCGATGAGTGTCCAGGCTCTTCCTTTGGCTGCCGGGTGTTCCGTATATTGCAAGCGTAGACTTGCACATTTATACGGTAGCCTCTTGCCACCATTAGCTGCAACTCCTTGTACAAATCGTTCAGCTCCTGTTGCGTCTTGATAGTCACCTCCTCATAGCTGGCACAGCTTACGTTGAGAGACATCCTGATGTTGCTAGGTTGGCTGCTGGAGTAGAAATGAAGCCAAGGCACAGCGCTTGGAGGTATATGAAAAAGTGGTGGGGGTGTTTGCATTCAAACAGGTTTGACTTGTAGCGTGGTGGTGGGGGTAACTGTGAAATGCAAAGGTCAAAGGTCAAGGTCACCCGCGAAGTTTAAAAAAAATGCAACATATCAATATGTGACAAACTTCACATATTGATATGTTGCATTTTTTTGTCTTTTGTATTTTTTTTCTTTTTTATGGTTTATTTATTTATAAAACGTTACAATAACATATTTACAACAGTAAAACTTAAATCTAACATTGCTGCTTGTCGGCGATGTGGATGGTCAACTCGGTGGAATTGCTACCCGTGCAACCGTGGGAAACCAGGTAGAGATTGCCGGGTTGGATGGAGCGTAGATCCTCGTTCTGGAGGAGATGGACGAACCGTTTCGGCAGGTAGACTTGGAACTTGGGCTCATCCCCCGGAGTGAACGGTGCCTCGCTAAGACTGCAGCAGATGGCCTCTCCAACTGTAGTCTCCATCTTCTTCATGGCGTGGATAATGTAGTGCTTCTCGTCTTTAAGTTCGGAACACTTCTTGACGGGTAGTATGGTAGATTTGGAGTGAGCATTGAACTGCTCAACCAAAGTTTGCAGGAACTGGTGAGATGCCATGGTCGAGATATAGATCGTCTTCTTCGTCTTCTTGCTGGGAGATGTTGTCGTCTCGGAATCTCGAGTAATACTCATGCCAGGTCCCGGTCTGCTCCTCACTTATATAACCCCCGTTACCCCCACCACTCCCCATTTCCCCACTTTGAAGGTAAGATGCGAGTTTATAGGCGTTTTTTAAAGCGCAATGTCTATCTTTTTCATGTTCTGGACTTTTAGTACAAATACAAACATTTTCCATCGTATACTTGTAATTTTTATCCAATTCCACATCATTAACCGGAACATGAGTAAATCCTTCGATCCATCTTTTCTTTTCCAGCCCCTTTGTGTAAATATTGGTAAACTTGTCTGAAAAGTGATGCATAATGTGATACAAGTCCGTGTAACTTGTAAAACCATCATACCAATCGATATGATTTAAGTGTTTTGAAATCCATCTGTTGGTAGTAGCGGCTTTACTGGTTAAAGATGAATAAGAACATGGTGGTTTAAATAAAAACGAATAAGGAACACTTGTATTGATGTCGAAAAACACAAGTTCTTTTATGATAAATCTATCATCATTACCCCGAAACGCTTGGAACTCAATTATACCAGGTTTGGACTTTACTTGTTCTTCTTCCTTGTCCATTGCGAAGATCACTCGTCTGCTCATGACGAAGTCCAAAGGTCAACTGATTTCCACACCACGGTAGGTACGACTTTTATACCCGGCCGTACAGTTGTTGGCGCGTTGGTGTATATTTAACGTGGGCACCGTCCCCGGTAGGCCTAACCCCACAAAGTGTTTGATATTGTTTTAAAAATTAACCATTGCTGTGTAGTTAATTGTCATTTAGGTTTCCATCTTTACATTTTCCTTGTTTTCATTTTCATCACTAACACTTGATTCTTCTCCTCCTTCTTCTTCCTCTTTTTCATGTTTTACTGATTTCTTATGTAGTTGAGCGTACTTTTCCAATTGTCTCCACATTTGTACTTCATGAGGAACCCTATTGAATATAGAAGTATCTACAGGTCCGTACAATATAGGTGCGTCCGGTTGTTTGTCCAAAGTGTCTTCCAGATAATCTTTAATAATTGAACTTGAAAACACCAGTTGTCTCAAGTATCTCGTTATTGGTTCAGTTGCACAAGTTAGAATAAAAAACTCTTCTCGATTAAGTTGAATCTTGTTATCATGTCTTGTTGTGTCTCTAAACCGCAACTGATGATCACCACGATGTTTAACAATATCGATTTCCACATTTGAATCCAAAAGGCCTACTCTTGTCTTTCTTCCAAACATGTTACTACTTAAATAGCATTCTAGCAGATGCAAGTGTTTCATAAACGATTCCCAAGCAGTGTCCGTAAACAAAATCATTTTGGGTCCATGAGTTAAAATTACAGTAGGGGAATAATCTGTAGATTTCATAACACCGATTAAAACACTTTTGTCCAAACTGGAAGAGATTGGGTAAAATATTCGCAAGAATACCTCACTTAATATGTTAGGAGAAATATTATCTTCAATATCCCTTTTCCTCTTGTGTGCATTCTTTCTTCTTTTACCTTTTTCCTCAACATTATTACTGGCGTGGAGTTGTCCGCAAGCGTTGTGTTCATCTCCCTCCGGTTGACCTTGAAGATCTAAAAAGTCGGATATCTCCTTCTCAATATCTACTACATTTTCTTGTGTACCACTAGGAGAAGCCATATTGAATAAGATGCTACCCATACAACAACAGGCAACAAACTGATAAGGAGCGAGCTGAACGCTCTGCTTTTATACTCGCGGAATGCATTGGAATGTAGGAAAACCGGTCTTTTACAATACATTTTTAACAATTCCAGTTAAAGGTGTGTATGTTACGATTTTATCATGTAGAATTAAACAGTATGCAGTTGTATTAGCCGATATAGGCGCGTTGAATTCCATTTCTATTTTTATATCTACACTTGATGATTTTACCGATTCATTTTGTTTAGAACAATCGATTACAACTATAGGGTAACCATCTAAGTATTTTTCTGGTGATAGTAAAGGTGCATTCGTTTTACCATAATATGAACTTTGGAATCTTGCATACATATCGTACAATATGCTGTACTTTTTATTAGCGAATGACACATTTAAATTATCGTATGGAAAAAATTGTGAATTTAAATAAACTTTAATATTTTTCAAGTTGCAATGATCAAATTGGCCTGCATGTTTGGTGATGGTGTCTCTTCTGCCTGTTTGTAAACCAAATATAATATACCTGGCTCGTTCCACATAATTAGATGTTTTAACTGTCCAAGTGTGTCGATCCGTAGTTGGCAAGCTGGGATGTTCATGAAATTCCCAACTTCTAAAAGGAATTACAATATCACGATCAGCCTTTAACTTTCTTAATAGTAGCATTCTATGCTCGTCAGCTAATTTTACATGTGGAACTCTCCATACAATTTTGTCTAATGTTAATTTCCATTCTAAAGTTGCATCTGTTGTACCGTCTGGAGCTTTAATAATATCTTTATCGTTTGAAGATCTCAACAAAACTAATTCTTGTTTAACGTTTAATATTATTTTCCTATAATCTTCAGCAAAACCAAGCAACAAACGTAACGGAATATGAAAATCAAAATTTCCATTTGTATCTGGAGTGATTGTGTCTTTTGCAGGTAAAACCCATCCTGCAGGTTGTATTAAATTGGTTTCATTAGGTGATATAGATGTTAATCCCTTTAAAGTTGTTGCAATACCTACTTTTTTAGTAGAATCAACTGTTACACCTGATATTTCATATCTAATTTCATCAAACAGGAAAGCCATGGGATTATTTATAAATGGAACTGTTGTACCAGTAGTAGTACCGTCCTTTTTAGTAACTTTTCCTTCAATATACAAGTAACTTTCACATGGTAGTGTGTAAATGTCTTGATTTTGTATGGGAATACGAATTTCATCGTTATTGTTTAATTTTGATGAAGTGTAAGGGTTGTGGGTGTGATATTCTTTTTCCCATAGGGTTTCGTCGAATGTTGGACCCTGAGCTATATCCAGTATATCCATTATCGGTTACTTTTAATCCAATTCTCTCTAAGAAACGAATGTTCTCGCGTGTTAACTCCTCCACAGCTGAAGAGCTACTAATGCGGATTCCTGTAGGTTGTTCGCTTTTAAATGTTAAACCCATGATTTTGTATTAAAGTGTTGATTTTAAATGTAATCTAACCGTAATAGGCTCTTCTCGGAAATCTATCAAGTTACCGTCTTGATCCAATACGTTCAACACGATGTCTGAAATGAAAGTGGTGTTCAAAGGTAGATATACCAGGTTTTGCGGCTTTTCAACAATTTTAAATCCAGGTGGTACACTGGGGTAAAAAGTATGTATTATATGAGTATTTGCTCCATCTCTGTAAGCTCCTTGTATAATATTACAAGTTATGTCTATACTATTGACTTTTAATATTGTTACAGTTTGTTTACCGGAATGTGTTTTATTTGGTTCTAAAATCGCTCCATCTTTGGGAAATCCTAATAAATCACCAATTGAGTCTGACTTACTGAAATCTATATAATATTTTGAAGTAAGCTCAGCTTTCATTGTATTGTTATTACCTTTTAGTGTTATATTGTCTTTTCCCATTTTATTTTGCAAAAATTCATTAATATGATCAATTTCATAAGAACCTGTGGGTAGAGTGCAAACTTCCAAGTCTGTAAACTTCCCACTGGCATCTTTTCCTTTATAATAATGCAATAAGTTATTTTTACCTTCCGTAACATTGGGAATAGAGTTGTAAGTTGTAAAATCCAACAGTGCTGCCTCCCAAAATCTTCCTTTTTGCAAGCGTAACGCTGGAAAAAGGATACTTCGTAAAGTGGACGATTTTCCTGTTAATGATACCGTATAGGAAGACATCTCAATAGTGACTGATACTTTTAGCTAGGAATTCCAAACATAAATGGCCGCATATTGAAGTATTATCAGGTTGTTCTCTTTTATAGTTGTAATATATGTTTTTAGCAGATTTAAAGTAATGTTCAAGTTCTTTAGGTGGTGGCAAATTTCCAAAACTATCAAAATAATATACATTACTATTTAGTTTCTTATAGCACACCCAATGGGTGCCGGACCCTTCAGTATTATCCAAATTTACGATTCCAGTCTCATTTTTCCATATTTTCTTTGGTAAACTGTCTTTCATAAATACTCCGCGGAAAAATGGTATTTTTAAACAGGAAATATATTTAAATAATTCAACATTAGTCAACGCTTTATGTGGTATAACCAATTGATTTCTTTTATTTAATATGCACGATACGGTCTTAGGTATAGACCAGCCCCGTTTTTTACCATTGACCATATTGTCGGTTTTTTATTATTTTTCCTCGGAGAACGTCTTTTTAGTCTAATATTACCACCATGTTTTCTCTTGGTTGATCCTTTTTTATTCTTACCCCTCCTTTTTCCACCTCCTACCGCTGTTTTAGCCTTCATACCTGCTGTTACCGCTAAAGCTGCTGCTTTTTCCGCAATACTAGCGTCACTAGACTTTACTCGTTGCCAAGCTATATTCGCTAGCTTTTTATCAGCGATTGACCTATTTTTTGAATCGGTAAACGTGGAATATGCGATATCGTGTTCTTTACAAGCCTGATCTAACTTATTTATGCCTGGATCACCTCTTTCCAGTCGTTTTTTCAATTTAGTTCCTGGTCCGCAATACTGATAACCTCCCGGTATGTGAAATTCGTATGGTAAAGCGTCTATTGCTCTGTTTACGATAGATCCTACTGGAATACGATTTAAAGCTTTACTTAACAGAGAAACCGCTGTGGACGTGATACCGCCTCCTTTCCGTATAGTGTCTCGATATGGACTGGTGTAATGAAACGCCATGATTGTCTTTTATATTTGAAAAGCGTAACCCATGTGTTACCTCTATGACAGGTTGCACATAAATGATGTAATATATGGTGTTATTTAGTTAAATATCAAAAGTACCCCAATCTGATGATCTAAACTTTTGTGTGTTATGATTAAAAAAATATTTATAAAGAATTTCTTGTTTAATCCATGTATTTCTCATTTTTTCGTCAATAGGTTTATGTTGTCCTGCTACAATATAATTATGCATATCAAATAATAAATTACCTATTACTTTAACAAGAAAATTAACAGTTACAGCGTTATTGGCATAATCAGGGTCTGCAACATTTGTTAATCGTTTGTTATCACAATTCCACCATTTTTTTCCAGTTGGCTCTAATTGTATTATCTGTTCATAAGTAACAGCATCACCAGGCTTTTCACCAATACCTAAATTTGTCAATAACTTTCCTTTACCATCCCAAACATAATTGTTTTCTTCAAGTAAAGTAAACTTTTTATTTCCTTGTACAAATACATCTCCTTGACGTGTTACTACTTGGTTTTGTTTCACAAAACCGGAGGTTTCTTGTTTTAAAGTTTCCTTCATTTGACCCACCGTTGCACCATCTGATGGTGCAAAACCATCTTTTACATTCGCTAAACAATTACCAAGACAGTCAATAACTCCTACATCACGTGTAATACAATGATCTTTGATGTATTTTAAATTTACAGCATCATTTTCATTTTTTGGATAACCTATATCGTTAATAACAAATTTATAAAAAGAAAACCCATCTTTTGTCTTTTCAGGTATTATAGAATGTAAATAGCGTCTATTTATGCTGTCTTTTTCATCTACAGGGTCTGCTACGTTGGATATACGCCGATTTTCAGCATTATACGTTTTTCCATTAAATTTTAACGTATTCTTTAATTCCGATGATAAATAACCTCTGTTTATTGCATCAGCGTTTTGATTTGGCTTACCAACGTTGGAAATTCTATGATTACCCGCGTTATATGTGTTTTTATCTAATTTCAGTGTTGGTACTATCTCTTTTTTTAATACTTTTAAATTTATTGCATCATTTTCATCTGTGGGATCATTAATGTTTTTTAACCGTTTATTACTAATATCATAATCTCCATCAGGTGTTTGTGGTAATCCAACACCTCTTTTTAAAGTATTAAAGTAATATAATCCATCTGATGAATACCGTCCGAACTTGTCAACACTCATGGTGCAACTGAATAACATTCTAGAGTGTAACCCATTTTTATAATATTAGTCCCGATTTCTAACCCATATCAGTTTTTATACAAATTCTTAGTCTTCATCAGTTACATTTGCATCATTCCCGGGACATTTAAAATATTTTAAATCTGCACTAATTAATGATCTGTCTGCTTCATTTCTAAATACATGATTTTTATGAATAAATTCCTCACCAGACAATTTTCTAAATCCGCTAAATGAATTTGGATCTGCAATTAATATATTTTGATAATCATTTACATCCATTAATTTAAATCTTTTGGTATTATAAATAAACTCTTGATTTGCACTATCATATTGTAATGTTTGTCCTATAGTTGCAGCATCCTTTTGATCTGTTCCTTGTGCTAAATTACCTATTTTCTTATTTTTCGCATTGAAAGTACTACCTCCTGGTTTGTCTAATATTAAAGATTGTTTTACTACAACACAATCGTAATCATCGATACCTGGAAATATGTTAATTATTCTTCTATTTGTACCCAACCAACTTCTATGATAATTGTTTGGATTAGTATGTAAAACTTGTGATAAAATCGGAACATCATGAGCATCTGTAGCTAATTGCGCATTTGATAATTTCATGTCTTTGCAATCCCAAACATTATTTTTTTGTTCAAGTAAAATAAACTTTTCATTTCCTTGTACAAACACATCACCCGACCGTGATACTACTTGATCCTGTTTTACAAATCCAGATGTTTCTTGCTTTAAAGTTTCCTTCATTTGACCCACTGTTGCACCATCTGATGGTGCCGAACCATCTTTAACATTCGCTAAACAATTACCTAGACAATCAATAACTCCTACATCACGTGTAATACAATGATCTTTTATATATTTTAAATTTACAGCATCATTTTCATTTTTCGGATAACCTATATCGTTAATAACAAATTTATAAAAAGAAAAACCATCTTTTGTCTTTTCAGGTATTAATGAATGTAAATAGCGTCTATTTACGCTGTCTTTTGCATCTTTAGGGTCATCTACGTTGGATATACGTTTATTTTCAGCAGTATACGTTTTTCCATTGAATTTTAACGTATTTTTTAATTCTGATGATAAATAACCTTTGTTTATTGCATCAGCGTTTTGATTTGGCTTACCAACATTGACAATTCTATGATTACCCGCGTCATATGTGTTTTTCTGTAGTCTTAATGTTGGTGATATCTTTTCTTTTAATACTTTTAAATTTATTGCATCGTTTTCATCTGTGGGATCTTTTATGTTTTTTAACCTTTTATTAGTTATATCATAATCCCCATCAGGTGTTTATGGTAAACCAGCTCCTCTTTTTAAATTATTTGCGTAATATAACCCATCCGAGGAGTAACGTCCGAACTTGTCGACACTCATGGTGCAACTGAATAGTAATCTAGTGAGTAACGCATTTTTTATGAGATTACCCCACGGTTTCGGAGTTCATCCACTAAAGCCACCCATTCGTTTTCCAATCCAGTATGACCCGCTTCTTTAGCTTCATGTATTAGTTTCATTCTATCCACCAATTTATTGATATTATTGTAATAAATCACATTTGTGTTATATAGTTTCTTCATTAAACCTGTACCTGTAACAGATTTGTTTCTTTTTCTTGGTTCTGGAGCACTTATATCCAAAGTGGATGACACAAACCTTCGTTTTACAGGTTTTCTTGGCATTATCGGCATTGGTTGTCTTCTCGTTGTTGGTATTAACTTGGATACAAATACTCTATATTTTAAAGACCTAGATCTAAAAACTGGTTGGTCAGCTAAATATTTTCTCCTGTATGCATTTGTGTGTTCCAAAATCTGTTTATATGCTTCCATGTCTTCTTCTTTAACTAACAATTCTAAAGGCTTTTTTTCAAATAATAATTCAAATAATCCTCTTGTGCCCTTATATCTTTGATTACCAACAATAATATTATCATCTTCATCAATGTTTACCGGGCTATTACCAACCATTAAACCTTCTTCTGTTAATCTTACTCCATAACTATGGTAGTTTTTATTAGGATTTATTCCAGCTAACATTTTTATCATGTATTTCCTTCCTAAAGGTCCTTTGTTATGAATGTTTTCACCCAACAAGCTTATGTTTGACGGACCTTCCCTTGCTTCTTCTTCTTTTTCCTCTTCACTAGCAGTTGATACATTTTCATGTCCTCTTTTAGCTTTTACTTCATATAATTCTCTTATACCACTATAGTCTGGTGATTCTAGCTCTCTTTCAGGTTCTCCGCCGGTAAAACCACTATATGTAGAGGATTCCAGGTCTTCATCACTAAAATCTTCTGATTTTACATTTTCTCTTTCAAACTTTGTAATAGGTGCAATTGCATCTCCTTCCAAAACGGGTTTAGCAAATTTTTTGTTTAATTGTTTCAAGGGTTCAGTAATAGGTTTAAAAGTAGATTCAAGAAATTTCTCCCTTTCGCTAATACCTAATTTTAATGCTCTGTTTTTATCTCGAATAGAATCACTAAGTGATTTTATTTCCTTTATTAACTTTTCTTGGTTAACCATGTTTGTAGCAAGACGTGTTGTACAACAATGAATGTTTTACATCATGATCAGTGTATTAGTATAAATTTATCAAATCCTATCCTGTATCGACCATTGTTTAGCGGTTGTTCCTTCATAATTGTTAAAACCCCATATTTTTCAGCCCAAGCCTTTCCACACAACTCTTTAAATCGTTCAAATGGCATATCCGCACTTACATGGTCATAATATATGTGTTTTAGGTTGGTTTCATCCTGTTTAAATACAATTAACATGTTTGCATTGTCTCTAATGAGCTGTTTCGGTATTTTGCTGTAAGTTTGACCAATATAAATGCTATCTATGTTGTTATGTCGACCCATGGCGAAGTAATTTCTTATTGTATTTTGATTTTCACAAGATACGTCGTCAAATATGAATACTGAGAATGGTTTAGCCTCTTGCGGTTGCATGACACTCTCGCTCGCGTTGAATTTAAAATATTTAACTTCAGGCACATTATTGAGTATTTGTTCCAATAACTGATATTTTGGTTGTTGTAGTGACTTTGAAAATACATATAAATTATTAAAACGTAATCCTTTAGGGTTTGTAATCAAATTGAATACTACATTTGTTTTTCCACAATTGGAAGGACCGGTAACCAGACAACGCACCGTGTTTGGTAACAAAACACCGTGTTTCCCAGTATTGAATTGAGAACCATCCACTGTGAGTTCATCTATATTATTAATAGTAAAATTGTCTTTTTGCGGTATTATCTCCATCCTTTGTAATGGTTCAACCCAAAATGATGCTCTATCATTATATTAGATCCTTTTTAGGTATCCAAGAATCTTCCGTTTTATTAAATCCTAACCATCGTACTTTAACCTTATCCTTTTTTCGTTGCAACACCTTTTCAACTAAATATACATCACCTACTGTTGATTTTAACATTTCATGTCCATAAAACCCTCCTTCAAGCAATTGTCCTTTATTATCTTTTAAAATGTAAGTTTCTGGTACTGTAGGTTGCACCTTAAATACGGTAAATACCTCATTTGTCCAGTTCGGAAGATATCTTTTACTGAATACACCTTTGTATTTGCTTATTCGCACTTTATCGCCAACATTAAACCTTTTAGGCTTTAGTTTTTCAACTTTTGGTTTAGTATTCATTTTTATACGTTTTAATACAAGTTTTTCATTTTTATTAGTCACCTGGCTTGGTTTCATACCGATAGTTCTATGAAACTTGTTATTGTAATCGCTTATAAGTTTTGGTAACACATCAATCCATACGTGTGATCCTCTGTTGGAAAACATCTTATACATCGCACCTTTTAAAGTTCTGTTAAATCTTTCAATTATTGATGCTTTTACCTCTGAATTGGTTGAGTAATGGTTAATGTTGTGTTTTTTCATTAAATTTGCAAATTCCTTATTAAAATATTCTTTTCCATCATCAGTTTGTAAATGTTTTATAGTATGTTTGTCTCTTTGTATAGCTGTTTCCATTGCTTTTGTAACACTTTTACCGCTTTTATCTTTTAGTGGTAAAGCATCTGCCATTTTTGAAAAACAATTAATAATAGTCAATATGTATTTAAATCCTCTATTTTGTTTACTATAAGGAATCATTTCGATTAAATCCGCTTGATATAAATCAATTATTCCTTTTATCACTGTATTTCTTCGTGGAAACTTTCTTCTTGCAGGTTTATGAAGTTCGTTGACAATTTCTTGCTTCAAGTTCTTCATATTGCAGGTTTGAATGTTTCATGTATCATATGTATAATCACAATGAATGTTGTCTTGAATATTCACATCATTTATATAGGTCAAGGTCATCCAAACTTGTGTAAAAAAATGGGGAACACGGCGTTTGACTTGCCGTGTTCCCCATTTTTTTACGGAAGGAGAAAGGAATAAGGTCGAAGTTGTAGAAGGACGAAGAATAGGTTACTAGTTGATAGGGTTTAGAGAGTAGTGGCCGAAAGGAAGAGTATGGATTTTATCCGGCATAATATGCCTTTTATCATCTTGAGCTGATAGTGCTCTTTTAACTTCAGTGACACTGTAGACCTCATGTTTAAAGCTTCTGATAGTGTTGAACGTTGCAGACATTGTAGAATCTTCAAACAAGCAGGTCTTGTAATGGTCAAATGTCACATGTTTCTTTAAGTATGATGTTTTGACTCCTTTAGCTTTCTTCACTGTCGGTATGTCATTTTCCATATACATCTTGAAGGAATATAATTTGGACATCAGCGCAACTATTTCCTCCAAAGGCATTCCATTTGCTTCATCTTTAAATTTTCCAATTACTTTTTTATTCTTTTCATTATAATTTGGATGGTTCTTTGGATAGTCAGAGAAGTCAAAGTCGTCTTTGTATGGGAAACTCCTTAGATCTTCATACATGTCCAAAGTCTTTAACCAGTAGATGAACGCGTCGGTATCCATGTATGCAACTCCAATGTTGTCTCTTCCGTAGTGTTTAACCATTTTGTTGTAATGGAAATCATACATCAGAGTTTTACTTATATCCAAAATCGACATTCCAATGTATAACGGACGATCCATCACTATTGTTGTTTTCTTTATACTAACGGCGACTAGATCTTCGTTTATAATCATGGATGTTCCAAAATTTGGTTTTTGCACTAATTTTTCCAATTTCCTAGGATCACTTACTAATTTTACAATCTTGTGTTTTCTTTTGTTTTCTAAGGTCTTCCCAAAGATGGCGTTATTCATCAATTTATAAAAGTCCTTTTCAAATGCTGATGTTGCTGCTGCTCTTCTTGTAGTGTTGGAATCAATATATGGTTTCAACCAACAAGACTGGGTGAATTCAATTGCTCTATGAATTCTTACTAAACGTAGACCCAATTCAAGAGCTTGTTGAACTAGTGAGCCACATACCGATCTTTATTCTCCAAGGTCATCATCAATTTTGGCCATCTTCCTGTTGGTGAAACTTCAGTCTTGGCTAAGAGAGGCAAGTCGTAGTGATGATCATGAAGGTGCTCTGGATATTCAAAATCACAGTCCAAAATATAGCCTTTTGAACCATTCTTTGGAATCTGTGAGATGTCACCGATGGTGGCTGGGTCGATCCATTTGAAGTCAGCGTAGGGAAGCGGATTTGACATTGCCCAACCATAAAGGTTGTTTGCGTCAAAGTAGCCAAGGTAGACTGATGGTTGTCTCTCGTCGAAGCCTGGGATGTACTTGTTGTTAGCTTTCACATGACGTGTTACAGCTTGTGTCAAACCGCCTCGTACACCAGATTCTATCATGAGCACCATATCAATATCTGTTAGAAGTTCTTATCGACAGTTGGTTGACTTTAGCATAGCTTGCCATGCTAATCCTGGAGATGTGTACGAGTGTAGAGGGTCCAGTCCATAGGCGGAGAAGCAGGTGTTTCGAAATTCTTCCATCACATCGCACAGCAGAGTTACATCCAATTTTATGTAAAAGTCAGAATATTCCCCTAAGGTTTGAATGTTTAGTTGGTTCCAAACATTACAAGCATGATTGTAGTCTTCAACGGTAATTGCACTTTCATTTAACTTGCTATTGAAGGCTTCAATCGGTGGCAGACTGGTTTCTTCAAATTTTTCTACAGAAGTTATGTAATCATAGGGAACACTCCTTTACGCATTACTAAGTCCAATTTATCTTCAGGTACAATTTTGCTGGTTTCTTTTAGGTCTTCTCTTCTTAGGTTCTCAGACAATTTACTCAAACTAGATGACATAAATCTATAAGAGTCTACGAAGCGAAGTTTAATTTTACCTACTGTTTTTGAGAAACTGATGTACTTCTCCAATGTTTCAGCTAATACTTCAATTTTTCCATCATCTCGTCCTAACTCTGGGATAATAAAGTGAGAGTCATAGCCGCTAAGATTGTGTAACACGACAGGGATAAAGTTTGGCAGTTTGTAATTTATATTGCATGAATTACAAGCAGCTCCTCTGTATAACCCTGTCAGGTGATCGTGATCTCTTACTTTTTGATTTTCTTCACTGAAGCTCTTCTTGCATAAATAACATCTTGTTGCCGAATTGCATTCTTCTTGTTGATTTTGGTTCAAAGGTTCCATAGGTACAACATTACCGTATAAGCGTTGCGCCTTTTCAGCAATGTCGTACAACTGGTCTACAAAATACTTAGCGGCTTCTTCACCACGGTAGAGTATTGGAGTGGATGTTAAGCCATAGTCTTGCAATTGTTCTTCAGGTAAAGTAGATTTCACCAATAAGCAAAAACTGTTAGGTTGATGCAATTGATATTTGGTTCTTCTAGTTACTTCACCATCCGGAAGTTCCTGTGGCACTAACGTGGATTCAAAGTCAGCGTAGATAACTAGTGGAATCCGGTATTGGTGAACTGTTTTATTGAACTGGACAAATGCTCTAGATGGTGGTGGCAGACTAATCTTCACTTCATAGTTGTCATTACAAAGACGTTGGTGTTCTGACAACCACTCTGATCCTCCACGTCTCAAGTCTTTATTTGTGAAACAAAAGCATCTCTTACACACTGTTACTCTAATTTTATTTTTAGTCACTTGTCGTCCAACCAAAGTTTCAAAGTTCTTGATGTAAACATAATGTGATATTTCACCTTTGGTCAATAGCAGTAAATCCGTATGATTTTGACGTTCAGTCTTTGTAACTCGTAACGGGTATACGTTATTTGATTCGTCTAAACCAAACACATTAACTGAAACTCCTGGGTTTTTTCTTTCAAATTTAGCAACATCATTA
This sequence comes from Neoaliturus tenellus, assembly GCA_030545055.2. Lineage (NCBI taxonomy): Eukaryota > Metazoa > Arthropoda > Insecta > Hemiptera > Cicadellidae > Neoaliturus > Neoaliturus tenellus. The sequence goes on from CM061535.1 coordinate 128,616,070, forward strand.
AGACTAACAGGATACGACATACCTTGGAAGTTATAGCGGTGTTGAACAGCTTCGTATGCTATGCTAGGTCTACAGGCATTAGGTTCCACATATTTTGCTAACATTGCATACCGGAAACATTCATTATCCTCATTTTTCACATTGATACATGATCTTGTATCTCGGATCACCTTTGGTAGAGGGATAAAGCTGCTTCCTCTCATACCATATCCATGCTTGTGAACCCTCACATCCATACCTTCAATTGATGATAGCGTCCAGCCGGATCCTCTTCCTTCATGTTCTTGAAGTTTCACTAGCAGTTCAACCAAACATTCTTCTAAAATTTCGTTGATATCAGATGTGGTTGTAAGGGTTCGGTTTTTAGCAATGAATGCTCTCGGTGAATTTTCACCATCGGTATTAGTAAACATAGCCTCCAACACCAATCCAAATTTAATAAAGTTCAATCTTGCCAATTCTTCCGTCAATGTTTTTACAACTAGTTTTTTAGCTTGAGTTATAAAATTTTCCAATTCTAATTGCACGTTATTAATTTTGAAATGAATTACAACTGGTCCTGGCAAGGCTGTAGTGCGCAGTTGTCTTATATCTTCCATATCCTCTTCTTGGGTACGCAGTTGTTTTAAATCTTCCACTTTTTCTTTCATTTCCTCTTGAATAAATCCTCCAGCTGTAGATGGTCCAGCTCCGGCGAATTGAATAACACTTGGTCTTCTTCTTTGCATTAACTGTAAATAGCTAGCCCAGTCCTCCTTCTGCTTCTGGGGTTTTTCCAAAAACCGATCAATCGCATCCAAGTCTTCTTCACTTACTACAATCTCTTCTTTTCTGTCCTCTTCACGATGCAATTCTCGGTGTAACTGTAGATAGCTATCACAGTCGTCCATCTGCTTCTGGTGGTTTTCCAATAACCGATCAAACGCATCCAAGTCTTCTTCACTTACAACAATCTCTTCTTTTCTGTTCTCTTCATGATGCAATTCTCGGTGTAAAACAAAGATATCTTCATCTTGGAAAAACTCACCACAAATATCGCAAAGAGCCATTTTTTTACAGTTTGGCTTTGAGTGTGCACTCGGTGAATGTCCACGCAATAATGAGCAGCGCGCTCAACCGGGTCCCTTTATACCCGAGGTTGAAGGGTGGGGGAAGGTGACGTCATATACATCCAGTTTATCAATCATGTAGTAGATTTGGCTTTTAAACACCCATTTTCAATTTATTCTTCAACAGGTTTGATAAACCAATGATCTTTGGTCTAAATCCACTACTTTGTACAAATTTTTTTGTTTGGGCACTTCTCGTCCGGAGCAAAAAACTTTTTGGTCAAGGTCAAAATTTTTTCTCAAAAAAAAAAGTTCGGGGGGGGGGGAGGGGGTGGGGGAGGGGGTGGGGGAGGGGGTGGGGGAGGGGGTGGGGGAGGGGGTGGGGGAGGGGGGGGGGTGTCATTACTGTATTTAGGTCAAGGTCACGAAAAAACTTTAAAAAAATTAAGCCCCACCTGGGGCACTTGGGTTGTCATCGCTGTAGCCTCCGAAGAGACCCAACTATGACAACAGGGCAACATCCAATGTCGTGTACCCTTCGCCACGCGAGACTTGTAAACATTTACTGCATTGTCTTTTCAATAGCTAACAAAGATTCATTTACATAATTTTGAGTTTCCAGGAGGAAACAAACTGAGGACACCCTAATGGCTTACATCCTCGGTCCGAGTGCAGAGGCCGCCGCAACCTTTTGCATGCCAGCGTACAAACGGACATGCTCCCAAATGCCATCCGCAACCTTTTGCATGCCTGGCAGGAGCCTACCGATAATTAAAATAGGCTTTACACGAGGGCCTACTCCCGTAACCTATCTTTAATATTTTTAATTTAGCAATGCATTCAATTTTTACAAGTCTTTGTGGGTCAAGGCCACACGGACATTAAAAAATTTCGGCCCCCGTACATCCATGGCCGTAACCACGAATGTTCGGGGGCCTTGGGGACTAAAAACACAAATAGCTAACAAAGATTTATTTACATAATTTTAAGTTTCCAGAAGGGAAACTAACTGAGGACACCCTAGTGGCTTACGTCCTCGTCCGAGTGCAGAGGCCGCCGCAACCTTTTGCATGCCAGCGTACAAACGGACATGCTCCCAAATGCCATCCGCAACCTTTTGCATGCCTGGCAGGAGCCTACCAATTATTAAAAGTGGCTTTACACGGGGGCCTACTCCCGTTCCCTGACGTTACAATTTACTTTGAGCATTGAAAAAGCTCAAGGGGGATTGCTAAAACAAGCGTATACACTTTAGAAACATAACACACTTACAACACACAATTGAGCTCAACGTAGTCAATGCTGGAACAAGCACATACACATTAAACACATATAACAAACAAGACACAAAGGATAAAAGACACACAGGAGACGTAGGGTACAAGTAAAACACTCTCATATAAAACAATTCGCAATACCCAAACGCAAGCGCAATATCTTACAACTAATACAAGTCTTAAAGTTAGAGTAGACTTCGCTAAACACTGAAGGCGCCATTCAATGTTTAGTGATGCCTATGGCGGTCCGTCCCGATCGTTCACGTTCAACGCGCGGGAGCGGACTGCGAGCCGGCTCTGGCTGGGCCCCCTTATATCCCCACCGGGGCTGCCACGCCCAGGATATCAGGGGTGGGGGAGGGGGTGGGGGTGGGGGTGGGGGTGGGGGTGGGGGGGGGGGGGGGGGCTCGCACTTTTTGTCGGGGGGGGGCTCGTACTTTTTGTCGGGGGGGGGGGGGCTCGCACTTTTTGTCGGGGGGGGGGGTCAGGTAAGTTAAGTGGGTCAAGGTCACCCACAACACTTGTACTCTAAGTGTTGGCTATACCCCCACCACAACTGGGTCCCTAGGCTGCACAACACCGCTTCGCCAGTATGTCTCCGGCTTCCATGCGGTGCGTCTCGCTGTTCTCTAGCTCTCTATATGTAAGTAATTTTACAAGTTCTGAATGTAGGTCACTACACTTTAACTCTGGGACGATATCGACTTGTAGTATTTCAGTGTTTTTGACTCAAGGTCATCACACTTTAACTCTAGCACATCGGTTATCGTACCAGAGGTGCTCAATAACCTAACTTGTAATGTTTAGGGTGGCGTTTGCACGCCACGTGGTATCGCCATAAGTGTCCAGTCCAAGTTTTAAGTTAAATTAATTTTACTGTAATCTTTTCCATTTCTGCTTCGTTTTGCCAAAGTATAAGGTGTCGCTTAATAAAGTGGTATTTCTCTAAAGTTATAGGAGATTGCAGGGATACAATTAGTTTATTTAGGAGACTCTTCATCTTGGAGTTTAACACAATTTCCACTTTGACTTTGCTTCCTCGGCTCTCACAGCCTAAGCTGTACAGAAATGTTCCTTCTAGTGCCAACTCGGGCCAAGAGAACAGTGTGTTTACTGTAGGACAGCTCATGGTAAAGTAATGCGATACTCCAGCGTACCACCTCACCTTCCCCCACCACTGTGACCTTCCCCCATTCCTGCTGTTTCCCCCACCTCTTTTCCCTTGACTCATGCGCTACAAGCAGTCTCTCAGTATTGTGCGGACTTTTGTGAGGGGAAGCCATGTCGCGGGACGCTTTAGGTAGGAAACTTAGCCGTGTTAAGGCTTTATTAGTTGCTCACTGTCCACCACTCAAAGTCAAAAGGGTTTCAACTTTAGCTAAGTGGCGCAAACTGTTGCGCGGACACCCTAAGTTTTATACCAAACAGACTAATGTAAGTTTTACTGATGAAGATTTGTTTAGAATATTGGATGAAATGACTTTTCCTTGCAAAATTCAGTTAGTTACTCCCATTCCTGACAGTTTAGAGTCTTAGTCTCTTAAGCCAATATACCTAGAGTGCGCGGGGCCGGACAGTCAGTCGCTCGGTGTCTGTCGTAGGGTGCACATCGCGGTTGCAGTAATGGTTAAAGTAAGGCTTTTGGAACAGTTCAAGGTCACCCGAGCGGTGTCACATGACGGTTTAGGCAGAGTCACGTTGCAAACTTCAAGTTTCCTCAGCACTTTTGCTGTTTCTCATCGCAAATTCGCTCCAAGTTGTCAAGGTCATGGTAACTGTGACTGAAACTCGGAGCGTAGTGCGAGAAACAGCAAAAGTGCCAAAAAATTTTAGGTTTCAGCGTGACCTTGACCTTTGTGACATCGATGACGTCATCTTGGTGACGTAAGGGGTGATGACGTCATCAGCACGTCATTTCTGTGACGTCATGGGTGTGACGTCAAGGAAGTGACGTCATTGGTGATGACGTCATCGATGATGCAATCGATGACGTCATCGATGGGGTCATTGACCTCGATGACGTCATCGATGACGTCATCGCTCAGGTGACCTTGAACTGTTTTAAAAGCCTTACTTTTACACTACTCCCATGTTATTCTTATGGAATAAAAAATGAACTTTAATTGCCTCTAGCTCCCTAACCGTTAGGTTTAGAGAAAAATTGAAAAGAATAAAAAAGTCTTAAAATCACATGTAAATTGTAAAAACACAATGAAATGTAGGGTGTTCCATAAGAAATGTCAAAGTTGATCGCCATATTATAAAAATGGCGGGAAATTTTGGTAGTGAAATAGATACCTGAGAACAAAATAAAAAAGTAAAGGGGTCCCCCATAAGAAGTATACTCTCTGATATATAATAAAAAAGTTAGCTATTGGATCACTCAACCTGTATGAATAGTTCCGGTGTACTGGCCATTGTACAAATCGAGAAAAAACAGATTGTAAATTAAATATTTAACAATTTGTTTAACTAACGTAATCATATAACAATTTAACGCTAATCGCCATCATGAACGTCTTATCCTTGATGATCAGACGAATCAATTTTTCAGACGGTAACGGAATCTAGAATGCAAATGAAATGTGACGTTCAGTGTCGGCAGGTCTAGGGTCTAGTGATTGCATATAATTTTTATTTTCCATGGACATCTTTGCCTGTAGAAAAAAAAGTTTCGTTGATGAAGAAGACAGAGTTCTCATGCAGATCTCGACTGCCAAATTATTGAGTATAGGCTAGTTTTTGTACTTTTGACTTATCACGTTGACTTATGAAAAAAGAGGAAAAATACATTTTGGAAAAGCTCCATTAAAACTAAAAATAGTAGTTTTGAAGCAGAGATATGTTGAGGGATTATTGCAGTTAGCCTCTTCCAAGCGTTAAGTGGTATATTATACTAAGTAGTATTCAAGAATTTTATAACACGTATACTGATTTACCTAGTATGTACTGTTGGAGTAAATAATGTAAATTCAATAATAAAAACAACACTTTATGTAAAATTATTAGTAGTGCGCTATAATTTATTTAACTTGATTGTCTTTTTTATATATATTTATTTAATACACCAAGGTTTTTTGTAATGGGAACTCCTCGTACAATTTTCAATTGATTTTCAAGTTTTTAGTGTCAGTGGATAGTATTTGGTCTGTGGCTGTTTCCACCAAAAAATTATGAAAGTGAGTTTTAAAATAAAAGCGTTATAGCCTACATCATTCAAATTTGAAAATTTCCTATTAGAATAACATTGGTAAGGAAATTAAAAGAGTTTCACAGCTGTAACGAGTAAACACAGTTCACCAGATATGAACCATTTCTGGTGACCTGGTTACCTATAGGCAAACCATACAACTAGGTTAATAGGTGTTAAATCTTGATTTTTGAACAGTGTTCACTTCTACCGTGGTGTATTTCAAAATAGTTTTATACATTATTTGTATATGTACAGTATATGCCTAAAAATACTTACACAAAACGACCAATGCAATGCACAGTTCCTAATATAAATAACAAAATAAAGCAATAAGATATCTTATCAAAATAAATTTATGATAGGCCGATATCACAGTGCAGATAATGATTGAACGTCTTGGTCAGTCCAGCAACTTGAACTACATTGACGACACTGGACACTCCTAAACACATCTGGCGGCGATTTGCTGAACTACTTGAGCTTTGACTGTTAATAAATCCGTCAGGGAGCAGTGCAGTCTACTTTGAATTCTAAAATGAATTAAACAATTTTATTAAATTAAAAGTTTCATCATTATCAATCATACATAAATTATTATAAATATGTGTCTAACAATTAAAGAGTTTTGAATACCTGCGCCATCTTGGTAGTTTGCCCCATAAGAGCAATGTTAAATTTGAAACATTACTTTGAGTTTGTTTTTCGTCGGAAAATTTCATACTTGATGTCATTTTAGATGTTACCATAGTATCTAGTGCTTGACGTGATAGAAAATTAATATAAAAAAAATCCACCCGAATAACAAATAAATTATAAACATATTTAACACCATTTTTAAACTACTTAAAACAAATGTAGTAGGTTTATTGAAAATCCATCCACGTCATGCACTCTGTCATTCCCTTATGGTGAACATATTCAAGTTTCATGCAAATCCATGCAAGATTAACGAGATATGCCTATAGTGTTTCAAAGACAACAGTAATGTTTTGAATTTAACATTGTTCTTATGGGACTAAAAATCCAAGATGGCGCAGGTAGTGCAGACTCGACTAGGTAGTTTCATAAATACATCCATGTAACAAACCTGGTTGTACTGTACATCATCATGGTAACTGTTTGAATTTACAGTTAACCTTGTACACAATGAATGTGATTCGCTGTCTCTTTGGAAGAGATATCCCATGTCCAAATCATCCGTACTGAAGAAGAAACAACACACAACATAGATAAAGAATTGAATAAACACAAAGTGCAATTTATTTGTACTGTCATCAACAATTCTTTAACGCCTGAAGTCCAATGACCACAAGCAACACACAGAAGTGCTGCACGGTTGCATCGGCTGATGTGAAGGGGCAAAGTAGAGGCTGATAGATGGCGTTTCAAATTAAGTTCATTTAAGCTCAATTTTTTAAATTAAACTTTTAATTGATCAAATGTCTTGTAGCTTATATTGACATCAGTTACACTTAAATGTAAACTTTGTGTCAACAAATGACAAGACATAGAATATTCTTTTCAATTAGACGGTGTAGCATTAGAGTCTGTTATGCCAAGGCAAAACAAAAGTATATAAAAGCTGCGTACACCCAGGAAAAATATACGGTGGTCTATAGAGTTTAATAACTAAACATAGGGCCAAAACGTATGAAAAGTAAAATTTCATTGTTATAAAATATCTATAGGGGTTAAGAATTAAGCAGATTTCAGTGGCGGAGGTGGGGTAGGACAAACAGTCCACCGCTTCCCTTCGCAGACTAAAAAGTTATTAATATCTGTTAAGTTTTTAGTAAATTTTCAGTGCTTGTATGCGTGTGATATATTTTATGTACCTCCAGATATTTTATAGTTAAAAAAATAATCCTAAAAGAGTGAACAAAAACATCTCGATGAGGCAACCCTTTCTTTTGTGGTCCCAGGGCTATCTCCCCCCCCCCCCCCAATTACGACCACGAATATACTGACCAAATAATGAATTAATCGTTTGCAAGCCAATCCGCACGACTTGTAAAAACGTACTGGGTCCCAGCTTTTTAGAAAATTATTAGAACCGATGGAGATCTGACAGAGCTAAATTAGGCCTATATTAACTGATGGTTAGGGCAATGTTGACAGGTCATCATCACAGCTTCTTTATTTATACTAGTTTACGTGTTGCTCGAAATCGAGCAATTTACTTCAATTCAAAACAAATATTACTTTTAGCCCTAAATCAATAACATCCAACCAATCCAATATTTTGAATATCTGTAATCAACAAAAACTACACGTATTTACAGCTGATATTAACAGATGTTTAAATGCTTTATTCAATCCCAATGTTATCTTAATGGGAAATTTCGAGATTTCAATGGTGGATAACGCTTTTATTTTCAATACGATTCTCGTCAGTTTTTGGCGGAAACAACTACAGACCAAGCCCTATCCAACGACACCAAAAACTTGAAAATCGGTTGAAAATTCTAGGAAAAGTTCTCAAGACAAAAAAAAACCAGTTAGCGTATTAAATAAGTATAGATATACATGGTGTCCATCTTCAACCTTTACAAACTTTACCAGGTTGTTCAAGAGGTCAAACAAGCAAAAAATACAAACATTTGTCCTATCTCGAGCCATTTTTGTCCCTCTGTATGTATTTAATTTTTAATTAATCCATGACATCTTTGAAGTTATTTACCTTGCACAAATTAGACTAAATTTGGCTATAACTTCTACGTACCTATTGAAAATGGAGACCATTTAAAATGTTTGAAGCTAATATCTAAAAAACTGGAGATTTTACAAATTTTGTTTAAATATAACAAAGATTTTAAATTTAATTATCAAACCAGACATGCTAATATTGTCAAGATCAAATGACGTTTAGCTTAGGAATTAGAATTTATCTTTGTAAAACAGTTTTTTGTCGTGGACTTATGCAAACTTTTGTATAAAAACTTAGTTAATTAACTCCATGGTTTCTTGTTTGTTAGTTATAACCTTGGTATCATTTGTAAGGTAATTAAATTTTGCATATTTTTGTTTCTTGTAAACATTTTGTGAAGATTCCAGTTTTTAAGATTCGGTATAATATAGTAAAAAAAATTAAAATCACCACCATTTTTCATTATTAGTAGTTACAAGTTTCAAAATTAATTTGTATTTTTGTCTGAGTACACTTTTTAGTTATGCCGAGTTAAATTCTGTAACTCAAATAACTTCAAACATATCATGGCTTAACTAAAAATTACGCTGCATGCAGGCAGATAGAAAACAATACAAGACATTTGTTGAGATTGGTCACATTTTATGCTGTATTTATTTTTTCTTGCTTTGACCTAGTGAATAACTTGGTCAAGTTTGTAAAGGTTTACATATGGCAAAATTATTTTACCTATCAGCATATACATTTTATTGCCCAAGTCAAAAAAACAATAAGTCGTTCAATAAGTCGCAAAATAATAAAAACAATTCGTTGAATAATTAAACTAGCTTTATAGGCAAGAGGGTTGTTATAAATCTACGATTGAATTGCGGATTTCAGAGTTTACAATTGATTTTAATATTTTATGCTTCTGAAATTCGTTATTTCAACTGTATTAATTACTAAATATGTATAAAAAAATTTATCCTGTATAGTGTCAATTTTCTATTCCCAGTGCTGCCGCGACGACAGCGCAAGCAAACGGAGAAAATGAAACTACTGTATCTCATTAACCTCTTACCTACGGCAACGCCAGACGCTTTGGCCCTCTTTGTTGTGGACATTATTTATTATAATTAACTTAAATTCTAGTGAAATAAATTCCCTGTTTGTTGTTTAAGGATTATCCCAAGGCAGAGAAAGTACTAGCTTTTAGCTAAATGAGTTGATGGGTTATCAGAAAACAAGTACAGTATTAAAAATGTAAACACATTTTTAAAATTAGATTGTTTTTACCAAGTTTTAATGAATTTCAATTGGTGTTTAGAACTTTACTACAAATGTGAAATTTGCCTTAAATTCAGTAAAATGTTTCGTTTAAAATATTTTCGTATCTTGAAAAACAATCGAGCTATGCACGAAACAAGTTTTCAAGCGAATAACTCGGGTTTGAGCACAGAAAACGAAGTCGACTCAGTGATTTTTACCATAACTTTTTCGTTCAGATAACGATTCCACACTATTCCGCTCATTTAACCTTTTTTATTTCTTATGGTTTAGTTCTATGTTAACAATATGCCAATGGCAACCGTGATAAAAATATATTCAACTATTTTTTTAACGGGGGTTGAAAATCTTCTCGTTAAAAAATCTATTGAAATCTATTCTCTATTGAAAAATCTCTAATCAGAGAGAAACAATCCGTTAAAAACTGTAGTTAGAATTGAGACCTATCACACTCATACAGGTTTCAGAATTAATTGCCGCTACAACGTTCTGCGGAGGAGCGCTGGCTCCAAGTAGTTGTGCCGGTGGCCGCTAGATGACACTACAGTCGACACCACAGTGTTGGTCACTAGCGCAATAAAAATATTTTTTTAAATAAATATGCGTGCATTATGGCCAAAGTCAATCTGTAAGGGAATATAAAATTGAAAGGGAAATAATGGAATCAACAATCATCACCAAATTATTAATTAAAAAAATCTTGAACAGAAAATAGGAAAAGGTTCTCCTTCGTTTTAGTGCACACTGAAAAATACTTATTGTTGCTCTCTAATAAATTGTTAGAAATATTTATTAATTGGTCTTGTACTTTTTCTTTAAAGAGCCTCGCCCACCTTCGGTAAGTATGGTGAGGCTCATAAGACCTATAACTCGAGTGTAACAGCTGTAATATTCTTTACTCGCCCCCATGCCCCCTTAGGGGTTGCCCCGAAATCTTTAAAAAGCCCAAATTTTTATTTGTTCAATAGTCATAGACATAATTTTTGAAGTTATAATTAATTTTGAATGCCAGACCTCAAAGTTCACGATTTCATAAAACCTTAGTATTTATTTGGGGCGGGGATACATAGCACAAATAAGAAAATATCCATGGAGATTAAAAGTAAAAAAGCAGTATTAAAATAATTATTATCACAGTTTAACAGAATGTGATACACTCACATTCAATGTATATGTGAGATTTTTTTCTATATTTTAAGATTGGTAAAAGAATGGTTAAAGGGGGATACGTCATCACGCTCCTAAGCATTTGGTACAGTAAAAAAAGTACAAAAAATATAGAAAAATCATTAAATTTTAATAAAATGTTTTTAAAGGTTCATTTTTGTAAGATAAATTATTTGATCACTTGAAAAGAACAAGCACCATTAAAAATGTTCAAATGTGCTACAAATTTATCCAGGGGTATTGAAACGGTTAAAAAACTTATGTGTTAAAAGGTTGTGGGATCACGCATCTTGTTTACTGGGCGCTAAAAAAGAAAATAATGTATAAAAACTTTGAAAAACTTGTAATTAAACAGGCTAGTACCATCGAAGTACTGGACTGCCACGACAGTTACGGAACCGGCTAGCTATTTCACTTTACTCACAAACAATACTATTAAAAAGTCTCGGCTATTTTTATATTTCTTTCCCTAGTCTCCCTTAAAAATATTGACCCCACTTAAGCAAATAAATTTAAAAAAAATTATAACAAATTTCCAAATCGATGCAAAAGCTCACATTAATAATTGTAAACTTAAATGCCTTGCTTGGGTAGGATTAAAACTATAGGCGCATGGTTGAAATAGTAAAAAAATTAGTCGGGCTTATAAAATCGACCAATAAAAAAGTGAAAAAAAGATTTGTTAGATAAAGAGTGCAAATCTTTACCATGGTTTTGTCAAATCATGACTTACGAAAACTTTAAAAATAATTAATTGTTTATTCTTAGGCCTCCTTAGGCAATAAACATAGGTATTGCCTAATAAAGAAAAACCACTTGGGGATTCTTTATTAGTTCCGGTGTCCTGGCCATTATTATACAAATCGAGAAGAACATGACAGTCTTATCCTTGATGATCAGACGAATCAATTTTTCAGACGCTAACGAAATCTAGAATGCAAATGAAATGTGACGTTCAGTGTCGGCAGGTCTAGGGTCTAGTGTTTGCATATAATTTTTATTTTCCATGAGCATCTTTGCCTGTAAGAAAATTTAACCGCCTGTCTTTTTTGACTCGATCATCCTTTTGAAGTCGGGTTTGCGGCATTGTTCTCTATTCTTAGAGACCTTTAATTTTATGTACATATTGACCTATGCTTACTTTAAGGTTTTTCTTCTGACTCCTTGTGGACTGTCCCCTATTGGAGGCCCTAAGGACACCAAGTACTTTAGGAAGTAGTCTTAGTCACTCACAATCAATTTGTAAAGTTTAAGTTTTGTTACTTAAATACTTTACAATAATATATTAAATCGTTTCCAGACTTTTTTTCCAAACTGTATACTAAGTAGAATTTAAGAATTTTATAACACGTATACTGATTTACCTAGTATGTACTGTTGGAGTAAATGATGACCCAGTTGCCATTTATAATTGGGCTATTAATTAATGATGCTTTTTAACAACTGGTCGATGTTTTATAGTAACGAGACTGGGGTTTGGACCGTTCCCCGTCAAAACGTAAAAAATTAATCTGGCGTAGACACACACAAACAGCAAACAAAAAATTAAATTCAAATTTAGGGATTGGTCTATAATTATTAATCCGTCCCAACAAGTAATAAAAATTAAGTTAACTTCTCGCCTTAGTTTTAAAAATTATGGTTTTTGTATTTTTTCCAGGAAAAACTTGTGTGATAAATTTTTCGAAGCAATGGAAATATGAGTGAACCTTCAGCTACAGGGCTATAGCCCGCAGTGCGTTAACGTAGTGCTTGCTGTTTTATCCAAACATTGCAGGCGAAACTTTATGTCTCAAATTATTTGAGGTTCTGTGAAAGTCTAAATTTCCTTATAAACACGATTAAATTGAATTGATAAAGGGTGGTGATATTTCAAGTGGCCAATAAGCAACTTTTCCTATTTATCATCAACAGAAAACTATGTTATGGCTATATTCTAAGGGCCGTTTGCACCATTTTAGTGTAAACCTGATCAGTTTAAGCCTAAGTTTAACCTAAAAGTTAATTGCACGTGCCAAGTTTAAGCTCACACCTCCAGCTGTTTTCAACTCAAAAACTAGATTATATTTAATCTGGTTTCTAATTTAATTTTACAAATGGCCCTAATTCTACTAAAGACTAAAAGCAAACTTTTAATGTAACATTTTCAACCAGAATTGCCATTATATTGTACGTTGGTTATTTGTAAAAATCCCAATTTAAACTTGAGTAAGGTCGATGACCTTTAGTAAATTAGATACACTGATCCTAGACTTTTGACCTCGACTCAGCTTATAGCGTAGTTTAGGATTCAGCTTTAAGTTGCTAGACCGGATATAAATAATTTTAAATTAAAATAAACTTCAGATTTCGAGATCTGTAGCATGTTTTGCATTTTTTAAAATAACGTCACGAAATTTAAAATCCTTTAAAAATATTTTTGTGAAGCAAGAATGCAGGAGAAGGTATTTTTGAACAGTATATTGCTTTTTAAATTTATCATCCAATTTGTTTTGTCAGGATATTGTTTACTAAGGTCTAAAGTGACTTTTATTCGTACGATATCATAAAAAAGTAAAATGATCCTGCTGCGCAAAACAACCTTATGCCTTTATTATGAACTATACATTTCTTTCTTGCATACGAGTTGATCTTGTTCATCGGTTGGTTGTTTATTGTTACGTTCGTTTTTGTGATAAGACTATCCACTGGTAAAATTACCGACAAGAAATCAACAATGTATACCATTTTTTAATTTGAATTTGTTGTCCCTTTCAATACAAGAGAACTCAATAAGAACTACACGCATTTTATTGTACTAAATTTTAAAAGCTAACACCGGGTGGCATTTTTTCTCCCTTAGGGAAAAAGAACTACAGCCTTGCAACGCTGTATAGTCGAAAACCGTTTTTCAGCAGCATTACAATAGTTATTTGTGCTTCTAGGGACCAAAGTACAATTTTTTCTCCCTGAGGGAGAAAAGTACTTTAGTCCCTTGATGCACACAACATTTTTCCTCCACCTACACGAATAACATTTAGGCCTAATAGACCTAACGTACATAATTTAACTTTACCTTCATATGGTTCCTTGCTCCGTCAAGCTGGATCAGTCACATAAACATAAAAAACACACAAGGTAGGCTATATCATGTTTAAAGAACACGAAAAAACAAAATAGAATTTAAGCCTAGTCAAAAGTTTTACACTTAAGTTTTGGATTTCTTAGGTAAATAGTCTACCCAACACACACGTACTCTGCTCACTGCTGACAGAATGGTCAGTAGTGAGCAGCAGCTACAGCTGCTATTAGTAAACAACAATGAGTAACGAAACAAATACAAGTAACAGCTGACTGTGGCTGGCTGACTATGGGATAAAAACTAGTACTTTCCCCCTATTCCAAGGAGTAAAATACGGCTTTAGATAGTAAGTAAAAAGGTAATTGCAAAAAGGTATTTTATTATTTAGTGTTGAGGAAGTATTTTTCAGCATAGTTGTGTCATAATTTTTATGGAAAGGGCCCTAAATTGCTTTATAATATCAGACGAGTCGTTGCCCGCCGAAACTCGAAACTCGATGGAAAACAGCTCCCTTCGTGGTGATCGAGTGGAGCGCTAGGAAGATTGTGCAAAACTTGTATACAATATACTTTTAAACTGATATTTCCTCTCAATTGACTATCTGATTTATGGGGTAAACAATCAAAACTTATTTATTTATTTTTTATCCAACAACTATAAAATTGTACACTTTGAATAGTAAAAAAACTAACTATTATATTTTCTTTTCATTTAAAGAATAATCTAATATAATTATGTTCAATTTTAGGTACTGGCTCATAATAGCCTAAACCAAAGTCTTTCTTGAGCATTTGATCTTTCATATGTTTTACACAAAATACCTCGTGTGTAATACAATTAGCTGATTGAAAGCCTGTGAAATAAATCAATTGCAAAAGTTTCGAAATGTTGATTTTTGTAATTTAAGAAAGTAAGGTAACGATAAAGTAAAACAAAACCTGCTAATATAGAATAGTTTAGCTTTTATTTGGTACAAACTGCATGTAAATCGGTTCAGTGGAAGTCTCAGATGAACTGTCCAAAAGATTGAAAAAGTTATCTTTTTCCCCATGTTAAATCTCCTTAAAAAAATATTTTTCTTTTTCGACCGATTTAGACGTAAATATTTTTTAAATACAAACAAACCCTGATAATATGGGACCGAAAAGATTTGTTTTTGTGAAACCCCCACGTAAATCGGCCCAGTAGAAGTCTCAGACGAACTGTCCAAACGTCCTTTTATACCTTACTGTTTTAAATATATATAGATAATTGGTACTTATGGCCAGAAGCAATATTTTAAATTTCAGTTTGTGATTATGGCATCATCAGACTTTACAAACACACTTAAACCTTACAGTACACTACATACACAAATATCACCTTGTGGATAGTTTTAAAATATAGATTAAAAACAGACATTGAATTGCACGCACAAATTCAAGGAGCTCCCAGCATCACGGCTTCACGGTAGCTGATATGTTCCCCAAACCGTGTGATGTAGGCTGCTTCATTTTCGTAAAAATAGAAGTTCCCAATTTATAATAGAACTTCTATTTTTATGAAAATGAACCAGCCTACATAATACGGTTTGGGGGACATATCAGCTGTTCATTGAACTTGAGCAAAATACTAGAGAAGTAATCATCTAAGCCAGTCCGTGCACGAACCTCTACCGTGTGGCCGTAGGCCTAATGGGAGCTCCCCGAATTTGTGCGTGCAATTCAATGTCCGTTTTTAATAAACCTAACGATCCGCTAGGTGATATTTGTGTCTATGTAATGTACTGTTATAGTTTAAGTGTGTTTGTGAAGTCTGATGATGCCATAATCGGCGAAACGCGTCACAAACTGAACTATACAAAAGATTGCTTCACACCGTAAGTACCAATTATCTGTCATAATTTTTTGTTAAATGTCGATTGACATATTTTAAAGACTGAAATGTTGATTTCTTATAACTGGAGATTTCCCAGAGTACTGCCACGAACTTTCTAAGAAAATAGTTTTTTCCAGTACTTTTTCCCCAAGTCTGATCGTGGTAATCGTCTTTTCCCACCTTACGCCTGATCGGTATGGAACAATGGGGTTTTCCCGGGATCTGTGTATTTTCCCCGAAGCGTCCACGACCCAAGATATTAATTAATCCCCATTGCATCAGCGCGTATTTTCAAGGCGTTGTTGTCAATTCATCGGCTCCAGTAATGAACGGAACATCCGGCATTGGATCCTCGAAACCTAAATAAATTCCGGATAATCATTGGATGATCAATTCTGAGGGATCAGCCCAGTTGTTTATGGTCGATGAGCTATGGATTTTCCTGAAAGTGAATAATGAAACATTAACAATGGAAGTGCGAAAATAGTTGTTAATTAATGTTTGGAATAGATTACAGTGAAACAAACTGTTTTCACGTTTCGTGAGTTTTTTAGCACCTTTGCAAAGACTAAATTTGCCGTCCCCTTTCCAACACCACCCTATCTCCTATAATTTTCCCACCAACAATCGGATAACCCCCCTTCCCCCCAATAACTGGATGTCTGGATAGGCATATTTTTTACACCGGTCCCAATCTCGTTATATACTGTCATACAGATAAAAGTATTGCAATTAAAATATCATAGACAACGCAGGGCCCATTTTAGCTTAGTGCCGCCCCTAGGCCGCATTATGCTTGCCGCCCCCTCCCCCCACCCAGCCAGTCTCACTTCACCCCCTCTGACACCCCGCACTGGCGATAAGAAATAATATTCTATCTATCTATAAATAAAAATATAAAATGTACTGCTAATGAGTGAAGACAAACATTTCTATGATTAAGTGAAATGTGCAGGTAACTACAAATTTAGGTACGGTAACTATAAATAGGTAACTAGAATATCTAGTCACAGTGGCCTTAACCACAGCAGACAGCATCTGATTGGTAGTTTTTTTTCCAGCTGGTGATTGAAAGTTAAATCTTTAAACTTTCTAGGTCGATTTTCCCCGGAAAGGCTTCGCTTTACCTGAGCCCGAACGACGTTACCAAAATGCCACCTCGGGGCCGAAGCGCTAGGTGAGTTTGATGGCTGCAGAGGTTTACGGGAATCGTATTTTAAAATTAACTTATTAAGATAGAGATTGACTCTTAACTTTTTGTAAAAGTAGAAAAACGGATCTCCTTTTCTCGGGTTTTAGAATATTTAAATAAAATTTCCAATTTCAGTTATAACTGTCTAAAAACACCTGTTTTTCTCTAGTTTCGAGATTTATAGATGCAGAGGTTTATGGGAATCGTGTTTTAAAACTAACCAATTAAGATAGAGATTAGATCTTAACTTTTTCTAAAAGTAGAAAGACGAATCTCGTCTCCTCTGGTTTTATAACTTTTTAATAAAATCTCAGATTTCAGCTATAACTGTCTAAAATCATGTTTTTTTCTAGATTTTAACTGAAGTTTTCTATTAGTTTTGATGAAATAATTACCAAAGTGTAAAACAGGAAATTTAGCATCGTCATTCTTCTTTAATATGACTTCTAAGTTATAGCTCTAGTCTGCATTTAGCAAAAGAGAATACAATTCTAAAAACCCCTTGCATTTGCATCGAGAAAAATAGATGATTTTAGACAGTTAAAGCTGAAATTAGAAATTTTATTAAAAATTTCTAAAACCAGAGAAGACGAGATCCGTCTTTTTACTTTTAGAAAAAGTCAAGAGCCAATCTATATCTTAATTGGTTTACTTAAGAACACGATTCCCGTACACCTCTGCATCTATAAAACTCGCCCACTAGAGAAAAACAGATAATTTTAGACAGCTGAAATTGAAATTAAAAATTTTATTTAAAAATTCTAAAACCCGAGAAGACGAGATCCGTCTTTCTACTCTTAGAAAAAGTTAAGAGTCATTATTTATCTTAATGAGTTAATTTTAAAGCACAATTCCCGTAAACGTCTGCAGCCATAAAACTCGCCAAGCGCTACGGCCACGGCCGCAAGGCGGCATTCAGGCTCAGGTAAACCGGGCCTTAACAAATATTTCATTTTGATTTAACACAAAAAAGTAACAGATTAATTACTAAACAACTGAATACTGATTATGTAAGCAGACAGTTTATTTATTAAACAAATAATACCGCACTGAATATGTAACTTACACTAATACATTAACGAATTATAATTAGTTTTATTTGAATTTTAAATAACTAATTAAAATGTGAGTTTGGCGGCGTTCGACGTTAGTCAATTTACCTTACAGTGAAATGCATAGAAATGTCTTAATCATAGCATTTACCTCCTCAAGAATCATAAATCATCAAATTGTCTCAATAAGAAATACCAACAAACGACAGCTGACACTACCAAACCAAACTAAAAATTCCAGACGCAAACCGTAAGTGAAGCAACTCTAAACGTCAAAAATACTAATCCTGTTTCAACAAGAAACCCCCCCCCCCCCCTCATCTGCCGAGCACCGCGCACCTTTCGGTTCCGGTGGCGGGCGGTATAGAGGTGGCTTGCCTGCCGCTTCCCTTCATGGGTGGCTGAGAGGAATAAACAAATACCGATCAAATTAATTAATTTAACATAACTACAAGTTCTGTTACAAGGATTATTTACAATGTATACAAAAATTGCAAATTCTTTTGCATACGCCGTTATGTTATTTAATTTATTTGATTTTAGTTGATAAAGACTAAAAAAATTAATTTCGAAATTTGCCGCCCCCCAAAAATTTGCCGCCCTAGGCCGCGGCCTACTCAGCCTATTTAGAAAATGGGCCCTGAGACAACGGCACTGGAGAGAGGAACTGCTTGTATTCAGAGCAGATACAATATGGCCCGTCCGGCAAAGACTTTGGTGGGTAATAAAAAGGACCTACCAATATTTAGTTCTGAACTTGTCTCCAAAATCAGCATATGTGAGATTTGTTTGGCTATTTTAATGAGAAGTTTGTCTGCAACATGTCTAAAGAAATCATTAAATGCTCCTGCAATTTCTTCTGAATCAGACAAAATAAGATGATGGTAATTTATTTTTTAAATTTATTTTATTTAATCTATTACAGGTTTTCTTCAATCTATTCGTTAATTATGTTCCATTGAGCTTTAACATTACTGGAGGCTGCTTTAAATTTTGATACAAAAAATCTCTTTTTCTGATATTTGCTTTTAGTCTATTCCTGTAAGTATTGTTAAATCTTCTCAATCTAACATTTTCTGGCTGGGAAATCAAAACGGCATATAATATATTTGTAATTTTTATCCTAACGCAAAGACTGTCTGATATCCATAGCGAAACCTTTTTGAATTTAGGATCAACTTTGCACTCACATTTGCACTTTTCTATTGACTTATGTATTTTCTTCTGACTCTTTGTGGACCAACCCATAAAGTGGCCATCCGGTCTCTTATTGTACTGATCCTTGGGCTACTACTACCTTTTAATAATTAGGAAACTTTTGTTTTTTACCTGTCGTGGACCAAAACTTTAAAAGAGATTCCAGTTTTACTTAACTCTCTGTGTTCGGTTCTAAACTAAACTCGATGTTCTCGATTCCCCGTCGCCCGGACGGTCGTCCCACTCGGACCCCCCAGTTTCACCACCCACGTTCTCGGAGACCGCAGGATCGTGCGCGGAATATCCCCTGCTCGCCAAAGGTTGTTAGGCCGTTTTAGGAGTCTAGGCATCGGAAGTCCATATATTCCTCTGCTTTCTCTCGGAATTTCCTCTATCCACGGAAAGGCGTGTTCTGATAATCCTCCGCATGTTCGCTCGCCATGGAAACTAGATTCTAATTAGCTAGATTAGATTGTTTACAAGTAAAAAGAGGATAGGAACTTAAAACCAAATCGTTACATAAGTACTTTCTACGTGCACATTTTAAATATCTCAATTTTTTCAAATCTGATGATTGTCATTAGGGTCTATATATTTGTTTGGTTGTGTGATAAAGTAACTTAAGTAACTGATTTCATTGAAAAAATTAATCTGATTGCTTTTTTTGAAGACGAAACTTTGATTGAGTTGTTTCAGCTCCCCAAATTACAATGCCATAGTTGAGGTGAGGATATTTAGCAAGATTTTGGCTTAATTCTACGACACTGTGTGTTATTCCCTTAGGTAATCTATTGCAGGATAATTTGTCGTCCAGTGTACATTGTCAGCGCACCGCAAGAATGAGTTAAGTGGAATCTTAAACGGCAGAGAAATTGAGTTGCACGGCATTCCTGCTTGAACTGCCCACAACCATAGCTCCCGGCAACTTTCCTATAACACCGCTCTTGACTCGCTTCCGCAAACAAACCAAGTTCACCATTCAGTAAATAATAAATCATTGAGTGGTAGGAAGTATACATGAAAAGGAAACAAAATTAAACTGAGGGTAAAGCTGTTAATAACTAATCATCTTTTTATATCAAGCCAAATGAAAAATCTTAGAAGGGTCTTCTGAAACTTTTATTATTTATTATTTATTTACAGTGTATAATCACGCCCTTTCATGAGTGTTTGCCTGGGCTGTAGACTTGTCATGACAATTCCTTATTTATATTCCTAATTTATGTACAATATGATTCACCATCTGGGAGATACTGACACACACTTAAATAAAAGTAATACAAATACTAAATAAAATATTAACAAACTGCTTGCATTTAAGAAAGTGGGAAAAGACTACTTTAAAAACTGGGATGTCGTGATCCAGGTGCCCAGAAAGGCTGTAGAAGCAGTTACTAATGAAATATTCAACCACTAACTTCTTGAATTTTATGGGTGTAAGTTATTCTTTTATGCGCTTGGGGTATTTATTATAAATCTTTAAACACAAGTATAAAGAAGATTTTTCTAAAAAAAAGTGGTTCTATGGATTGGGTACTGCAATGTTTTAGAATTTCGGGTGTCATATTGATGTTTATGATTGTTGTTGAAAATTTGATTGTTAAAAAACTATTGTATTTTTTCACTTTTAGGGTGATTCTGTATATGATTCATTCTCGGTTTTCTAGTTTTAAAGCTTGGTCAGTTTTTGTGTACATTTATTGTAATGATTGCTATGGTATGATAGGCCTATATAAAGCGTTGTCATATTAAAATTAACAAAATTGTGCCCTTTTATGTACATTTTATAAACCTTTGTGTTAAATGTAATATATACAAGTTATATTGACCAAACAAAAACTTTTAAATACTCAACATTGCGTTAAAAATAGAGAAGATTTAACAAACGTTCTGCACTAATTATGCTAGGAATATATGAAATTGAAAAATAATTGTTTGAAAGTAATCCTGGCACCTAATTGTAATATTTTTTATTTCTGAGTAATTCCATTTGTAATGTACATCATAGTACAGTAATTGTAAGTGGTCAACTTAATAATCTGCATATATTTATAAAATATTTAAACTTTTTTAGAAAAATATTTCGGATTCATCAATGTTTATAATTTACTAAAATATTCAATGATGGTTAGTTGATTTTTTTAATCAACTGGCATTTTTTACATTTCAACGCGACCCAGGTGACTCAACTGCTAAGGGTCCGTCCATAAATTACGTCATCTGAAAATAGGGGGGGGGGGGGTCCAGATTGAAAATGACGGTAGGGTGATGTGCAAAGAGGGGGGTCAGCTTTGATATGACGTTATTTTAAAAATGATGTTTCATATCACCTTTTAACAAAGAAAAATGACAAATTCAACTATTATAAAATAATTACATAAAAAAATACATTAGACTATTTTTAGGCGTTATTTTATAGTTTATTTTTCCATTGAGAAAGTGATTTTGACTTTATTTCTAAAGTTAAATTCAGATTTGATTGGCCAATGTTTTTAGTTTATAAGGTAGCGTTCATCGTAAAACCAAGGTAAGTGGAAAAAACATTATTTTTACTTCAAACGGAGGTTTGTTAAAAATGACGTAATTTTTCTGAGAGGGAGGAGGGCTCGGACAAATTATGATGGTAGTATGATTTTGGGAAAAGGGCAAAAAATGGCCAAAAAGCGATGACGTAATTTATGGACGACCCTTATGTGAACGTAGACGGTAACTTCTCGAACACCAACTTTAGTTTCTTCTTGACTTTTACAGCTGGGACAAATGCAGATCGCGACTCAGGAAGCTGAGCTGCTGAGCCCGACTTGGACGTGCTGAATCATCTAATGCAGCCCTCATCATGCCTCCCTCACTCGGCTTTCTCCACAAATAAGCCATTGTCCGAGTATTTTGAGTGCCTCCTACACTTCTAATGAACAGGAACATATGCAGCTACTGTGTGAGCACCAATAAGGTCGGGCGGCCCACACATTTTGCTTGACTGATTACTTCTTGCCATTTTATATTTTATGATGCCTAGGAGGGGAATTAGTCGAGAAAATATAAAAGATTTCTTAGCTCTGACTAATTTTTGAAATGTAGAAGTATAATTGATAGTCAATAGTCAATGGTTCTTTATTTACTTATCTAGTTATCTGTATAAGATAATGTTTTATATATAACTTTAATGAGCCCCTTGGAAAAATGTTCATAAACGTTTTGATTTCGTTTCCACGATTTTTGTGTGCTTTTTAAATGTAGCCTATTTGACCAAGTTCTTATAAAGTTGATGCCTTAAGAATATTAATTCTCTAAAATAAAATACACAGTCTTTAATATCCGTTCAGGGAAAGCTCGTTAACAAATAACAAAAGCATTATTTATATAACTAAATTATAAAGATTTGACAAACAATTTTTATAGCATATCAATTAAATGATTTTTATATACATTTCTGTCGAAAATTAGGTTACAGTCTGTCAGATGAATACGGTATTATAAATAATGCTATATATTTAAACAGACAATTTTGATTAAACCATAAATTAAATATAATAACACAATACGAATTACATTAATTTAACTCTAAATATCAACAGTTAAAATAGTATTGCAAAATTTATAGAATATGTACACCTGTAAAAATTTGACATGATATTACGTTGGTCGCATATCAATACTGAATGTAACCAAATTTTTTATAAATTAAACCAGTATGAGAACGCTATAATATTATGATAACATCTTTATTAAATCTGCAAGTACTCCCCACAAAAAATTACATAAATACAAATAAAATACAAAAGAAAAACATTAATAGTTAGTTCATTCAATTAAGAATAGATCTGGAATCATTTCTAACACTAAACAATTCTTCAAATAAATTGATAGAATACATAATCGCAATCTAAAACAAGCTATGTGAGTAAAATTTATTTTTGAAATTAAATTAAATTTAACGTTGATTAGTGATACAAGGTTAGTACGAGGTGGAGGGAAGAATAGGCAGAGGCCGCGTCGATCAGATATACTGTAACACACGTCCATGACAACAGGGGTAGAAAGTGGAGGGCAGTATAGGGAGAGGACTTGTCAGTCAGATATACTGTAACAAACGTCCATGACAACGGGGGTGGAAAGTGGAGGGCAGTATAGGGAGAGGACTCGTCAGTCAGATATACTGTAACAAACGTCCATGACAACGGGGGTGGAAAGTGGAGGGCAGTATAGGGAGAGGACTCGTCAATCAGATATACTGTAACACACGTCCATGACAACGGGGGTAGAAAGTGGAGGGCAGTATAAGCAGAGGACTCGTCAATCAGATATACTGTAACACACGTCCATGACAACGGGGGTGGAAAGTGGGGGCAGTGTAGGCAGAGGACTCGTCAATCAGATATACTGTAATACTCGTCCATGACAACGGGGGTGGAAAGTGGGGGCAGTATAGGCGGAGGACTCGTCAATCAGATATACTGTAACACACGTCCATGACAACGGGGGTGGAAAGTGGGGGCAGTATAGGCAGAGGACTCGTCAATCAGATATACTGTAACACACGTCCCTGACAACGGGGGTGGAAAGTGGGGGCAGTATAGGCGGAGGACTCGTCAATCAGATATACTGTAATACTCGTCCATGAAAACGGGGGTAGAAAGTGGAGGGCAGTATAGGCAGAAGACTCGTCAATCAAATATACTGTAACACACGTCCATGACAACGGGGGTGGAAAATGGGGGCAGTATAGGCGGAGGACTCGTCAATCAGATATACTGTAACACACGTCCATGACAACGGGGGTGGAAAGTGGAGGGCAGTATAGGCAGAGGACTCGTCAATCAGATATACTGTAACACACGTCCATGACAACGGGGGTAGAAAGTGGAGGGCAGTATAGGGAGAGGACTCGTCAGTCAGATATACCGTAACAAGCGTCCTCGACAACAGGGGTAAAAAGTTGAGGGCAGTATAGGCAGGAGAGGACTCGTCAATCATACATAATGTAACACACGTCCCCGACAATGGGGGTGGAAGGTGGAGAGCAGTATAGGCAGAACACTCGCCAATGAGACATACTGCAACACACGGGGTAAAAAAACTAAGGTCATTATAGACAGAAGTCTCGTCAATCAGATACTGTATACTGTAACACAGGTCCCTGACAACGGGTGTAGAAAACGTAGTGTAGTTTGGACAGAAGCGTCTACAATCAGCTATACTGCAACACACACACGTCCCTGACAACTTGGTTAGAAAATGGAGGGCAGTATAGACGGAGGACTCTTCAATCAGATATACTGTAACACTCGTCCCTGACAACAGGGGTAGAAAGTGGAGGGCAGTATAGGCAGGAGAGGACTCGTCAATCATACATAATGTAACACACGTCCCCGACAATGGGGTTGGAAGGTGGAGAGCAGTATAGGCAGAAGACTCGCCAATCAGACATACTGCAACACACGGGGTAAAAAAAACGAAGGTCATTATAGACAGAAGTCTCGTCAATCAGATACTGTATACTGTAACACAGGTCCCTGACAACGGGTGTAGAAAACGTAGTGTAGTTTAGACAGAAGCGTCTTCAATCAGCTATACTGCAACACACACACGTCCCTGACAACTTGGTTAGAAAATGGAGGGCTGTATAGACGGAGGACTCTTCAATCAGATATACTGTAACACACGTCCCTGACAACAGGGGTAGAAAGTGGAGGGCGGTATAAGCAGAAGACTCGTCAGATCAGATATACTGTAACACTCGTCCCTGACAACAGGGGTAGAAAGTGGAGGGCGGTATAAGCAGAAGACTCGTCAGATCAGATATACTGTAACACTCGTCCCTGACAACAGGGGTAGAAAGTGGAGGGCGGTATAAGCAGAAGACTCGTCAGATCAGATATACTGTAACACTCGTCCCTGACAACAGGGGTAGAAAGTGGAGGGCGGTATAAGCAGAAGACTCGTCAGATCAGATATACTATAACACTCGTCCCTGAACAAGGGGTAGAAAGTGGAGGGCGGTATAGGCAGAAGACTCGGCAGATCAGATTTACTGTAACACTCGTCCCTGACAACAGGGGTAGAAAGTGGAGGGCGGTATAAGCAGAAGACTCGTCAGATCAGATATACTGTAACACTCGTCCCTGACAACAGGGGTAGAAAGTGGAGGGCAGTATAGGCAGGAGAGGACTCGTCAATCATACATAATGTAACACACGTCCCCGACAATGGGGATGGAAGGTGGAGAGCAGTATAGGCAGAAGACTCGCCAATCAGACATACTGCAACACACGGGGTAAAAAAACGAAGGTCATTATAGACAGAAGTCTCGTCAATCAGATACTGTATACTGTAACACAGGTCCCTGACAACGGGTGTAGAAAACGTAGTGTAGTTTAGACAGAAGCGTCTTCAATCAGCCATACTGCAACACACACGCGTCCCTGACAACTTGGTTAGAAAATGGAGGGCAGTATAGACGGAGGACTCTTCAATCAGATATACTGTAACACACGTCCCTGACAACAGGGGTAGAAAGTGGAGGGCGGTATAAGCAGAAGACTCGTCAGATCAGATATACTGTAACACTCGTCCCTGACAACAGGTTTAGAAAGTGGAGGGCGGTATAAGCAGAAGACTCGTCAGATCAGATATACTGTAACACTCGTCCCTGACAACAGGGGTAGAAAGTGGAGGGCGGTATAAGCAGAAGACTCGTCAGATCAGATATACTGTGACACTCGTCCCTGACAACAGGGGTAGAAAGTGGAGGGCGGTATAAGCAGAAGACTCGTCAGATCATATATACTGTAACACTCGTCCCTGACAACAGGGGTAGAAAGTGGAGGGCGGTATAAGCAGAAGACTCGTCAGATCAGATATACTGTAACACTCGTCCCTGACAACAGGGGTAGAAAGTGGAGGGCGGTATAAGCAGAAGACTCGTCGGATCAGATATACTGTAACACTCGTCCCTGACAACAGGGGTAGAAAGTGGAGGGCGGTATAAGCAGAAGACTCGTCAGATCAGATATACTGTGACACTCGTCCCTGACAACAGGGGTAGAAAGTGGAGGGCGGTATAAGCAGAAGACTCGTCAGATCATATATACTGTAACACTCGTCCCTGACAACAGGGGTAGAAAGTGGAGGGCGGTATAAGCAGAAGACTCGTCAGATCAGATATACTGTAACACTCGTCCCTGACAACAGGGGTAGAAAGTGGAGGGCGGTATAAGCAGAAGACTCGTCGGATCAGATATACTGTAACACTCGTCCCTGACAACAGGGGTAGAAAGTGGAGGGCGGTATAGGCAGAAGACTCGTCAGATCAGATATACTGCAACACTCGTCCCTGACAACAGGGGTAGAAAGTGGAGGGCGGTATAGGCAGAAGACTCGTCAGATCAGATATACTGTAACACTCATCCCCGACAACAGGGGTAGAAAGTGGAGGGCGGTATAGGCAGAAGACTCGTCAGATCAGATATACTGTAACACTCGTCCCTGACAACAGGGGTAGAAAGTGGAGGGCGGTATAAGCAGAAGACTCGTCAGATCAGATATACTGTAACACTCGTCCCTGACAACAGGGGTAGAAAGTGGAGGGCGGTATAAGCAGAAGACTCGTCAGATCAGATATACTGTAACACTCGTCCCTGACAACAGGGGTAGAAAGTGGATTGCGGTATAAGCAGAAGACTCGTCAGATCAGATATACTGTAACACTCGTCCCTGACAACAGGGGTAGAAAGTGGAGGGCGGTATAGGCAGACGACTCGTCAGATCAGATATACTGTAACACTCGTCCCTGACAACAGGGGTAGAAAGTGGAGGGCGGTATAAGCAGAAGACTCGTCAGATTATATATACTGTAACACTCGTCCCTGACAACAGGGGTAGAAAGTGGAGGGCGGTATAAGCAGAAGACTCGTCAGATCAGATATACTGTAACACTCGTCCCTGACAACAGGGGTAGAAAGTGGAGGGCGGTATAGGCAGAAGACTCGTCAGATCAGATATACTGTAACACTCGTCCCTGACAACAGGGGTAGAAAGTGGAGGGCGGTATAAGCAGAAGACTCGTCAGATCAGATATACTGTAACACTCGTCCCTGACAACAGGGGTAGAAAGTGGAGGGCGGTATAGGCAGAAGACTCGTCAGATCAGATATACTGTAACACTCGTCCCTGACAACAGGGGTAGAAAGTGGAGGGCGGTATAAGCAGAAGACTCGTCAGATCAGATATACTGTAACACTCGTCCCTGACAACAGGGGTAGAAAGTGGAGGGCGGTATAAGCAGAAGACTCGTCAGATCAGATATACTGTAACACTCGTCCCTGACAACAGGGGTAGAAAGTGGATTGCGGTATAAGCAGAAGACTCGTCAGATCAGATATACTGTAACACTCGTCCCTGACAACAGGGGTAGAAATTGGAGGGCGGTATAGGCAGACGACTCGTCAGATCAGATATACTTTAACACTCGTCCCTGACAACAGGGGTAGAAAGTGGAGGGCGGTATAAGCAGAAGACTCGTCAGATCATATATACTGTAACACTCGTCCCTGACAACAGGGGTAGAAAGTGGAGGGCGGTATAAGCAGAAGACTCGTCAGATCAGATATACTGTAACACTCGTCCCTGACAACAGGGGTAGAAAGTGGAGGGCGGTATAGGCAGAAGACTCGTCAGATCAGATATACTGCAACACTCGTCCCCGACAACAGGGGTAGAAAGTGGAGGGCGGTATAGGCAGAAGACTCGTCAGATCAGATATACTGTAACACTCGTCCCTGACAACAGGGGTAGAAAGTGGAGGGCGGTATAAGCAGAAGACTCGTCGGATCAGATATACTGTAACACTCGTCCCTGACAACAGGGGTAGAAAGTGGAGGGCGGTGTAGGCAGAAGACTCGTCAGATCAGATATACTGCAACACTCGTCCCTGACAACAGGGGTAGAAAGTGGAGGGCGGTATAGGCAGAAGACTCGTCAGATCAGATATACTGTAACACTCATCCCCGACAACAGGGGTAGAAAGTGGAGGGCGGTATAGGCAGAAGACTCGTCAGATCAGATATACTGTAACACTCGTCCCTGACAACAGGGGTAGAAAGTGGAGGGCGGTATAAGCAGAAGACTCGTCAGATCAGATATACTGTAACACTCGTCCCTGACAACAGGGGTAGAAAGTGGAGGGCGGTATAAGCAGAAGACTCGTCAGATCAGATATACTGTAACACTCGTCCCTGACAACAGGGGTAGAAATTGGATTGCGGTATAAGCAGAAGACTCGTCAGATCAGATATACTGTAACACTCGCCCCTGACAACAGGGGTAGAAAGTGTAGCTCGGTATAGGCAGAAGACTCGTCAGATCAGATATACTGTAACACTCGTCCCTGACAACAGGGGTAGAAAGTGGAGGGCGGTATAAGCAGAAGACTCGTCAGATCATATATACTGTAACACTCGTCCCTGACAACAGGGGTAGAAAGTGGAGGGCGGTATAAGCAGAAGACTCGTCAGATCAGATATACTGTAACACTCGTCCCTGACAACAGGGGTAGAAAGTGGAGGGCGGTATAGGCAGAAGACTCGTCAGATCAGATATACTGTAACACTCGTCCCCGACAACAGGGGTAGAAAGTGGAGGGCGGTATAGGCAGAAGACTCGTCAGATCAGATATACTGTAACACTCGTCCCTGACAACAGGGGTAGAAAGTGGAGGGCGGTATAGGCAGAAGACTCGTCAGATCAGATATACTGCAACACTCGTCCCTGACAACAGGGGTAGAAAGTGGAGGGCGGTATAGGCAGAAGACTCGTCAGATCAGATATACTGTAACACTCGTCCCTGACAACAGGGGTAGAAAGTGGAGGGCGGTATAGGCAGAAGACTCGTCAGATCAGATATACTGTAACACTCGTCCCTGACAACAGGGGTAGAAAGTGGAGGGCGGTATAGGCAGAAGACTCGTCAGATCAGATATACTGTAACACTCGTCCCTGACAACAGGGGTAGAAAGTGGAGGGCGGTATAGGCAGAAGACTCGTCAGATCAGATATACTGTAACATTCGTCCCTGACAACAGGGGTAGAAAGTGGAGGGCGGTATAGGCAGAAGACTCGTCAGATCAGATATACTGTGACACTCGTCCCTGACAACAGGGGTAGAAAGTGGAGGGCGGTATAGGCAGAAGACTCGTCAGATCAGATATACTGTAACACTCGTCCCCGACAACAGGGGTAGAAAGTGGAGGGCGGTATAGGCAGAAGACTCGTCAGATCAGATATACTGTAACACTCGTCCCTGACAACAGGGGTAGAAAGTGGAGGGCGGTATTAGCAGAAGACTCGTCAGATCACATATACTGTAACACTCGTCCCTGACAACAGGGGTAGAAAGTGGAGGGCGGTATAAGCAGAAGACTCGTCAGATCAGATATACTGTAACACTCGTCCCTGACAACAGGGGTAGAAAGTGGAGGGCGGTATAGGCAGAAGACACGTCAGATCAGATATACTGTAACTTTCGTCCCTGACAACAGGGGTAGAAAGTGGAGTTCGGTATAAGCAGAAGACTCGTCAGATCAGATATACTGTAACACTCGTCCCCGACAACAGGGGTAGAAATCGGAGGGCGGTATAAGCAGAAGACTTTTCAGATCAGATATACTGTAACACTCGTCCCCGACAACAGGGGTAGAAAGTGGAGGGCGGTATAGGCAGAAGACTCGTCAGATCAGATATACTGTAACACTCATCCCCGACAACAGGGGTGGAAAGTGGAGGGCGGTATAGGCAGAAGACTCGTCAGATCAGATATACTGTAACACTCGTCCCTGACAACAGGGGTAGAAAGTGGAGGGCGGTATAAGCAGAAGACTTTTCAGATCAGATATACTGTAACACTCGTCCCCGACAACAGGGGTAGAAAGTGGAGGGCGGTATAGGCAGAAGACTCGTCAGATCAGATATACTGTAACACTCGTCCCTGACAACAGGGGTAGAAAGTGGAGGGCGGTATAAGCAGAAGACTCGTCAGATCAGATATACTGTAACACTCGTCCCCGACAACAGGGGTAGAAAGTGGAGGGCGGTATAAGCAGAAGACTCGTCAGATCAGATATACTGTAACACTCGTCCCTGACAACAGGCGTAGAAAGTGGAGGGCGGTATAAGCAGAAGACTCGTCAGATCAGATATACTGTAACACTCGTCCCTGACAACAGGGGTAGAAAGTGGAGGGCGGTATAAGCAGAAGACTCGTCAGATCAGATATACTGTAACACTCGTCCCTGACAACAGGGGTAGAAAGTGGAGGGCGGTATAAGCAGAAGACTCGTCAGATCAGATATACTGTAACACTCGTCCCTGACAACAGGGGTAGAAAGTGGAGGGCGGTATAAGCAGAAGACTCGTCAGATCAGATATACTGTAACACTCGTCCCTGACAGTGGGTGCATTAACCGGTCAATGTAACCAGAAAAAAGCTGGAAAGCTAGTCTGGTAAGCACCTTGGATGTGGTAAATATTATGAGTTTGTACGGTTTATCAGAATGCAGGTAACTTATTATATTTTTACAATAAGTTAAACCAGGCCTAATAAATATTTAAATTAAACCATTTATCACACAGCTAATAAATTAGGCCTACTAAGAGTAATTTCTTAAGACTGAGATTTATTACAGATGGAAAGTTGAACGGATTAATCACGGATTTCGCTGTGTGTAAGTATAAACTGTTTTTTTCAGGCTGCAACGTCGTTCACTTGACGTTTATTACGTATCAATCACGAAATTTTTACTAAATACAGACATTATGCTGTTCGTTAATAAATATGTAGCTGAAGGAACTGGATGTTTCACAGTAGATTCCAAACTATTTTTAACGTTGGTAGGAACTTTTAGTTACGGTATAAAGGTACTGTTACTTGTTGTAACAGTACCTCATTTTTTCTACCCGTAGAACCGAAGAGCCATGGGTCCCGTCATTTTTCTTCCAATTTAATTCGTCGTCTATTCACATTGACGTGCAGGATTGTAGGGTTGTAGTGTTCCTACATTTTGTAATTACCATGCAATTGAAGTGGCAAAAAAGTAGAAATTAACAGTTAAGTACGATCAGGAATATTGTAATATTGATCTGAGAGATGTGATTTAATGCCCTGTTGAACTTATTGAATTCCACTATTTCTTTAATTGCTACAAGTAACTAATACAAATATTTAATTCCAGGGTAGCTGGACTTGGTTTCAAAAAGTCTTAAATTATGTTGAACAGATGGATTTATTTCTTGTGAAATATGAGTGTTTATGAACCTGTATTGCTGCCAACCTTACGATGCAAAACTGACTCAATCACTATACCACACTGTATCAAGTCCTAATTTTCCTTGTTTTTTTTTTTATTACATAAAGTTTATTCATGCTATTTTATGTAAAAGTTTTATGCAAAGTTACGTTGTATCAAAGTCATAAAGTTCATGTTATTAAGTAAAAACTACTGTATTCTTTTAGTTGAGGGAAAAATTTTGTTGTTTGATTCGTTGCAAGGATAGTAGTTTATTTAGTCCCAATTTAGACTAAGTTAAGTGTTTGATGTTACATTTTGTTGACCTTTTTGTCATCTACTTCCTTATTATATTTTTGTTATTTATTTATTAGTTACAGAGTAGTTCTAATAGCGAATGTACCTATTTCACTTAACTTTAGATTATGATCTATGTTGTTAGTGTTGTTCAACATAGGAAATTTCTTTTCAATTGTAATTATGTCCTATTATATTGAAAGTTCATAAAAATTGGCAATGTCTGTTGGCATGTATAAAAAATTAAATTTTTATCAGTAAAACAATTAAGATTAATATTTTTATCGCAAATGTGAAAGGCAAGGAGGTCACAGGAAGGCATGTCATGGCTGCTGCTGTCACCGTCACCGCAGTTCCTTCCTTCCGTGGGTCCGAGGTCATCCGAGATGCACACGAAATCCCGTCAAGAGAATAAAGGTCCTAAATGGAGGAAGTATAGCAACAGAACTGCAAGTAGCAAAGTTCTAGAATCCTCGGTTGGTCACACTGGACAGCCGAAAACCTAGACCTGTGTCAATTTCATCTTATTCGTCCAATATCTGTATGAGCCAAAAACGGATAAAAATTTTACAAATCTGGAATAAAAATTGCTAACTTTTCTCTTGGATTTCGAAAAGTACCGTTAGCATATATGAACTCCAGACACCTTTAATCTCTTTCGATGAAGGAGATATCAAGCTTTTTTACCAGTGAATCGAAGACCGTTCATAATTTTGTGGTCTTGGATGAAAAAGTGACAAATCTGTAATTGCCGAAGACAACAGAAGACGACGTACCAGAAGTGTGAAAACCTTGAGAGAATCGAGGTTCAAGTTCAAACCTTGAATTGCGTGAAATTTACTACACGGTATTCAGCTTCTTGTTGGAACATCAAGAAGCGACGAAAATCGAACTTGATACATAGATTAATGTCGTGTCTGACTTAGAGAAACACGAAATAACTGTGCATGATCTAAGAATATTTATGGTGTTTTCAACTAATAATTATATATTCGGCTGTATAACGAATAATTTCATAAAAGCTTTACAAACGAAAAAAGAAATTTTTTCATAACATCGTGACGGATTAATATTGAAAGTTTTAAAGAGTTAAGAGTTTTCTCATACGAAACTAGGTATATTTATGTTAGTTTAGCACTTACGTAAAAAAATTATATTTGGAATAATAATAAATTGAATGAGGATAAAAGATGCTAAAAAATTAAATTTAAGTAATATTTATGCTCACCTTCATTATAAAAACAGTAAAAAAGGTCTCTGGGTAGTCCTATTAAAGTTAAAAATATGAAATATAAATTACAGTAGATAACAAGAAAATATAATTACGTTTGGAAGTCACTTCAACAGTTTTAGCAATACAATTTTCAAACAAAGTTTAACGGTATCCAAAGGAAATTGAGGTAAAAAATATACTCATAATGTTAGTTGACCTAGTCTCGCCATTTCCTCAGTTTGGAGGATGATGTACCATCATAGGTCCTTTACGATCAGGAAAATAGCCGGGAGCTCCTAATTATTGAGGTTTGCACATGAAGATGAACTATAGTACAGTACTCTACGATGAATTAAGTTGTGGAATATATTTTTTGGGTCATCTAAAATACAAAATCCTTTCCCAAGTATTTTCTCAAAATTTTAAATTTTTGTAACCAGGTTGATTAATATTACCGGTAGCATATATGAACTCCAGACACCTTTTATCTCTTTCGATGAAGGAGATATCAAGCTTTTTTACCAGTGAATCGAAGACCATCTCCGTGGCAGGAGGATATAAGTTTAGTAGGCATATCTCTCTGTTCATCAGAAGCGATTAACGATTTGGAAATTCAATAAAAAGAGATAAGTGAATAGATATCCGGTTTTTATGCAGAACATAGATGGGTTACCCGAGAAGGGAAGGTCCTTGATCGACCCAGAAGATCGTCGGTTTGGAAAGCGAAGCTGCTGTCTAACCATCCGTGGAGCCCGGGAGCTGAAGTGATCGGCGGAGAATGCCTCTCTCTATTAGAGTGAAGAAGGGCCATTCAGATGACTGTGCAATATCAGAAGACGATCTTGGTCTGCTAATAACCAACCAGCGATTCCATCCAACCATCCGATCGCTCCGATCATTCGGTCGCTCCCAATCATGAGGTGTAAAACAGCTCCTCGTCAGGGGAAATCTGTTGACTGGTATTTTAGCTGAATCACTGAACAGGCGCGTTTACAAGTATTTAAACGAATTTCCTTATTTTCCTGGATGGTGAAAAGCTTGGACATCAGTATAACTCAAGAGTTATCGTGAGCTCTTATATTACATCGGTGTGCATGTATAATACAGGGTGTCCGGGCTAGAGGTATCAAGAAATAACTATCTCGTATGATATTAAAATGTAATTTTTATTTTAAAACAACTATGCCAACATGTAATAAATACAACCAAGATTGTGTGAACAAAGTTTAACGGCCGTATTTAAAACACAATGCCTAAAAACTACAAGTTAAGGAAAATGCAGTCTTTCCATTATTTGACCAAGCTCAATCATTTCTGGACATAACAAAAACTTAGCCACTAATGTGAATATCAGCCTAATAATGATGTTTACTGAGAAGTCAGCTGTTTACAACACCATTGTTGGCTTTAAATCCATAACATTGTTTGTAGTCATTCTGCTGGATTGTGGCTGCAGTTGAGAGGATAACGCCAGAAATGCTAAACAACGTGTGGCGGGAGATTGATTATCGATTGGACCTCTTGAGAGCGACTTATGGTGTTCACATTGAACTTTACTGAATAAGATACCAATCTTGGTTGTATTTATGGCATATTAGCATAGTTGTTTTAAAATAAAAATTACATTTTAATATCATACGAGATAGTTATTTCTTGATACCTCTAGCCCGAACACCCTGTATTTTATTAGATCTGTTTTTTTATGTTATTTCTGTGAAGCACAAGTAACATATGATAGGTAAATCAGTACTAATACTCTTCTTAACCAAGGATGGAAAAATTTTTAACTGAGGTTTACGTTTATGTTGCGATGAAGTGTTTTTGCAGCACTTGTAAATCCAGCTGAATTTGCAATACCGATTGCAACCCCTCTGTCATGGCGAACACGAACCCTCCACAGAAAAGTGTTAGGTAGTTAAAAAATGTTTTATTACTTGATCAAGATATGGTTTGTCTAAACCTGTAAGTACGTCTGCAGATATAAAGATAAGGTTGAGCTATACCTCTCACTTGCGATGAGATGGAAATGGCAATTAGTGGGTTCCCAATTGGCAAAGGCAAGAGACTTTTATTAAATTTTCCCGAAGTTTATAAAATACTCAAGTAAAAGAGCAGGACCAGTGGCTTATTAAAAAATTTTAAAACCATATACTGGAAACCGGTTGTATGTTTTGGATACTTAGGAATTGCAAAATAATAGCCCCTAGAAGCTCGGTTAAGAGCGGGCGGCACTGGGTCAATTGGTCAATTGTCCAACCGGTCAACGTTGCATCTGGTGTAAGATTCATAACGGTCTAAAGTTACCGCCCCAAGTGTTTGCCATATAAACTGCTAGAGAGGTTGATATACAATAGAATCCTCCCTGTTCTTGGTGTCAGCATCCTTGTAGAACAAGCTTGATTTAGTTTTGCCTGGGCACAATTGCTGTGACCAGTTCTAGCGCTTAGGCCTACCACTTATATTGAGGATGGGTTTGAGCAAAGACTGAAAACCTCTATTGCTTTCTTAGATCTAACTTATGACACTGTCTGGAGAAAAGACCTTCTCATAAAATTTAAACCTGATTCCTTTCTATTTCTTGTAATGTGTTCTCAACTTTATGCTCTCCAACTGTATGATATAAGTTTATTTGGAACGCAGGAAAATTAATTTAAGGCAACCTAAGGATGGACTGCCCCAGGGGTCAGTGCTCGCTCCACTGCTGTTCAATCTATTCCTACAATCTATTCAACATTCTGCCTACATTCCTGTCACACGCTCCTCAAAGTTGGTTTATGCAAATGATATTGCACTGGCTTATCAGCACCAGAATTCCGACACTGAGGAAACACTAACAAACTGACCTCAAGACTTTCGGTGCATTCTTTGAAGCTTGGAACCTAATCCAAGCCTAACAAAAACTGATGTCTCTCAACCCCTGTACCCTGGCTTCCGGTTCTGTGTAATATCGCTCCACGTGAAATAGGGAAGGGATGCGTTGATTAGGGAATATCCCTTAACTGCTCCACAGCTGCCCATCAATTCCTTCCCCAGGATCCAGGCCGACTAAGGTTTCGAAAACCACCTCTGGATACAGCCTCCCACTTGATGGACACAAACTTCTCCATCCATACAAACTGGACTTCTTTCTGAGACTCTTTCTATGGTCGGAACAACTTTTTGATAGCTGACCCGACATTAGCGTAGGTATAAATCTTCCGCGGAAGCAGTGACTTTACTCAATTCTTTCCGCAATGGAATGGGAAGAAGTTATTATTGGAAGTACAAATGGGGATTGACACAAGACCAGTCATGCAACTGCGGAGCTGGGTATCAAACTATGAAGCACATCGCAGAGTGGCCATTGAGTGCTCTCTCTGAAGGGTTGATCGTTCTGCATTTGCATGGTTCATAATAACATGTGAACTATCGCAATTAAAGCTGGCCTGCAATGGCTTAGCGCCCTGGATTCAGTTTTATAAGGATAGATAAACAATTTTATTTTCAGTTTAGAGTAAACATATTGACTCAGGCGCTCGGCACTTTAGAATTTATTTTATTAGTTATTAAAACTTGTGGGCTGGCTAAATAAGCCATGCACCCATAAGCCATATATATCAATTATTTTATACATTTTATTGATAATATTAGTGATCCGGAAACTTGAACTGTTTCATGGATATCTTTAATAAAAATGAACATTATGGATGTTTCCTTCTTGTAATTGTTTTTGGTAACATTTCCATCGCGGATGCGACTGGCAAAAAAATCAATCTCCTACTCCATCGGCCTGCACCGAGAGATCGATCGTGGATTGTTGGTGGTCGTGATTTTGCTGGATCGAACCGTTATGGTCGTTCCGCTTCTTGGCGATTTATTATTTAGAAAACCCCGCAGTGCATTTCGAAATTGCTCTCTTACGAGAGACTTCCTTGGCATTATATGATTAAACTAAAAATTCACTTAATCTAGTACCTTTGCTGCTGACTCAAAAAATTAAACGAAAAATTACTTCTTTAATTTTACTCAATAATAAAACCGTGACTTAAAAAAATGTAGTATAAAATATGTATATGTCAATAATTAACTTTAAAACTTGTACTAATATAACCAATAAGCAAAACAAAGGTGTTAAATTCTTCCAATCACCTATAATTCATATGCTATTAATTTATTGAATACAGAACCAGAAGCAAACCCAATAACTCACATGTATTAATAACTTAACCAAACTTTATAATAACTGCTTGTACTTTTATTTACATGTCTAACTTAAAATGCAAAATAACATGCTGAGACCTAATTTTATTGAAACATGAATGGCAAATAAAGTTTAACCTTACTAACATTACTGCAATTTCTATTAAGTAACTAATTATTTTGTTTTGCACTGCAAAATTTCAAATTGAACTTCAAATGCAAGTGAAAATAATATTTTAAAAAGCAATTTTGATAAGTAAATAACGAATTTCCTTAAGTTAAAATCCTATATAAATTATGTGATGATACAAGATTCTATATATTTTAAACAGTAAGGTAAAAAAAAACTTTGGACAGTTCTTCAGAAACTTCTACTGGGCCGATTTACATGGGAGTTGTATACCAAAACAAACTAAAATTTTAGGTCCTGTATTAGCAGGTTTTATTTGTATTTAGAAAATATTCAAGTTAATTTTTCCAAAAATGAAAAATAAGCTTATAGAGGTTTAACATTGGGAAAAAAGTAAACTTTTTCAATCCTATGGACAGTTTGTCTGAGACTTCCACTGGACCGATTTACATGCAGTTTGTACCAAATAAAAACTAAGCTTTTCTATATTAGCTTGTTTTATTTACTTTAACGTTATATTACTTCCTTATTACAAAAATAAAAATTTCCAAACCTTTGCAATGAATTTATTTTACAACCTTGCAATCAGTTGTTTGTAAACACACGCGGAGTTTGTCTAAATACAGTAGAATAGCAAGCCCTTCTAGAAGGATTTGGTTTATTAAGCCAGTACATAAAAACGTATGCAATTATAATGTTAATAATGTTCTTGTAATGGAAAGAAAAAAACAATACAAAGTAATAATACTCAAACTACTAAATATTATAGTTGGTGAGTTGAAAAATAAATGACTTTTGATATTTTAATTGTTTGAAGCTACTTAATTATATAAAGCAGCTGATTAATTGGAAGGAAATAGCAACTTAAAAAAGTATATTTTACACATGTTTCACACCATCTGCCTAGCACTCCACTCACCATGACTGGAGCTGTTTCCGTCGAGTAATTGACAGGCACCGAGAATCAAGAATCAAGAATCTTTATTGCCGTTGATCAGGTGCAGGACATGAAATGGGCATAGTCAGGTGCTTAAAAAACTACTTAGAACTACTTGTACAGTGAAGCCAATTAGGCTCTAAAATCAGTATTGGCTGATTCTAAAAATTCGTTAATGGAGTAGCAAGGGCAAATAACAAGCCGTGAATAAACTTCAGTCTTAAACCTATCAAGGTTAAGAAATTGCTTAAGAGAGTCAGGCAGCTTATTATAGAATTTCACACAATAAATTTTGAAAGAGTTGCCGGAGCTCGCCAGCCTGTGATGTGGAATGTCTAGTTCTTGCCTCTAGAGTAGTGGGGTTTTGCCGGTTCTGGCCCAGTTCAAGGCCAAGTGGTTCGAACCGGCAGGGGTGGATGACAGTGATGGATGTGTTTTGTAAGTGGGTCAAGGCCATCCGGAGGGAGTTTTAAAAAAGCGGAGCCGCGAGGGGCTCAGTCGGGGCGGGGACTCGGGACGGGTCGGATCGGAGCGGGCGGGCCGAGGGAGGTGTTTTTTTTCTTTTTATTTATTTTAATCAATTTAAATTAAAATCGTGTCGTTGTTGTTGTGCAGAGAGGCGTTGAAGCGTCGTGCACCGGTGACGCAGTGGTAGACGCCGAAAGTGATGGCGAAAAGGAGGTGGACGCACAGCATGCACAGTACGCATTTGAACAGTTGCAGCAGGCGGACCATCCCTTGTTGGTTTGCCGTTTCCAATTGCAGCCTGTTGATCTCCAGTCTGAGTCTGTCCTCCTCCAATCGTGATCTGAGCGTAACGTCGTCCATCATGTCTGTGTGTGCGTGTTTTTTAGTTTGTGGTGGGGGAAAAAACGGGAGCGGTGTTGATGGTCGGAAAGTCGGCGATGAAATGAGAAGCGAAGACGAATGCAGTGCATATTTATTGTAGAGTGGTGGGGAGTGAAGAAAAAAAAACAGTTGTCTTCGATTAAACCTCATCGTCAGCTGTATCGGAAGGTGCAGCCTCGGAAGGTGGAGGAGTGCCGCCTGCAGGTTCGATGTCCTCGCTCTCCATCTCCTCGCATTGTGGACAATTGTAGGAGATCTCCACAGTCATGGTGATGGTGTTGTTGGGAGCGCTGACTACGTCACTCAAAGTTTCAAAAATATCCTTCAAGTCTTGTTGCGACTTTACGGTAAATGTATTTGTACTTGTCGCTAAAGGAAAGCCGCTCATCGTTCGGGAGTCGGCGAACAAATGGCGAGCGGCGGTGAGGCGGCCGCCTATATTCGGTAGGGGTACCGTGGTGGGGGAAGAAAAGAGTGGGGGGAGGACAGCGGTGGGGCGAAGCCCGGGTGGGGGAAGAAAAGAGTGGGGGGAGGACAGTGGTGGGGCGAAGCCCGGGTGGGGAACGAGGGAATTTCGGTCATCGCAGTTCGCCGCGAAACGCCGTCGGGATAGGTTGTGGGAGCCGTACGAAGATAAGCGCTAGCTGTAACACAATGTAGAAAATAGTAATACTTTGTTTGTAAATTAAATATTAAATTTATATTTAACCAGAGCTTGCATTTCTTGTTCCTCGTCGTTTAATTCAACAATTTTAACACCATTAGTAGTCTGTTCCTCTTCCTCTGCACTTTGCGACGATGAAGACATGGAGGTGCCAGGAGAAGATGACGAGGATGAAAATATTGTGGTAGGATTGACATATTGCACCGTGATGTTGATCCATCTTAAAGGATAGCTATCAATGAGTGTCAGTAAGTTTTGGAATAGTTCTTCCATCTCTTCTCTGTTGGTAATTAAATGTTGAAAGGAAATGAATTTATCATCCATGTTGTTGTCAGTGCGAGTAATGAAATAAGAATGAGAAGCGTATGGAATGATCCGTAGAATATATGTTGTAAAAAAAGTGGTGGGGGTAATCTCAAGGTCAATCAAATGGAATTTTAAAAAAGGGCTGCAGTCAGTGACTACAGCTATACATCTGAAGCTTCAACAGGATCAGAAGACCAATCTGATCTGTACTTGCACGCACTTATGATGCATGTACAAAAGTCGTCTTTATAATATGCATTGCACTTTCGACAAGTGGCAAGTTTTTGCGGATGAAATTTGATACACCTCTGGGGACAGCAAGTGTGGAAGTATCGTGATTTATAAATCTTGAAGGTTCGCAATTCCGGTGGCGGTAGTTGCTTTGTCTTGCACTTGCAGTAACAGGATCCGAAGAATTCGCACTTTGTACAAGCTAATCCGTCTACCATCCATCTTCCTAAATCTGTGCATTTCTGTTCACAACAGTAGCGCGGTGCGTCCTCGTTTTTCTTCTCCTCCATGTTGCCGCTTCCAAGTGTTGGCAAGAAATGAAGTTGTACAGTGTAGGATAGCGTGTTTTATAGATCAATAAAAGTGGTGGGGGTAATCTCAAGGTCATCCAAATGGAGTTTTAAAAAAGATCATCTTACAAATGTAAGATGTTTTTTTTTATTTATGATGCTGGCTTGTCCTTTTCTTCTTCTTCTTCTTTAGGTTCTTTCTTAATATTCTGTTCCTGTTCCTGCTTGTTCGCTCTAGCCATGGCGATGAGTTCTTCAGTGGATAGCGGGTGCACTTCTGGAAACTTCAGGATCAGTTTTGGTTGGAACCCTTCTCTAGTCAATACACTGAGATCGGCGCTCATCTCTTCTACGGTTCTATAGTCCTTTCCGTAGATCTTCCCATTGAATTCAATCATCATTCGGTATAACATGGCGGCAGTGGTTGTTATCGCTGCGACCGTAGGAGAGCAAATGATGATTCTGTTGGAGTTGATCCCTCGTTTTATAGCGAAATTTTACAGCGAACCCTTGTTGCCGTCATGCTTTGTCATTTAGTAGTATTTGTGGAATTTGACATTGGTTTGAGTAGATGGAGCGGATGTTGTCGCCGCCTGTGTGGGAAAGAACAATTCTTCATCGCAGAAGTTCTGTTTGGAGAACATCCTCTTGTTTGTTACATAGGTGTCAACGTTCAAGTGATAACCACCGGCAAGAAGCACTCGCAATTCATTAGTGAAATTGTCGAGCTGTTCAAAAGTTGTAATAGTGGAGGTATCGTATGATGCACACTTGATCTTGAGAGACATTGTGCTATCACCAACGGAGATGTGTACAGCACTGAAGGTAGTCGTAGACTGAGGGAATTTTTACGGACATTGCTCCATTTATATAGTTTTTGAAACTAGGTCAAGGTCACCCGAAATTGTTTTTTTATATAAAGCAGCATGCCGATATGTGTACAAACACATACCGATATGCTGCTTAATATTTGTTTTTTTTTTTTATTGTTATTCATTTATTTAGAAATATTTTACAAAAGTTTACAAGAACAATATGAAATTACAGATTAACTGTTGGCGTTAGGCATGACGTGAAGCGTGAGCTCTGTAGAATTACTTCCGCTCGGACCGTGGGACGCCAAGTAGAGAGCTCCGGGATGGATGAGGCGTAGATCTTCGTTCTGCAGAAGTTGGACGAAGCGTTTGGGAAGAAAGATTTGAAACTTCGGTTCATCACCAGGCGAGTAGGGCGCTTCACTCAGAGTGCAGTTGATGGCGTCTCCGACAGTTGTTTCCATCTTCTTGATGGTGTGGATGATGTAATGCTTTTCTTCCTTCAATTCCGAACATCTTTTAGTGGGTAGGATTGTGGACTTGGAATGTTTGTTGAACTGATCGACAAGCGATTGTAAAAATGTTTGCGTTGCCATTTTTACTTCTTCTTTTTTCGTTGATAATATTCTTAGTCTTGCGAATCTGCGTGTGAGGTGTTGACTGCTCGGTGGCTAGAGTAATACTCATGCCCGGTCATGGTTGTCCCCTCGCTTTTATACCCTTCCCATCCCCCACCACTCTGTTGGAGATACGCGTTCAAGCGATAAGCGTTCTTCAAGGCGCATTGCGATTGACGATGTTTAAAGTTTTTCGATGAAATACAAATGTTGCCGAAATGACATTGGAAATCCCTGTCCACCTGGACATTTAACACTTCGTGGTTTGTAAACTTCTGTATCCAACTGGCTTTTTTGACTCCTTTTGTGTAAATAATTTTAAATTCTTTACAGTAATGATTCATGATTTGCAGCATCATACTGTAGTGTACAAAACCTTCATCCCATCTCAAGTTGTGAAAGTATTTCATCAACCACTTGTTCGTTACTCTCGCTTTGGTAGTTAATCTGTTAAACGGTAGTGGCGGTTGGAATAAATAGTGATAAACTACAGATGTGTTCATATCTAAAACTACTAACTCTTTTATGATAAAACTTCCGTTGTTACCGCGGAACGCTTGGAATTCAATTATACCTCGTCTCACTTCCATTACTTCCGATTTGTTAGAAAACGAAACTC
Organism: Neoaliturus tenellus; assembly: GCA_030545055.2. Lineage (NCBI taxonomy): Eukaryota > Metazoa > Arthropoda > Insecta > Hemiptera > Cicadellidae > Neoaliturus > Neoaliturus tenellus. Next base: position 128,658,453 of record CM061535.1, read on the forward strand.
GTTTGTTCATGACGAAGGTTGGTAAACGACTGTTTGCAAAACCGCGGTGCACGCTCTTTTATACCCAAGGGTGTACACTTATCAATTGTTGAATGAGCCTTCTTCGTTCACCTCTTGGGCTTGCTCATCTATACTGTAGTTAGTCTGATAGTTGTGCAACTGTCTCCACATGTCAACTTCATGAGGTATCCTATTGAAGATGGACGTATCTACGGGACCGTACAGAATCGGCACATACGGTTGCCTATCCAATGTATCGGTTAGATACTCTTTTATAATTGCACTTGAAAATATTAGCTGTTTTAGATATCTTGTGACAGGACCGGTAGCACAACTTAGACTGTAGAATTCATCTTTTGTCAGGTGTATCTTCATCTCATGCTTGGTTAAATCTCGAAAGCGGACGATTTGTCCACCTCGATGTTTCACTATATCGATTTCGATATTGGATTCCAGCAGACTTAATTTTGTCCTTCTTCCAAATGTGTTGTTACTCAAATAACATTCCAAAAGATGTAGATGTTTTCTAAACGATTCCCAGGAAATTTCAGTGAAGGCCACCATTTTAGATCCGTGATTTAAAATAACAGTTGGCGAATAATCCAATGATTTTATAACTCCGGCGGACACGCTCTTTGTCATACAAGAAGAGATGGGATAGTAGATCCTGAGAAATACTTCTGTCAAAATATTGGTGGAGATGGTGTCATCGATATTTCTTCTTTTTACTCCTTTTTCAACTTCCTCTTCTTTTTTCTTATGTTTAAACTTGAGGAACTCGTCCATTTCTTGTTCGACTTGTTTTTCTATATCCAAACTATTGTCACCCATGGGAGGAGTAGTTTCTTCTTCGTTAGTATTTGCAGTAGGAGAGCTCATCTTGCGGACGATGCTTCCCATACGACGGTCAGAAATATAATGAGATTTTCATTCTCTTTCCCCCCTTTTATAACATTTGCGTCGACCGCAAAAAAAAACAGTTTTTTTACAACACATTTTTAACAATTCCTGTTAATGGAGTGTAAGTCACTATCTTGTCATGTATAATTAAACAGTATGCCGAAGTTCCGTCCGGTATTGCTTCTTCAAACTCCATTTCGATTTTTATATCCACACTGGACGATTTCACGGATTCGTTTTTTTTTTAACAATCGATAACGACTATTGGGGCTTTGGAGAAAAACTGTTCCGGCGATAATAGCGGTGTATTTGTCTTCCCGTAATATGACGATTGAAACCTCGCATACATATCGTACAAGATTGAATAGCGTTTTTTACTAAACATGACATTTAGATTGTCATAAGGAAAGAATTGAGAGTTTAGAAAAACTTTACAATTCTTTATCTTGCAATGGTCAAATTGACCGGCGTGCGAAGTTATAACATCTTTTCGTTTAGTCTGGAAACCGAGTATTACGTACCGTGCCCGTTCTAGATAAGTGGACGTCTTGACAGTCCATGTTTGACGCTCTGTTTGAGGTAGTGTGGGATATTCATGGAATTCCCAACTTCTAAACGGCATGACGATATCACGGTCAGATTTCAACTTTCTCAACAATACGATTCTGTGTTCATCGGCTAATCTGACATGCGGTACTCTCCACACGACTTTATCCAACTGTAGCTGCCATTCCAGTTTGGCTTCCGTAGTTCCAGGGTCTGCAAGTATCAAGTCCTTGTTAGTTGAAGATCTGAGTAATACCAATTCTTGTTTGACATTTATTATTATCCGTCTGTAATCTTCAGCGAATCCCAAAAGCAAACGTAAAGGGACATGAAAGTCAAAATGACCATTGGAATCCGGTGTTATAGTGTCTTTATCGGGAGCAACCCATCCGGCGGTGACTATTGAATTTTTCTCATGCGGTGTTAATGATGTTAATCCTTTCAGTGTCGTTGTTAGACCGACCTTTTTTGTCGAATCAACCGTCACTCCTGATATTTCATATCTTATTTCATCAAAAAGATATGCCATCGGGTTATTTATAAAAGGAACCGTTGAAGCGGTTTTTCCATCCAATTTTAATACCCGTCCTTCGATGTACAAGTAACTTTCACACGGTAACGTGTAAATGTCCTGTTGTTGAATGGGGATCCTTATTTCATCGTTATTGTTTAATTTTGATGAAGTGTAAGGGTTGTGCGTGTGATATTCCTTCTCCCATAGTGTTTCGTCGAACGTCGGCCCTTGAGATATATCCAGGATATCCATCGTTGGTAAGTCTTAGTCCGATCTTTTGCAGGAAACGAATGTTGTCCGGTGTTAACTCGTCCAATGTTGAAGAGCTACTGAGGTCTCGGCTCTTCCGTTGCGGTTTAAATGTCATACCCCATGTTGAACTTATGACACAGCTTTTATGTGTAACCGTATTGTAATGGTTTCTCCTCTAAAGTCAACACTGTTACCGTCCTGATCCGATATGTTCAGTACGATGTCCGAAATGAAACTGGTGTTCAATGGCAGGTATATCAGGTTTTGTGGTTTCTCAACTATTTTAAAACCGGGAGCCACTGTTGGATAAAATGTATGTAAAATATGTTGGTTTACCCCGTCTCTATACGATCCGTGTATGATATTGCATGTTATATCAATACTATTAACCTTTAATATTGTTACTGTGGTATCACCTGTATGAGTAGGTCCGGGATCTAAGATTTTTCTTTTTTTATCTGAAAATCCCAGTAAACTACCGATTGAATTTTCTAAACTTAAATCTATATAATACTTTGAAGTGATTTCCGCTTTTAAAGTATTGTTATTTCCTTTTATACTGATATTTTCTTCTCCTAGCTGCTTCTGTAATACTTGGTTTATATCGTCTATTTCATACGATCCGGTAGATAAAATTATTACCTTCAATTGCGAATAATTTCCTTTTTCATCTTTACTCTCGTAATAATGTAGTAAATTGTTTTTTCCCTCCGTGACGTTGGGAATTGAATTGTACGTAGTAAAATCCAATAGTGCAGCTTCCCACAGTCTATCCTTGGATAAACGTAGTGCCGGGAAAAGAGTGCTTTTCAGTGTGGATGAATTTCCACTCAGTGACACTGTATACGATGACATCTCAAAGTTGACTGACGCTTTTCGCTAGAAACTCCAAACATAAATGTCCGCATATTTCTGTATTGTTGGGTTGTTCTCTTTTGTAATTGTAAAATATATTTTCGGAGTTCCGAAAATAGTGTTGAAGTTCTTTCGGCGGTGGTAGATTGCCAAAACTGTCAAAGTAGTAAACGTTCTGTCCGAGTTTTTTATAGCATACCCAATGAGTTCCTGGACCATGAGTGGAATCCAAATTTACTATTCCAGTTTCATTTTTCCATATTTTATTTGGTAATGCGTCTTTCATAAAAACTCCTCTAAAAAATGGTATTCTTAAACATTTCACATAATTTGATAATTGATAATTTGTCAAGGCTTTATTTGGAATTATCAATTGATTGTTCTTATTTAGTATACACGGTACGGTCTTAGGTATAGACCTGCTCCGTTTTTTACCATCGACCAAACGGAAGTTTTCTTCGCCTTTGCTTTACGAGTCCTACGACGTCTTTTCTTAATGTTTCCACCTCTTTTGGGAGCTCTTCTCTTTGCAGGCCGTCCTCTACGACGTTTCCCGCCACCAAATTTTGTTTTACCCTTCATGGCTGTAGTAACTGCCCAAGCGGCTGCTTTTTCTGCAATACTTGCGTCACTTGATTTCACTCTTTGCCAAGCTTTTTCCGCTAACACTCTATCCGCTATCGATCTATTCGTTGAATCTGCAAACTTGGAATACGCTATATCGTGTTCTTTGCAGGCTTGATCCAATTTATTAATTCCAGGATCCCCTCTTGCTAAACGTTTTGCCAACTTAGTTCCGGGTCCACAATATTGATAACCTCCGGGCAGATGAAATTCGTATGGTAGAGCGTCTATCGCTCGATTTAGAACAGCACCAACAGGAATCCGTCTGAGCAGGGATAACGCGGCTGATGTTATACCACGTCCTTTCTTGACGCTGTCTTGACGACGACTGAGCGGTGCGGTCTTCATTGTGTCGTCTTATATAGCCGGCGTGTTTACTCTACGAGATGCTTTACACGAATGAATAACTCGTGCACAATTTTTATATTTAAATACTTAATTATTCAAATTAATTATATACTGATTTATGATTCTATTTTTAATCCAAGCTTCTCGTTCATCGGGTTGAATCATCACATGACTCGTTGTACTAGCTATATGATTGTGGGTATCGATAAGTAAATTGCCCACTATTCGTATTAAACAGTCTAAAGTTACAGCATCTTTTGGATGTTGGGGATCGTGTAACTGCATAATACGTTTATCATTACACGTGTAAGCGGTCGAATCATTTTTTGACGTTGTTATGACTTGTCCAATAGTAGCAGCATCATTTAAATCTTCTCTTGGTAAAATATTAATTATTTTCTTCATCTTTGCATCATATTTGGTCCCAAAGTGTTTATCCCAAGTTATTGTTTGTCTCAATGTAACACAATCATCATCTTCATAACCAGGATAAATATTTTTTATTCTTCTATTACGACCATTGTATGTACCTAATGTACCACCACTCGCAATCAATGTTTGTACCATTAGAGGTACATCTGTATCTTTTATACCAAATCTTCCATTTGTTATTGTTTTACCTCCCGCATTCCATTCATCATTACTTCCTTGCATTAAATCAAACTTTTCATTTCCATGTATAAATGTATCTCCTCGCTTTAGCACGGCATCTTCATGTTTTACAAAATTCAATGTTCCCCTTTTTAATTCTTTAGATAGTTGTTCCATAGTAACAGCGTCTTTTGGTTGAGAACCGAACTTTACATTTGACAACACTTTCCCATGACAATCGATTTCATCACCATCTTGTAAAATACAGTTGTCCTTGATGTATTTCAGGTTTACAGCATCCCCGTCTTCCTTTGGGTACCCAATGTCATTTATAATAAATTTATAAAAAGAAAATCCGCGTTGAGTCTTTTCCGGTATTATAGAATGTAGATATTCTTTATTAACTGAATCTTTATCATTTTTTGGATTTGCCACGTTTGTTATTCTATGATTCCCAGCATCGTATGTTTGTCCATCCTTTAAATTATTACCCCACTGCAATTTTAAAGTATTTGAAAGTTCAGATGATAAATACTCTTTATTAATTGCATCAGAACTGTCATTAGGTTTACCAACATTAATTATTCTATGTGATTTGACATCGTAAGTATTCTTGTCCAATTTCAACGATGTTGAAGTAGCTTCTTTAACTGTTTTTAAATTTGCTCCATCAGTTTCTTCTTCTGGATCTTTAACTAGTTTTAGACGTTTATTACTTATGTTATAGTCACCTTCAGGAGTTTGCGGTAATCCACTTCTTTTTCTGTCTTCTCCAACCTGCACCCCTAACGCGGAGTACCGTCCGAACTTGTCGACGCTCATGTTAGAACTGATACATTATACGCTTACAATTCTTTTATATATATCCGCGGACAATTATACAACTATGCCGCGATTCCTAAGTTCATCAACCAGAGCCACCCATTCATTATTTAATCCCGTATGACCGGCTTCCATGGCTTCATGTAATAGTCTCATCCTGTCAACCAATTTATTGATGTCTCTGTAGTAGATCACATTTGTGTTGTACAGATTTTTCATAAGTCCTTTACCAGATGTTGAAGTATCTCCTTTACTCTTTTTCCCATGTTGTTCAAGAAGTGATAAATCCATAAGTGATAAAGATTTTCTTTTTAGCGGTTGTTTTAGCGCCGGTGCGGTACGCAATGTTGGCAATTTTCGTGGTGGAAATAGCTTTTTAATAACGATGTTATATTTCGTTGCACGTGAACGATTAATCATCGCATCCTTTGAGTAATTCCTTTTATGAGCGTTGGTATTTTGTAGAATTTCTTTAAAAACATTTAAATCTTTGATTGAATACCTTAGTGGTATGTTTTTAAAAATTAATTCATACAACCCTTTTGTTCCTTTATATTTATGCTCGCCGATAATGATGTAATCGTCCTGAGTTATTTCAAGCTTTGAATCACCGATTTTCAATTCATTCCCATCAATCCTTGCTCCGTATACGTGTGATTTGCTTAAATTAAGGTTAGCTTTCATGTCATGTAACATTTTCATTATGTATTTCCTTCCAAGAGGTCCATGTTGTAATATATCGCTACTCAATTGAGTTAGATTTGGAATCGATTGTTCTGCTTCAGGTATTGGGTGTTCTTCTTCTTCTTCTTTTTTAATAATTGGTTCTTCTTCTTCTTCTTCTTTTGTTTCTTCTTGCGAAAATTCACTAGCACTTGTATATGAATCATCGTCGTCTTTTTTTAAAGCTTGTACTTCTTGTTTAGAAACTGGTAGTAAAACATCTCCTTCATAACGAGGTTTACCAATGGTCTCTGATATCTGTTTTAATGGTTCCGTAATAGGTTTAAATGTAGTCTCCAGAAATTCTTCTCGTTCACTTAAACCCATCCTTAATGCGCGATTCTTCATCCTAATGGAATCGCTGAGTGATTTTATTTCTTTCAATAGTTTTTCCTGATTCACCATGTTTACACTGTGAAGTCTGATTCATTACTAGACGTACCGCCGTTCAATCAATGGATTAATACAAATTTGTCCAACCCTATCCGATATCTTCCATCTTTTATAGCTTCATCTTTCATAATGACGAGAAAGCCGTACTTTTCAGCCCACGCTTTGCCGCACATCTCTTTAAATTTATCAAATGTCATATCCGCATTGACATGATCGTTATATATGTGTTTTAAATTTGTTTCATCTTGCTTGAATATTATCAGCAAGTTAGCATTATCCCTTATAAGTTGTTTTGGAATTTTACTGTAGGTTTGACCAATATAAATACTGTCAATATTATGATGTCTTCCCATTGCGAAATAACTTCTGATTGTGTCGTGATTCTCACATGATACATCGTCAAATATAAATACAGAAAATGGTTTAGCTTCGTTTGGTTGCATAATTGTTTCACTGGCATTAAACTTGTAGAAATTTACTTCTGGTACACTCGCTAATACTTTATCCAACAACTGGTATTTAGGTTGTTGCAAAGATTTTGAAAAAATGTATATATTATTAAAACGTAGTCCTTTTGGATTAGTTATAAGGTTAAAAACAACATTTGTTTTTCCACAATTTGAAGGACCGGTTATTAAACATCTTATGGAGTTTGGTAGTAATTCCCCATGTTTACCACGGTTTAACTTGTCACTATCCACTGTCAATTCATCTATGTTATTAATATTAAATCGTTCCTTTTGCTGTACAATATCCATCTTGTTTAAAGGTTGAACACATAATGAGTTATCAAAGTATTATACCAAGTCTTTTGTAGGAATCCAAGAATCTTCACTCTTGTCAAATCCCAACCAACGGACTTTAACTTTATCCTTTTTTCTTTGTAAAACCTTTTCGACAAGATATACATCACTAACTGTTGATTTCAATAGTTCATGCCCATAGAATCCGCCTTGAAGTAGTTCACCTTTGTTGTCCTTTAAAATGTACGTTTCTGGTATTGTCGGCTGCACCTTGTAGATTGTAAATACTTCGTTAGTCCAGTTTGGTAGATATCTCTTACTGAAAACCCCTTTGTATTTACTTATACGCATCTTATCGTTTACTTTAAACTTTTTAGGTTTTAATCTTTCAATTTTGGGAGCCGTATTTTTTTTAATACGCTCCAAAACAAGCTTAGCATTGCCGCTATTTACTTGGATAGGTTTCATACCAATAGTGCGATGATATTTGTTATTGTACTCTTTTATAAGCTGCGGTAATATATCGTACCACACATACGATCCTCGTTTGGAAAATGTTTTATACATCGCTCCTTTTAACGTTCTATTGAATCGTTCTATTATCGAAGCTTTGACTTCCGAATTTGTAGAATAATGATTTATGTTATATTTTTTCATTAATGTTGCAAATTCCTTATTGAAATATTCTTTTCCATCATCAGTTTGTAAATGTTTTATGACAAGTTTATTTCTTTTAATAGCCGTTTCCATAGCTTTTGTAACACTTTTCCCACTCTTGTCCTTAAGCGGTAAAGCGTCAGCGAGCTTGGTAAAACAGTCTATAATCGCTAATATATATTTAAATCCTTTATTTAATTTACTATGCGGTATCATTTCGATGAGATCGGCTTGGTAGAGATCGTTTATTCCTTTAATAACTGTATTTCTTCTTGGAAACTTTCTTCTTGCCGGTTTATGAAGTTCATGTACAATCTTATCCTTCAGTCCTTCCATTCTTAGATGTTGTTTCCACGCCGGTTGAAAAAATACTAATCCTCAGACTGGTTTGTCTTCTTTTATATTATTAACAAATATGGGTCAAGGCCAAATAATAACTGTGTAAAAAAGAGGGGGGCATGGCATTGGGCTTGCCATGCTCCCCTCTTTTTTACGGAAAGGAAGAAGGAAGTAGGTGAAAGGACGAAGAACAGGTTTTATTGGTCGATAGGAGTTAATGAATAATGTCCAAAGGGAAGAGTGTGTATATTGTCTTGCTGGATATGCCTCTTGTCATCCTTGTAGCTTAGTGCCCATTTGGTCTGTTTAACACTGTAAACTTGATGGTTGAAGCTTCTTATCGTATTAAAAGTTGCTGTGGTTTCTATATTTTCAAACAGACATCTTTTAAAATGTTCAAATTGTACATTCTTCTTTAGATATGATGTTTTAATGCCTTTTGCCTTCTTCACAACTTGATGTTCTTCTTTTTCACTTATGTATAGTTGAAACGAATAAAGCTTGGACATCAAAGCCACAATCTCTTCCATAGGCGCACCATTGGTCTCATCTTTGAATTTTCCTAAGACTTTCTTGTTTATTCCATTGTCGTAGTTAGGATGGTGTTGCGGATAGTCAGAAAAATCAAAATCATCTTTATAAACAAAAGTGCGTAGGTCTTCATACATATCATTGGTTATAATCCAATAGATGAATGCGTCAGTGTCCATGTATGCAATTCCAATGTTCTCTCTTCCATAATGTTTCACCATTTTATTATAATGAAAATCGTACATATGAGTTTTTGATATGTCTAAAATGGACATTCCGACATAAACAGGGCGATCCATCTTAATTGAAATTTTGTTCATTGAAACGGCAACAAGGTTTTCATTAATAATTATTGAAGATGCAAAGTTTGGTTTTTGGACCAACTTTTGTAATTTTGTTGCATCATTAACCAATCTTAAATCTTTGTGATTCCTCTTGTTTTCTAATGTTTTGCCGAATATAGCATTATTCATCAATTTAAAGAAATCCTTTTCAAAATTGGACGTCGCTGCAGTTCTTCTTCTAGTGTTGTTATCTATATAGGATTTCAACCAACAGGATTGAGAAAATTGTAACACCCTATTAATTTTGGTAATTCTTAATCCCATCTCTAACGCTTGTTGTACTGTCCAATAATGTGCTACATACCTCGTCTTGTTGGTGAGTGTCATCATTAATTTCGGCCATCTACCAGTCGGAGATACTTCTGTTTTTGCTAATAGCGGCAAGTCGTAATGGTGGTCGTGAAGATGTTCGGGGTACTCAAAATCAACGTCAAAGATGTAACCGGTATCTCCGTGTTTAGGGATATCGCCGATGTTATCAATCGAATTTGGATCAACCCATTTAAAATTATCATATGGAAGGGGTTTTGACATAGCCCATCCATATAGGTTATTTGCGTCAAAATAACCTATAAATGTACTTGGTTGTGACGCGTCATAGTTGGGGAGGTATTTATTGTTGGTTTTTACATATCTGGTTACACTTTGCGTTAATCCTCCTCGGATACCAGACTCTATCATCAACACCATATCTATATCGGTTAGTAGTTGAAGTTTACAGTTTGTTTCTTTTAACATGGCCTGCCATGCCAATCCGGGAGCTGTGTACGAATGAAGAGGGTCTAATCCGTATGCTTTTAAACAGGTATTCCTAAATTCTTCCATTATGTCACATAATAGTGTCACATCCAATTTAACGTAGAAATCTGAATATTCTCCCAAAGTTCTCATCCCTAATTCATTCCATACCTTACAAGCGTGTTGATAATCTTCCTCACTGATGTCCTCTTCGTATAATTTACTCTTAAAAGCTTCTCTAGGTGGAAGTGAGGTTTCTTCAAATCTTTCCAAACTGTCGATATAATCATAAGGGAAAACACCTTTGCGAAGAACTAGATCCAATTTATCGTTATTCACAATCATTCTTGTTTCTATTAAATCTTCTTTCCTGAGGTTTTCTGAAAGTCTCGATAAACTGCACGGCATAAACCGGTACGAATCTAAAAATCGTAATTTTATATTTCCAATCTTCTTACTAAAGCTTATAAACTTTTCAGTTGTTTCCGCGATAACATCAATCGCACCGTCATCTCTCCCCAATTCTGGTATTATAAAATGACCATCATAACCGCTAAGGTTATGCAGTATTACAGGTATATTTCTAGGAATCTTGTAATTGATGTTGCATCCGTTACATGCCGCACCCCTATAATATCCTGTAAGATGATCATGATCCTTAACTTTGTAGTTATTCAAAGTAAACTCATTTTTACATAAAAAACAATGGGTGGCATTTTCATGTTGAATTTCTTCTTCTTCATCCATAGGTATCATTGGCACAATATCACTATACAAATTTTCTACATTCCTAGCTATTTCATATAGATGATCAAGAAATGTCGCAGCAACATCTTCACCACGGTACACCACGGGTCTTGACGTTAATCCGTACCCATTTAAATGTTCTTCAGCCAATGTAGATTTAACCAATAAACAAAAACTGTTAGGCTTATGCATTTGATATTTTATACTCTTCCTTGCTTCAACATTTTCATCTTCAATAGGGACAAGTGTTGATTCAAAATCAGCGTATACCACTATAGGAATGCGATACTGATGGAACACCTTTTCAAATTGTAAGTATGATTTACTTAATGGTGGTAAGATAATCTTTGCTTCAAAGTGTTCATTACACAGTTGTTTATGTTCTTGTAACCAATTTCGCCCTCCATTTCTTTCTTCTTTAAAACAAAAACATCTTTTACAAATTACTTTTTTGTGTTCATTTTTCGATAGCTGCTTGTTGACGAGTCTTTCAAATGATTTTATCCATACGTAGTGTGACACTTCATCCTTTGTAAGTAACAACAAGTCCGTATGATCTGCAAGCTCGTTCTTCACCACTTTTAAAGGATAAACTTTATTGGAACTGTCCAAAGCAAATACGTTAACTGATATTCCGGGATTTTGTTTTTCAAATTTTGAAATACCCTTCAACCCTACCGGGTAAGACATACCTTGAAAATTATATCTATATCTGTAGTTCTCATATTCGACGCCAGGTCTTTGCGCATGGCGTGTTACAAATTTTGAGGTCATGGCGTATCGAAAACATTCCATATCTTCATTTTCCACATTTACACATGATTTTGTATCTTTGATCCTTTTCGGGAGTGCAATATAACTGCTGCCCATCAGCCCATAACCATGCTTGTGAACTCTTATGTCCATACCTACGACGCTAACCAGACTCCAACCTGATCCTCTTCCTTCGTGTTCTTGAATTTTCGTCAAAATCTCTTCAAAACAATCTTCTATTATTGAATCAATATCCGAATTAGCCATGATGGTTCGATTTTTTGTTATAAATCCTCTTGGTGACATTTCTTCTTCTACATTGATAAACATGGCGTCTAGGATCAAACCAAATTTAATAAAGTTTAATCGTTTTAGTTCTTCTTTTAAAATCTTGATCACAATTGGTTTAGCTTCAGCAACAAATTGTTCTAATTCCAGATTTTCGTTTTGAATTTTGTGATGCATCACCACTTTACCGGGTAATGCGTGAATACTTAAACTTGGTAGTGTATTAGATGGTCCTGCTGTTACTTCTTCTGTAGATATGTTTCTATTTTCTCTTACTGTAAAATTTTCATTTCTATTGTGATACAACTCCTTATGAATGTCTAACAATATTTCATCTTCATAAGTCTCTAAACATATCTCACAACGATGCATTTTAGCGATGTTTACCCTTTGAAATTTAACAGGTAAATGAAACGCGTCCTCTTCATACCGCCTTTTTATGCCATCTTACCCCCACCAATTTTAATCTTCTTCTTCTTCTTCGCTATCTGACGGGAATAATCGTCTTGCGCAGAAAACCAATCTTTGACGTATTGGTTCTACATCAGGATCGTGACTAGATGTTGGAGTTTCATGATGGACATCTTCAAATTCCAATGGTGGTGGGTATTCATTCTCTGTCAAGTCTATTTGCACATCTTCAGGCGCCTCACTTGTTAATTCTTCTTCCATACTGTCAACACTTTCCACTTCTGAGTTGTCGTCATCCGAATCTCCCATGCCGAGATCTTCTTGTTGAATTTTATATAATATTTCAAAAATAGGTTTCCTAGGATAGTCAGTGTTATCCACGGGAGCCATTCCGAATGAATAAAGGAGACTCTCTTGTGTAGCTACTTATATGACTATTTTAATAGGTCAAGGTCAACACCCCCTAAAGCGAGAATGGGGAATAGAGCACTAAGTGGCATGTTAGTCCATTACCACAAAGTGATCTATTCCCCACTCTCTAATGTGAGTCCAATTAGCAGCCAATTATTAAATGTCAATTTTTTTTATTGTTTTTTTTTAACCTCATCACTGTTTATATCAAGTCCCATTAATAACCAATTGTTTTTACTAACACATAAAATTTTAAATAATTTTGTAGCTTCTTCCTCTTCTTCTTTATTGACTGTCTTTCATTACACAGTTCATAGGTTCTTCATCTTCTTGTAGTAGAATTCTTTTGCATTCATATTCCAACTGCTCTATTCTTTCATTCTTTATGGCCAACTCAACAAGTAGTTGATTGATGTAGTCGGCGGCCATATCGATAGTTCTAGTCCTTGATTCTCCCAATCGCACTCCTGGTATTAGCCTTTGCAGTTTGTAGTATTTTTGTCTTATTCTCGCCTCTCTTACCTGAGCTGACTCTTTAAAATGACTTTTCTGGACTTTCAAACGTTGTTCATCCTTTTTTGTTGTAGTAAGGTCCAAAACATTGTCTCCACTTGCCATGATTCTGATTCTACTGCGAGATGTGAGAAACAAGAATATTATGAGCGGAATGAGTACAACAACGCGTCGAACCTCATTTATCCACTTTCCCCCACCAAAACACTTTCCCCCTCCATGTTTTTATAGGTCAAGGTCAAATAAACTTAACGCGAGAACGGGGAATAGAGCACTAAGTGGCATGTTATTCCATTACCACAGAGTGATCTATTCCCCGCTCTCTATTCTACATCTAATTTTTTTGTATTTTTTCTGTTTTATTTTTTTTAAATTTTTTGTTACCCGTCATCTTTACACAGCAGGAGGTTCATACTTTATAGGAGAGTCTTCATCAGGTTCATGAAATGCATTCCACGCACAAGTATCAGGAAGTTCATTAGGCTCGATCTTTAAAACAGGAATTTCACTAGGCGAATTCCATACACCAGAAGTTTTATTCGTCTTCAGTTTGTTTTCTAACACTTCAATTTTGTCCAACAGTTCCAAAATATATTTCTTTGCACCCATCAATGTTTGTATCCTGGTATTGTACACATTCAATGAAGGCACTATGAGTTGCAATTGATGGAACGCCATTCTTTCTTTCCTACACCGTTCCTTACCTAAAGCACTCAATTTTGGATGTGTTATTTGTTTTCCTTTACTTTTTAAAGGGGTTGAATTTTCCACTGGTTCACTCATTTTTCCCACAATGTTCTTCTTAAGAGTTTTAGCAAATAAATGAACCTCCTACTGTGTTTTAACCCTCCCCCCACCAATTGTCAAATCCCCCCACCATTTCAATTTTTCCCCCACCATATTGTTTAAACAAAAAACCAAACTTCCAATTTTGCATTCACATTATTGTCTTTTAGAAATTTAATGAATTGCGAGCTGGATGTTGATATTTGACTGTTTGTTAAATAATCTTTTACCACTTGTTCATCTTTCCCTTCTAATATGTAGCAAAATACTTTCATCAAACTTCCATCATCTTCTTTCGATCTTATAAAGTTTGCAACAAATGTCCAATCTTCATCGACAATTTTAAAAGTTTTTATCTCCATGTGAAAAGACATCTTTACTCCAGTTATTCTGTGACAGTAATGAAATCAACCTTTACCAAGCAACATTTATAACCAATACCCCCACTACTCTTTCCCCCACTACTTTTCCCCCACTACTTTTCGTTAGACCTCCCCTCCATACCATTACTCTAGTATGTTCTACACCTAATAAATTTACATAAGACCTGTGCACAGATTGTGCATCTTTCCCGCATAGCTTCAAATCTTATTAGCGGTGCTTTAACACGATGGTCAACGTACCCTCCTTCAACTTCAAATTCGTCCCAATCATCTATAGCTGCTCGTGCACAATCTGGACAAAGCCGGGTCCCATCTGCAAATTTATAAGCAACAATAATGCCAAATCCATAATGTTCTCTTCGATACTCGTGTATTGCATTTCTAACCGTATTGGGAATAACACTTTCTCCTGATCTTATTATGTGATTAAATAAGAAATCATCACAAATTATTTTTCTCAAACAAATAACGAAAAGACTATCCATCGTGTTGTAGATGAGAGTAACATTCGTACTAAACTGTTTTACTGCCTACCACCCGCTTAAATAACTTATCCCCACTACTATTTTATAGGTCAAGGCCAAGCAATATTAACGCGAGAACGGGGAATAGAGCACTAAGTGACATGTTATTCCATTGCCACAAAGTGATCTATTCCCCGCTTTCTATTCTACCTCTACTTTTTTTTACATTTTTAATTTTATTATTTTTTTTTTATCATTTTATGTTTTTTAACTTAAAATCCTAATATTTCATTTCCTTCTTCTTCACCTTCTTCAACCACACCTTCATTACTACACACATTTTTCAAACTTAACAGTTCTTTCTTCATTTTATTGTTTTCATTTTCCAATTGTTTAATTTTTGATTTTTTTTCTTCCAATAGTAGCTTTAAATGTTTTATGTAACTACCGGCTACGTGGACAGTTTTCACTCGGTTTTCTCCAAGTCGCATTCCGGGAATTTGAAATTGAAGTCTGTAATATTCAATGTTGATATTAGCCTGGGTTTGTCTTGATTGTTCACTTCTTCTCCTTCTGGTCTCCTCTTCTGCATCAGAAATAAGCGTATGATACAAAATTGGACGTTGCATCGTAGTTGGCTGCTCTTGTAAAAATAAAACTAAATTCACTCCTACATCATATTTATCCCCTTTCCCCCACCACTTTACCGGTTGTCCCAAAAATGACGAATACATATTTCAACGGTCACGCTAGCACCATTTTTAACAAGATGGTTATAAAGAAAATAAGGATAGTCGCAAGATTTAAGATCTTCATTTGCCAACATGAAATCAAATGCTAATTTCCTTGAATATTCATTATGGAATTTTTCATGAACACTAATTAGAATTCCAGCCTTTTCAAACTTATAACCAATGTCTGGGATTTTCTTACAATCATCTATGTCCAGAATTGGAAAATAATATGTGAAGGAGTTCACCGGTGGTACCCACACTCTATCACACTCTTCACAAAACACTTTGTACATTCTCGCTCGCTCATCCATTTTCAAATGATTTTTACTCATGCCAGACTACCGTTTAAATAGCCTACTACCTCATCTTTCCCCCCACCATTTTTATTCCAAATTTGTTTCCTCATGTTGCGGAGTATCAATAACATGGGCAGCGGCATTCCAGAGTTGTGACTGCTGTTCTTCTTTACCTTCAGATTCTGTTAATTCTTCCGGTTGGTGCATAAAGGATACATTTGAATTTGAAGCGGGTCCAATATCATTGTTCATTTGTTCATTTAAATTTAAAAATTCTCCAACTATTTCTTCCAAAAACTGTCCAAACGTAATATTTACCTCTTGCTCTACTTCTTCATCTTCTGCCATCTCACGATCTATAACAATTTCAGTGATGTAAATAAAAGTGGTATCTCTCGGAGACATGGTTTAAAAAAAAAGAACATGTGGCTCCAGTAACAGTTACACGAAAAATGAACAGGATTGTGTGGAACCCTCGCTTATATAGGAGACTGGAAAGGGGGGGGGTAAAGTCAATTATAAAAATTTGTAACTTGCCTTGCTCTAATTACTCTTCCGCAGACAGCTTGTATTGCATTGCAACCACTTCCACCTCTATCTTCATGCCTTCTACAAGATTACGTACGTGCAGCATCCATGGAAACAGTATTTCTAAAACTTCAATCCTTACTCGACATGCACACAATACTTCGTACGCATCACGACGGTACACAAACACACTAACCCCCATGCCCATATCCCTCATTATGTTTTGTTCAATTTTCAAAAATAACCTATACAATAGCGGCCAAACTTCTGTGTGCTCAGCAAAAAACGAATCCAGTCTCTTATACATGTTTAACGTATAGCAACAAGACAAATAATGAGCAAACACATGTGATAGCTGCTTTTATAACGTTCGCCAGTACAGTAAAAATTTTGGGGGGGGGGGAGGGGGGGGATATGATTTTTTAGTGGGATGTTAAAAATTAGTAGTTTAAAACCAAAGCCGAAAAGTAATGATTAAACCCTATATTTTCTTCTAATTGCAAATACTCCACATATGCCTCCGCCCATAGCCATAACAGATCAATGTTACGCCAATATACACCAAAGGTGGGTCTATCATCAACTAAAATTGGAGATGCTATGTTCACTAATCTTCCGTTTTCTATCCATGTCATAGCTTCAATTACAAACCTTCCTATAATATCCATTGGAGAATTAATATCCAAAAATATTCTTGTAACAACATTTTCACTTAACAAGGGCACTTCAATTTCTTCATTGTTTTCTTCGTCGTTTTCTTCGTCCACCTCCAATCTTTGTACATTTATTATAAAATATTGGAACATCTCGGGGAGACATGTTCGCTCTAACTATTATTAGCAAGGAATGGCTCCAACACAAACCGCCACACTCTTATATAGGCAAGTCAATGAAAAATCAGTGGGGGGGGGTTCCGGTTCCGGTCCGGAGGGGGGGGGGTCAATGTCAAGGTCACATGAAAGTAGGTCACAGGACTTAGAGCGGCCAAAAAATAATGGGAGAGAAACGCAGCGCACTAATCACAGCGCTGGTTTCTCTCCCATTATTTTTTGCCAAAAAAAAAATTTTGAAAAAAGCTAATTTATTTTAAGATTTGCTACGACCCCACCGAGTCCAACCATCCTCACCTCTTATCAGATAGTCTCTCGCATCAAGTCTGTTGATCGCTTTCAGGTTTCTTAGAGGTACAGATAGCTGTATTACCCATTTATAGCCGTTACATGAAATTACAATTTTATTATGCTTATCTGTTTTGCTTACAAAGAAATACCTCAAACCTTTTGCCAGCCTATCCAATTTGGTGAGGGGGTAAGACTTGCTGGAGACCACAGTCGGTTGTGGCACAGAAAGATGTTTCACAACATGCAAACGGCAATACTGTTCGTTTAAAACACATTTCTTACCACAAACCGATCCTTTTTTAAGTCCCCTACAGAGCAATTCAGGACATTTACGGGGATTTTTAAATGCCCTGCGTCGCTCTTTCATTAATAATCGGAAGCGCTCTGAAGGAGCAATTTTGAAAAGTTTCTTTTTTCTTTTTAGAATAGGAATAGTAGGACTATTAGGATTGGGTTCAACGATAGGTGTTATTAGTGGTGGTAAGGATATGTAGCTGTGGATCGATTTCAGCAATGAAGGCGTGTCCGGACGAAGAGGCTCACCAGTTCTTGGGACATCCGTCACTTTCTTCTGCGGTGGTGGTGGTGGCATCACTGCAGATCCATCTTCTGATGGCTGCTCCGCATGGATTGGTGACGGAGGTGGCGAGAAGATGCTCCCAAGAACTGTCATCGCTTGCAGAAGAATGTTGGACGAAGCAGGAGTTCTGGATGTGGAAGGTGGCATGTCCATCCGCTCCAACATGTGCTCCGGCACATTCTTCAAACGGAGTCTCTTCGTCGGTGCAGTCGGTGCGAGAGGTGCTGATGTGGTAGTAGTGCTAGTAGTGTTGGAAGTAGTGCTGGTAGTACTCGACATGGCTCTTATGCGGCAGCGTTGGCGGCTGGAATCAGAATAAACAGACCCGTTAGAACGCCTCGCTTAAATAACCACACGCAACAAGTGAAAGTGACCTCGGGGGGGGGGGGGGAGGGGGGAGTTCGGTTCCGGTCCGGAAGGGGGGGGGTTATGCATGAGTGAATCGAGGTCAAGGTCACCAAAAAATAATAATGATCCAAGGTGATGGAGGCGGCCAGGACCGTCTCCACCACCCTGTGTTCCTCAAACACTCCCAATCCCAACCCACAAAGTTACGTCTTGCGAGGGATCCCGATTTTTTTTGCCCGCACGCACTTTGGCGATCCAGTTTGGTGAGCTGTGATACGGGCGGCCAGTCTCGGGCCATTTGGCACTGGGCTTGACCATGTGGTAGTTAGGGACACTGGAACAGCTAGTGCAAGACGCAACTCTAACCTCCCACCCTTAATCTAAACCCACCCAAACATATTTTTGCCTGACCAAAATTAAAAACAAAAATCAAAAACAATAAAAATATGCGCTACCTACGGCACAACGCGCATGTCCCACCCATATTTAATGAAGTTCAATGGAACTTCTTTAATTTACATTTACATTTTAATTTAATCTACCCATCCTAACAGCTAGCTGTGGAAATTATTAGTACACATATAAACACAGACATAGGCAGACACACAGACACACACACACACACACTAAACCAATACTTAAAATTAAAAACACATTTCTTAAACATATATATATATAATACCATAACACACCTTAATGCTAACATCGCAATGCGCAAGTTAAACCTTAAAACTAACACATCTTAAGACTAAAACCAAAAAACACTTTGCATAAACACACACACACATACACACACACACACACACACACACACACACACACACACACACACACACACACACACACACACACACACACACACACACACACACACACAAAATATTAAATAGTAATAGCCTAACAACAAGAGTAACTCAAATATATATCGGCCGCTTATACATTTGAGTTGCCCTCTGAGTTGGGTCGGACTGCCGCGTCCGGAGTTCCGAGCCCAACTGCGGCGGCAATAGTCGTCGGGGTGGTTCTCGGTTCGCAGAGTGGTGGGGGCAGCGGTAGGGGTTTAAGGGGGTATGGAACCTTCCAGCAACGTCAATGGAAAATTCCAAACGGATGTGCTTTGTTACATGTGGGTCGGGCAAAACGCAGGTGGAGCCTTGTATCTCTCAATTTGCATTAGATAACATCAAATTACATCCGCTGACAAGTAGGAGCCTTGTACCTCTCGATTTGCATTTGATAGCATCAAATTACATCCGCAGCTTTCCCCATCGCGTGACAGCATAATTATCGTCGATTGTTATCCACCCTCTTCCGACGCTTAATTATAGTTGCAACGGAAGTAAACCTCCGGTACACGCAACTTGTTTTTAACATACAATAGACTATTGTTTGCAAATGCACACATAATCCTTGGCCTGGTCGGTACTTCTTACACGCTACACCTAAGACGTTGTGACGTCGGGGGGGGGGGGGGTTCCGGTTCCGGTCCGGAAGGGGGGGGGGTCATGCATGAGTAACCATCCGCGTGCATATAAACGAAGGAAAGCTCGCGCGCCGCCCATATAGAGGGCTGGCACCCCAGCGGTAAACAACAAATCCGTGAGTTTATAGCACATAGTACTATAACATATGATTTATTTTTAACACTTAACATTTTAATTTTTTTACACTATTTCTTAACAGTACAACAATCATTTTATAAATCACACTTTTATTTTCGCGTCTATTTTCCATTTTTGTTTTAACTAAATATGCTAATTAACATCGCGTGCAGGCAACTCACACTGATTAATTGCAGGTTCCATTCTTACACACCTGTTTCCTCCTTACTATGCAAATTACTCTCTTACTTTAGCGACACTTAAACTCTAACCGCTACTTCTCGGTCATATTAATATAGTTAATGCTACACTACAGGATTTACCTGTGCAATGGTGCACGCGATGTTTCCTGCACATCTGCAGGTAATACACCTTACACCCGTCTACTATTATACTTATTGCTACATTACACGAGACATTTCTTGCACGCCTGCTGATAATACACTTGCTAACCGTCTACTATTATAATTATTGCTACAGTACAAGAGACATTTCTTGCTCACCTGCAGGTTATACACTTTACAACCGGCTACTATTATAGTTATCACTACACCATAAGATTAAGCCGTACACATGGCTAATGCAATCCTACTTCATCGTGCACGGAGCATTTCTTGCACACCTGCACCTTATACACTTTACTACTGTCTAATATTACAATTATTGCTATGATACGGTAGTTACCTGTTCAATCACAGTTGCGGCCCCACTTGCTTATCCACAGGCCGATACTCGCAATCCTACAACTGAATAATTATTTAATTAACTTCCGCTATTACCGATACTTTTCTTAAACTATCCGTCTCTTCCTCCGACTCTTGTGACCGTAGCCGCGGCCGACTGACAAATAACCGAGCTCCCGCAAACCTCGCTCTTTTATGCGGTTTTCTCGGGGAGGGGGTTGGAGGGGCGTCGCACGTGACTCATCGATCGCATAAAAAGAGGGGTTGCCGCCGCGCGCGTGCCATTTCGGTGGCGGCATCGGTCGGGTGAGGTACTATCCGTAGGTCTCTGACGCTTTTATAACTAACGCTTGTTACTTTAAAATGTGTTTCCGCTTTATATGCTAATTAGTTTCTATATATTCAGACACAATCGCGGCCGCTGACCATTTGCCGGCTTACTCTCAAGCGGTTCACATGTAAAATCATGGCTTCCCACACTTTACAGCTGAAACTTTTGCGCACAAAACATATTTTACAACAGCATTCTACACCTGCAGTTTCAAAACCGCGTAGTACGGTGGCTAGACTTAAGAAACGGTTCAGGTTTCACCCTTTGTATTTTGCACCACCTCACCTTGGCAACACTTGTACTATTGATACTATTCTACAGACAGTCTTGACTGACATGCTGAAGTACCAACATTTCCCTCTTCTCACGCCTATTGACGGTCCCGTCCAGTTCTTCTTCTTCACCATCTTACCGGGTCTATATCATCGGACATCCTCCGACTCGTGTCTCATTGCTCTCTATCGCCTCACACGGTAAACACCTAAGAGCTCTCATCTCTCTCTCTCTCTTGCAACCATGGACACACAACAGGGTTCACCGGTGCAGTCCCCTGAAGTGACTTCCACTACGGATACTACTACTACTAACACTGCAGCAAGTCCCACAGACAATTCCTCCACGCCTACAACGAACACCTGCTCCCGCCCGGTACAGAGCGATGCGGTGACCACTACTGCTGCAAACGACGTGGAGGCTATTCTACGATCACTGATGGGGTTCGATTAAAATAAATAAACTAAAAAAAAAACAACTCCCTCGGCCCGCCCGCTCCGATCCGACCCGTCCCGAGTCCCCGCCCCGACTGAGCCCCTCGCGGCTCCGCTTTTTTAAAACTCCCTCCGGATGGCCTTGACCCACTTACAAAACACATCCATCACTGTCATCCACACCTGCCGGTTCGAACCACTTGGCCTTGAACTGGGCCAGAACCGGCAAAACCCCACTACTCTCTAGTGTTATATGTAGAAATTCCTGTCTGGTGTGAAAAAAGTGAATGTTAGTTTTTGTGTAAACCAGTACTGTGTAAATGTAAAGGTTATAATAATGGTACATATGCGGAATTTAAGGAAAAGAACATTGGCTCCACAAAGCCAGCCCCAGCCATTGTACGAACCATATTTTTCTGTAGCAAAAAGATAGCCTGAGTATGACGAGTGACACCAGTTAATTAACCCATATTGCATGTGGGATTGGAAAAGTCCAAACTAAGCCATTCTAATGTAGAACTGACAAGAGGTTTTAATTTCTAAAAGAGATATATTACTCGAGCCAGTTTTTTATTTAGATTTTTCACGTGTACCTTCCAGTTTAATTGAAGTCTACCGTCAAGATTGATACCCAAGAATTTTGACAACTTGGTCAGGCCTCTTTTGTGAAAGGGGAAGTTAATACTTTGTATTTTTGTTTCATTACATTAGTTTATTTGCAGAAAATCATTCTAATGCAACTTTTAGAGAGCTTTTAAGGATTTCTGAAAGGGCAGGTGGATCGCCTTACTATTTGCAAAAATCATGGTGTCGTCAGCGTACATTACGCATTCAACAGTTAGCTTACGAGGAAGGTCATTTATTGCGATTACGAATAAGAGGAACGGACCAAGAACTGAGCCCTGCGGAACGCCTGCCTTGACCGGTGTAACCAAAGAATTTGTGCATTTACAAACTGTAGTCTCGTGTGTCTATAAGGAGCTGTAGTCTATAACGAATCGTGTGTTTGAAATACTCTAAAGAATATGGATATCTAGCTTACTCTTGCCTTTCCTCTGTATGCAGTGAAGTTGAGGTGCAAGCAGCCAGGCCTTGGCGGCCCGTGCGCCAAATAGTGTAGCACAAGTGAAAGTGATAATTGTCTTTTGCGGAAATATTATGCTGCGAAAATGGCGGTCACTGACTGGAAATCACCTCCTATCAACGGTGGTCCAGTTCGGAGTCCAAGCTTGTATGTACGCTAGGAAGTGATAATAATAATAATAATAATAATATAATAATAAATTCTTTATTGCAGTCGACAATTTACATTGCATTGCAAAGGTCAATTATTCAAAGAAATATAAAAGTTCCATTTTCATTGTTGTTGATGCTTTGATACTCTTAAAAATTGTATGACTCTAACTTAAATCATCTTTAATGAGGTTTTTTGTAACAAGCCATAAAATGGTTTCAATGATTTGGGTATCGATACAAATAGATTTCATGTTTGAAAATCGTTTATTTGGTATGGTAAAGATTATTATAAAAAGTATCGTATGTCATACTGGCTATTTTGGATTCCTGTTTATACTGAATATCTACTTCATAATTTAAAATATGACTAACGCTTAAAATTTAAAACAAATGACAAAGTTTTTGTGCAAATTTGTTATATGATGACTGATTAAGAAATCAATGCAATGAATTTCCAGTGCTAAAAATACGAGATACAGATTAAGATATTATTAAGATATTAAGATGCTCGTATTAAGATACAGACAAACTTGTTTTTACTTTATAACTTTACTATGTTTAGCAATCTATTGAAAGAAAAACATGAAAATACAAATTACTCATGTTTCAATTTCTTAGTCTACTCAATTCTAAACGAATAATATCCCCTTCATCTCTATTTAATGGGTTACCTATGGCCAATTTATGGTATATTTATCGGTGGTTGTTTGCAATTTTTCATGTTTTTATAAGTTACACTACATATTGGTTATCACAAGACCTCTAAAATCATCTAGGCAGTAAAATCTGATCAAGATAATCAATAAAAAATAACTAATGACAAAACTTAATTTTATCGGTAATCAGAAATCAGATATCAGAATCTTTAGTGTCTAGTATTTTTGACTAGCAATGGTGTTACAAAATGTTCGTTATGATGAAGCATCCTTAAAAGTCCCTTTACATACTTTGAATTAGAGTATACTAGGTTAATTGGGATTTGGAAGAAAGGATTTAAACTGTCACCTTAAAATGTCGGAAGCAGCACTTAGGAGAGCAGCCGCCGAGGGGGGGGGGGGTTCTGCAGTCCTGAAGGGGGGCCAGCTTCGCCGTCCAGATCGAGGACCTCAGTTGGAGTGCAACCGCCAAGTGATAGTGTTGCGGCATCTTTAGACACACTACATACCGCGTGGTATACCGCACTCCCGGTAAGTTGTACCACAACATTCCGCTCATGTTTTATTGAACATTGTGGTAGGCCTAAATTAATAAACGGGTATCAGGCTAGTATATGGATATAGGGCACTAGTTCTTTTACTCGTTTTACTTGTAGAAAATAATTTTAGACACATAAGTTGCTTTTGTAAGTTTATTATTATTTTTTATAAATTATTTAACTGATTCAAAAAATTATCATTTGAAATATGTATAAAATGTAAAAAATTGTTGTTTTCCCTGATAACAATACTATGTACTTTAAATAACCAAGTTGTACATTTCCATTCAAAAATGTTTTACCACTATAATAATTTATGCCTCACAATTGTTAATATATACCCTACCACTATACATACTTCATGAGTTATTAAGTTAACGTTTGTTCTCAATTCAACGACTTTTAAATAGTATAGACTGGGCATTTTAATTGGCATCCTTGGAAATTATAAAATTTATTGTATACGTTTAAAAAATATTAGATCAATTAATATCCACTTAATACTAATAAGTGTTATAAAGATAGACTAAATTATCGCATCAAAATCTTAAATCACCGTTTGTTTCATTCAACTTTATACTTTAGTATGTTTTGTGTTTAATTTTTATCCAAAAAAACTTTTTAGATTGTTTTGTCTACAAAAAACATTTTTTGTCATCTAAAGTATTTAAACAGTTTGTGAGCCTAACTCCCAATGAAGTTATTTTCTCTCTTTTCACTCTTATAAAGTTTCATGACAAATCAAAACCAGCTTCTGTTTATAATTAATTCATGACCTTGCTGTTGTATGTCACTAACCGGCTCATGAATAGGAAATCTGATTAATTAATTAAATAGACGGAGATGTAACATAATTGTAAGTATTAATGAAACCATGGTTCTTTAATACTTAGTACTACGTAGGCTGACCATATAATATTTAAATTTATTTTGTAGAGAGTGTTTCGTTAGATTGGCGTCGAGTCGGTTACGATTCATACTTTGTACTTGGCGGTGGTTTTTCACATCAAGTCATTGAAGGTCGGACGAGACCGTTAGAGCGGAGCGAGTTTGATTAGATTGAAAGTTATTCAAGCAGTCTGTACTAAATAAGTAAACTTCTTATTTTACAATAATAAGCCCGTTCTTCTAAGTTATATTCCCGTAGCAAGATTTGTGTTTCACAAAACGTGTGTAGAATAGAGTATTTTATAAATTAAAATAGTGTTTTGCGTGTTTTCAGTTTTTTCTAATAAAAATTATTTATACATGCAAAAACATGTTACAACCATACAGCCATTTACTATGGTTGCTAATTCAAGTTGCTATAATGGATAAAGAAATTAGGTATTTTTTACATCTAATGCATTTACAAATTATCATTAAAATGTTGTTGGATATACAGCATAGTTCTTTGATCATGTGAAGATGAGGTTCGTATTAGGTCACTTATACTTCAGCAGTTTGGTGACTTTAATGCCGGTTTGACAGAAGCTGCACACGATTGGTATTCAAGGACAGGCGACAGTAGCTCCTAATGTACTACTAGTATTGTTTCTCTAGTTTAAATATTCGTATATTTCCGAGTTAAACAAGGAAATTTATTCCGATGGATGACATTCACTTTCTTAACAAATATTGTCTCAAACAGCCCAGAGCTCTAGTAACGTTTTTATTCATGTTTGTTTTAAACCAAAATCTGAATTTTTTTACGAGATATATTTTTTAATATAAAAACAACCTATGAGAAATTTATCTCAATAATACAGCCACTGAAATCTTATAATTCAAAAAATATCATTAAACTCAATTTATACAATTTTCATCTTACTCTATAAATGTTAAATATTCCAAAAGCCAATTAAAATATTATTTTTCAAGGCTTACGATGGAGGTTTATTTTGTAATTTGTAAGGTTTAAAATATGCTTTAGAAACATTTAAAACATATTACAGTATTGTTCTCATAAGTTATTTTGTTATTGTCTACTGTAACAACCGCAGAGCCCTTTAGTTACTAATGCTCATAAACAGCATAACCATTTAATTAATCTTAAGATTTGAATTAACAGTATAAGTGTAATCCCAAAAAGGGGTTTTACCTTACTAAATATTTAGATGTTTGTTTTTTTTTAACTGTTGTGGAAAATAAATAATAGCTGTTAGTAATACCGAAGTTATTCCAAGCTAAAAAAACGTTTTTATTCTGATTGGCTGGGTTTATTTTCCAATACTCTAACTGATCTACAGAATTTTCAAGTGATAATATTAAATTGCCTTTAAATATTTTATTCCATCCCGAAAAGAAAATCCAATCTTTTAGATAGATTTGTATGGAAATAAACGATTTATATATGTTTGAAAAGTTACGATGACAAGAAATAACAAATAAACCCTTATTAAATAATAAAAACTCATTCAATGTGAAAGAAAAATCCAAAAGTTAATAAAACTGTAAAATCAAAGATGTATAGAAATAAAATAATATAGCCGTTCTATTTGCTATCAAGAGTTCATATTCATATTGCAAAAGCTCTTGTCAAAAACGCCTTTTGTTTTACAATACATACCAAGTACGATAAGACAAATTAGTAAGCTTTCCTAATGCTTT
Organism: Neoaliturus tenellus; assembly: GCA_030545055.2. NCBI lineage: Eukaryota > Metazoa > Arthropoda > Insecta > Hemiptera > Cicadellidae > Neoaliturus > Neoaliturus tenellus. The sequence continues at coordinate 128,685,078 of CM061535.1, forward strand.
GTTTGTTACCGGAAAAAATAGTCTCTAATATTAGGTTATGAATCCTTTTATAATACGCCATGAGTATTATAATAGTGTTTTCATGTTTGATATGGTTGTACACTTTTTTAAATTGTTGACACGCTTATAGTAAGGTAGCAAGTTTTGTAGAGGTTTATACTTGAGGATCTAATAATGGCTGTTCAGGAAGGATTCAAGGGCTCATTTTGGTGGACTATTAACCTAATATAACAAATAAGTTTTGCTAGTAAAATCATACTAATTTACCATCCATCTATTAACTTCCTCTATATCTTGGCCCGCTAAGATATTAAAGAGATTTTTTATAATTTTTTTCAAGTAAATGTGTTATTTTATTGATAATGAAATAAAATTACCTCGTCCAATCACTGGTTATCAAAAGACGACATGTTTCGTTCCTTAGAACTTCATCAGGTCTATAGTATGCAACTACTACATATTCCAATGTATTATGTTACTTAAACAATGTTACTGTTACTTGTCAAACAATTTTACTTCAACATTGGAAAAGTGATTCAATAAAAAGTTATCCCACTCACTAAAACTAAAAGTTGTCATAATGATAAAATTAATAAAACTGATAAAAATTGTACTTGGGCTGGCCAGCACCTCAATTTTATCACAAATTAGATAAGAAGTTGTCATTTGTGAAGATTGAAGATTGTCACTGCCTAATAAGAAGAAGACAACACCTTCAATGAATCAGTATTATCTAGTTTGTGATAAAAGTGATGTGCTGGCCAACACAAATACAATTTTAATCAGTTTTATTCAGTTTTATTAATTTTATCATTGTGACAACTTTTAGTTTTAGTGAGTGGGACAACTTTTTATTGAATCATTTGACAAATCACAATGTAATACTACATTGGAATATGTGGTAGTTGCATACTATAGACCTGATGAAGTTCAAAGGAACGAAACATGTCATCTTTTGATAACCAGTGATTGGACAAGGTGATTTTATTTCATTATTAATATATTCAAATCCAGGGTTACAATGAACACTATGTTATTTTATGTGCTTTAATTTGCTCCGATTCGAACACCGAGTGCTTTGCTTCATTATCCAGCTCACCGCTCGGAGGCGCATGCGCGCTGCACAGGCCCCGGAAGCCCCGAGCAGAATGCTAATCTTCAGCCCCAGGGCCGAAAGTCACTCAGAGTAGAGAAAAATGTTATATCCGTCGAGTTCTGTTACGCGATACCCGCTCTTTTTGAGTCATCTTCATCCCTGGGCCAGCAGTCCATTGTTGCGCAGTCGGCAATGTTAACCATACGGCTTTTAATGCAAAACATGGCATCGCATTCCCCTGTTTCGGACGCCGTTTTTCAACCGATTTTCTTTAAACTTAGAAAGTGTTTAGTTGAATAGTTATATTAGGCCCCTCGTACCTCGAAATTTGGAAAATTTAACAAATATTATTAAGGAAAACGAGTTACTTTGCAACGTCACAGAGAGTAATGTTTGTTAAATTTTCAAAATTTCGAGGTATGATGGGCCTAATATAACTATTCAACTAAACACTTACCAAGTTTATAGAAAATCGGTTGAAAAACGGCGTCCGAAACAGGGGAATAAAATAACATGTTTTTCATTAAAAGCCGTATGGTTAACATTGCCGACTGCGCAACAATGGCCCAAAGGTGAAGATGACTATAAAGGTAGAGTACAAGCTGTTCAATATAATTTTCACTCTACTTTATTTAATTAATACTTTTCCGAAAATGTAACCATCTAAATTTAAACACCGGTGGCTACAAGTTCGTAAACTAAAATTACCATGCAATAATACAAAAAACTCAAGCAGTTGATTTACAGTTTCTCAGCAACCGATTTTATACAGATCCACTGAAAAATAATGATAGTTGATGAGCATATAGTAAAATAATTAAGAGCAATAAAAAGTAACTAGTATAGTTATAAGTAGTTTTATTTAAAGGAAGGCGCCTTAGATTTCTGTGACGAATAAAATATATTTAGTGGTTGAAGTACTTCTTTGCATATTAGATATTTATTAATGTTATAAATTTCTTTTAAATATAATTTTTTTCAAATTTTATATTTTTATGTGAGTGATTATATATTTTAAATAATTTAAAAATGTTGATCTGAAAAGAGTCTGAGGAAGAGACAGTTGTTCCTCAGTCTATGAACTTTTTTGTGACAATATTTTATCTTTTATAACTTATTCAAGACATATTGACTAACGGAGTGCTTAACATACCTAAAAAATAGTGTATAACAAACATGTCCAGATAGCAGCAGAATATATTCAGTATTAGAATATTTTAACAGGGTTCAGTAAGAAAATTTAAAAACTTAAACCTTGATGGGAATGTGTACTTAGGTGATATGTTTACCATTGAATAGTAAAAAAAGTGTAATAAATGTAAAAACGTTACAATGTATACTCATAGAAAATACCTTCAAATAAAAAAAATATTTTTACTAGGTAATTTTGAAAATTTAATAAGCTTATTTATATGTTTGAATAGTTTAATTATTTTACTAAAATATCTATTTAAACTTATAAATCGTTGGGAAAGCGTTATGTTGATAATAATAATTTTTATAAAATCTTTAGAGACTGTATAATATACCAGATTCAATTAGTATGTTTTTTTATATATATATATATATATATATATATATATATATATATATATATATAGAACAAACTGCCATCTTTATGGATATAGTTGAACCAAGTACTGCATGTAATTAGCAAATCAGCCCGTACCATATTGGTTAATAAATCTAAATAAAAATAACCGTAATGATTATATTTTAATTTTAGACATTTTCATGGTAAACTGAAAGAATTAAACTAGGTGAAAACAGTTATTCTTTTCACAAGTAGAAAATTCCAAACAAAGCATTAAATTTGATCAGCTGCTTTCAAATCAAGTAGCAACAATTCAAGTGAACGGGAATTTTGCCCTCCTTGAAGGAACGAGTGCCCTCTAATAAGACTTTGTGTCTGGCCTGCAAGTGAAATCATATTTCGTATCCAGTTAGTAATGATAACCGATTGACGTAGTGTAGCAATCCCAAATGAGCGCTCTCTGCTGAGCGGTTGAGTGGCCGAGCGGTTGAGCAGCTGAGCGGCTGAGCGTTATTCCCCGGTGAGCCATTAGGCATTAGCCTGCCGCGGGCAATCTCTGACCTTTCCCATAATTCGACCGTGTTTTTAGCAATGCTAGCATTGTTTTTGTATACGCAATCGCTCAGTGTGTTTGCCGCCTACAAATGTGACCCGGTAACCGGTGAATTGTCGGTCACAAATCGTTAGCAATTTTCAATGTTTAACTTTGAAAATTGGAACATATGTTTTGTTTAGGTAAATGTATTTTTAAGATGGTAGCTGGTTATGCCAGCCATACGATGTATATATATATATATATATATTTTTAGGTAAAAGAAATTCTAAAAGTCATTTAGCTTACCAACACATACATAAATGGATATACTCTTCGGTAACTAATCTTTAGAGTTTGATAAAAATCAGGAAATTCGAGTAATCTCTGTATTATCTAATACAATTTTTTTTCGATAGACCTACTAAGACCATGAACAATTTAAGTTAAGAAGGATACTTTTACAGTAGTAAATAATAATGGGGATATACAAAAATAGCAATAGTGATGACGCAATCTATTAACTATGCCAAATGTGCATGTGTATGTGTATGTGAGCCCAAATCAGCAGACTTTGAATCTAAAACCTTCTCTAGGCCTACCTCATACCGCACATGATAACCCATCTTGAAATTAAACAAGTTTAAATATATCGTAAAATAAGGGTTGAAACTACATTAATTATCGAAGGCATTAACGGTCAAAAACCTATCAAATAATATTCTATAGCATTGATAATACAAAAATAATAGAAAAACATTTCCAAATTGTTTCTATGCTATAAAAATACACCATAAAAAGTGCGAAGGAAATCTTGTATTCCAAAAGAATAAACATCCACATGTGAGTTAATGTAATAAGTATCTGCTTTGTAAAGGGGTTGACATATGCAGGCCTGTTTCCACCCCCGTAGACTGTTGACCTGAGCGTGTAACGTATTAGACAAAGTAAGGGGGTGGAGCCCCTACAGTACTGATTAAAACTTCCTGGTTCGACGCGGATTCGAAGTTCGAACCCACGACGATTGCCATGGTCCTGAAGTCCTGCACGCTAACCCTTACATCACCGAAGAGAGAAACTCACAAAGTTATATCCATCCTTAAACAAAATCAAAGACACGGAGTAACGCCTCTTTATTTGGAGCGGTGTGCTATGAAGTGCTGGAAGAGGCATATTCCAGACCTGTCAATAACCTGGCAAGATGCCGATGCGGTAGTTTTCCTAACCTGATTTTGCAAAAATGCGTAAGAATTCGTGAGATATGCGGAAAAATACACAGTCCTTAGTAAAAAACGTTGTTTTTATGTAATAATTAATAGTAATACTATGAACAATGTGCAAAAACATATCATTTATCATGTAATTGCAAATAAACTAAAATATTTTACATTAGTTAAAAAAGAATTACACGATACAAATTAAATCTTACAAGTAAGCAAACCGGCTAAATAATACGCTGTTTCATACTCTAGATGACAGCTGAACAAAATAAGCAGAAGCTCTCTAATTGGTTCGGACAAAGCAACCAATAGCAGAAGAAATTTTATAATCATATGGCATCCAAAATAACCAATTGAGAAGGCTGTTTATATTAATGTCGCGTAGTTTCACCAGGAGCTCCTCTGCCAGGCTTATTTTATGTGATTACAGAAGATAGCGTTAGTTGCACTGAGCACCCTCACAATGCGTGAGTTTGCGTGAGAGCGTGAGAGTAGACAGGTATGATATTCAGCGCCGCCGTTCCCGTTAGATCTCGCAACTTATCACCATACAACATCTACCGCTATCAATACTAACCTTTCGCGTAACGACAGTGACCTTGGGGCCATTGTTGAATGAAAGGAATGTCAGTAGAGAGCCGCCGTTGTGCTGTGATGGCCGCCGCGCCGCCATGTCAACGGCCAGCCGCTGATCTTGTGTCATGCCGGTGTCTTCTTGAAATGGGGTGTCGGCTAAGAGGTTGTCATTAGGTAAAAAATCACCCTAAAATACATTGCCTGGAACTTATGATTTCAAACAAAACATATTGTCTGAAACAATACTCTCTCAATCAGGGGCGAACCCAGGATTCAATTTCGGGGGGGGGGGGGGGGATATTTTTTGCGGAGGGGTCACACTGGGGGTTTGGGGGTATGGGATACCCCCCCCCCCCCCTAAGAACACGGCGGGTCCGGGGGCCTCCCCCGAATAATTTTGGAATTTTTGAAGCTAGATGGTTAGTTTTAGTGAATTTCAGAAGTTAAAATGAAACTTTTTGCAGACCTCTTCTCCGTCAGAATTTGGAGTGAAAATAATGGGTTCTAAATATTAAATAAAGGTATCAGACTATTATTTAAACTTGGGAAAAAATTATTGACTTTATATAACAATGGGATAAAATAACATTCAGGCGAAGTACAGTAAAAAGTTATAGTCTAAAGTTCATTAAAAACACCAAAATACATTTCTCATCAAGAGGTAAATACGTGATTTATCTATAAGACACAGAACACAGTATCAGAGTTATTTATATTGTAAAGATAAGGCAAAAGATATTGCGTCTTCTCAAAAAAAGAATCAAGTTGTCAAATTTCAAATGGAGTATGATATACAGTAAATGATATTCTACAGTATATAATAACAAAATAAGTACACTACTTAAAGCTCGTCAAATATATGAGTTTACTTTATCTCTAAGATACACACACGTTTAGACTAACTAAACGGCAAAACCACAGAATAACTAATAAGTTAGGGGTGAAAGCACTGCAAGTGAATTAGAGCGCGCTTAGTGCCAATCGCAAGAGCTCGACAGTGCCGACGCGACGGACGCTTTGTATGAACTCGTCAATAATGCCAACGCGAAATAAATAATGTATTTCATTTCCAAAACTAAAATTACCTGTTTTGGATGTAATATCACTGATTTATCATTTTGCATTGTGCAATTAAAACCCTTATTATTATTTATATAAGTCTGGCGTATGAAAATAATATTTTAACCATTCGTCATAGATTATTTTTATTTTTTTAACATATTTTTTTATCCTCCAACATTTCGGGGGGGGGGGATATATCCCCTTTATCCCCCCCTGGGTTCGCCCCTGCTCTCAATATACAATGTGGAAAGAATCTGAAAGCTTCATATTTTTCTGGCCCATATTTTCGGTAGCTAGTATAAAATCCCTGGTATGGTAAGGTAAAGTATAAGGTAAAGTATAAGTAAAGTTGTAAGGTCGATATTAAAAGGTCAATATTAAAAGTCGACATTATAAGGTCAATATTAAAGTCGATATTAAAGGTGGTTTTGGACTCCAAAACCATAGTAAAAAATGAGATCATGTAAACGTTTTAAAGGGCTGAACATTTTGTGTTAAATAAAATGATGTGTAAGTAAAATGAAATTGATCAATGAACATGGTATTAGGATTTAAACAAACCCACATAACTTAAACTCTTCGGGCCTTTACAATTTGTTTAATGGGCACAAAGACGCAAACTTGGAAGACAAATACCAAAGTAAAATTATACACCATAAGGTTAAGAGGACACCATCACAGAATCAATATGTTCCAACGAAGAAAAGCGGCGCTTTTCCTTACAAAGAGGTTTTTCGTTAAACCTACACTATAGAATATCGTTTCCACCTCTTACTTGCTTAAGAAATATGGTGTATTGCGAAAAATTTTATATATCTTATGCATTTTCGCCTTTTATACAGTTCTAACTATTAACCATGTATAATGACTAAAACTACTAAAACAATCTATTTTATAAATTCGTTACAGTTTACTTTAGCGTGTTGTAGTGTTGCTGGAGGGAAACGAACATTGGAGATAAGGTTAGAATGAGGAAACGCTGTTTATGAGGACGGCACTGGTTAAAACAAATCACGATTGGTCACGTGAGTGACGTAACCACGATTTGGACACGTTTGTGAGCGTGGCGTGCAAATCGCGGAGTGTTTCTGAACCGCGCATGCGCTGTCACCGCGCATGCGCTGTCACCGCGCCGGCGCACACGCCGCTGACGTCTCACTGGGAAGAAATAGCCCCAGACAGTCATTGAGACCTAGTGTTATTCGCAATATCTTGTGTAGAAAAATGATTCCTGATTTTAGTTGGACACGTTTAACTTATTATTTTATAACATACAACTGGGGAAAACATGTGGTCAATGAGTATTTTTTCAGTCATGAGCTCAATCACGCATTATTGTAATTTCAGTTGTTTAATATTTGAAAAATGGCTACGGCTTGCTAAAATATGTTTTGTGTTTTAAAATACGACTGAAGTTAACTATTTATAATTGTTTTTGCGTTCGTTCTTAGGACACTTTTGAACGCAATAGACAATAGACAATCTTTATCCTGAATAGAATACAAACAAGGTGTACATCTCAGTCGTCAAAATTAAAAACTAAAAAAAAGAACTTATGGTATCGTAAACTAAACAGGGTAGATTGTGATCAGGTAGAGAGGAATTCCTGAACACTATAAAATTCCCCCTCAACTAAAAATTCCCTCAGATTCTTCTCAAAACTGGAACCTTTCATTTCCTTCACTTCCCGGGGAAGTTTATTGTAAAAAGCCGGACCCGAATAATTTATTCCTCTTTCGGAAAGAGCCAGGCGATGTCTAGGAGTGCGGAGATCGTCACCATATCTAGTGGGATATCCGTGGTTTTCTCCAATAACTGGGAAATTCTTAAAGGTTTTCAATGTGGAAAGTACTATTCTATAAATGAAAATAGAGGGGAGGGTAAGAATGCCAATTGAGCGGAAAACTCCTCTGCATGAGTGTAGAGGAGGCAGTCCTTGCATGATACGGACAGCTCTTTTCTGGACTAGAAAGACTTTTGACGCATGGGGAGACCCTCCCCACACTTCTATTCCATATGTCATTGCAGAAAAGAAGCATTCATAGTAAACCATGAGAAGGGCATTGAAATCCAAGAGTGGATGTAGGGTTAAGAGTGCATAGGTGATTCGACTCAGCTTACTGCATAGATGTGTTATTTAGATGTCCCATGACAAACTACTATCCACTGTTAGACCTAGAAACTTTACTGAAGAACTCTTATTAATGTTAAATTCCGCCAAAGAAAAATCTTCAGAAGTTTTATTTACTGTAAGGAATTGAATGAAAACTGTTTTATCGGAGTTCAAAATAAGATTGTTGGCTGATAACCATGTTTGGAGTGCTTGTAGAGTTTCTGTGACTCTACTTCTCAGATCAGATGAAGGTCCTCCTAACAGCAGTGTTGTGTCATCGGCATATAGTGTTGATTTTGCCAAAGAAAGATGTTTTACAAGATCATTAACATAAATTATGAAGAGTAAGGGCCCCAAAATGCTCCCTTGGGGCACCCCACATCTGCATTCAGCGTATTCAGAACGCGTCCCAGATATGTCAACAAACTGCTTTTGGTCAGAAAGGTAAGACTTGAACCAGGCAAGTGCAACCCCACGAACACCAATTCCCTCAAGCTTCTCGGATAAGATCCCATGGTCAACTCGATCAAAAGCTTTTGAGAGATCGCAGAAAACTCCCAAGGCTGGTTCACGCTGTTCTAGACGTGATATTACATCATTTATGAAGGTTACTGCTGCTTGAGTGGTTGATCGTTTAGCTCTGAAACCAAACTGATGTTCTGTAAGGATGTTGTGATTGTCAAGATGATTTACCAATCTAGTATATACAACCTTCTCCAGTACTTTAGATATAGTGCACAGACGAGCAATAGGCCGATAATTATTTACTTCACCTGCGTCTCCCTTTTTGAAAATCGGAACAATCTTAGAGATCTTATAGATACTTGGGAAAATGCCTGATGACAGTGAAACATTGAAAAGTTTGACGAGAGGGCCAAGAAGGGCGTGATAAACTTTTTTTAATAGAAAGCTGGATATCTCATCCGTTCCAGAAGATTTTTTTTGGATTTTAAAGAAATGATTGCTTGTTCCACTTCTAATGTGTTGACCGGTGCAAAAAATTATTAATTGACTGGAGGATATATATATATATATATTTTTTTTTTTGAGAATGATTAGATGGGAAAATTACTGTTTGATGTGAATTAGAGGAAACACTTGTACATGAGATATTTGAGAAATGGCTATTAAAAAGATGAACCGTTTTGGGCACCGACTGAACAGTTACCCCTTGGTGACGTATGACAGGGAGTGATGCACGCTGAGGAGCCTTACGTGTCTCTCTCCGCACAACGTTTCAGACAGCCCTCTGCATGCAGTCAGAGCTTTGAACTTCGTTCGAAATGACCGCTCGTTTCTCTTGGAGCAAAAGTTTGCGAAAAAATTTCTGCCTTGTTTTCAAAATTTCTTTTAAGGCAGGGTCATTTGAATCACGGGCCATAATTCCCAGATCGACATTCTGATTGGCAAAATCCTTCAAACTCTTGCTTAACTTTTTTTTACCCCCTGTTTTCTCCGGACAGTCTTGAAAGGAAATTATTTATTGAAAAGGCTTTGAACGCACCCAGATTATCCACAAAGGTAGGCCTACTACAAGTTTAAAGGCACAATATTTTTAACGGAAAAGTCCTGGCAGAATTTTGAACGAGAAAATCCATAGCTGGATTTTACTGATGTTCTATTAAGAACATATTAACTTCTCATTATTTTTTAGTGGCTAAAATAAATCAGTCTAGTCTATGCTGTGGGCTGAGTTCCAATACTTAAGTGACCAGTTTTCCTTCCCATTGATGAAGTTTATTATAATTAATAACAACATCTATCATTTATAAACACCCGGTATGTATATATAGATTTTAAACTTATTATGCTTCATCAAATATGAATCCTTGTTTTTGTTACACAATTTTGTCGGCATGGCTGTAAAGAAAGTTATTTAGTTTTGATTCCTTTATTAATTGTGGAAAAGCTGAAGCAGTAGAGCTATTAGTTATATACTTAAGGACGCCCTTTTGTTCGCTGGTCAGTCTCGTGGCTAGCAAATGAACGTCACGATTGCTGCTTTGTCTACATGCAGACGCTGTGTTATTTCCTAGTGTCTTTGTCTGGCTTGAGTATTCTTTGTGAGTCTTCATAAGCGTTATGTAACGTAAACGTTTAAAACTCCAAACTTGGGAATGTGAAAGGTTGTTCGGGTAGAGCTAAAACTAGGGTGGGGTAGTCTCCGAGCTTTTGTTATTGAAGGGACAACCCTTTAAACCTGCTGGGCCCTATGCCTAAGATATTCAACGTGATACCGTCTTTGGGTTGGTAGTTTGAAAACTGTTTGCGCATGTAAAGAATCGATAACTCAACTTACACAATAAATTGTTTAAAAAAACCCCTAAGTATCAAAGTAGACCCTAACTTTCATCCCGATTAATTTTAAAACGGTGGAAAAATAAATAAATAAGACCGTAGCCCAATTTTTGAAATATTTCAATCCATATTAAAATCCCGAATCTCCTCTTAAAGCTACAGGAACGTTCGTGTTGGAGGTAAACGAAAGTTTCACAATCATCAGTATCTTTATCGCCCTTTGAACCACTGAACCATAGAGTCTGTAACAACGGCATTGTTTTGGATGTCTCAATATTTACGTGAACATCTCTCAGTTACGTAAAAGCTGCTCCGATTGTTCCCGCAACACTTGAGCCCGCACTCCCGCTCCCGCTACCGCCGCCCGCCTCTGACCGGACGCTACTACGTTCCCAAAATTTAATTCTGCTCTGAGTTGATGATCAAATAGATATATTAGAGACTTGTAAACAAGAAAATAACAAAGAAAAATGTTGGTTAAAGGTGAACAGAGTTATTGTCTAATTGAAAAATGAAAGGGATAAAAAATCCTTCGATTTGTAGGTGATTGAAAAGAAATTCACATAAATGCTTGTAAATGGATTAATTAAAATCCATGATGTTAGCCCCTGGACTATAATGTAGACAATAAAGGTGATCCTTACCTCCGTCAACAGTCCTATTTCGTCAGTATGCAAATACTACACTAATATGTTTCGTTGCAAACGCAACATCATCAGAGTTTGCAAGTCGTCAATTATTTAAATAATTTTGTGTTATTTTAAATAATTGACGACTTGCACCACGAATCATACCCTTGATTCAAGAAGGTCCTGAAGTAAAACGTACCAAGTTCTTAGTTTGGATTTGACGTATCCAAACCCTACACGACGGTAGAGAACCGTTTAAAATGACTTGACTTTGTATCTCAAGGAATTTGGGATTTTCAAATGAAATGAGTGAGATCACAATTGTACCATTGTACCTTGAAAATGCTATTTCAAGTAAAGATCTTAAATTAACAGTAATCTAAAAAAATTACTTGGCACAGTGCTAAGAGTTGTGCAACCGTTGCACGCTAAGGGTTATTCATCCGTTAAAAAATCCAAACCCTAACCAATTTAACATAAAATTGCGTTCTACGTCAAACTGATGCAAAGATTTTCCATCCTTTATCTTCGATGATCCATATACGAACATCAGAAAGACAACTGCACAACGGGTATAAATTTACAAGAAGTTGCATAACCATCCTGCTAGCTCTTTTATCTGGGCGAGCGGAAATTTACGCTGTCCCACCCCGCAGGCTTATCTCTTCATCGATCTCTGCAACCCGTTTTCACGTCCTTGTATTTAGCCTATGATTTGTTGCAAGATTCGTTTCGCACGGAAATTTCGCTTCCAGTTCCAAGAAAGCCGGGAGTGCGTGCGCCACCTGCTACACAGATTTGCTTTGACTTCCCGATCGACAAGACATACATAAACACACAGTCAATGTCAGAGACAAGGTGAGGGGTAATGGCGATGGAAACGCTTCTCCGAACTCGACCTCAACTGGACAACAGTTGTCACCTGTTCTGGAAAACAATAGCTATTTTATTAGGTCATTTTACTTGACACCCAGTTTCAATATAGAGTATAAGGGCACATTACTTGGGTCAGTAATAGAAAATGTAAAGGAATGCCGAATTGAAATACAACTTTACAGTAAGCCTATCTAAAAATTTATGGATACAGTATTTTAACCTTTTTAGGGGTGAAAATGTCGTCGCCCGGGATCAAACTGAGAATCGCTGGTTTGTTAGGCCAGAACTCTACCACTGAGCTACCACTCCTGTAAATTTCTTATGGGGAATTTAATTACGAATTTTTACCGTACTTGTACCATTGCAAAGAATAACTTTATAAACGAACTTGAATCTAAATATCACACATAAAATCTACCTCGAAAGATTGAAGACAATCTGAGACTTCCTTCGAAAGTTATCGTCTGACATCGGGTTTTCCGTTGAATCCGTTCATCCACTTGGAAAACGTATTTGAAAAAGAAGATTACATTAAGTGTAGAGGCATGATAAGACAAGGAGAAAGGTTTGCTCAAAATAAAGAATTTGCAATGAAAACATGCTCGTAGGAAGGAGACCAAATTAATGGTAAATGGTTGACGTATTACACAGGTACATGTAGCCGGAGTGTGGCGTAGGAATGAGGTGGTCGATGGCCGTAATGTCTTGGAGCCGACCGAGGAAGTGACGGCCCCTTCCGCCGTGTTAAATGCACACCAGGAATCATGCCCATTAGCAATTATGCACCTGTCTACAGACTAGCCACAACTTCCATTCCTCTCCGACCTGGTCCAATTCTCTCTCTTATTTACTCGAGGGATTTTTTCTTAATATTTACTCTGTTTTTTTCTGTTATAACGGCGTTTAGAGTACTCCAGCTCTTGAATTTGTCTTTAGTTTGACCTATTTGAATTGAAGTACAATGGAAATTCGCTACCCTTGATAACAAGTAATATTTTCTAGTCCCTGTAAATTTATTGTAACACCCAATGTTAATAAATACATATATAGGACGTATACTTTTCATAGAAATACCTCCATAGCACGTGTTTTTACGAGTTAAAATTATCGCTCGATCAACCTCTATAATACGTACAGTAGGCTATTTCAAATGGTTGAACGTCTATAGCATCCCCTTTTTGGGAAAGCCTTTCTTCGGATTAGAAATGTCCTTTTAAGTTATTTATTTTACCTACTTATAGCAATACCTATTAGCAAAATACCTCATAGTATCTTATAGCAATAACTAATTAAATTAGTTGTAAAATTTCATTTGTATATTCAAGTAGGCCTATTCACTTTTTGTAAAATGGCGTATGCTGTGGAGAAATAAATAAATAAAATCTTAATCATGCATGAAATAGCAAAACAACAAACCATATAGGACGCCATACTATTTCATGCTCATTTAATAGGCAGCAAACGTTTCTTATAGTTGTAGTTCTTCCAACGCAAGGCGAGAGAAGACTTCTTCCGAAGTCTTTACAAAAATATTTATTATAAACTGTATATTGTAATGAAAAGGGGGATTATGGATAAGAGCGAAGAAATGAAAATGTATAAAATTGTTTTGTTTTGTTACTCTATTATACAAATTAACATGGTGTGATACAGATAGAATGCTTAATGAGGAGCCAGACTACACGGTATAGCAGGTGGTGCAGATATTGTATACGCTTTTCCAACTACCATTTACCATATTACGAAAATAAGATGTTTTTAAGTTTTGATCGACATTTTCTTGTATAAGCATAGTCTGATACCAGAACGAATGCGATTCTCAAGGACGGATAGTTTATATGTTTTACTACAACATGAGCGGTGCCGGTGGGTGCTGACTTTCTCATCGTCAGTAGGTTAGGAGAGCGGACGGCAGCCCAAGGGCTCCTTAACGGACTGTAGGGCTCATTGTTGAATATTTTCTACCGAATGGAGATTCTCAGTGGCTATTGGCTGGCAATTGGGACATCTACCGTACTTGTAATCATTTGCTTCAAAACATTATTGCCATTATTATAAATGCCTAATAAAACCAATTACATGATGTAGGCGGGTACAGGAATTATGACAAGTGTATTGAAAAATTAACAACACATTAATATTTAAAAAATTGAATTTTCATAGGCTTACCTTATGAACCAATATTTATTTTCCTTATTCCAAATAATATAATAGTTTATAAAATTTAATGCTTATTATAATAACTAGAATAATAAAAAGTTGAATAATGATCCAGAGACTATAACTACCTATGTTAAACTACCTATGTTAAAAGGGCAAAATTCAAATTCAAAATAGTTTATTCTCGCAGACATAAGACAGTACATTCAATATCAAACCAATTAATTTTAAACTAACAAAATAAGTAAAATAAACTTATCATCTCTAAAGTAAGATATTACTAAAAATTAACTAAAACGAAACACTTCTATTGGTTACAAAATAATTCTAACAATAGAAATAAAAGTAAAAAGCATATCTGCGAGGAATAAAGTACTAAGGCACTAAGAATTTAATATTCTTGTCTGTGCCTTAGGAGTCATCAGTACAATCTGATGCAGTACAATCTGAGGGCATATTACAATACGTGCGTATATGAGAAATGCTTCAAAGAAGCTAAATCATTTTACTAAATTAAACGAAAAGAAGAACGTTTTCTACGTTATCTTTAAAGTCTGCCAACTTATTAGATTGGAGAGAATGAAAAGTAACTGGATACCTCACCGTGATTCCCTGAGAGGCTTTAATGAGGACAGGAAAGTAAAGGAAAAGATAGTTCTTACTGAGTTGTTTCTTTTGACTGTTTTATTGGTCTTTTCATTGTTACCTAGTAGTAAGCGATACTACACGAAAAATCTCAATATGTTTGGTTTTGGATGGGATTGTGTCAAGGTTCAGTTTTCATATCTAACGTTTTACATTTTGACCACTCAAATGAATTGTTGAATACATTGATATTTCCACATTAATTGCAAGCAGCAGCACAGGATGTTAAGTCTCTTTTGTTGAAGTGATTTGATGCAGGATTCTCACGTCATTGGGATTACCCTCAGCTGCGTGCCAGGTCTGTTCCCTCTCACTTTGCCTTAGGCGAAGGTAATGGGGTTAAAACAATTTATCGGATCTGATTTTGATATCTTATTTGTAGAGTTTTCTATACTGCTAGTAATGTTTTAGCCAGGATGGATTTTTGAAAGTAGGGTTTATTTTAAGGTTTAGGTTCAAAATGCATGGGCAGTATTTTTGAAATTTCTGAAACGTTTTAACCGACACCTCCCTCTCTGTCTTGTGTTCACGCATACTTGCAAATTTTTAGAAGCATATACTTCAAAATATGTTATAAGTTTTATACAAATTAAATGTTTATTTTTAAGATTTCAGGTACCAAAATACTGAGGTGATACGACTTAATTTAGGGACGAGGCAATATGAAAGTTTTAATGCAGAATGCTGCAGTATTTTGGACACTTTCCCTTAGTAAGCTTTTACTAAATATACAAGCAAAAGTCCTCAAATCCGTAATTAATTAAATGCAATTATTCTGTAATGAAAATCGAGTGAAATTTGAACTGTTAGTCAAGTCTTGCTCTATACAAAATAGATATACTTACAGGTAGTTTTAAGAGAGTTACTCCAAACACACTAAATATACTTCTTTCATTCATCTAACAAATTGCATTTAAATTATTCAATAACCAGTTTGATTGATACAATCACTAACGCACTATGGCGCGCTTTCAAGATCGTAACTCAACCGTTGCTGAGATACGCATGCTCAGATCGGGCCGCGGCCTGTGCGCTTGCGCGGTGTCAGGTGGTCGGGGCATGCGCGATAAGCCCACAGTTCTGGGTTAATTGTGCATGCAGTCTAGGAGAGCAGGAAGAAAGTTGCAGCCGCGGGCGACCACGAGGACAGGAAGGGTAACAAACTCTAACGGAATATGGGAGCAGGAGAGGCGACCGTTTCATGCGGATTAGAACAAGAGCTATCACCTGATACTGGAATGAAGAGTGGTGGAAATTTGGTTTGCCTTCCAAACAGAATTTTCAGACTTTGACGGACGAAGTATTTTGGAGCTTGATGAGTCTGCAATATCCGCCAACTTGGATTTTTAATCCAATAAGACTAATGTTAAGTTTGAAAGATCCGATACTACAACTTTCATACTGGTCTAAAAAAATCATCTTTATGTCATTTAAAAGGAAATTTTAATAACTAGGTCACGATTACGATTATAGACGGATTTATTAGATTAAAATACTAAAAAAGGCGTCCATTTTTTGACAAATAGCCTACTTTTAAGAAAAGTGTTGTCCATCAATTAAACAATCAGTAATATAAAACTTTTGATTTCTTGGAGCCCTAGATATTAAAATTTTCTTTATAAAATTACATAAAGACGTAGGCCTAACTTTTCCGATCAATAAGTGGACGTTTAAAATTTAACGGGCGCTCAGATTCTTAAATAATTTATTTCAAACAAAGACATGTCATAAGGAAAATTAGTGAAATTAAAAGTCACATTGAAGATCCGCAGGAATCTTGGTAACTGAAACTACAATATTAGTAACTCGGACTTTTTCTCTAAACTACAAGCCTACATGTATCGTATGACTTTTATCGCCAGCCACCAAGTTCTAAAATAATGACATTGGGCAGTTGAGAGCATCTGCGTCAATGTGTGTGAAACTGAACATAAACATAAATATTGATGATATCTCTTTTTATAGCTAAATCCAGGGCACAAAGCCATTTGAAGCCCAGCTTCTTCGAGGAAAGCACTCAGTGGGCAATCTGTGACTGTGTGATACATAGTCTGGTACTTCGCTCTCTCTAAACTGAGACTTTAAATAAATTAATACAAATATCTTTTAGAGCAATGGGACTTTATTATAGAGTGTGATTAAAAATTCCCGGAACGGTGTTATATACTTTTTCATCCATCGATACTTACAAAAATGCTGTACTTCCATCTCGAAGGTCTTGGAAATGTTGTCTGTGCACCACATATAAGGGAATGAAAACTGTTTAAGGACTATTTGCTTTCCATAATCAGTTTGCAATGAGTCGAGGAGATATGAAGAACAGAAAGCCAAAACTAGGAGTTTTCTTCCTTGGTGGCGAATAGGACGAGAACTACAAACCATACTTCACTACCCCTGGTATACGTGGATTCTATGGATGCATTTAAAAAGTAATAATAACATAACCAGCCGACCTTCATGTCCAGAGCTCGGTCATCTTGGGACTACTTCAGCGTCGTAAAACGAACCACAATAGCAATGATTATTTGAAATTACACTATTATTACAGTATCAGCCGTAAACACCGTACCTCGTTTATAGCTGTATTAAACTAAACGACCATAAGCGAAAAGTTAAAATCATAAATGGTTTTAAAAAAGGTATTAAATAAATTTACAAGGTATGTTGCAAAAAACTAAACTGCTTCGATATTTCCAACGTGATGTTGTGATCATAGTATCTCAAAATTCACGAGACTACTTAGGAATACTTTGAGTTATAGAGGTGATGTTTAGTTCGATTTACAGAGGAAACGTACATACATTATTGGGACATCAGATAGATCTTGGACCGGATTTATGTATCGCAGACTATTGCGACCTGTGTAACCAGGATATGTTCAGAGACAGTTGGAGATTTAGAAGTTAACTTTGACTTGTGAAGGTAAATTGAATCTAAAAAGTAATTTTTGTATGATTTATGAAGGATTCCAAACTTTGTGTTATAAGATTGCTTAAATTTGCAACAATAGATAATGTCTCTGGATATTCTGAGAATTTGGAACTTGCTTGTTGAAAATTTCCAAGTACTTTCATCATTTAACTTTTTCGAAGAGGGCAACTCAAAAAGTAAGTTAATGTATGACAAAAACTTGTTCTCCTCGAGGTAAAACGGATTCACTTGTGAAGAGCGGCCCTGAGACGCTGAAGAGTCTCTCCTGTTCCAGATAGTTAAATATCAGTCGGTCGCGCAAAACAGTGTCGAATATAGAATTCCATGAAAATTCAAGGTCAAATCGGTTGCATCCAATTCGACAGGCAACGCCCAAGCATGCCCAGTAGTCGTCCTCGCTGGCGTTTATTTGGAAGAATAAATTACGCTGGGTAAAAAGATGAAAAGATGCACTAAGGTCAAACAAACCAGCTCTTGTCAATTGTAAATTGAAGGTACGAAAAGAAGCGATGCTTAATTTGCAAAATAAAAAATAAAATGTATGCCTATGTTTTAATTTGACTAAAAATTGCCATTTACGTACAAAATTAATTCGATAAATAATTGATGTGCATTAGATTTTAACCTTCAAAATCATTTAGAAGAAGTTATACTTAGGATATGTCCATATTTGTATTGAAATAAAATAATCAATTAACAATACTTTTTTTGACTCTTTTGTCGATGCGGTGTAGGTCTGGTTAGTGTTTAATTTATCAATCCTTAAAAGCGATTATACCTAACACTTAAAAAGTTTACTGGATTACCAAAACAGCTTTTTAGAGCTAAAATAGATTATTATCGTGTATTCAATTTACAAAAACATTTCAGTTTATAGGTGTATCTAACTTTATGTTCCTTTTCCTTGTTTTATAGATTTGTGAAATAATTAAAAAGTTTGGTAAATGTAGCTAAGTGTACAATACTATTATAAGTTCGATTAGTTATATTTATAAAGATTGAGATGTAAAATCGTCGATCCTTACACTATTGAAAGGCCTACACTGAAAAATACCTCTAAGCTAAGGTTA
The DNA here is from genome assembly GCA_030545055.2 of Neoaliturus tenellus. Taxonomy (NCBI): domain Eukaryota; kingdom Metazoa; phylum Arthropoda; class Insecta; order Hemiptera; family Cicadellidae; genus Neoaliturus; species Neoaliturus tenellus. Next base: position 128,703,820 of record CM061535.1, read on the forward strand.
CAAGCGTACACACACATGATATATACAGGATGTCCTTGAATGCTAACGACCTTTTCAGGTATTATTCCTGGTGTAGAGGCAAGCCAAAATATCTCATAAAGATTCTCCAAACTCCATAGCTAACCATACAGCCACCATTTTGTAACTTTTAAGGAATACTTTTTAATTTAAGAAAGACTGGTTGTAATTAGTTGAAATTTGGTGTATACAGCTTTTTGAGGTAAATTGAAGAAAAATAATGAATCTTTTAAAATTCATATTCTCAAATGGCGGCTATTTAAATTCTTTAACCTTAAATAGCATAAAAACTCAGCATAAAATTAAGGTAGAAAAATTTATGTAATTATGTTTATATTGGAAAAAAATAATTTCACATCCAAAGCTATAAAAATTGAAGAAATCCTGTCATAAATAAGGGAGATAGAGGGATTTAACTGAGGCTATAGTCACGGTCACATCGCTTCTCCGGGAGTAGTTTGGGTACGCGGCCCATTGTTGAGCTGGCGTCGAGACCACGCTCATTGCGAGGCTACTTGCTTAGATGCTGGACTTTTTGTATTCAAATCGCTCTATCTCACTTATTTCAGAACAGATTTCTTTAATTTTTATATCGTCATATTTGAAATTACGTTTTTCTAAAATACACAATATAAATGTTGCTACTTCATGTAGTTTTTATGCAATTTAAGGTTGAAGCCACCTTTTTCAAAATATGAATCGTAAAAAATGATTTTTCCTCACCATTCTCAAATAAAAAAAAATATTCTTTAAAAATACAAAATTGTGGGTGTGTATTTGTGGTTAACCATGTAGACTTGGAAATTTGAAGTGTGGTATTTTGGCTTGCTTTTAGGTTAGAAATAATACCTAAGAAGGTCGGTTGAGAGTTCAGGGACACTCTATAGGAGATTAACCCTTGAGGGACGCTGTGCTAAAGTGATCTGAACCATTAATTGCAACAGTAAAACACAGCCAAATATTTTCAAGAAATGACATTTAGAATTCCCTCCAAGACATTTTACCTCATGGTCTACTGCGGTTGCAAGACGTCAAATCCTAGTGGGCACGAGCTGACGACTTCACAGTACAATCGGCAGCCCAGGCGGCCGGGCTTGTCACCCGATGCAATTATAGTCGCATTGCAGATAAGACCGGGAGCCGTAATGAAGGCAGCCTGGATGGCAGGATGGCGACAGGGGAAATTGCTCATCTGATAATGATCTGTGTGAAACTACTGGCTGACCCTTTTGAAATCGCTTTCCTACCTTTGTCGTGGATCATTACCAACAGCAAACAATGCTGAAATGATATAAAAGGAAAAGGCGATAACATGGGGCCAAAAAGTGCTTAACGGGTGAATCTTGAGGAAGTTGTGGGTTTTCTATATACTGGGAAAAGAAAGCTATTTTAAATGTAAGCTATAATGGAAAAGTCAGTATATGTTTTTATTCCATAAGGGGAGGCACTCTAATTCATTCACCCAAAACGGACCATCGTTACTCAAAGATGATTAGTTTTGACTTTCACTTAACCAAACGTATGGTAATTTATCGGTTGGGAAGTGTGATTCCTCATTGCAAGTCCACAAAAAAACTCATTAGTGCATCATTTATCAGGAGTTAGAGCTTAGTTTCAAGGTAAACATTGGTGGATCACGTGGATCCAAAGTAAGGTCTCTTTATGAATGGCGATCTTGAATGGAATGCTGCAATCTTGACCTCAAATGTATGAAATATTTCTCAGGCAATGAAATTTTAGATTAAAATCATACAACTGAAATTCAAAGTAACAATAACTTACGACAAAATATTCTTTTGTGGCTAGTTTGGTGGCATATTGTTTTGAATTAAACTGAACCTTGAAGTTCATATTTTATACACCCTTTAATACGTCTTTCCATTATTCTACTGGAGATTTCCCCTGAAAATCTTTGAAAAAAGACTTTTTCTATTACAAATTAGTTCATAGGTCTCATATTCATAGCAATTTGTCATACACTGGTCCTGATATATATGAACCTATAGCATTTCGATCCTGAAACCTAATATCCATAAAACACACTTTTTGGATCATTGTAAGCCTTGAATGTTGGTACAATATTAATCAATGATCCAGAGCCTATAAATCCCAATGAACATATCATTGCATGGACAGATTTTGAATAAAATTTTAATACAAAGTTGGATACAATCTCATTTTTGATCCGGTTACCCATTTATGTTCAGGATTGCAGCTTTAAACTCCGTTCACCGTGTTACATAATGACTCTATAATTTTCCACTCTATACATAGGCCTACACCTTAAGTTTGGTGTGCGTATATATTTTTCTCTTCAATTATTTCAAGCAGAAGTTAGTTTCTAAATTTATTTACCTCCACTTCAAAATAGCTTTTTACTCGAAATAAAGTTTTTGTCTTATCTCAGCTTGATGGAATTTACAACGTTCAAGGATTAAAATTTTACTAGTCGACTAGTCGATTATATCTAAAAGAAACATTTGTTTAAAGTCAAACGTATAGCCAACAACATAAATTCTGCCTCATCTAAAAACAGAACATTTAAAAACTCTAATTGATACAATTAAATCGGTCTTAAAATTGTTAGATTTTATTAATAACGTAATTTGTATGTTTGTCTTGGCAACATATTTATCCTTTGGCGAGAAATTAGACGACATATGTGTTTTAACTTTACTTCATTTACTTTAACAAGACAACAGTTAAAAATATCAACCAAACAATCCGTTGTTCCAACTTTAAATAGAAAATTCTCAATTTACTTACAACTTATAGGAGGAACCATGAGATGAATGAGGTATCATTAGGGTACCGAGAATGACTGATAATTGCGAAGGATTGGAGAATAAACAGGAAATAGGATTGAGGTAAAGAAAGAGTCATTTGGTAAAAGTTACTTTAAACATTATAATGTCAAAAGAAGAGGTACAAAGTGTGAGTTGATAGTTTTAGACCACTGAGATGAATCTCGTTATTTTCAAAGAATTCGTAACCGGATTAAGATGGTTACCGAACCCAATAATTAGGTCGTCGCGCCTGTGTGAACCCAACACAATAGCTGCTATAGGAAGGTAAACGCTCTAATTATCTTTGTTGTGGTGCAACACCGTTATAAACTGCCATAATCAAAAAGCTATGTTCACTATGTTTTTTTTACAGTAGTGCATAAGCGCTGTTTATTATTATTATTTTTTTTAACTTAAGAGTCATCTTCACCCCTGGGCTAGTAACCCATTGTTGCGCAGTCGGCAATGTTAATCATACGGCTTTTACGCTAAAACATGGTCTTGTATTCTCCTGTTTCGAACGCAGTTTTTCAACCGATTTTCTTGAAACTTGGTAAGTGTTTAGTTGAATAGTTATATTAGGTTTCTCATACCTCGAAATTTTGAAAATTTAACAAATATTACTCTCTGTGACGTCGCAAAGTAACTCGATTTTCCTTAGTTAATGTTTCAAAATTTAGTAAAATTTTCAAAATTTCGAGGTATGAGAAACCTAATATAAGTATTCAACTAAACACTTACCAACTTTCAAGAAAATCGGTTGAAAAACGGCGTCCGAAACAGGGGAATACAAAACCATGTTTTAGCATAAAAGCCGTATGATTAACATTGCCGATTGCGCAACAATGGGCTACCGGCCCAGGGGTGAAGATGACTCTTAAGTCAAGATAGAAGTTTATTATTTACATCATCAAGATGTGGAGGACGCACTTCATTTTAAATACAAATGTAATGATCTTTTTTAAAAAAAAACTTTTATTTTTATACGAGTTTGAGACGGTATTGAGGCACTTTCTTGTTGACCTTCAAACTTAACAAGAACCTCGTTTTGAATACGAAGCTAAGTAAATTCGTATGCGTTTTCCAAGGCCATAATGAAGTGTTATATTTGTTTTTTTATTATGAACAAATTAATTTCCATTTACTGTATTCATGAAACATTGAGGGACTTTCAGTTTTCAGACATATTGAGCAAACCCTTAAGTAATGTTAACTTTAAGTTAAATTAAATTAAAGACATTGTAATTTTTAGTAAATTATGTAAAATGGTTTAGGTTGTTTTTACTTGAGTGGTTTTACAATAACAAGTAGAATTTTAAAATAACTATATATATTCGATGCAGTTTTAGAACTTAAATTGAATTATACGTTTCGGTTTTGAAGGACAGTAATATTCTTGTTACTTGTTACTTGCTTGTCCCGTCCGTGTCCTTCGAGACATGGCATTAGACAGGTCATTTGTTCCATCAGTGAAATCAAGGGGTATAGCAGCAATGGATGTACATTTCTGTGTCATGAATTTCGACAACATTCTGACTGTTTCTTCAACAGATGATGCAGCATGAGGGAAAAAATCTCAGATAGCTTAAGATTCTAACATTTTAATCCCTTATTTCTATAACCCCAGAATTATTCATTGACCCGGGATGTGATCATCATCAAGGCGGCGAGCATGGACCAGATCAGACTGATCGAAGGACAGTGTTGCAAGAGATAACGGGAATCCATTCCCATCTCCAGTCCAATCCCTTTCCCGCGGACCCTCGTCCGCGTAGGTGAAACTCAAAATAGGAACGAGTAGATTGGATCGTGCTGGGAAAAATGACCCCAATCGATTCAATTGGCAGCCCTGAGTGACTTCTGGCTACATTTTAAAGGGATATGACGTTAATACTGTTTTTATCTGCAATGCTGTTTTTATCTGCAATACTGCTTTTATCTGCAATAAATCTTTATCTGCAATACTGTTTTTATCTGCAATACGTATTGAAATGTTTACTACGGGTTGTTGAAAAGTGACTGACGATTTGAATTTTATTATCTACGGAGACTTTACATGTTACATGGATAACCGAAATAACAAAAGAGAGGTACTTTCATACCATTAATGATGGTTAGGTTTTTATTGAAACAGGCAACAACCGGGGTTGATAGATGAATTATATGCAGTTGATGCAAAATCTGGTATTTGGGGGGTATGTTTGAAAATTGCGTTACACATTACACGATGTTTGAAAATCAATCTTGCAATTTGAATGATGAAGGAGATCATAAAATGGGTCATTATGGGTAATATTTAACGCTCTTCATCGTCATTCAAATTGCATGATTGTTTTTCAAACATCGTATATAAGTACAATTTTCTTACCATGATAGCAAATCCACCAAAACCCAAATTCAAACACCATAAATACCAGATTTTGCATCAAATGGAAATAATTAATCTACCAATCCTGGTTGTTGCCTAAAAACCACCATTAATCTGGTCCTCCAAGGTACCTCCTCTAAGATCTAGGACCTCCTTTAAGGTACCTCTCGGTTGCTATTTCGTTTCTCTATGTACCCTAGCATGTATGAATAAAATAAACCACCATGTATAAGGACACAGTGAAGATAAAACTTCAAAGTGACTTTAATCTGATCTAGTTGTGTTCGATGGCAAGCCCAAGCTCCAGTTCCGTTCTCAGGATAGGCTCATCAGTTGCAGCATCGACCTCAAAGGAACGTGAAAGGCCAAGGTTCGAGGGTGCACTCGCACTCTCCCCGCCTTCTCACAGTAAATAAACAGTTTTTGATGGATCGTGTTATAGCCATATATATCGCTTGGATTAGGTAGAACATTTAACATCTTTCAAGTCTGAAACCGCCAAAAAGGGTTAGTGGGTTAAACATAGGTTAAGGTTCTATAGCCACGGTTCCGATAATGTTGCATACCTGATACTCTCATATTTTAAACACAGTACTTTAGTAATCCAAGCATAAAATCAACGAATAACGTATATAGGGTTTTTAAATTGTATTCAACAAAATACAAACTGATTTAGAATAAAAATAAATCTTAGCATAAAAATGTGAATGTTATTTGTTTATGAACAGTTGGTATTAGGTTCATGTATACTGGACTTAATGAGTGAGAAACTAAAATTTTACAACTGTAACTATAAATTTTACAAAACTTTTTAATCCCTTATTTTGTGAACCTCGTAACTCCATTTTACCCAAAGTGAGTTTTTAATATTTTTGGATATTATTGTTCTCTATAGAAACTAAAACATAAATATGTTAATGTCCCTAACTTAAAAACGTATTGTGTTGATAAGTGATAAAATTATATTGCTAAAAACTGATAAAACATTTAGTATTAGTCTCAAATTCCCAACAATATCCCAACTATGTAAAAAAATTTTGCTTTTGCTATCTTCTGCAAAGTTGGTCATTTTCTAATGGTGCGGTTTACAAATTAATTTACACCGTTTTGCAATACTTAACTTCCGTCGTATTCCACCAAATTGCAACACCAAATCATAAGCTTCTCGATGACAATAGCAAAAGTTCGCTAATGAGGTCTTAGTGCGATGAACGGCGTGTAATAAGGCCCGGATATCCTTCCAGGATTGCCACAACTTATATTTATGAAACGGTGTTTAAACACAAATAATAGACGAAACGCATGGAAGGTCCTGGCCCCGAGACCCTTATTATGATTTGTATGCTGTCTGTCTCGGGTAGACCGACTCCAATCTTAAGGTCGCAACCTACGCAAGAAACAATTGTATTTAACGGTTCGCGACAACTAGATAGAATGGATGAATGTGATTTTGTACGGTTTTCCTTCTGATAAAAAAACTCTAAAAGATTATATCATTGTAATTTACTAGATTACTTTTGAGTTTTATTGATTGTGTCAGTAAATGAAGTATAATACAGCAAAAAAGTCGCCATGTAGTTTCTAGCATCAATTTCTCTTGGGAGAATATATTTTCTAAAAGGAGGGCCAAGTTGCGTGTAGTAAATTATTTTCGCAAACTTTAATCAGTCAAAGTTGTTACTAAAAAAGAAGAACACATTTTCATTGTTGGTCGATGAACATTATCTGTTCTTAACAAATTTCCATTGCTACAAAATTAAAAAGTCAATTACTAGATTTACATCTCCAGTATACATTTTCTAGTTTAAGGACATTTAAGAAAAACGAAAACTTTATTTAGATAGAAATAATTGTAGGACGTTTCAGAAATAGGAATTTTATTCAAAGTTCTGTACTACTAAGTGATTTTAAACAAACTAAACTACCAACTAGATACCCACTAGATTGACTACCGGTACAGTACTTAATACTTCCCCTTATAGAATTGATAATCTTTTACTCCGCTGATTAAATTATGCAGAATGAAATAAACACAGCATTCTTACCCCAAATTAATGCATGGCATCAACAAAATGTAAACAAAACTTACCGAAATATTGAATTCAGTTTATTACATTTACTTAAACATAAAGTAAAAATACAGTCACCTAAGCAATATTATTGAAAGATACTACAACTCTACGGAAAAATGCTATCTGCTAGCTGTAAATCAAAATGATTTTTGTAAGGTGGTAGTTTATGTTTTCTGTACTTTGGATTTTTGTTATAAATTTAGGATTCAAATTTAACCAGAGCCTGTCTGATGTATTTGACAGATCCGTTGAACCTGTTATACATTCAACTAACCTTTTATAAGAATTTTCAACAGGCTGGATTCGTAACAGTATATCCGTATTGAATACTTATCTACTTCACCTGCTCACTGACTATATCATTATTTAAAACAAGAACCGATGTTTCAGGGGCCCGAGATTTCATCGCTTCTGGCAGCCTAGCACTTGCAAGGTATGATTTATTTTGTATCACATCTGTTTAATTATATTTTAATGATATTTCAGCTATATCATAAACACACTTTACGGTTGGTTTACATATACATTATACTCGTACTAGGAGTACGCTTTGATCCGCGCGTATGGGGATGAACGGCAACATAAGACTGATAATCCTATTTACAAGCTATTAAATATAAAAAGTAACACATATTTCAAATTACACATATAGAAAGAGGTTTCAAGTTTTTTATAAGATTCAAGAACTTTTATCACCAGTACTTTCATTGCTCTTATAATAAAATATATCATTATGTCTTCAAAACAATTTGCAAACAATCTTGTAAATTCCAAAAAAATACATACCTTAAACTTAGTGTTTTTATGTCATGTATCAGTTTAAAGTTTTAAAAATTTTATTATTTTGGTAAAGATTTTCTTTGTATTATTGTTTATTATAGTATAAAATTAATATTTTAGCATTCATGAAAGATTTCAAAATATTCCATAAATAACAAATTGCATTATATTTAAATTTTCAAATTTACTATTTTTGGCAGGCAGAAAATAGTATTCATATAATACATACTTACTCGATGTCTGACTACAAACAACTGAAGCACCGTTTAAAATAGCCTTAACCACCCGTATTTACCGCCTCCAATGCATTTCTTATATGGGAAATTAAATGATGTCTCATTACTTTATTACTCAACAGAATAACTTCAGAAACAAACCTGACCTTACAAATCCCTCCTAAAAACTCCTGTGAAAGTTTGAAGTCGATCTGAGTCTTCTTGCGAACGTAGTCGTCGGTCAATGAAATCGGGATTTATCACTACACTGAGGGACCATCAGTCATGTATGAGGATTTCACTCCTCTTCAATCCGTTCATCCAACTACATTGCAAGATCAGGTTATGTTATGTAGGTGCAGGATATTCGTTCTCTCCTCTGGTGGATCCAAATGTTATATCATTAGAGTGACCTCTGTGTTTCTTCTACGAGGTGTGGAGTAACGTGTGTTTTCTAACGACTTAAAATCCCATCACCGGCCAAAATGCAGCTGACCTGAATGTAGCTGATCTTCCATTTAAATAGGCAATTCAAGTCGTGATATCTTTGCTAATACTGTACCATTTTAAACTCAAACTTACGAACAGGATTCGTTGTGGAAAAACTATATGATGTAATATGATGTGGGTAATATACAAATATAACTGCAAAATAGTCAGGAGCTAGCTATAGGTTTTAGTGCCTGTAAACAGAATGTCAAAAGTATCCCAGTAGCTTATCTATAATGTCCAGTTATTAGGATATAAGCTAAAAATAAGGGAATACAGTTTTTATGAATGAACTGATAAATAATTATTGAAAATAATAATAAAAACCTTTAAGGGTGCGCTCTACCTCGGTGTCAAAATTGTCGAGCGAGACTGTTAACTGCCGCTATACGCGGAAACTCACATTTTGGAAAATATATGACGGGTGATTTTAAATTTTGTTACTTTAATGCTTTTTTTTTGGTTTCAGTGCGAAATCGATCGGTGGTCTAATAACGATGTTTTTTAAATTGCAGACCTTTCGCATCTCCCTTCTTGCATCGTTATCTATAAACTTTTTACCAATCTTATTGCAGATTCTTGTTCTTAAGACTATATTGTACTCGTGTATCGTCTTATTTTTTCTTAAAAAATTGTTTTTATTACGTTAAAACTTGATACAAAAACGCTTATTTCAACATTATTAGCAAGCACCCTGATTAGTGATTTAAATTAATATCAAAATTTTAAGACGATAGCGGAGTACAAAATTATATTACGAAAAGAATGACACCAAAATATTTTAAATCGGTTTACAACTGGGGCGACAAACACGGAGATTCTAAACCCTTGCATCCGCGCGCGGCAGATGGGTAGAGCGCACCCTTAATGATGCACATTTGCACATTGAACGAAACGACACCGATCTTTTTAGGCAATGGTAGATCTTAGTTCTTATTTAAAATCAGCTCATGTACCTGAACATTTTGTCAATAATTAAGGAGGCTACTACAATACTATTAGCAAAGATTAATTGTTGTGTTCACAATTGAACATTGTTGCATTAACAACTATGATGAGCACCAACTTCAAAATTACGCAAAAGAATCGATTTATTTATTCAATCTTTTAAAACTGTAGCGGGGGAATAGTATGTTGTAAATCCTTTAAAAAAGTTAAAATACTTTTTGATTTAAAATGAGTTGTATGATAGTTTCACATTTGGTGTGATGGCCGTGATCGTTACATGCCAAAATTGATTATCATGATAACGTGTCCCAAGTTTAGGAGAAGTAAAACAATATTGTTGCAGTTATTCCTTGTACTCGTGTAGGTGGGACAATGCCGTCAGGACTGGGGAAAACTGCTGTAATGTAATAGACAAGGGCTGTTTCATTAGAGGGTATAACGATGTAAAAAGTAGTACCCAAAACGTCACCAGCCTGATAGCAAAAAACAGCTGGTGCATGTTATTCTTAAGGACATAAGATTAATTACATCACCGGCCTGACTCAAAAGTGGCATTTTCCAACATCAAAGCAAAGGAATGAAACAGCCCTTCTTTTGTTTATATGTTCTCCGCAGTCCTTCATACAGTATAAAATTACCGAATACTCCGAATAATTACCGAATAGTTATGAAGTCCTGTAGTTTTAATTTACGTCCGAATCAACTTTAAACACTTTTTCATTTCATGTGAATAACAGTTCCAGGTACATGTTAATTGTTTCAAAAACAAACTTTGAGATTGCGAAAATTTAGATAAAGCCTATTTGATATAAGGATTGAGAAAGCTACAGTTGAAAATAAGATTTTATCCTGTGTTATTTCACCCAGATTGTGATATCTCGTGTGCAGTTGGGTTTTCTTCAACTTCGTTACCGTGGAGATATGTGAGACAGATGTAAAACAGATGGGTAGATAGACATAAGACCAAAAGAGCGCGTGAGAAGGTAAAAGTGTGAGAACAGAAGATTGCAAGCGCGGTTGGAGCATGGAGCGGCCCTGACCCCTTACTGCGGATAGCATCAACATCGGTACAATCGGCATCAAAACCTCTGACCGCTGATACAAATCTAGTTCACTTGGCACACCCTACACTGATTATTGAGAAAGGTAGTTTTGGAGTTAGTTTACATCAAACAACCCCGCCATTTTATCATTTATTCCCACTCGTTATACTAATTCTCAACATGCGTATATTTTTCCTTTACACTATAAACAATCAATAAGGAAGTAAATCTACTATTACATATAATTTTAAAATCCCAACATTATTAAAAAATGTTACTTTATATTCGGTTTTATGACAAACTATCGATTCTTTTTAACTTAGGTATTATATATATTTAATTTTAGGATTCGCATGATATATAAACTAAATGCGATTGTCTACTTAAATTTAAGTCCATAGCCTATAGATTAATGAAGACATAGAAAATAAACATAATCGATAACATTTAATGAGACAAAACATGAACCGCTCATATAAAAACTCATGAAGTATAGACTTTTTGCACAATATAAATATATTAAAGTACTGCAGCAGAAAAGATGGATTATCATTAGGGCCTCTTTACCAGACAATAGGAATCTTTCAAGACTGAATATTGGGATCCGTAAAGAACGGGAAAGTCCTCAATCGGATTGTTATGACTTCGCTTCGGTCATTAATTGGTTTGAATGAAACAATCTAATGAATTATTCTGATGAAACTGAGCATCCAAATTATTGATTGGTCTGCTGAAATCTTTAATTTATTTACAATGAGAGTTTTTTGTTAATATTTTGGACTGTATGTTTCTTGGACGTGACAAAAAGTTTTAGTTTCATTTTAAATAGTTTTTTCTACAGTCCGACTCTAAAAATAGTCATTAAACTATATATTTCCAATCGTTAATTGCATTATATAAAACACTAGAGTATTCTTTACTATGTAACCATTTTAGTGACGTTTGAAAATATATCGTTCAACGCTTTTTTTCCTGAAAAGTGCTAAACGGCGATACATACGAGGAAAAACTGTTGTTTCGGTTCTTATAAAAAAAATTGTAGATAGATTATCTTTTTCCACAAGCGATCGAGACATAAAATATTGTTTCACAATATTTAAAGCTTCTGTTGATTGATACTTTAACTTTGTAGATTGATAAGATTATAAGTAAACTATTCGGATGATCAAATAATAGGACGAAACATCCGCCCAAATTTCAATCTTATCACTTTTCTGATGAAAGTTTAAAATTCTCTATCAGTTATAGGATTGAACTATAAATATACTGCATCATAAAAAAACTAAAATTATTGTAGTTCTTAAATATAAAAATGTCTTGTATTTTTAAATGATCGTATCCAGTTCTAGTTGTTTCTCTTTGAAACTATAGGAAATTCCGCACCGGCTGTAGAAAGTTTGCCTAGTAATTAAATAAGGTCTGTATGTACCGGAACCAACCCTTAGCAGTAATAATCGGACCTCCTGGTACGCTGTTCGAGAAAAGTGGGAAAAACAAGTTCTCCAAGTAATTATTTGTAATTGGCCATATAGGTCTTGGACTACTAATGGTGAAGTTACCAACTAGGAAACCAGACCGGGCGGAGGTGTTATCGGCACCAGCAATCCACTCGCTTCTTCCGCCTGACCCACTTGACCCGCCTAAAACCGCCTGAATCACATAAACCACCTGAACCGGCTGATCCGCCGGACCCTCTAGACCCGCCAAACCCGGCTAAAACCACATGCACCGTTTGACCTGCCTGAACCATCCGCGTTTGAGTTGTCTGACCAGCCTAATCCACCTATCCTGCCTGACCCGCCTGTTCCACCTGACCCGCCTAAACTGCTTGAGTCGCTCGACCACTTAATGCGCCTGAACCACCTAATCCGCCTGACCACCTGATCAACCTGAACCACCTGATGCGTCTGAAACAGCCTAATGATCCTGATCCATTTAAAACACCAGAACCGCCTGAGCCGACTAAATCGCATGACCCTCCGAAAACCGCCTGAATACTCTGGCATTCCTCGACCGCCTAAACCATCAGATCCGCCAGGATCGTATGAACAGCGTAAACCACCTGATTCACCTGACCCTCCTAAACCGCCTAAACCCGCTGAACTGTCTGAGCCGTCTAACCCGCCTAGACCTTCTGTTCCGGTTCCGCTAGTGTGCGTGGGACACATGCAAGGAGATGCGACATGACGGTCGCCGCGCGATATGCGGTACTGGTACTACACGAGCTTTCTCCCGTATAGATTTGTCCGGTCAAATGAATTGTTGGAAACGCCAAGTAGAGGGACTGTTCGGTAGTTAATGGCACCGGTAGAACGGAATGGAGCCTTGGGCTACACCACAACATCGGCTCACTTTCTCCGGTTACGATTAGCAAGAGTGAATGCCGATGGGACATTTGTTTGAGCCCATTCATGTGCGTTATCGACTATTAGTATACAATGCCCTATTTCCAGATGAACTTTTGACCCGTTGATTGTTTCCGACTCGGATACCCGACTAGTTTCAACGTGAGTTATAGAAGTAGTTATCGGGATAGTAGGCCCTCTAGCAGAAACAATGACCGCTCGACTTAAAAATTACGACCTCTTTAAAAATCAGACGTTGGCCCATTAGTTATCCGGGATCAGGAATTGTCAGGGCTCGATCTGCGAGCCTGCACAATGGACTCATCGGTACATGTGTTGTAAACATTTAAAGGTGAAATACCTTCTTAAGGGCAGCAAAAGTAACGTATTGGTCTGGTTTACTATGTAGCCTATTGTTTCCAAAAGACATGGAGATCGTTCTTCTCGGTAAGCTGACTCTTTACTGGAGAATCAGAACCAGATAGACAGTTTGGCATATTAGGATTTTCTTGAACAATCCTGCTCTAATTACTGCTCAAACATAGGGGATCCTTGAGCTAGTCGTTTAAGTCGTATATGGCAGTCTTCAGATAAGTCTACAGTTACTATATGTTGCAGTTTTACACAGGGCTTTTACAGTTTTATTACAAACATAACAATAGACCATATTAACCACCAAAGCAATCAAGTAAAAGTTCCTCATAGCACTGCCAATAATTACGTATATTTTTTAATTTACAGAATGTTCACGAACAACACTTATAATTTTAAGGACACTATAATTTTTGAAAGTATATACATTTTAATCTAAAATTTGCACAGAATAATGGAACAAGTCTATACTTATCTTATCTACTAGTGTAATAGATTGACATGTAACAAAACGAGTCTTTACCTTAAATTTGTATAGCTTTCTTCATGATCACTCCTAATGAAACAAATACAGACGAAGAAGTATTGAAATAAACTTTGTCAAAGTTATAGACGAAGGTCTTTTGTTACATAAAGCTAGTTATACGTTACTTCTATAACTCTCACACTTTGACAAGACCGAATCGTGACGTCATAGTTCAAAAACGTCACGACTCCTGTCATATGCTAGTATTTACGTAACAATCAGCGATATCCAAGTCAGATGCAGGCAGCGATCTGGGTCGCCGTAGGAGTCAACAGTACGTTATCAGCCAATAATGTGGTAGGCCTATCTGATACAAGCTTTATTACCATACTAAGATTCTCGTACAATACTGTAATACAAAATTTTGTTTTAACTTGAGATTTACTCTGTATATTTAAAGTATTTTTAATTTTATTGTCTGAGCTTGGCTTCATTCCTCATTACTAAATTATTGAAACAATCAAAAATTGTATATATGTTACAAGAAAAAGGCAATTCCTTGAATTATAACAATAGTTTTCATGCAAATGACGAGTTAAATATTGCAGTTTTGCATAACATGCTAAACACATTGAAATGATTTTCATTGCTATGCTATATATATTAAGCAACATATCAGTTCATAATCTTAATGATTGTAAGACATTTATTATATGCGAATTTTTGCAAATTAAATAGTTACATAAGTGAACTCAACTATGAATTTAACAACATTTAAATAACACACACTATCCATTGTGTTTCTATTTTTAGTCTGGATAATTTGATTAAATAGCAATAAAGTAATGAAAATATAGGTCTCTTAATTCTAATTTTGGCCTCTTGGTGAAAATAAAAGACTTGGTCAATATTTTAATCAATAAAGGGTATTTTAATTGAAAATTCAGTATATACTTATTAACAGACCATCATAAACATGCAATGCCCACATTTATGAAACATAATACCATACAAGTTGGCGCACATCAGACTGAGCAGGAGGAAGTTAGTGGACGACCCAGGCTGGGAGGAGGAGGTTAATAGACGCCTCGGACGTAGCTTGAGGATATCTGTGGACGCCTCGGACTTAGTAGGAGGAGGTCAGAGCCCTGCTCAGGGGACTCCTCATACTGAGCGGAAGGAAGGTGGTAGACGCCTTTGACTGAGCGGGAGGAGGACTGAGCCCCGGTCGGTGGACTCCTTGGACTGAGCGAGAGGAGGCCTGAGCCACGGTCGGGGGACTCCTTTGACTGAGCGGGAGGGAGGCCTGAGCCATGGTCAGTGGACCCCTTTGACTGAGTGTGAGGAGGCCTGAGCCCCGGTCGGTGGACTCCTTGGCCTGAACGGGAGGGAGGCCTGAGCCATGGTCAGTGGACCCCTTTGACTGAGTGTGAGGAGGCCTGAGCCCCGGTCGGTGGACTCCTTGGCCTGAACGGGAGGAGGCCTGAGCCCCGGTCGGTGGACTCCTTGGACTGAACGGGAGGAGGCCTGAGCCCCGGTCGGGGGACCCTTCTGAGCGGGAGGAGGTCAGAGCCCCGGTCGGTGGACTCCTTGGACTGAACGGGAGGAGGCCTTAGCCCCGGTCGGGGGACCCTTCTGAGCGGGAGGAGGCCTGAGCCCCGGTCGGTGGACCCCTTGGACTGAGCGGGAGGAGGCCTGAGCCCCGGTCGGGGGACCCTTTCTGACTGAGCGGGAGGAGGCCGCTGTAGCGAGGGTCGGTGGACTCCTTGGACTGAGCGGGAGGAGGCCTGGGCCCCGATCGGTGGACTCCTCTAACTGAGTGGGAGGAGTCCTGAGCCCCGGTCGGTGGACCCTTCTGAGCGGGAGGAGGACTGAACCCCGGTCGGTGGACCCTTCTGAGCGGGAGAAGAACTGAGCCCCGGTCGGTGGACCCTTCTGAGCGGGAGGAGGACTGAGCCCCGGTCGGTGGACTCCTTGGACTGAACTTGAGGAGGCCTGAGCCCCGGTCGGTGGACTCCTTGGACTGAGCTTGAGGAGGACTGAGCCCCGGTCGGTGGACTCCTTGGACTGAGCTTGAGGAGGACTGAGCCCCGGTCGGTGGACTCCTTGGACTGAACTTGAGGAGGCCTGAGCCCCGGTCGGTGGACTCCTTGGACTGAGCTTGAGGAGGACTGAGCCCCGGTCGGTGGACTCCTTTGACTGAGCGGGAGGAGGCCTGAGCCCCGGTCGGTGGACTCCTCTAACTGAGTGGGAGGAGTCCTGAGCCCCGGTCGGTGGACCCTTCTGAGCGGGAGAAGGACTGAGCCCCGGTCGGTGGACTCCTTTGACTGAACTTGAGGAGGCCTGAGCCCCGGTCGGTGGACTCCTTGGACTGAGCTTGAGGAGGCCTGAGCCCCGGTCGGTGGACTCCTTGGACTGAGCTTGAGGAGGCCTGAGCCCTGGTCGGTGGACTCCTTGGACTGAGCGGGAGGAGGCCTGAGCCCAGGTCGGGGGACCCTTCTGAGCGGGAGGAGGCCTGAGCCCCGGTCGGTTGACCCTTCTGACTGAGCCGGAGGAGCCCACCGGAGCGAGGGTCGGTGGACTCCTTGGACTGAGCGGGAGGAGGCCTGAGCCCCGGTCGCGGGACTCCTTTGACTGAGCGGGAGGAGGCCTGAGCCCCGGTCGGTGGACTCCTTGGACTGAGCGGGAGGAGGCCTGAGCCCCGGTCGCGGGACTCCTTGGACTGAGCGGGAGGAGGCCTGAGCCCCGGTCGGTGGACTCCTTGGACTGAGCGGGAGGAGGCCTGAGCCCCAGTCGGGGGACCCTTCTGACTGAGCGGGAGGAGCCCGCCGGAGCGAGGGTCGGTGGACTCCTTGGACTGAGCGGGAGGAGGCCTGAGCAACGTCGGTAGACCCTCCTGAGCGGGAGGAGGCCTGAGCCTCGGTCGGTGGACTCCTTGGACTGAACTTGAGGAGGCCTGAGCCCCGTTTGGGGGACCCTTCTGAGCGGGAGGAGGCCTGAGCCCCGGTCGGGGGACCCTTCTGACTGAGCGGGAGGAGGCCGCTGGAGCGAGGGTCGGTGGACTCCTTGGACTGAGGGAAAGGAGGCCTGGGCCCCGATCGGTGGACTCCTTTAACTGAGTGGGAGGAGGCCTGAGCCCCGGTCGGTGGACCCTTCTGACTAAGCGGGAGGAGGCTTGAGCCCCGGTCGGTGGACCCTTCTGAGCGGGAGGATTCCGCCGGAGCGAGGGTCGGCGGACACCTCGCTAATTAAGCTACATTCCCTTGTGCATCCACCAGAACGACAACAGATAGCTTTCTTTCTCTGTAGCGCCGACAATTACCTGATAGGAATGGCTTTTTTGCCTTAAATTATGCATTCGATGGTAAATTTCCGAGGACTACTTCAGGATAATGTGCCAAGGACCAACAAGCAATACAATTAATTACCTTTTACTATAGTTTGACTTCATCTTAAATTCTTAGTACTATTTCATCGTTAGTGTGAAGACACTCGTACCACTACTGCTTTGTCATGGAATTTCTTCCCCTTTATCTCTCATAGTTTCATTATTTTACGTACCATTATTTCTAATTTGAATCTGTAAATATTAAATTTGCAAAATCATAGTATGCTGCCGCATTCCAACATGCCGAAGTTCTAATAATATGTTTAAAAACGTTAAATTAAAAGGTAAACAACGAGTTACACTTCACTTTAAAGTAAATTAATCTAAATCCAGTTAACAGTATTATTACCGATAGTAATACACCTATCGATTCAAATAGCTGACTCATTGTCTCAAGACTGAAACAGAAACATGAAAAGTTCTGAAACAACGGCGACCTTTACTGCGTAGGGGACCGAGCGAGAACGGTACAGCCGCGTCCTGTTTTATTTATGTACCGCACAAATGTCATTGGCGCAGATGTGTTGTGAGTCATCATCGTAATACACTGAGTAGAAGACCGAGGTTTACCTCTGTAATCACAGTCATAAATCTGACATAGAGCATCGTTACGTCATTGCAGACATTTCAGCTGCAAAGGTTCCTCGTAGGCCTCACAAAGTGGTCAAGAACGCAATCTGAAATACCTACTGGTATGAGACGGTTAGTATTTCATACTGATGTTATTGAAGATGATTGGACCATTTCTTTATTGTAAAATAAACCAATATAATCCCTACTAAATCTCTTTTTCCAGAGGAAAGTCCAGCATGGGCATTATATTTTTTGAACGAACTAAGCTTTATACATAATTCTTCTCCTTGAAAATTTACTTTTTCAAGCTCTATCAGTTTCTTGTCAAGAGGCCAACCATGAGTAAGAAGGAAATATTAAAAGTAAACATAGGTTGGCATGTGCATGAAATTTGAGGTATTACAATTAGGGCACAATGCTGAAAATCAGACTTCAATTTAATAAAAAAACGGATTTGGCTGGCGGTAAAACTTTTTATTAAAATTAAAAAAAAAATTGAACATCTTCCTAGTTACACGAACTTTTGAGGTCGGATTTGTTGCATATTGATATGAATCCAAAGTCGTATTAAATTGTACTGTAATAATGATGGCCAAAAGGCCAGTAAAAGTTATAAAGGATTTCATTGTGTGACGTCCCCTGGAGCAAGTCCTAAAACTAGTACATAATCGCAGGAGGTCGGGGTGGGTCGAATAGGGAATGTCGATAAACCCATAGAGACCCTCAAGGTTAGCTTTAGCCACGTGCTGGATTACAGTACAACGCGATCAAAACCGGTATTAGTCGTACTGGATCAATGTCGTTAACTGCAAGTGCTACATTTACCTCAACCGTGCCAATTTATAGTTAAAAAATGGCACGAGTTGCATGTTTGTAGTGGAAGTGTTACGACAATCCACATTATATCTCGGGGCCTTAGTCAAACTTGGTATCATTTTTTTGTTCTATATTTTTGTAGTACTCATATAGAACCTTGAGTTATAACTGGAATGTTTCAATTATTTGGCCTAGTTGAAGAGTGTTACTTTACCTGAGGAAAGTATTCCAACAGAATGACAGTGTCGCACTGAGGATAGTACCACACTTGACTAGAGTCTTGCGTCACATTTACCTGAGGCGTGTGTGATACTTATCCTAAAGCTTGGGCCACACTTGTCCTGTAGCTCGTGTCACACTTATCCTAAACTTGGGCTACACTTGGCCTGATGTTAGTACAACAATTATCCCAAAGCTTGGGCCACACTTGTTCTGAGGCTCGTGTCATACTTATCCTAAAGCTTGGGTCACACCTAGGTTGTGGTTTGTGTCACTCTTATCCCAAAGCTTGGGCTACACTTCGGTTATGGTTTGTGTCACTCTTATCCCAAAGCTTGGGCCACACTTAGGTTGTGGTTTGTGTCACACTTATCCTAAAGCTTGGGCTACACTTCGGTTATGGTTTGTGTCACTCTTATCCCAAAGCTTGGGCCACACTTAGGTTGTGGTTTGTGTCACACTTATCCTAAAGCTCGGGTTACACTTAGGTTGTGGTTTGTGTCACACTTATCCTAAAGCTCGGGTTACACTTAGGTTGTGGTTTGTGTCACACTTATCCCAAAGCTTTGGCCACACTTAGGTTGTGGTTTGTGTCAAACTTATCCCAAAGCTTGGGCCACACTTAGGATGTGGTTTGTGTCACACTTATCCCAAAGCTTGAGCCACACTTGGCCTGATGCTAGTACAATATTTATCCTAAAGCTTGGGCCACACTTGTCTTGAGGCTCGTGTTACACTTATCCTAAAGCTTGGGCCATACTTGGCCTGAAGCTCGTGTCATACTTAGGCCGGCCGCACACTGCATCGAACGCGACACGACACGACACGACAATTTCTGTTTTGTTTTGTTCAGTTCTGTTCTGTTATGTCGGATGCGCGAAAAAAAAACGTCGTCCGACACGACAAAACACAACGGCTTCCGACGACCGTTTCTGGAGAGGAAGAGGGTGGAAGGAAGTCACGTGATTCGCAACGCATGCGCAGAGTTGGATTCTCTAATTTTGTCTGATAGCGTTTTGTCATAAAACGAAATTTTCAGTACCTTCGCCAGACGAGGAAAAACGCCTTAAGGCGTTTTATCGTCGTGTCGTGTTTTGTTCGATGTAGTATGCGTCAGCTCCATTTAAACTCATACAAACTGAGCCGTATAAAACGCCTTTCGTCAAAATGTCATGTCGTGTCGTGTCGCGTTCGATGCAGTGTGCGGCAGGCCTTATCCTAAACTTGGGCCACACTTGGCCTGCGGCCCGCGGCACCAGAGGGAATGACACCGCCACGAGCTCGATCAATCAGTGCCGTATCACGGCTCCTCCGCTCACTTTCCCTTTCATCCGCGACTCATCCTGTAAATGTTACATGGTCACCTCCGCCGCGGACATGGCATGCGTTCCGTGATGAGGACGAGGAGGAGCATCCCCAGGGATGTGCTTTACATTGAGCGAGGTCATAAAAGTAGAAGTTTTATAGGTTAAGGCACAATTAAAAATATATTCAATCCTATGATTGATGTGTAGAAAGTTATTTTTAACACATTGGTTTCCTACTTTAAAAGTTTTGGATGTAATTTATTTAGTTAATGTGATTAATTTGTCAGTCGTAAAAATCAAACTGGTTTTTTAAGTCAGCTACAAGCTTGAATCAATCCTTTCGTGTATAAATTGGTTTAATTAGCTTTCCAAGAAGAACCGACCGTTGGAGGAAGTCACTTTACCTTATAGGTATAAACTACGATTGTTCATTCTTTTAATTGAGCTAATTACTCCATCTCAGGCATGTTTACGATCTTTTAGCAGAGATTTCTTCTTCTACTAGTAAAAGAATATTAGACACAGTGTAACCACAGTCAAGACGGTTTCCGGAACTTCATCTACAAAGCCTTCGGTTCCACACCTCCACACCGCTTCTGCTCACTTCACGTACAAACTTTTTAACATTTTATAATGAAGGAATGCATCCCAGAAAATAGAGTAAAAGTATTAAACCAGTAGTATTTTTCATTAATTATATTTTAAACCGTTGTTTCTGTTGCAAAATTTCAAAACAAAATAAGGGTGGATAGCACAAGATTTTCAATATCGTTTTTCAAAGCAATGAAACTCTGAGTATCATTTTTACACCTAATAATATACTTTTGGAAGGTAGTTTATTTGGTTAGAGGAGCAGCTCACCAGGAGTTAAAAGAAAATCTCAACATAATAGGTTGATAAGTATGTCAAAGTAAAGGGCATACTTTGCCCAGTAGAAAGCCACAAACCGGAAATGAAATGTACAGGGTGTATCAAAAAGAATCATCCGATTTTATAGGTTTGTAATTTTAAAACTAATGATCATATGGACATGGGGTTATTTTTATACCAAAGGATAACTAATAAAGTTATCCTTTACATACCATTTACAGGTGCTCCACATGGCCCCTTAAGATGCACAGCACGTGTCTAGGAAATACTCAAATTGGTCCCACAGCTTAGCCAGTATGTCTTGGGTGGTGGATTTCATGGCTGCTCTAATGCGGTTCTTCAGTTCAACCAATGTTGTTGGAAGGGTACGGATATAAACAGTGTCTTTCACAAACCCTCACAAAAAGAAATCATGTGAGAGAGTTTTTAAATGGTAGTCTTCCTCAAAGATAGATGGGCCATACTGGACCTAGCGATTCCATGTTAATCACTGGCCGCCAAGGTCACGAGACATTACTTTTTTTATTTAATTTTTTGGGGGTTTCTAAAAGACACTGTTTATGTTAATGTAAAGACACTGTTAAAATTATAAACCTATAAAATCGGATGAATCTTTTTGATACATTCTGTGTGACTATGACGGAAATGGTAGTTAATCAATTAAAATCATGTGGGAAAATTTTAAATCTAAATCTTATTACTCGACCACTTGACACGCGTACAACTGCAAATCTTAACCACTATACTGTAAATCTTACTCTGACTTCTGAGTAGGGATTGAGGCTAATGACCCTAATTTGAAGACGTTTGAAATAATGTATGATGGGAGTAAGGCTAAAGAAATTTTCCCTAAGACTTCCTTCGGGACATCCCTTATAAGATGTTTGAAATGAAACTTTATTAGTCTTCGTTTCATTACACATAATTTTCAAGGTTTTTAAATTTGTTAGTAATTAGCCATACCTGACCTCAAAACGACTTGTATTATGAAAATTATTGCATTTTTAATTTTGCCCGAATGATTTTGATGGTAAGTTAAATTGCCTTCTATTTGTGTTTAGTCGCCTTTAAGGTATAATTTGATGTATTGTAATATGCTAAATGACACCTCTAATTTAATATACGAACTAATTTATGCTAATATTGAAGATTTACTTCTAACTCCTAGTTAGAACCCCCCCCCCCCCTTTCTGACAGAAAACTGACAAGCCTCTAAAATATGGTGGTGTAAAAACATTTAGGTGTACAAATAATATAGGCTACCAAAATTGATTGCTTTATATGTTCACAATATATCAATCTCGTGCAGGAATTGGTGTACTCTCTGTATTCTAGTAAATAGCTTATCAGTTGCAACTCTAAGTTTAATTAATGACACCCCGTATTGGATTTATTTCATGTAACACTTTCGCTCCCACTCTGGTGACAGCAAATCGATTCGGACCTGTGAAATATTAGACGGTCTGCAGAAAAATAAGCAAGTCAGGCACCGGAAATTAATCTGTTGGTCATTCTCCTACGACGTGACGTGACGTGTCGGTAAGAGAAGTGGGAGTTGGTCCTACTACCGCTGCAGTGGGACAAAGGCTAGGTGTGATACTAGAGTTCCAATGTTTTGTTTGGCCAGCATTGCTTCGAGTAACTTATTGACGTTAAGAGTCATCTTCACCCCTGCGCCAGTAGCCCATTGTTGCGCAGTCGACAATGTTAACAATACGGCTTTTAATGCAAAACATGGTATTTGATTCCCCTGTTTCGGACGCCATTTTTCAACCGATTTTCTTTAAACTTGGTAAGTGTTTAGTTGAATAATTATATTAGGCCCCTCATACCTCGAAATTTTGAAAATTTAACTAAATTTTGAAATATTACTAAGGAAAATCGAGTTACTTTGCGACGTCACAGAGAGTAATATTTGTTAAATTTTCAAAATTGCGAGGTATGAGAAACCTAATATAACTATTCAATTAAACACTTACCAAGTTTCAAGAAAATCGGTTGAAAAACTGCGTCCGAAACAGGGAAATACAAGACCATGTTTTAGCATAAAAGCCGTGTGATTAACATAACCCTGGGCCAGTAGCCCATTGTTGCGCAGTCGGCAATGTTAACTATAGGCTACGGCTTTTAATGCAAAGCATGGTGTTCGATTCCCCTTTTTCGGACGCCATTTTTCAACCGATTTTCTTTAAACTTGGTAAGTGTTTAGTTGAATAATTATATTAGGCCCCTCATACCTCGAAATTTTGAAAAATTAACAAATATTACTCTCTGTGACGATGCAAAGTAACTCGATTTTCCTTAGTAATATTTGTTACATTTTACAAGTAATAACATTAAAATAGAGAATAATGTCTCAAATCCGCCAAATCAAAACACAATTTTAACTCTAAATCGTGTGGTTCTGGATAAAATTATATTAGGCCTAAATTGTAAATTTCTTTTCACTTATGCATGTCTTTACGTAGTTGAGGGTTAGTGATGGATAAAAGTTCATCACAGACTAGATTTAAATGTGATCGAGACGTTAGCTTTACAGACAGTTTTATGTTAAATTATATTTTGATGCTCTAAGGTCCTGTAACAAAATGTTACATCGCGTCTACTGTTATATTCTAACTGCTTACAAGTTAAGTTACTTGAAATTTTGTTGTAATGCATCCAAATACCAGAACAATTGATATTTTTATTCAATTTATGTATTTCGGGTGGTTTGAATTAGCCGGTTCTTTTACTATCGTGGTTGATATTTTTACCAACCCCCTTCCCTCTTACACCCTGAGGGACTTAAGATCCCCAGGTGATGCTTATTGTGAAAAGAGCAGGAGTAGGCTATCTGGTGTAATCTTCCTCAATTTTTTACATTTTTTATGGTAATTTCAATTTCTTTGAATTTTTCTGTAATTGTTTGATTTATTTTATTATTTTAATAGTTTTTTCTCTATATTTATTGATTTTTTTACTGCCCCAAGTGACTAAGGTGCGTGATCCCACGTCATTTTATCACATAACCCTTAAAAACCTCTCATGAAAATTTTGAAGCATATTTTAACATTTTTAATGGCAGAGTTCTTTTCAAGTGACCAAACAATTTATCTTACAAAAATGGGACTGTAAAAATCCAATTTAAATTTAATGATAATTATATAATCTTATAAACTTTTATTCATAACACAAAGTGTTGAGGTGCGTGATAACGTCACGGCCCTCGGCAATTCTATTACCATTCTTAAAATATATAATAAAAAATCTCAGATATAAATAAAAAAATATATTCTCAGTCTGTTTAGTTAATTTAAAGTAACAATTTTGACCAAAGGATATTTTCTTATTTGTCCTATGTATCCCCCCAATAAACATTAAGTTTGATGAAATCGTGTACTTTGAGCTCTGGAATTCAAAGCTATAACTTCATTAGTTATATTTATGACCAAATAACAACTATAAATTTGGGTTTTGAACGAATTCTGGGCAACCTCTAAGTGAGCCCCCATCGAGCCGCAGGCGAGTTGTATAATTTATATAGCGGTTTGAGCTTGTATGTATTCTGGTGTTCCACAGTTAACTCTAGATCCACCTTACCTAATGACGCTATAAGAGGAAAGGGCAAGTGAAGCTGGAATAGTGTAGTAAAATTAGTCGGGAAAAATGAAATAATTTTTGGAAAGCTAATTTCTTTTGAAATGTGTTCTATGGCATCCCCTGACCTTCCTCCGAAAAGTCCCCTGCAATCCCATGTGGGGATCATGCCCAAAAATGAGGGGTTGGCCTATATGGAGTTAAAATATATTTTGATATTAAGCATACTAAATTTGAATAAGTTCCAGAAGGTTTATACATATCAAATTAAAGGTCTTAAAATGTAGAGCACAATGCCGTAAACCCGACCTAAATATAACGGTCGAGAGAAAAATGGCAGACGTTCAAAATTTAGAATAAAATAATTCTATCAAAACTTTGAAATGCAATAACTTCCGACATATTTGACCTTTTGAGGTCTGGTTTTCGGCTATGTACTCTCCTTATTAAGGTCTTTAAAATTATGTATAGCATGGCTATGGACTAAGAAAAATTTTTCAAAACTCCCTCTTTGGGACGTCCATGTAGAGGGTGGTTCAAGGGTAATATGATGGGCATATGTCAAACTATCCGTATTTGCCAAGGTAATTGTACAAGCAAACGTTTGCCGTAAACCGGACCTCAAAAGGTCAAGTATTTCTAATATTATTACATTTTTAAGCGTTTTGACTAAAATTTGATTTTTATTCTAAGTTTGACAGGCTGCCATTTCCGACTCAAGCAACCTTTTGAGATGGGGTTTGCGGCATTGAATTCTACTACTTTAGAGCTTTAATTTGATATACATAAACCTATTGGTCGGCGAAAGACTTATTTCTGACTCCACGAGGGCCATCCCATCATTTTTAGGCATGTTGCCCACTGGGGATTTCAGGGGACTTTTCTGAGGGAGGTCAGGGGATGACATAGAACACATTTCAGCAAAAATTGGCTGTCCAAAAATTTTTTCATTTTCCAGCCATATTTTGGCTTAATTTTACTACACTATAGCTATTGTGATGAGAATTAATGAACAAAGGAGAAGTGATAATAACGGAGCTGCATAACGGGTGATAGGGTGATAGGATGACAAGGAGGGGAGGGGGAGGGGAGAAGGAGGAGTGATAAACACAACTTTAACCTTTGATTCCTTGATTGCTTGGAACACTTTATACTTGAGAACACAATATCATTTTTAAAACACAACAATAGAGAGCATAATTATTGTTATTGTAAGGAACTGATTAATAACTTACTCCTCTCTGAACTTCGATCAGATACAAAATGACTGTAGTGCCAGGTGAGCTACATCCCATAAGAGCAATGGTGTCAGTTTCTGCGACATCCGTGGATGTCGCCATAGAATTTTGTTGGTTAAAAAGTGTTAAAGAACCAACATTTTACTCTTTGTTACCTGAAAGTGTTGCCAACACTGCAGGAAACAATAATCGATTTCATTTGCGTTGGAGATTTTTTGTCTCAACTATTACTAAAACAAGGAATTTCAAAGCAAACTAGGGTAGAATTTATGGTTTTATATTTACTTTGATTGATAATCGTTAATTTGGTCATTACCTAATGGTTTGTTATTAACTAATAATCCAAATGTAAAATAGAGTAATACGGTCTCGTTACGACAAATATCGTATCCGTGGCAAGACTGCTTCATTCTCTTTTTCAATCAGCTGTGTAATGGTGAATTTTATAACGTAACTCGACTTCCGTTTTAGTTTTGGTGCTTCATATCCGGAACACAATAAAAAGCTATTCAGCTGACATTAGGAAGAAGATAAGGTATGCTTTTTCCTCTACAGACCTTGGATCAAATACCCTTCTTGCAATGCTCAAATGCTTCAGAAAGGATTTGGGATAGTTGAAATGTATTGAGAAGGTACTGTCAGAAAAGGTGTGTGTGTGTGTGTGGGGGGGGGGGGGAAGAGAACAAGTTGTTTTCTTCACCTTAGGGCTAGTAGAGCAGTGGGCCATATTAATCTTACGGTTTTCGGGCAAAACATGGTATCTTATTCCCCTGTTTCGGATTCTGTTTTTTAACAGATTTTTCTGAAACTTGGTAATCATTTTGTCGAATAGCTATTTAGGTCCCTCATACCTTTAAAGTGCGAAAATGTGAAAATATTACTCTTATTGACGTCGGTAAATAATTAAATTTTTCTTACTTATAATTGTTTTATACTAATTAGGTTTATTTTTACTGATATATCAGGTATGAGAGACGTAGGTCTAAACTTTATCTACAAGAGAACATATTTTAAACTATAAATATTCAAAACGCAGTCCAAACAGGGGGATGGGGAGGCATTATTGTCAGTGGTTTTATAAGGGTGAAGATGACTTTGAAAGTTTGCTGTCGAGTTGTAATTCGGATGCACCGTATTGGGAATATTCCATAAAAGTTTTAGATCGTTCTTATTAATTATATTCTGATGAACATAATAAATACTCTAAACACTCCTGAGTGATTTTTAACACAACTTTGTGTCTTATTTACACTCAGTAGGTGCCATACAAGATTCATTCTCGTATGAAAGAACGGTCACGCAGTAAATATATACAGTAGGCCTATACGGTACGTCCGCACCCGTACCCTTTGGGGTGGGCGGTGCAGCGACGGGCCTACCGAGGTGTGGTCCATGAAAACTAAACAAATATGGTAAAAATATTCAAGTAAAAGTCAACATTAGGAATATTTTATTTATATTTATATTTATATAAGATAACATCTTTTAGCACGTATTTAAACTTGAAGAAGGCAATGGAAGTCCTTAACAGAGCAAATAGCTGTAAAACACATTAAGAAATGAATAAAGTAGGGAATTTTAAACATTTGTTTGTCATAGCAACACAAGAAAATACACCTGTGATTGATGTAATATTGATAATATTGTAATGAACAATAAAAATGAGATTGCAAGGAGAAATACATAATTGGACGTTAGTAAAAGTCGTGGTTATAAAAATCTCAGTAATGGTTTGTAAAATCTTAGCTGAATTGCTAGTAGGTTTTTCATATACTTGAAAGCATATGGCACAGTTATTAATATTATTAACTGCGTATTGAATTTTGTATGGAGGTAACAGGCTGAACAGCATAAAATAATAAGCAGAACTAAACATTATTTTAAACTGTGATAGTTTAAACAGAAATACCTACCTAAGACCCACAAATGATAAATTTAGTTCTAGTAGTAGTAGAGTTGTCCTAACCTCTACTTCTACTTCAACTCTTTCATCTCTTGATGAATGGCTCTTGAGGGGTCGAGTAATCCGTTGTGATTAGGTTATCAGTTTGCAATACGAGTTGCGGTTGAGAGGAAGATTCGAACCCGTTACCCTTGAACCGCGCGGAGGCACTCTACTTTCACTGACACCGGTACAGTATCATGTAATGGTTAACATTATTTTACCGTTCACTTTCCTCCCTTTGGTTACCGAATTTTCGCACTTCCTCCCTACCCATACCGCCTTTCATTTCCACTCACTTCCTATTAGCCATAAACACTATGCCATTAAATTTACATTCATGTCCACATACTTTTGCTCGTCCTTTTAGTTTCTCTTAAGCTTTTTGAAGTAGTTTTCGTACTACAATAAATTTTTCGTTTTGAAAAATTTCAATTTCTCCGTTATTTGTGGTTGGATTTTTTAAACTTGGTATCTATGAATAGGTAATTTAATTTTGCAAATTTTAAGTATTTTATACTATTTTGATAACATTTCACATTTTTTAGATAATTAAATTTAAAAATTTTAAAATAGTCACCAATTTGAAACAGAAAAAGGTAGAAATGTCAAAATTGTAAGTACTGTAAAACATTCTTAACGTAGCCGACGTAATATTCATGCAAAGTTTCAACTAAAAAAATCTTAAAGTTTCAACTTTAAAGATCTCATGAGTTAGCCAAAATTACATTCAGTATAGTATGTAGAGGCAGAAAACTAAACACCAGAGACCCGTGGTTATAATGTAAAATATGATTGTTTCGATGCAGGGAACAAATATACAAAAGGGTTCCAGAGAGTTCCGGGACACCCTGTACGCACAGGAGTATCTTAAAAATATCCAATACCTAACATTAAAATTCTTTATGTTACAGTATAATTCTATTCAGCAAACCCCATTACTTTTTTGTGTTGTTTTCAGGTGTCTAAAAATGTGTTCCTATGTCCAGGTGTTCTTATGTGTCTAAAAATGCATTTAAAAAATGAAGCCCCTAGCTCCCTAACTGTTGTTTATAGTGAAACATATGTGAATTAATAAAAATGACTTAAAATTATTCAATAAAAATTACATAAAATGGGAGGGTTCTTACTTTAAATTTTGAATTTAGTCTCCATAATGAAAAAGGCGAGAATTTAAAAAATTTAAATACACACTAACATGAAAAGTAAAGGGATCTCCCAAAGAAGTATACTGTCAGATATAGATTAAAAGAGTTAGCCATTGGATCATTTTATAAAAATCACCCTGCATACAATGTGGATCGTCTTGAGGTGGCAATAAGAAAAAAATGTAGTAGGTAACTTACTTGGGGACTTTAATATTTTATATCTGTTGTATTTTAGAATCTTATGCAATGGTATTCAGCCTTTAAACCACGAGTGAGATGTAGCCTAAGCATAGAACTTTATATATTGAGTTCTATGGATGTCAGTAAGAACACGAGTGAAGTGATCTAAATATCTCAGAGTGATATCACTGTTTTGTGATGATTGGTGAAGTTTTCAGTAACCTTCTACCAGGGTTGGTATCAAGTGCATATCATTATTGCAGAAGGATTAGTGATGTTCATACTAAAGCCCATATGGGTTGGCATCAAGTGGCTTATCAAAAGGAGGTATTTGACTGAGGACCACGGCTGCGCCGGAATTATGGCTATCCACGCAATTATTCGCATTGTTTGAAGTGAACTGTGCGTGAGAATGGAGCAGTTCCCAAACGGGGCTTTCTTCATAATACCCAATTATGACACCTCTTCCCCACGTGGTTGTGAAACACACATCCGTCTCTTCCCCCCCCCCCCCCCCCCACCAACGGTGATCAACGCTGTTTGTTTGGCTGATAGTTCATTTCACCAAATTTCCCTTTGTTTCCATGAGTTTATTGTTTGTATGGGCATATAACTTTGAGCCATACTCATTATCTTGAGATACAAAAAGTAATTAAATGTTTAACTTCCATTAAGAGGCAGTAAGATATTCTGAAAAAAATGCGTGATTTGAAATAGCTATTTGTGTCATAAGTTAAAGTACTGTACGTTGATGCTGGAGAATTAATTGTAGATGGCAGCACGAAGCGGCAGCTGAGTGCGGCCAAACATTTCGAGAGCGTCAATGATTATTTGCGCTCGTAATACACACAAGATTTTTCCTACCAACATAATTGCAACTCATTGAAAGTTTTATTGTATACAAAATGTCATTTAGATGATTTTTTTATTTGTTTCTGTTGGAAAACACCGTTAACATCAAACATAACCTCAAACTAAAAAGGAAGCAATTACTAAACGACAACAATGACCAACAGCTGTGTGGTATTGTTTGTAATAACAGCTGACATTAAATTGCTGTTTGATTTAGCGAGTTGTAAAAAACATTGCCGCTCTAGAGCGGAAAAGAAAATGAAGCCGGAAATTAACTGTTTTGCGTAGGTTCTACAGGTGTAGCAATGTGATTATTCCCATGTAGTGGTATAGGAAAACAATATTTCTTCAAGATTTTGATGTAAAAGGAGTTGCGTTATCAATACTCTTTTAGCAAAAGACTAAACGTGCCTTTTTTCAAACTAATATGAAGATTATATTTTTTTCTGTAGACTTCTGCTCTGATCGGTCCTCACATTCATGTATCACTTTATATTTCACTGCATTTGCGAAACCACGACATGGCCCAATATTAGTCATAGTTTCGACACTCATATCGTAAATTACAAATTATCAATGGTCAACCGAGGCTGGCGGTACGCGGTTTGCCAAATGTTCGCCGCCCAGTAGAAAGGTTACCATTCCGGTGACCTGGTAAAAGGCGTACACAACCTGTTCACTAACCGATCGTTTCCTGTCCATGGTTCCGCCTATCTATCGAGCCGTACCCGATCTGCTCTGTTAAAAACACGACTTCATGAAACCGGATGCACGGAATAGGTGAGGTATATGACTAGATTCCGTAGAAAATGCGGTAGTTTACAACATGACTGAGCCGCAGTTTATGTAATGCCATGAGTTAATTGGAATCCTCCTAGTTGCCTTCTAGTTCCAAGTGTTCATAAATTAAAGTTCCGTTACTTAACGTTAGTGCTTTTTTTTTCATACAATAAAAATAAATAATGTTATTAAAAACGAAATTCAACTAAATTTGTTCGTTTCTCGCTATATTAAATCGAAATTTATGGGAAATGATTTTTGTTCATACTCTAAAAGTTATCATCTCGATCACTCTACACAATTCAATAGTCTTAAGAAATATTAATTCAAGACAAAAATACCAAAAGGTAGGACATCCAGTGAAATCTGACATTGGCCAAGGTGACAAACAAGAAAGTCGGATAAGACGTTTGCGTTTGCATTGAATAAAGAAACGACATAATGATGAATTGTCCGGATTTCAACGAGAGGAACCGGAGATAGAAAGTGGTCAACGTCTTTGATCAGCGATCAGAACACAAAGTCACGATCAAGCTGAAATGAACTAGCCGCAAGTCGTGGCAGAGGAAAGTTTCCCAGCTCGCAAGCATCTCTCGTAATGGTCAAATCAACTTCGCACTGCCTAATCACCCTTGTTTGGAACCAACACAATACTCTTACAAAACCTTTTTTCAGTTATATATTTTATATTTTTTTATTTTATTTTACTGAATGCGACAATTATTTACACATTTGGTTATTTCTCAGTTCCCAACTGTTTCTTAGTTGATCTTTTGAATAAAAGACAATAATTGGATGAACGGATCGAAGAGGAGTGAAATCATTATACATGACTGTTGGTCCCTTAGTGTAGTGATAAATCCCGATTTCATTGACCGACGATTGCGTTCGTAAGAGGCCTCAGATCGACTTCAAACTTTCACAGTACATTTTAGGCGTAGTTTGTAAGGTCAAGTTCGCTTCTGAAGGAATTCTGTTTAGTAATAAAGTAATCAGACGTAATTTAATTTACCATAAGAAATGCATTGTAGGCTGTAAATACCGGTGCTTAAGGCTATGTTAAACGGCGTTTGTTTGTTGTCAAACAAAGAGTAAGCATGTGTTATGGAAACTATTTTCTGTCTGTTGTACTATAACTGCCATAAATATAATACAATTTGTTATTTATTAAATATTTTAAAATAGGTTATGAATACTAGAAAGTATTTTGCATTAACAAACAATGATAAAAAGCAAATATTAACTTAAATAATAACATTTGTAAAAAGTACCTAATTGTAATCAAATATCTTGAATGCAAAAAAAAAAAAAAATAATAAACCTTTTTCTATGTAGTTAATATGTGTAATTTAATAGATGTTATATTATTTATTATTATTTTAAATAGCGTGGAACTAGGATTATCTGGTTTATGTTGTCGTTCATTCCCATACGTGTAGAACAAGCGTAGGCCTACTCCTAGTATTATAAATTTGGGTGGGTAATTAATTCTGTATTTGCTTAAGTCTATATTGTCTTTTTCCAGTTGTATGGTAGGCCTACAAAAAATACCGCCATTGTCTAATTTAACGCATTGCGATTGTATTAGAAAAATTATTTAGTTGGTTTGGTAATATCCCTTTTGCTTGAACAGATAAAACAGCATAAAACCTTGCTATGTCTTAAAGTTTCCGTGGGTACCGTATCGATAGACTTGGAGGATAGGGTTTCGACAGTTACGCTGCGAACATAACCTACAATCACTGCAATTATGTGCTGTCGGCGTTCCCTGGCCTTGCCGCCGGAAAAGTAGTTGGCGGGAAACTAAAAGTCGTCAACTGCATGGCCTATTGGCATTAACTGTCCCGCTCAGTTTACGAACAACTTGAGGTTCCAGCTCAAGTGTAGATAATGTATAGCAAAATACGATAATTGAATTTAGCAATCACATTTTCACTGAAAATCCATTAGATACAGTGCGTCGTTTAACGTGAAATCATTTGATACATCCTTCATCAATATACGCCTAATGAAAATGTGTTTTCAATAAGAGTTTGTTATTTTATATACCTGCTTTAAAAATGGTCTTAGAAATTGTGATTATAATAATTCTTCCAGATGCACTGTTGATAGTAAGTTCAGGAATATTGTGTATGATTGCTATGTAATTCCTTTTGTAAACATTTTAATAGAAATGGGTTGATTTGTAAAATGAGCATTTGACAACAAATCTTTTAGGTTTTTTTACTCCATGGTGCTATACATTTTTTATTTCCGTTTTTAAAATGACTTCAGTCGCATAAAAATCATAATGAAGAAACATAAGATAATTTGTAATGTATAGAATATCCCAAGTAGCAAAACAATATTGTCTCAATATTGTCGACAATATTTTTTCAACATTGATAAATATTTGGTCAATATTGAATAATATTTTAACAATATTGTTACAATGTTTTCACGCAACAAAATACATTGTCTAAACAATATTGTGGCAATATTGTTCAACATTGTAACAATATTGTCTGACAATATTGTTCAACATTGTAACAATATTATCTGACAATATTGAGAAAATATTAGCAAAAGGAAAATAAAATATTGCTCAAAACCCCAATAGCAAAACAAATTAAAAAATATATATATTTTTTAATAGTTTGAACATACTTTCAGTTGACAAATAAAAACGTTTTAAAGCATCAAAAATGGCTCGGCCACATGCAGGATTTGAACCCGGGACCTTCAGACTACGGAGCCGCGCCTTTACCAACTACGCCACGCTGCTTCATACTGAGGGAGGATTTGTTACACTATTAGGCCAGTTGATTCTCAAGTTCTCTTGTGTAAATGCATTTCCCGTGAAGGCCTAAATTTATGTGGTCGCAAATACGTTAGGCCTTAACTAGGGTTTCCTTACATAAGAATTAGACATATTTCATGTCATAAACAAAACATGTTTGTATCATGAGGAAATATTTAACAAATTACATTCAATATATTACGATCAAATAAAAATTATATCTAACAAAGTTACTAAACCATTACTGTATTTGATTGTTTCAAACTAAAGAAAACATCACATAACCAACAAAACACGACGATTATACAACAATAACACTTGCCGTTCTATAGCAACGAACCAGGTGACAAAAAGTCATACGGCATTATTTGGTTATATTTCAAACCGAAAAAAACATCTCATAACCAACAAAACCTAAACATATACGACATGTGGTGAAATTTTCGTGGAGATAACTTAAAGTCTAGCCTTAAGGCATTTTTTGTGTTAGTATTTTTACATTTTTTGTCGGCCCTAAAAGGGTTAACAAACAATATTTTCCAAAAATTATAAATCAATATTTTAAAAATATTGTTTCTATATTTTGACAACAATATTGTAAAAAAAATATAAATCAATATTTAAACAATATTGTTTCAATATTTTGACAATAATGTTTTACAACATTGTCTTAACATTAATAAATATTTAAACAATATTGTTTCAATATTTTGACAATAATGTTTTACAACATTGTCTCAACATTAATCAATATTAAAACAATATTTTTTCAATGTTTTCTGATTATTTTCTTAACAATGTTGTCGGCAATATTAAACAATATTGTTTTAATATTGTTACAATATTGTTTTGCTACTTGGGATAGGTCATTTATTGTCCTCTTATCTCTAAGACGGGTTTGAGAGATTTTAGTGGATAGGTAGCCAAATCTTTTACTAGAAATCAGTAAGGTTAGTAGAACAAATCATCAATAGTTTCTCCACTTCTTCTAAAACCACTTCTTAACCATACCTACCGTATTCAGAAATTTTAAAAGTGAAGTAAATAGAACATAAAAATTATAGGACGGAAACTGTACCATCATGATAAATACATAATAGATAGAAGTACTAGGATAGGTATTACAAAGTTAAGAGACTTTAACGATAGTTTGAAGAGGAGTTAAGAGGGTTTTGTGGATGCGGAGGTATCATGGAGAGATTAGAGGTGGGCAGAGCAGAGCGGTGGAGCATGGAGGACACGGGCGGTGGGCTTATATGGAGATGGGAAACTCTCATTAGAGCCACGGAAGCGACCACGGTTCGCGGAAACAGAAAACAATAATAAAGAATATGAAAGTGACGCTGTAGGTCTGGAATCGCGACTGGTGGAAGAGAATCAGCTGTCCTTGGGGCCCAATTTTTCAATCGAGTGAGTAGTGAGTTGGTGAGTTGGCTTGTATGCCAAAAATTGTCATATACCTTTGTAGGTATATGAGAATGAATGTAATTTTTTAGGTCGTGTAAAACTTGCGCATCCAGTCATTAATATTTTTCATCAGTATTTCAACGGATATTTTCATCCACCATTGTCGCAAATATGTATAAAAATGTATTTTTCCTACCACTGCATGGAAATAATCACATTGCCACCCCTGTAAACACAACGCAAAACAATTCATTTCCGGTTTCCGTTTTTTTTCCGATCTAGAGCGGCAATGTTCTTTACCGCCCGCTATATCAAACAACAATTTTTAAGTCAGCTGTTATTACAAACCACTCCACAGCTGTTGGTCATTGTTGTCGTTTAGTAATTTATTCATTTTATAGTTTGAGGTTATGTTTGATAGTTAACAGTGAGTTCCAACAGAAACAAATCAAACATAATCTAAATGACATTTTGTATACAATAAAACATTTAATCTGTTACAAAATTATGTTGGTATGAAAAAATCTTGTGTGTATTACGAACGCAAATAGTCATTGCCGCTCTCGAATTGTTATGCCGCACTCAGCTGATCAACAATTCTTGAGTGACAATGAAGTACTTTACACTCTTAATACACAATTAAATAGCTATTGTGCAGAAAATCTCACCAACTCACCCGATTTCACTCAGCTAACAAATAGGTGGTGAGCGGTTTTGGTGAGATAATACCACGTGAGGTTGAAAATTCTTCTTCTTCATCTTGATCCCAACAGGAAATAATTCAATTTGTCGATAACTACCTTCATTCTTTTTTAATCGTCTAGGTTATGTTAATTTTATTTAATTACTCAGGTTGAAATAATACGTCTTCTAACACTAGGCCTACTCGATTGACTGGGCCTGATGATGACCGTTTTGACTGGTCGAAATCTATGGCCATTATAAAATATTTCGTATATTTACCATCTTTAAGTTACAGTGTAAGTGTAAATATATCAAGTAGTGTTGGAAGACGTTTTATTATTTCAACCTGATTAACAACACCAACACGTGTAATGCTAATCAATAAGTCATTTAGTTAATTAGCCTAAAATTCATGTTGATAGTGACAATTATGTAATCAAGCATTTAAAATAAAATAAGGTTGTAATTATGTTATAAATTAGCAATGCAAGTCACATATAAGATTTAAATTAATTAAACTGACAATATTTAATGGTGTTATTGTTTTGATGGTTGAAACTGGATGCTAATAAACTTCAATTTTACCATCTCTAGCCAGTCGGTGATGGTGAGATGTAGAAAACTACTCACTAAACTTAAAAATTTGCCCCCTGGAGTGTAGTGGCCGAAAAGTATCACGGGATGGCCAAATCGAGAGAAAACTGATGCAGAAATTTTGCTGGCTTTGCTGATACATATGAATGTTTAATACAAACAGAACGTGTTCCATACGTTTTTGACAATTTCTTCAATTCATTTCTTTAATTGACTTTCTAACAGATTATGCCATGTGTTTTCTTCCGATTCAATCTGAAATAAAACATCTCTTTATTAATTCGATGATTTAAGTTTTTTCGCTCTCTTTAAGTACTTTAAGAAGAGAGTAGAAAATTCAATCCTAATTGTAATTATTACAAAACGGCCCATAGAAATATAAACAAAAACCTTAATAATTGCTTCAAACCTTTTCTTAATATATCACAATTGACATTGGCAATTTGATGTGGTGTAGAATTTAAATTGTAACAAAATGTTTTCCTCGTCCTTGTAAACAATTGTTTTCGGCTTTCTAATGTTTAGAGTGCCAGTTTGGAAGCCACGTGTTATATTTTACGATTATTTAACATATAAAAGAAATACAAACTGTGAAAATGTTAAAATGAAACAAAATGTCAAATTTTTCTAATATTGATATTACTGTACAATATGTAACGCTAGTAATGATCAATTAACTGATAACATTAAAACCTCGTACAAGCTCATCTAGTTATGACACATTAGTATGACGATCTCCATCAAAACTAGACTCGGTGCCACTGTTAGTTTTACAGTAATGTTAATGTAGGCTTTGATCAAGTTTAGTGGGGGTATCCGTACGTAAGTGATATTTGAAATTATTTACCTGTTCGTAGGTAATCATCCCATAAAACTTATCATTCTACAGCACACACTTAAATAAATGGAAATGAATCTGGTAAACCAGAAACATAATCTATGCAAAGTAGAAAAGTTATGAGTTAAGAATACTGAGCACCTCCACTCAACGTGCTAATGTTCGATGTTGTATGTATTTTCCGATTTTTTCCTAATATAAATAACATACAGTACCTGCTCGACAAGTTATCACAGTATAAATCTGAATATTTCATTATACTTGTAAATAGAAAAGCGTAAGAATTCATTATAATTTGTGATCCCTAAACACATGTTTGCAACACCTTCGATCAGATCAGAGAAATCTTGCTGATGAGAATTATCGATACAATATATTCTTCACGTCAGAGAGGAAAGGAACTTTACTTTGCGTGATGGTATGTATGATTTAGACTTATGAGCTATAAGGTATTAAAATCAATTTATAACTAGCGAGTTTCTATTGCTATGGATTAGCTACCATAATAGAAAGCTAAACTCACTCTCCACCTATTTTATGAGGACTTTTCTTCTTTTAAAGGTTATCCATTCAATTTCAAGATAGTTCATCAAAAGCTTTGAGTGAAGTTTACTATCATTAGGAGTTTACCTATCCTAAACCGTCAGACCAAGCCTTCAGTACATGACACTACTTTTCCTCTGCAATAACATATAAAATTGGTGATTTAGAGCACTAACGGCTAATTAAATTAGATGCCCCATTGCAAATGAAGTTTTACAGAAATTACCGTCAACTATTTTTCATTATTTTCAAACAAATAGCAATTTATATTTTTCGTCATAAAAAGAGATTTCGTTAAACAAAGTTTTGGGGATTTTTGAAAGTTTTCCATACACTAAAGTAAAAATTATGTTATCTTACACTGAAAAAACTCTAAGGTTAAAACTACACGTAGTATAGTTAAAATTAACCTTAAGCTAATCCTAACAGATCCTACCGATTCGACAGAAAACGGTAGAAATAAAGTTAAATTTGACCAGTAATTATATGAGCAGACATAAAAAAGTCAATAGTTAATTTAAGGTTGGTCGCTATATCCAAATTAGTCACAACATCTCAAAAAGTTCGATTTACATTCAAGAAGTACTTTTTTCTTAAGCCTTTATGCTGTGTAAAACATCCCCACCCCTACTCTTGGCGGAAGGATAAATATTCGAACTTTCGTTTTTCTTAGCAGAATATTAATTAAAGACCCAGAACTATGACTCACAGCGCTTCAACTAAAATAAATAAAAAATAATCTACTAAAGGAATGTAATTTAATTCATACTGTCTTCTGATGGGGTTGTATACTAAAGGTAAATTATTTCTTAACGTGTAACATTATTGCAATAACAACCTTATATGAGTTAAATTTAAAATAACTATAAGCTGAAGTAGTAATAACCTTATGGTTAATGTATTCCTTACCACAATTTTTAGAATATGGTGCTAGTTACTTTACTAAAGTTAAATTCCATTCAACCTTAAAAATAGTGT
Source organism: Neoaliturus tenellus (assembly GCA_030545055.2). Classification (NCBI taxonomy): domain Eukaryota; kingdom Metazoa; phylum Arthropoda; class Insecta; order Hemiptera; family Cicadellidae; genus Neoaliturus; species Neoaliturus tenellus. The sequence continues at coordinate 128,742,437 of CM061535.1, forward strand.
ATCGACAACCTTAGAGTTTTTTCAGTGTAAATGTTGTTCGTTTTCACTTTTATGTTTTCGTTGGAAATTAAACTTACAATAAACATTTATTTCTTGGTCAGCCTTGCATATTCTCGCTGTATAATTTTTTATACTTTTATGTCGGGCCCGCTTTAGGATGTGTGTTTTTGTGCACCCACAAGTTTAACATCTTTTCATGATTTAGGTTAAGTTTAAAACATAATGGATTCATAAAAATTCACATAAAAATGTTATTTACTCAAAGCCATTAATGAAGACAATGAGAAAATACAAATGGAACTAGCGGGAGGGGAGGGGGAGAGAGAGAGCGAGAGAGTGAGAGAGAGAGAGTGAGAGAGAGAAAGAGAGAGAGAGAGAGAGAGAGAGAGATAGAGAGATAGAGAGAGAGAGAGAGAGAGAGAGAGAGAGAGAGAGAGAGAGAGAGAGAGAGAGAGAGAGAGAGAGAGAGAGAGAGAGAGAGAGAGAGAGTGTCAGGAGGGGGGAGGGGGAAGCGGTGTAGAGTCGTATTGAGAAGAGCCAACGGAAAGTGGAGCGTAGGATAACCGTAGCAGGAAAGAGAGCATTTAAATGAGACTGGTGAATGGGAAGAAGAATCGGCATGTAAACCAGGACCATTAATGATGCAAACCGGTTGCGCAACAAGAGCGAGGCGATGCGGGCGCCGCGTGTCGTGCGGACGGTGCCGCAACCGCACCGGTCGGACCCACCGGTACCGGATCGGCTCATTGAAGGGTGTGCTGATTACAAAGCTACATTGGTGCTTCGCGGTTAAGGTCGCAACCATTGGTACCAGATCGGCTCATTAAGGGTGTAATGATTACAAAGCTAAAGTTGTGCTCCGCGTTTAAGGTCGGACTATCGATACTGGATCGGCTCCTCGAGGGTGTACTGATTACAAAGCTACAGTGGCGCTCCGCAATTAAGGTCGGACTATCGGTGCTGGATCCGCACTTTGAGGGTGTACTGATTACAAAGATAGAGGTGCTCCGCAGTTAAGGTGGGAACCATCGGTACCGGATCGGCACTTTGAGGGTGTACTGATAACAAAGCTACAGTGGCGCTCCGCAATTAAGGTCGGACTATCGGTACTGGATCGGCACTTTGAGGGTGTACTGATTACAAAGATAGAGGTGCTCCGCAGTTAAGGTCGGAACCATCGGTACCGGATCGGCTCTTTGAGGGTGTACTGATAACAAAGCTACAGTGACGCTCCGCAATTAAGGTCGGACTATCGGTACTGGATCGGCACTTTGAGGGTGTACTGATTACAAAGCTACAGTGGCGTTCCGCGGTTAAGGTCGGACTATCGGTACCGGGTCGGTACTTCAAGGGGCTATCGATTACTGATTACATACCATGCAGTCTTACTGACCTTTAATAATTGTACTATTTAAGTCTCATCTATCAGTACAATCGCTAAGTTTTATTTGCTTGACCTTAATATTCTTGTTGTATCATAATATGTTGCATTTACTTGAATTATTCTAGTTTTTCAGTTGGGGCTAGCAGTTTTAGATTAGTCGTTAAGAACTTTCTCGTTGGAGTTATCGTTATCAAAGTGGTTTATTGATCTAATTAATGTGGCAACATGCAACATAGTTGAGTCCCACTCCACCGTATTGCCCGTTCACGTTTAAGGTGCCTGATAAGCCTTAACTGGAGACTCGTGTGGGGCCATTTTTCTGAATTTATCGCTCCTTGACTGCAGACTGAAGTTGATGCCAGAAGATTTGACGTTGCCAGATCGGTAACTTTATTAAATTCTCGTGTTGGTCTATCGTAGTTTAAGTGTTATAGCTATTTATCCTTAACTGCAATCTGTTGTTTAGGTCAAAGTAAATGTGCCAGGTCGGTTGCTTAGTTAAATCCACGTGTTGTGTTGAGGTATTTAACTTGAAAGTTGCAGGTTCAATCCTGAAAAAAGCTGGAAGCTTTTTCATGTTTTGAAGCTAGACCCAGCTGCCTTTGTTCATTGGGTTATTAGTAAATTATCTTGACAAGCGAATGCCGATCTTTGTCAGAAAGATAGATAGCTACACCTCATTTGACCCATCACACTCAACCTCCAGTCACATTCAGAATGCGCAACACAGGGTGCTGTGTGTTAAGAGTCATCTTCACCCCTGGGCCAGTAGCCCGTTGTTGTGCAGTCGGCAGTGTTAACCATACGGCGTTTATGCTAAAACATGGTATTTTATTCCCCTGTTTCGGACGCCGTTTTTCAAGAGATTTTCTTTAAACTTGGTAAGTGTTTAGTTGAATAGTTATATTAGGCCTCTCATACCTCGAAATTTTGAAAACATTAACATATATTACTAGGGAAAATCGAGTTTCTTTGCGACTTCACAGAGAGTAATATTTGTTAAATTTTCAAAATTCGAGGTGTGAGGGAAGTAATATAACTATTCACCAAGTTAAAAGAAAATCGGTTGAAAAACGGCGTCCGAAACAGAGGAATAAAATAGCATGTTTTGCATTAAAAGCCGTATGGTTAACATTGCCGACTGAGCAACAATGGGCTACTGGCACAGGGGTGAAGATGACTCTTAATCCGTGCATCAGTGTCTTATAAATAGCGTTGAACTTACACGGTTGCATGTGGTAGGCTGTACTTCTTGACAGGGTCTTGCGCTGTGGTGCTTGAAAGATTGATACCAAAGCAGACCCAACGTCGACGAGCTAGACAAGGGTTGCTGTAGTCACTGTGGAGAAAAAAAACACACTCCTGGTGTTACAAAAGGATCCCCATAACATAAATGGTTTAGTCAGCTAACGCTAACATAGTATTTTAAGCAACGATTGTATCAAAAAGGCAGAATACAATCGATGCATTCTCTACTTTATCTATGACCAACTTAAGTTTCGTAAATCACTGTAATAAAAAAGTAGAAATTTATGTTATAGACGGTCATCTATCCAAAACGTTGCCACACCATGTCGCTTGAAAAAATAGTCATTCTCACTCACATATGATCACGCTCTTTTGAGGTTTGGCACATACAGAAACTTAAACATGAATCGTAATGGAAAAATCAGAAGATGTGCGAATTGAGTAATTTGTATTACAACACTACTTTCTTCGAATGTCGGGGCTTTAATTGGTCTAAAATCTTAATTTTGATGTGAAACCTGAAGGTTTAAGACCTCACTGAGCAAACGGGTTTGAATTTTGTTTGTTAGTATCTGTTTATGATGTTACTTGTAATACCATTATTGGTGGTTATTGCAATGGTCGTAGAAAAAAATACAATTTGCTGGTCTACAATGTTTGACCTGTAACAGACCTATTGTCAGTGATGATTATTTTACATTATTAACTTGATTCGACAATTTGTGTGTATAAATATCTCCAATATTTGATGTTTTACGTCTGACTGTAATTAGATATGTCTACCTTTAATGGGCGTTAATTAATTTTAGTAAATAAAAAAGCTGTGATATAGATGGGAAAATTTAAAGGGTGGTACCTTATTGAATAATTCCTCACTGTAATAACTTAACAAAATAGCACCGACATTGCCCAATTAACATTAAGTGACAGTGATCTACTTATATGTTTTGCTCATAATAGAAATTCACATCAGCATCCATAATTACACTGCTTTACCCTGTGATCTTGGCTTGGGGTAGTAATAACTATGGCACCAAGGTCAACAAGACCAGTGTACTGAACAAAGATATATTTTCTCATTCTTGTTGGTTAAAATTAACGTAAATCTTCTACCTACTTGAAGGATTAAATCAATCAGTTACTAATGAAAAAATATAGTTTTGGCTTAAAACAGTTACTATACAAGATATGTATAAAAAAGAGTAGAAATATAAATCTTTATAGAGCACAGTTAGGGCCATTTGCGCCATTTTAGTTTAATTCTGATCTTCAGTTAAACCTAGTCCAAACACCTCCAGCTGCTTTGAACTCAATTAATCTAGATTATATTTAACCCGGATTATCATTTATTTGTGCAAATGGCTTTTAGGTGAAGAAATTTTAACATAGAAATGCACATATGTATAAAAATAAACGAATTTTATTTTTCATGGTACTAGTTTGCACATAATAAGAATCTCAAAAATACAAAATTCTAATGTGAAAAAGTTTTTTTTAATACAGCCAAGTTAAGTCCATTTGGTTAAAAACCAAGCATACGTCACTATTTTTGGTCCCGTCTTTAGTTCAGCCAAAGAAATCAAATGCCACCTAAAATCCAAGAGTGTTATAACCAAATTCATGTAATTATAGAGCAAACGTTCAATCTAATGTGGGAAATTTGCTGTGTGAAAGTGTCAGAGCCTCGTCCATCCGTAACATTAGGGGTTTACTGTCGCTGTCGGTTTCCATTAAAATGGAAATGTCTTTGCGATGTTCGAGTGGAAGCCAAACAGGTCAGACCGGTCTGTCTTATTGACAGCGTGCATGAACTTGGCAATGAAAGCCCAAATCACAGGGCAGGGCCCAGCCAACTTTCGTTGCCAATTGCTTTCCAGCCTCAAACCACCATTTGGTTTCTTCTCACCAGTTTATGTGTCTGCTAACCCCCATGCTTGAATTAATTATCATGGCCGGTCTTCGAATCTTAATTATCTCAACAATCCATGGTTTAATTTTACCGTGCCTCAATGATTTATTTGCTTTAATCACAAAGAGTATCTAATTTGTACCTAATTAACTAAGACCTATTTTCGCTTCGATTTCACTATTAAATTAATTTTAGCGAATTTCGCTATAGGGAATATGCTATACGGTAGTAGTCACGGTAAGATCTAAGCCAGGACCATAATACTTTTTCGTTTTAAGGTTCCTAGGAGCCAAAATGACGGTTTGTTCAAATTCATATATCTGTATATAAATAAGCTGAGTACGCAGGTCTCCTGTGACGGGGATTAAGACATGTGCGATAATGCGCCTATTAATATCTTTAATTTTTAAATTAAATCATAGCATAAATTAAGATTTAGGTGGGCAAGTTTAACGTGACGAAGCTGATTAGTTTAAAAACATTTTAAACTCATTTGAAAACATTAGTCTAATTAATTTGAAGATAATTTTAAACCTTGCGAATTGCTTATTCAAACTAAGATCGATTATCTTGGAACGTATGACTTACGATCAATTGAGATAAGAAGGGGTTGAAAATAAAAACAGGACAACTTGGAACGTATGACTTACGATCAATTGAGATAAGAAGGGGTTGAAAATAAAAACAGGACAACTTGGAACGTATGACTTACGATCAATTGAGATAAGAAGGGGTTGAAAATAAAAACAGGACAACTTGGAACGTATGACTTACGATCAATTGAGATAAGAAGGGGTTGAAAATAAAAACAGTGGATGTGTAATCTCTTTACGGAGAATTTGGCTCCCTAATTATAACACGGAAACCGATAAGGCAGTAAATCAGACGATTGCCAAGTTTCTCCTAGCGTTGCAGTGAAAGTTCCGTCCACAGGGCAAAGTAAAGAGCCCGGAAATGGGTTGCTCTTACATATGACTATTGTACTGTCTTTTGCCTTTTTGGAAAGTTCAACATATGTTCAGTTGCTATAACTGTTTTTATACTCTCTGATATTTTGTTCCGATCTGTTATTATTGTTCCTAAAATTACTGATAATCTGTCAAGGACAGAGTGATTATCTTTGCAGCATAATTAAAAATACAACAGTTTTCGTGTCATAAATTTTAAATACTTATTGTAGAAAAATGTTTACTATGTTTGGAGCAACAGATATGATATTTTCTCAAAAAACATTATGCTCAAATCCCATGTTACTTAATGGAAAATAGGTGTATAATGAGAAAGACAAAAAAAGAGATATGGTCTCTACTCTTAATTAGCTGATTTCTGTTGTCTTCTGAATTTGTCACATTTGCTATGGTTTTGTTTTGCGACATGTAAACAGATACTTCCTTTTGCATGGTAGCTTTCGATATTCACTTTTTATTGCGGTTTACAATAAATTTACTAATTTATTTAAAAAAAGTTCAATGGTAAATAATATTTTATAACATGTTTATAAAAAATATATAATGACTCGAAATACTTTATATTTTCTTGCAAAGACTCTAAATTAGATTAACCTAAAGTTGTTCACTAAGCAAAAATATTTACCGTAAATTCACTTAGTATGCAGGTTTGCTGTGACGGGGTTTATTGATTATGTATTTTTCTTGGTTCCCAAAACTCATTACAATTTTATAAGACGGTTTATCGATAATTGTATAATTGTATTTGATCAATACAGAAGTTATAAAGATTCCCAAAATGGAAACAATGCCATGATCTTAATATCTGCATGGAAAAAATACTTATTTTAGTAAAAAGTACAAGATTTCTGCTGATTCTGATACAAAATAATCCAATCACCTTTAGTTACTTTTCAAGGAATCCATAAAGTAAAAATGCCATAAGCTGTGTATGTAACACTCGGGGAACATGCAATGGTGTTGGAAAGGTATTCACTCAAGCGCCGACAGTATCAAGGTTGCAGCATAATTTGAACCCGGTGTCTCAACTTCACTGAAGTACACATTGTACTTCAGCTAACCTTTAATGGTAGGGGTTCAACAGTCCTTGCTTATCAATTCTAGTCTAGCCTGGCCATAAAGCCAGCGCAGCCTCTTAGTTGGATTGGCCATAAACTAAATTCCTTGCCTATTTAAATTTAATGACGGACAATATTGTTACATAATTTTTAATGTGTAATATATTGAGTATGCAGTTAACCTTAAACCCGTCTTAAATTGTGTTCAGTTATGACATATACATTTTTTATTGAAATTTGAAAATTTAAAGTCGTTCCTCATTTTATCGTTTGTTCACTGTTGCAAATTTTTTATTCAAAAATAAGTAATACAGGATGGATTACAATACTATGTTATTACAACTAGGTCTATCAGATGACGTGACAAGATAATTATGTACTAGCTTACGGAGGGTTACTTCATTAGATTTGTTTGCTCAATTTCTTAATTTATCTTCCGAAAAAAATGAAACTCATATTTTCTAGGTATATAACTTTGGATGAAGTGAACGCAGTAATTTTATGGTAACCATTAATGGTTGACCATGTATATAACCTAAATGTATATTAAAATCTATTCTTGCCAGGTCCTGCATGGAACTGGTCTCTCATCAGAGTTCAAGCGATGTAAGCCATTTCAAAGCCAAGTTACAAAATTAATGTTGAGCATAAAACAGTGGTAATGAAAATATCAGTATGCGTTATTTGATTTAATATAAAGGTATTGATGGGAATCGTAAATTATACTTGTATTACATGCTCAATGTTAATATTTTAAACTCGTCAACTTCTAAATTGGTTGACGACACTCTAAAGTCCATGTAGTTCCTTCATTCAACATTAACGGCTAAAAGAAGAAAGGTCATATATTCATATCTAGATGTTCCTAAATTGTTTCAATAAAAAACACTGTTTACTAATTAACATAAAACATATGTCTGGATGTTAACAGAGCTATAGAATTTACTAATGAACCGATTATGAAGAAATTTTTTATGTCGCAATCCATCACAATCCCAGGCGCGTTTTCATTTTTGTTTGTTTTGTTTTTAGTTTTTTTCACCCCCAAACCTTTAAAAACCCGAAAGTAAAGATTTATCAAAAACTGTTGCCTTAACAATTTTGACCAAAGATTTTGTGGTTTATTAGGGTTAAAATGCCGAATAAAATGACACCATCAGCGGATATTTCGCATTCAAAGTCATAGAACTAATAAGTGTTATAAAATAAATTTAAACAAATATCGATTTAAAATAAGTTTTACTGACATTATCAAAATGGACTGAAAAATTAAATAATTTAGTATTTAAGATATTGCTTTACGTCAAGTGGCTGGGGAGAAAATTAAAATTTCTGTTGAGCTGTAAACGCATTACGCTGTAAAAAGTCACCGGCGCTCTTGAGGTCAAACTTATAAATGCTGATAGTGATCCGTCACTACCGACTGAAGCATCAAGACATTGTTGCATGGGAGGGTTAAGAGTCATCTTCACCCCTGGGCCAGTAGCCCATTGTTGCGCAGTCGGCAATGTTAATTATACGGCTTTTAATGCAAAATAACATGGTATCGCATTCCCCTGTTTCGGACGCCGTTTTTCAACCGATTATCTTTAAACTTGGTAAGTGTTTAGTTGAATAGTTATACTATGTCGCTCATACCTCGGAATTTTGAAAATTTAACAAATATTACTCTTTGAGACGTCACAAAGTAACTCGATTTTCCTTAGAAATATTTCAAAATTTAGTAAAATTTTCAAAATTCCAAGGTATGAGCGACATAACTATTCAAGTATGGTTAACATTCAAGCCGTATGGTTAACATTGCCGACTGCGCAACAATGGGCTACTGGCGCAGAGGGGTGGGGATGACTCTTAACTGACCGATTATTAACCATCGTCTTATGTTCCAGATGAACTGCAACTGCCCGGTGACCCAGCCCGGGCCCACGCTGGCCAGCACCTGTGGCGGCTCCTCGTTCATGCTGTTCATGGGGCTGCTGGAGGTGTTCATCCGGTCTCAGTGTGACCTGGAGGACCCGTGCGGTCGGCCGGTGTCGCGCCAGCTGCCGGACAGGGAGTACGACTTCATCGTGGTGGGTGCGGGCTCGGCGGGTGCCGTGGTCGCCAGCAGGCTGTCCGAGGTGCCTCACTGGAGGGTTCTACTCGTGGAGGCCGGAGAGAACGAACCCACCGGCACCCAGGTGCCATCCATGTTCCTCAACTTCCTCGGTACCTCCATCGACTGGGCGTACCGCACCGAGCCCGAGGACATGGCGTGTCTGGCAGAGAACGAGAGGAGGTGCTACTGGCCCAGGGGAAAGGTTGGTCATTACACACTCACCAGATAGTAGAATAACATTCTTGACCCACTGGAAAATAGTTGCTATCGACTACAGCAGTCGAAAATCATAACATGTACCGTAATAAATCTTTTGGCCGTCTACTGTGACAATTTTACAATTCTCACTCCCTCATGAAACTTTCGTGTTCTAAACAGTAGGGGGTTGATGTTCATTCTGCGGGCATGGAAACCACTAGCTAGGGAACATGACAGACAGTCGGTTGGAGTTCAGACCTGAGCGCGAATATCACGATGCTGCCGCTATATGCGGCCACCATGTGCATGAAGCCACCGGAAAATGGCGAGTTTTATAGATGCAGAGGTTTACGGGAATCGTGTTTTAAAACTAACTACTGTAATTAAGATAGAAATTGACTCTAAACTTTTTCTAAAAGGAGAAATAAGGATCTCATTTTCTACTTTTAGAATTTTTAAATAAAATTTATAATTTCAGTTATAACTGTTTATAAAATCATATTTTTTTCGTGATTTTCAACTGAAGTTTTCTATTAGTTTTGTTAATATAATTACCAAAGTGTAACAAAGGAAATGTAGTACCGTTATATTCGACGTTTGTTTATACTTATGTCCTAAGAAAACATTCCATTCCTGGAGCAAAAAGTTCGAAGTTTCCAGTTAACCCCTTAACTGTAACCCATGGCTGTAGAATTACTCAAATCTTCAAGTTCAAGCCTGGGTTAGCCAGTGATTTAAACTGTTCAAAAAGCAGAATTATGTAATGTGGTCATCATATCTTGTAATTATTTTTAATAAGATGGTAAAGACTAATCATGAATACTTTAAACTCACGTTATAAATATTTTGATGGTTCATTATGGTGAAAAATCCTTTATGTACAGTATATGTATATGTTCATCACTAACCATCCACTTGATTAAATAATTTGGACCCTGTAGTGATAGAGATATGCTATGTACTCAAACCTTCAAACGTCCAGCGTTCACACAGTTATAGTTGTGACCTGTATAAGGATAAAGTTATTGAAAGAGGTGACGCATGAAACGGGTAAGGCCAAGAAATCTAGAAGGTAGGTAGGTGACATTAAAAAAAACAATAACAAAATCGATGACGTCAAAGGTGCAGCACTTAAAATATTCAAAGCACACCACTCATGTATTTAAGAGAAACAACATGACGTCAAAGGTGCAGGACCACTTCAATCAGCTTCAAATCAGCTGTTGGTGTCACCTCCCTCGGTTTATTCTAGATACATTAAGTAAGGCTAATTTTAAGAGTAAAACTAAAATAAACGTTAAATATTAACCATTCTAGCACATTCGCTGCTAATGGCACAGTACTGTGCTATGCTACAATGCACTCATCATTTGTATTTTGTGAGGTTAGCTCCTGGCGGAGTTAGTTGTATACCACGTTAGCGTGGGGGGTAGGTATGGCTTTACCTTAGGGCTGAGCAGTTCCCGCGTCGCAGCGCTGTAGCGGCGGGAACAGTAAAGTGCCACGCCTGCGCTCATTGCCACCATTCCTGTAAGTGTGAAGTTTGCCTTTGTTGTGGACAGACAAGTTTGTAACTATGTTTAGCGCACCTCAAAAACCAAACGAACACTATACTTTTGTGCGCAGTGCCTTGGGGAGCCCGGACTATGCCATATGCCGTGCTACGAAAAATACCATGTTTAGTGATAAACAATGAGGATAGATTAGGGTAGTTAATTTCAAAACATTTAAAATAACCCCCCTTTGTGTTTTTCATTCATAATTTTATTATCTTTATTGTGTTTTACTCAAATAAACAAATACTTCTTTCAATTTTAGTACATTATTTTCACCTGTATGCTGATGGCACAGTACCGTGCCATAAATATGACGTCACGAAATGACGTCATAAACACAACGGATAACATTTTTGACCTCTGTTCCTTACTAATGTCATACAAAGGAATGTTTTGGTACAATAAAATTTTTCAGCTCCTGGGGAAGTTTTTATGTTTTTATTAGCTGCAGCGAATGTGCTAGACAGGTTAAGATGTAAGATCCAAATTACGCCTGTAAAGAGTCCAAAGTGTGGGTGATATCCAATTACAACACGGCTCTGTCAGTCTCTTGCCGTCAGCTCGCCACCCCCCCCCCCCCCCCCCCTACCCAAGCCAAAACGACCATCGGGACGTGGCGCGTTTGCGGTTTTCCGCGAGCCAGTAATTGACCGACGGAAATTGGTTTACGGTTTTCCAATTTGAATCACCTTGGCTTCATTATTGAAACTGGCCGTAAAGAGGTTGTGTAAGAGCAGTATTTGACATTTGATGACAATCCAGAAGTAGAAAAGTGAACGAGTCATTGCTCCGAATCATATTTTGGAATGGGTTTTAAATGCCAAGTGTGTTTTTGAAGACTGTGTGAGTACTTGAAGATCGGAGACTTTATAAATTATACTTTCTCTCCTAACGTATTAAAAGGAAAGTGTATATTTCGTAATTTTTTTAATTTAATGATCGTGAAATTATTGGCATTTTAAGATGATTTAGGTATGGCTGAATGAACTGGATGAGTTAATTAGGGTTTTTGTGCTTACTCTGAAGAAAAGATTTGAAATTCATGAAAAGTTCCAAAACTATTGTTAAGGCAGCTTCGAAAGTAATTAAAAAACTGTGTTTACTAGGGTGAAGAAAAAGTCTTTATCGTATACTACTCTAACCCTGCACACTTCTATGAGTAAAATACGTTGTATGTATGTATGTATGTATGTATGTGTATGCACGCTGATCTCAAAATCTGTCCAAACCATTTTATACAAAAATTTACTGATAACTTATTTCTAAGAATGAAGGTCTCAATCTGGGTAAAATCTTGTTTCGTTTCAATCTTGAATTAAAATTTTCTAAAAGTTAACTTAAGTATCATGGAATTAAAAATTAAAGCAAAAAGAAATGCTGAAAAAGCTAACTAAACCGTAGAAGTATGAATCGCTCGCTCCAGTAGTGTATACATCTGGTTTTGCTTTGCAATAAATATACTTTATCAGTTTTAATCGTCCTTTATGCTGATGGTTATGGATGTTTGGATAAAAACGAATAAACATTTATTTAATAGTTTAAATACTCAGTTTATTATAAAAACAAAACAGTGTGTATAAAAATACTAAAATCAGCTGAAAACCGAAGAACCCAAATCAACACGTAAGTAAGTTCAAGAATACAGTATAACAACATAGTGAACATAACACCTTAAAACATTCTGAACTTCGATTGAGCGGAGCAAGTGAGCTCGTCTTGAAAAAGAAATTAACCTTTTTAGACTATGCATTACAGTATAAGCTATCCAATATTTGAAATATAAAAATGGAATAAAAGTCAACGACAACAAAAACCTTAGTACTACTTATTACTTAATTTGTACTACTTAAATGCATCTTATAAGGTTTTTCAACACCCTCTATTTTTAAAGACCCTATACGTCAGCATGTGTGAGAATTCTACAAATAGGGGAAAGAAAAGTGTAAATATTGTTTTTTGAAAGAATCATCAAAATCCCTGCAAACCTCATTTTTGGTAAAGCCCAATCTTCCCCGGTACTAAATAATTTAATATCTTACTTTAGGCAGGCGTACAGGAAAAGCCAACTGTAGAATCTCAGAGATGGCATGGATTCCAGATTTCACTTTACAACTACTTGTTGTGCTAGCTTGCAAATTAAACTACTAAGTTATGAGTCTTCAGATCTTGGGCAGAATTAGGAGAAAACTCACAGCATCAGCGAAACAATTTTTTGACTCTGTCAAATGTACCTTCACGGCAAATATTAACCTTTAATTTTCGTTCTAAGGACCATCTACCTAAGGCAGGTTGTCCCTAGTACTTGGGCTACACCCAGACCTTGATCTTGCATGGTCTTGCTCATTTGCTCAACCCTGGGACCGGCACGCTTCAGATGAGCCGCACCCGCACCCGAAACTCGTTCAAGGAGAGGATCTGAATCTGAAATTGGAAATGGAGAGGACGGCGGGGCGTGTCTTCAAAACGGCATCGGTTGCATAATTACAACTGATTCTGTGGAAACGAAACCAAAATGTCATTAGGGCGGATCCTGTGCCCATCCGATAAGTGACCTTGGGGTAGCAGTTACTGGGTCACCCCCCCCCCTTCCGCGACCACTGGCTGGTGATCTCGGACCATCCTCGAGGTTGCCCAACCACTAAATCGCCTCTCGAGAGGGCAGATGCGACTGCCGAATCTCAACAAGGCTAGCCCTTCTCTCATGAGAAAATGTGAAGGCCGGTTCTGCTACTGGTACTCATGTACCATACTTGACTTGTTTGTAATTTAAATGATTACATTCAAAAGTGCTAAGTCTAAATAGAGAATAAAATTGATAGTTATTTTTATCGATGGATTAACAAGCTAACTCTTCATAGCAAAATGGCAACGAGTATACCCCGCACATTCATTCACGGATTAGCTTCTCTAAAAAAGACCACTTCATCCACCGGTCAGGGTCATCAAAAAGGGTCATTAGTAACCAACATTAGATCTGAACTGTAAAAAGGCAATTTCATCTACCAGGGGCCGTCCGGTCCCCTCCGCCCAACCTGTCACGGTACTGCGGTATGAGGTACAACAGCAACAGGACACTCCTGTTATGGCTGGGAGGGATATGTCAGTAGTGGGAAAAAGCCACTTCTAAACCGGAAGTGACGTCAGCTGCCAGGGCAGCTGCAGGGGTCAGATGGTGTCAGTTGCCAGGGCAGCTGCAGGGTGCAGATGGCGAGAGCATATGCCCTGAATTTGAAGTAGAATTGGGCATGAATGAAGAGTTAGTTGAAAAGTAAAATTCAACTGTGTTAACTAAACTCTAAAAGTTGAACAAAAATTAAGAGTAAGATCAAAACTGAAATTCAACAGTTATAACTGGGGGCCTGGAAAGTATGTCAAGGTCATCCAGAGTAAGTTTTAAAAAAGCCTACCCAACTACCACCAGAAATAGTTCAAAGTTGAACTAGTTGGTGATAGTGGGATAATTCATTCGTGCCATGGGAGAGGTGTTTATTGTTTGAAAGTTGGCGATTGAATGAGAAGCGCCGCCTAGGAAGAGGGCTTATAAAATGGCAACCTTCTCCCCACCACCCCTTCCCCCACTCCTTTAGACCAATAACCGGTCGCCGACTCTATGTGGTGAAACTGAACTAGACATGGCGGCCGCCATGGATAAGTCTAACCTCAAACCTTAGCTGAAGAGAATAGAGGAGCATGAAGTAGGAATTGTGGTGACAGCGCTTATATGAGGAATAGTAGGGGTAAAATAAAAAAAATTGTTGAACACAGTCGATAGGTGTAACAAGTTCAAAGTTGTTGAATTGTAACATAGAATGCAAAATGTTGTAAATAACATTATCATCAACATTAACCTGCGAAGTCTTTGAGTATAATGGGTTAAAACTGTACTTCTTTCTAACTCTATTTAAATCAGTTTTACACTTTGAAATTGAAGGTTTAGAAGTACTTCGTAATATGTGTTGTGTTCGCAAAAGCTTTAATTTTAAACATTGTGCAGTCATCATAACCGATGTGTTAAGTTTAGAAGTTAAAATAAGACTGAGATATAAAATGAAGTGTAAAAGAAATTGAAACAGAAAGCCAGAGTAGTAATTTTATAGGTTAGAATTTACGAAGGCTATTCCATGGATAATTCTAACCTCAAACCTAGTAAGTGAAGTAGTCATAACATAAAACTAACGAGAGATGATGACCGAGCGGATGCGAGGCAGTGAATGTTTGTAGCGCGATAAACTACCCACCTTTATAGAGGCAATAACTCCAGCCAGATGGCGGCAGATGGCAAGCAAATGACTGGTTGACCGACTTTCACCTGAGTAGTAAGAGAAGTAGGGTTCTGTGTCTATCCCTACTCCTTGGGGTCAATGACCGACCGGAAAGGTCAATGACCTCCCCCCCCCCTCCCCCCCCCTCCCCCTCCCCCCCTCCCCCCCCGAAAAAATGGAGCCCCCCCCTCCTTCCCCCACTCCTTCCCCCACTCCTCCAGGTCAATGGCCGGTCACCACCGGTTGTTGACTTTATGTGGTGAAACCAGACTAAATATGGCAGCTGCCATGGATAATTCTAACCTCAAACCTGCTGCGCATGCAACAAGTTCTTCGGATCGGAATGAGTCTATGCTATGCGCATGCGCCTAGTCCTGTATTACTCACTTTAGCACTACTGCACATGGATAATTCTAACCTCAAACCTTGGTTTTGTGTTGTTGCGCATGCGCCGCTCCCCACTCCTTTGCCTTTCTTTTACACTGCTGCGAATTGGACTGGATTGAACACTGTACTGTAGTGAAACAACTTCCCCCACTACTCGAGAATCCGAGGAGCGATACGAGCCTGATCTTAGCGTCAGTCGTCAACAAACTTTCATAGCGAAAGGTTGTTGGCGACTCAGCAAGAGGTTTCAAATATATAGTAGGCCTATATATATTTGAACTTCTTCTACTACGTTGCGTTTTTTAATGCAATGTAGTATGTGTGTGTGTGTGTTTAGTTTTAAGTTGTATTAAATTTAAGAAATAATTTGCGCATTGCGATGTTAGTTATAAGTTGGGTTTAGCATTAAGGTGTATTAATTTTAAGAGGTATTTAGCATTAAGGTGTATTAATTTTAAGAATAATGATGGTATTTGGTTGTGTTGAATTATTTGGTTTTATAATAATGATGTGTTGTTAGTTTTAAGTGTTGGTAATACTAATTAATGTTGTTTTGCCTTACAGCTAGATGTTAGGGGGTAGATTAAATGTAAATTCAGAAGTTCAGTTGAACTTCACTTAGAAGGGGTGGGACATCCGCAAAATGCGGACTAGGTTTTTGCATTTTTGTTTAGGAATATAATGGGTGGGATTAGTTTGGGTGGGGTTAGAGTTGCGTTTCTGCATTAGGTGTTCCAGTTTCCCTTGGAATTCATGGTTACGGTAGACCCGGACCGGACCGTTACGGTAGACCCGGACGGTCCAAACAAAATTGCGTCGATGTCCCTTGCAGAACGTAACTAGTGGGTTGGGAGTGGGAACCGTTAGGCAAACAGGGTGGTGGGAACAGTATTACTATTCCCATCACCTTGGATCATTATAAATCTTGAATGACCTTGACCCACTTTTGGAAGGGTCAATGACCCCCCCCCCCGAAAAAATGGAGTCGATTCCCCCCCCCCTCCCCCCCCCCGAAAAAATGGAGTCGATTCCCCCCCCCCCCCTTCACCCACTCCTACCCCCACTCCTTCCCCTACTCCTTCCCCCACTACTCCGGGTGAACGACCGGTCATGACCTGAAAAATTAAAATGGCTATAGCTTGATAACGGATTGACGGATTTGGACAAGCGATACATCATTGAAAAGGTCTATGTAAGACAAACATTTTGGTAAAAGAAGAATTTGGTTATCTTATTTTAGTCAAAAGTTATGCGAATTATTTTAAATAAATACCTTCTCTTTTCCCTTTTCCCCCACCTCCCAGGTCAATAATCAGTCTTGGCCAGCTGCTACCCCTCTCATTTGCATATTGTTATAAAAGACGCACCGACTGCGGCTAACATTTCATTCTGATTCCAGACGTTACGCTGCGAACTTGGAGCCACAACCATGTCATCTCTGCCAACTACAACTTCTACTTTAACTTCTACTTCAACTTCTACTACGGCTGTTACTGCACCAAAGAAAACTCTTCGTCTGAAAAATCCTCCTGACTGGTACAAGAAGCAACTTGGATCCCAACCTTCAACTTCTGGCACTATTCTTCCGCCTATCAAGACTTCTAAACTTCGAAGCATTTTTTCACCGCCTTCGCCTTCTACTTCGCTTTCAAACGACTCCACACCGCCATCAACCATCATGCCGCCTCCACAGAAGCCAGCTCCCCATCTTAATACCCCTTCATTTGAAACTTTGCTTCATAGTTTTAGTACACCTATCATTCCACTGTCACCATTGCCTCCTACCCCACCACTTACTATGCCTGAAGACCACACCTATCATAAAACTAAATCCACTAAGCCTACTCCCAAACCTGCTCCTAAGCCTGCTCCTTCAGAGCAATTTCAATTATTACAAGAAGAGCGTCGTAGGGCATTTAGCCGTCCCACTACTTGCCCTGAAGTGCTCACTAGGGGAATTAAGAAAGGATCAGCTTGTGGGAGGAAATGTGTTAAAAATGAAAGTTTTTGCCGTGTACATATCGTGAAACATATTTCTGAACCACAACTGACAGAAATCCCCACCGTTGAAGACGATCCTAAAATAATATCCGTCAGAGGAGAGAGGCTTAAGAAAGGTTTGAAATATTTTTTTCTAAGTGTTGTTGACCACCAACACATTTTGGCAAAATGTAACGGCTTAAAATATAAAATTAGAGTTTGTGAGAATTTGTGTAAAGAGAAGAGATTTAACACTTTAGATTCTCAAGACTTTCTCCTCAGGGATAAAAAGGATCGTATTACAAGGTGGGGGCGTAAACAGTAAATTCACTTAGTTTTTTCCAAATTGTTGCTAAAAAAATAATGGGGGAGAAACACAATGCGTTATAGCGTTGTGTTTCTCCCCCATTATTTTTTAACACTCTAAGTCCCGTGACCTACTAACCTACTTCCATTTGAGTAGTAAGAAAAGTACTTCCCCCACTCCTTTGGGTCGATGACCGGTTAAGGTCAGCTCTTACCCCTCATTTGCATACTGTTATAAAAGCGGAGCGAGCGTTGGTCACTCCTTCATTTTGCTTCTACACGCCGCTCTTGTTGTTTCGTCTCTGCTGTTTACAATATTACCTACTTCAAAATGCCTCCTCATGTGAATGACCATATTAATTCTTCCAAAATTTCCGATGTTTTTCTACAACCTGAAGACATTTTAAATAATGATAGTGAGAGTGAGGATGATGATGATTATACTGTTGAACTTAGTGAAGAACGTAAGGTTATAGCAATTGATCCACAATTTCCATTTGATACAATAGAAAAGTTTATAGTTGAAGCTAATAAATGGTTAAATTTAGGATGTTATGTACGAATTGACTCTTTTATATTGTATGGTGATAGTCATTCTTTCCTTGTCACACCAAATGACAGAGACCGCATGTTGCAGTGGGCACAATCTATGATGGAGTGCTATGAACAAGGTGTGGACACTGGCGGCTATTTTCTTGCACAACTAGTGTAATAACAAATTACCCTTCCCCCCATGTAGTGAAAAAGGAAAAGAAATATTAGGAATCTAATTATAATACTTCCTTCCACATATAAAGAAGAGGGGAAAAGGAGTGGGGATTATAAAGTGGTGGGGGAATGTGTATAAATGCAGGTTGTTTGAAGAGACTTTTATTATTATTGTGGCTTTAGCAGAAACAACATGGAGTTTAAATCTGCAGCAAAAATAAGGAATAATATAATAAAGAAAGAAATTCGCAAGAAAGAAAAGATTGAACTTATAAAATTACAACTTATAATACCTTCCATTGAAATTGGATGTAGCAAACTAAAGACTTTGGTGAAAACTAACGAATATTTATTACAATTGCTAAAAACAATCGAAGAGTTGAAGAGAAAGAATGGACATTCTACATAGTAAAATTTGAACATTTTAATATAAATAAGTAAACTGAAAAAAGTAGATGTAGAATAGAGAGCGAGGAATAGATCACTTTGTGGTAATGGACTAACATGCCACTTAGTGCTCTATTCCTCGTTCTCGCGTTAAAATTGGATTACCTTGACCTATTTGTTCGACTGTTAGAATTTGGTTAACACTGTTGAATTTCAGTTTTGAACTAATGTTTATTCTTGTTCAAATGTTAGAGTTTCTTAACACTGTCGAATTTTAGTTTTGAACTAACTTTTAATTTATGCGAATTTTTAGTTCAACTCTAGTTAATTTATGTGCAAATTTAGTTCAACCAAGTGCCTGTGCTCTAGCCATTTCCACCCTAACATTTGTTCTTTCAACATCTGTCCCATAACATCTGTCCTAATAGATGTTTGGAGGGCAGGTGTTTGGTTTTAAAAGTAACTAAAATTAGTTGGGTGGGGGAAAGTTAGTTAAAGCTTGAATATAAAGAAGTATATACTAAAACTCCAATGGGAATAAAGAACACGAATGAACAATTAGTTTGTAGAAGGTTAATATTTTTATTTAAAAAGTTTGATTTCCTTGTATAGTGAAGAAGATGAAATAGTTGTGGGGGGACCGTTATAAAAGGAGGAACGCGAGAGCCCATTTCATTTCTTGGCAAAATTTCGAAGAGTAAACATCTCAACATGTATCGTTGCGATAAATGTTCGGAATCGTTTCACGATGAAATTCTATTAGACTGTCATAAAGAACTAATTCACAACAACCCAGAAGAAAAACAAGAACAACAAGAACAAGAACAAGAACAACAAGAAGAACAAGAACAAGAACAAGAACAAGAACAAGAACAACAAGAAGAACAAGATGAAATAACAGCAACATCTTCAACTACTTTACCGAATCTACAAGTATTTGCATTACCCGGTAAAGTAGTAATGCATCATAAGATTCAAAATGAAAACTTGAAGCTAGAAGAATTTATTAGAGAAGCAAAACCAATCGTAAGTAAAATTTTAAAAGAAGAATTGAAAAGATTAAACTTTCTTAAATTTGGTTTACTACTAGAAGCTATGTTTATAAATGTACAAGAAGAATTATCACCAAGAGGATTCATAACAAAAAACCGAACCATTATGGAAAGTTCAAACATTGATTCAATAATAGAAAATTGTATAGAAGAAATATTAACAAAAATTCAGGAACACGAAGGAAGAGGATCCGGATGGAGTCTTACAAGTATTGAAGTATTAGATATAAGAGTTCACAAACATGGATATGGACTAATGGGATCTAGTTACATTCCTTTACCAAAAAGAATTGAAAATACAAAATCTTGTGTTAATGTTAAAAATGAAGACAATGAATGTTTTCGTTATGCAATGACAGCTAAATTTGTACCACCACTTCATGTGAATAGACCTAACCAAGAATATGAAAATCAAAGATTTAGATACAATTTTCAAGGAATCACTTATCCTGTATCACTGAAAGATATATCAAAATTTGAGAAGAAAAATCCTGGTACGTCTATCAATGTTTTTGCATTAGATAGTTCAAACAAAGTGTATCCTTTACGTATTGCAAAAGAAGAGCTACCAGATCATACGGATTTACTACTACTAACGCGAGGAGATGTGTCTCACTATGTGTACATAAAGCAATTTGATCGTCTTGTTAATAAGCAGCTTTCTAAAGATCGACACAGAAAGTTAATTTGCAAGAGATGTTTCAATTTTAAACGAGATGGGCTACACTCAAGAGAATGGTTACAAGAGCACAAAAGATTATGTAACAATAATTATGAAGCAAAGATTATTTTACCTTCGGAAAGCAGAGCATTTGTTACATTTGAAAAGGTTCATCATCAGTACCGTATTCCTCTAGTTGTGTATGCGGACTTTGAATCAACACTTGTTCCTGTTGAAGATGAAAATTGTGAAGCTAGAAAAAGTGTCAAGTATCAAATGCACAAACCAAACAGTTTTTGTTTAATGGTTAAATCAACATTATCAGAAGAACATTTAAACAGATATGGATTAACTTCAGAACCTCTAGTATATCGTGGTGAAAATGTAGAAAAAATATTTCTTGATCACTTATATTCAATAGCTGGAAATGCACAAAGATTATATACAAATATTGTACCAATGAAACCGATGGAGGAAGAAGAAGAAATTCAACATGAAAATGCAACTCGATGTTTCTTATGCAAAAATGATTTTACTATTGAGAATTATAAAGTTAAAGATCACGATCACCTCACAGGTTATTACAGGGGTGCTGCTTGTAATAAATGCAACTTAAGCTATCGTTTACCACTATTTATTCCTGTGGTTCTGCATAACCTCAGTGGGTACGATGCTCATTTTATAATACCTGAACTAGGAAGAGACGACGGTAAAATCGATGTGTTAGCTGAAACTTCAGAGAAGTTCATAAGTTTTTCCAAAGAAGTTGGAAACATGAAACTAAGATTCTTGGACTCCTACAGATTTATGCCGTCGAGTTTGTCCAAACTTTCAGAAAATTTAAGGAAACAAGATTTCATCGAAACAAAGAAGATTGTAAATAACGACAAACTGGATTTGGTACTTCGGAAAGGTGTGTTTCCATATGATTACATAGACAGTTTAGAAAGATTTAATGAAACATCACTTCCGGCTAAAGAAGAATTCAAAAGTAAACTTTATGACATGGACATATCTCAAGAGGACTATGATCATGCATGTAAAGTATGGAACGATTTAGGATTTAGAACATTGGGAGAATATTCAGATTTTTATGTTAAATTAGATGTAACTTTACTATGTGATATAATGGAAGAATTTAGAAATACATGTTTTGCAGCATATGGATTGGACCCTCTTCATTCGTACACTTCACCTGGATTAGCATGGCAAGCTATGTTGAAAGAAACAAATTGTAAAATACAACTTCTTACTGATATAGATATGGTTATGATGTTAGAGTCAGGAGTTCGAGGGGGATTGACGCAAAGCGTTACACGACATTTCAAGGCGAACAACAAGTATCTGCCCGATTATGATGCATCAAAACCAACAACATTCCTGGGTTATTTTGATGCAAATAACTTATACGGATGGGCAATGTCGAATCCCCTTCCATATGATAATTTTAAATGGATAGATCCAGAATCGATTGGAAACATAATGGATATACCGAAGCATGGTGAAACTGGTTACATTTTTGATGTTAATTTTGAATATCCTGAACATCTTCATGATCAACATTATGATTTACCACTTCTTCCTAAGACTGAAATTTCCCCTACTGGAAGATGGCCAAAATTAATGATGACTTTAACCGACAAGTCTCGATATGTTGGACACTACTGGATGATACAACAAGCTTTAGACTTAGGATTGAGAATTACAAAAATTAATCGAGTACTACAATTTTCTCAATCTTGTTGGTTAAAACCTTACATCGACAACAACACAAGGAGAAGAGCCACCGCTACATCAAGTTTTCAAAAAGATTTTTTCAAATTAATGAATAACGCAATATTTGGCAAGACTTTGGAAAACAAAAGGAAACATAAGGATATCAAATTGGTAACTGATCCAGTAAAATTACAGAAATTGGTGCAACAACCAAACTTTGGTTCATCTATAATTATTAATGAAAATCTAGTTGTTATTTCCATGAACAAGAAGTCAGTTACAATGGATCGTCCTTTGTATCTTGGAATGTCAATCTTGGATATTTCAAAAACACATATGTACGAGTTTCATTATAAGAAGATGGTTAACTATTATGGAAGAGAGAACATTGGTATTGCATATATGGACACGGATGCACTAATTTACTGGATTAAAACAAATGACATGTATGAAGATCTACGCACCTTTATATATAAAGATGATTTCGACTTTTCCGATTATCCTAAGGATCATCCAAATTACGACTATGACAGAAATAAGAAAGTATTGGGAAAATTTAAAGATGAAACAAATGGTGTGCCGATGATGGAAATTGTAGCATTAATGTCCAAACTGTATTCATTTCAACTGTACATAAACGAGAGGAACGAACATCAAGTCACGAAGAAGGCCAAAGGAATAAAAACTTCTTTCCTGAAAAAGAACGTACAGTTTGAACATTATAAAAGATGTTTGTTTGAAAATGTTGAAACAACTGCAACGTTCAACACTATTAGAAGTTATAATCATCAACTTTTTAGTGTCAAACAAACAAAGTGGGCATTAAGCTACAAAGATGACAAGCGCCATATTTTAGAAGATAAAATTAATACTTTACCATTCGGCCACTACTCCCTGAACCCTATCGACCAGTAAACCTATTCTTCGTCCTCTACCTTCTTCCTTTTTCCTTTCCGTAAAGAAGAGGGGACATGGCAAGCCCAATGCCATGTTCCCTCTTTTTTACACTAATATGAAATGGCCTTGACCTATATTCAAACTATATAAATGAGAATTAACTATTCTATGGGTCAGTATTTTTACAAGCGGTGTACAAGAAACATCTGAAGATGGAAAGTGTGAAGGACAAGATTGTAAATGAACTACATAAACCAGCAAGAAGAAGATTTCCAAGAAGAAGTACAATCATTAAAGGAATGAATGATCTTTATCAAGCTGATCTCATTGAAATGATACCGCACAGTAAATTAAATAAAGGATTTAAATATATTTTAACAGTTATAGACTGTTTTACTAAAATAGCTGATGCTTTACCATTGAAGGATAAGACTGGTAAAAGTGTTACAAAAGCTATGGAAACCACAATACAAAGAAATAAATTTAAAATTAAACATCTACAGACCGATGATGGAAAAGAATATTTTAATAAAGACTTTGGAGCTTTGATGAAGAAATATCAAATAAATCATTATTCTACAAATTCTGAAGTTAAAGCTTCAATAATTGAAAGATTCAATAGAACATTAAAAAGTGCGATGTATAAACAATTTTCAAAACGAGGATCATACGTGTGGTATGACATATTACCACAACTTATAAAAGAGTATAACAACAAATATCATCGTACCATTGGAATGAAACCTATCCAGGTAAATAGTGCTAATGCCAAAATTGTATTACAACGCATTAAAAATAATACAACACCAAAATTGGAAAAATTGCAACCAAAGAAGTTCAAGGTCAACGATAAAGTTCGTATAAGCAAATACAAAGGTGTATTTAGTAAAAGATATCTACCAAATTGGACTAATGAAGTATTTACAATTTATAAAGTGCAACCAACTATACCTGAAACCTATTTATTAAAGGATAACAAGGGTGAATTACTTCAAGGTGGATTCTACGGACACGAATTGTTGAAATCAACAGTTGGTGATGTATATCTTGTCGAGAAGATTTTACAAAGGAAAAAGGATATGGTTAAAGTCCGGTGGTTAGGGTTTGATAAAAGTGAAGACTCTTGGATTCCTTCAAAAGACTTAGTATAGTTGTTTAATAGCTCATTGTGTGTTTAACCTTTATACAAGATGGAGATTGTACAACAAAAAGACCGATTTAATATCAATAACATTGATGAATTGACAGTTGACAATGATAAGTTAAATCATGGAAAACATGGTGAATTACTACCAAATACGATAAGATGTCTAATAACTGGTCCTTCAAATTGTGGAAAAACTAATGTTGTTTTTAACCTTATAACTAATCCTAAAGGATTGCGTTTTAATAATATATACATTTTTTCAAAATCATTGCAACAACCAAAATATCAATTATTGGATAAAGTACTTGCAAGTGTACCTGAAGTGAATTTTTACAAGTTTAATGCCAGTGAAACAATTATGCAACCAAATGAAGCAAAACCATTTTCTATTTTTATATTTGACGATGTTTCTTGTGAAAATCATGACACAATAAGGATTTATTTTGCTATGGGAAGACATCATAATATTGATAGCATTTATATTGGTCAAACATACAGTAAAATTCCAAAACAACTTATAAGAGACAATGCAAATATGTTGATCATCTTCAAGCAAGATGAAACAAATTTAAAGCATATATATAATGATCATGTAAATGCGGATATGCCATTTGAAAAATTTAAAGAGATGTGTGGCAAAGCATGGAATGAGAAATATAGCTTTCTCGTTATTATAAAGGAAGAAGATATTAAAAATGGTAGATATCGTATAGGGTTGGATAAATTTGTATTTATGCGTTGAACTACCGATGCTACATCTAGTTACACGTTGAACTTCACAGTGTAAACATGGTGAATCAAGAAAAACTATTGAAAGAAATAAAATCACTCAGTGATTCTATTAGGATGAAGAATCGTGCATTGAGGATGGGTTTAAGTGAAAGAGAAGAATTTCTAGAGACTACATTTAAACCTATTACGGAACCTTTAAAACAGATATCAGAAACTATTGGTAAACCTCGTTATGAAGGAGATGTTTTACTACCAGTTTCTAAACAAGAAGTACAAGCATTAAAAAAAGAAGAAGATGATGATTCATATACAAGTGCTAGTGAGCAAGAAGAAACAAAAGAAGAAGAACCAATTGTTGAAAAGGAAGAAGAACAGCCAATACCTGAAGCTGAACAATCTATTCCAAATTTAACTCAATTGAGTAGCGATATATTACAACATGGACCTCTTGGAAGAAAATATATAATGAAAATGCTACATGACATGAAATCAAACCCGAATTTGAGTAGATCACACGTATACGGAGCAAGAATTGATGGGAATGAATTGAAGATTGGCGATTCAAAGCTTGAAATAACACAAGACGATTACATCATTATTGGTGAGCATAGATATAAAGGAACAAAAGGATTATATGAATTAATTTTTAAAAACATACCACTAAGATATTCATCCAAAGATTTAAGTGTTTTTAAGGAGATTCTACAAAATACTAACGCTCATAAAAGAAACTACTTAAAGGATGGAATGATTAATCGTTCACGTGCAACAAAATATAACATCGTTATAAAAAAGTTGTTTCCTCCACGAAAATTGCCAACATTACGTACTGCACCAGCGGTGAGACAACCACTGAAAAGAAAATCTTTATCACTTATGGATTTATCACTTCTTGAACAACATGGTAAAAAGAGTAAAGGAGATACTTCAACATCTGGTAAAGGATTGATGAAAAATCTATACAATACAAATGTGATTTACTACAACGATATCAATAAATTGGTTGATAGAATGAGACTATTGCATGAAGCCATGGAAGCTGGTCATACAGGTTTAAATAATGAATGGGTAGCTCTGATTGACGAACTCAGGAATCGCGGCATAATTGTATAATTTCCCGCGGATATATAAGAGTTGCAGGCATATAATGTGTCAGTTCTAACATGAGCGTCGACAAGTTCGGACGCTACTCTGCGTTAGGAGTGCAAGTTGGAGAAAACAGAAAAAGAAGTGGATTACCGCAAACACCCGAAGGTGACTATAACATAAATAATAAACGTTTAAAGTTTGTTAAAGATCCAGAAGAAGATGGAGATGCAACAAATTTAAAAACAGTAAAGGAGGAAACATCTACAAGTTTAAAACTTGACAACAACCAACTGTATGATGCAAAATCTCACAGGGTTATTAATGTTGCAAAACCAGTCAACAATGGAGATGTTGTTAATAAAGGCTATTTGCTATCTGCGATGGATTACGCATTACTGTTGCAAAAAACTAAAAGTGGAAAAATGTACAATGCTTTAAATTATAAAATAACTAATGTGGCAGACCCAACCGATGATACAGATACAATCAATAAGCGTTATTTGCACTCTGTAATACCAGAAAAGAAAAAGGATGGATTTTCCTTTTATAAATATACTATAAACGATATTGGATATCCTAAAGAAGAAAGTGATGGTGTTAATATAAAATATATTAAAGATAATTGTATTTTATATAATGATGCTGTTATTGATTGTCATGGAAAAGTGTTGTCCAATCTGAAAGATGGTTCAACTCCATCGGATGCTGCTACCGTGAAACAAATGAATGAAAGCTTAAAAAAAGAAACATCCACTTTTGTTAAACAAAATCAAGTAGTGTCAAAGAAAGGTAATGAGTTTATGCAAGGAAGTGAAAAGTTTACCTTACTACAACTACAAAATGACAAGTGGGATGGAAAAAATAAAAAATTGTCAAATATAAATTTAGGCACGGAAGAACATGATGCTGTTATTTTAAAACAAGTACCACAACTATCAGCTACTGGTGTTAACTTTATATGTGGAGGCAGACGATTAACCGAAGTTAAATCTGGTAAAGATGATCAGGATTGTGTTGTTGTAAAACAAACTATAGTTAGAGATAAAATAAATAACGTATATGATGGAAAAAATAGAAAAATATCTAACATATCGGCAGGAATAGCTCCGAATGATGTTGCTACTATTAATCAAGTTATAGCAACCTCTAATGACGATCCATCTGTGTATACATGTAATGGTAAACGTATCACAGATCTTGAGAATCCTACAGATTACAAAGATGCTACTAATGTGGAGTATGTAATGAACCTTATGGGTAATGTAATTATAGACATGCACAATCATATGCTTAGTAAACCGAATCACGGTAAAATCCAAGATGATCAAAGAGAACAATGGATTAAAGATGCAATTATCAATAAGTATTAGTAAAACTCGCCAATATATAAGTATGGAATATATAAAAAGTGTTCATTATCATAAAGTATTTCATGGAGTGAAGACGCTCGTTATATAAAACGGCATAATGAAGACCTCATCGTTCAGTCGTCGTCAAGACATTGGCAAGAAAGGACGTGGTATAACATCAGCTGCATTATCCCTGCTCAGACGGATTCCAATTGGTGCTGTTGTGAATCGAGCGATAGACGCTTTACCATACGAATTACATCTGCCCGGAGGTTATCAATATTGTGGACCTGGAACTAAGTTGGCAAAACGTTTAGCAAGAGGAGATCCTGGAATTAATAAATTAGATCAAGCTTGCAAAGAACACGATATAGCATATTCAAAGTATAAAGATTCAACAAATAGATCAATAGCGGATAACATTCTAGCAGAAAAAGCTTGGCAAAGAGTAAAATCAAGTGACGCAAGTATTGCAGAAAAAGCAGCGGCTTGGGCAGTAACTACAACCATGAAGACGAAAGCAAAGTTAGGTGGTGGAAGACGCAGAGGAAGACCTACAAAGAGAGGCGCTCCCAAAAGAGGTGGAAACATTAAAAAAGGGCGTCGTAGAACTCGCAAGGCAAATGTAAAGAAGACTTCTGTTTGGCAAATGGTAAAAAACGGAGCAGGTTTATACCTAAAACCGTACCGTGTGTACTAAATAAGAAGAATCAATTGATAATTCGAAATAAAGCCTTAACAAATCATCAGTTAAATGATTATGTAAAATGTTTGAAAATACCATTCTTTCGAGGAGTTTTTATGAAAGATGCATTACCAACTAAAATATGGAAAAATGAAACTGGAATCGTAAATTTGGATTCCACCTATGGTCCAGGCACTCATTGGGTATGCTATAAAAAACTCGGACAAACCATTTACTACTTTGACAGTTTTGGCAATCTACCACCGCCAAAAGAACTGCAACATTATTTTCGAAACTCCAAAAACATTTTTTACAATTACAAAAGAGAACAACCTAACAATACTGAAATATGTGGGCATTTATGTTTGGAGTTTCTAGCGAAGAGTGTCAGTCAGCTTTAAGATGTCATCGTATACAGTGTCACTGAGTGGAAATTCATCCACATTGAAAAGTACGCTGTTCCCAGCATTGCGTCTATCCAAGGAAAGATTATGGGAAGCGGCATTACTTGATTTGACTACCTACAATTCAATTCCTAATGTTACAGAAGGAAAAAACAATTTACTACATTATTATGAAACTAAGGATGCTGCAGGAAAATACTCAGAATTGAAAATAATTACATTTCCTACTGGAGCATATGAAATTGATGATATAAACCAATTATTACAGAAACAACTCGGAGAAGACAATATCACCGTTAAAGGAAACAATAATACTTTAAAAGCAGAAATAACTTCGAAATATTATATTGATATCAGCTTGGAACAGTCGATTGGCAGTTTACTTGGATTTACAGATACAAAAAAGAAAATCTTAACTCCTGGAACTACTCATTCGGGTGATTCAACTGTAACAATATTGAAAGTAAATAGTATTGATGTCACGTGCAACATTATACACGGATCGTATAGAGATGGAGTTAATCAACATATTTTACATACATTTTATCCAACAGTGGCTCCCGGTTTTAAAATTGTTGAGAAGCCACAAAACTTGATATACCTACCGTTAAACACCAGTTTCATTTCAGACATCGTACTGAACATATTGGATCAAGACGGTCATAGTGTTGACTTTAGAGGAGAAACAATTACTATACGGATACACATCAGAGCAGCAACATAAAAGTCAACATGGGATTATCATTTAAACCGCAACGGAAGAGTCGGGAGCTCAGTAGCTCCTCGACATTGGAAGAGTTAACATCGGAAAACATTCGTTTTCTACAGAAGATTGGATTGAAACTTAACAGCGATGGATATCCTGGATATATCTCAAGGACCAACGTTCGACGAAACACTATGGGAGAAGGAATATCACACGCACAACCCTTACACTTCATCAAAATTAAACAATAACGATGAAATAAGGATCCCCATTCAACAACAAGATATTTACACTTTACCGTGTGAAAGTTACTTGTACATCGAAGGACGGGTATTAAAATTGGATGGAAAAACTGCTTCAACAGTTCCTTTTATAAATAACCCGATGGCATATCTTTTTGATGAAATAAGATATGAAATATCAGGGGTGACGGTTGATTCAACAAAAAAGGTTGGTTTAACAACGACATTGAAAGGATTAACATCATTAACACCGCATGAGAAGAATTCAATAGTCACTGCCGGATGGGTTGCCCCCGATAAAGACACTATAACACCAGCTTCCAACGGTCACTTTGATTTTCATGTACCTTTACGATTGCTTTTGGGATTCGCTGAAGATTACAAACGGGTAATAATAAATGTCAAACAAGAATTAGTATTACTCAGATCTTCAACTAATAAGGACTTAATACTTGCAGACCCTGCAACTACGGAAGATAAACTGGAATGGCAACTACAGTTGGATAAAGTTGTTTGGAGAGTACCTCATGTAAGATTGGCCGATGAACATAGAATCCTATTATTGAGAAAGTTAAAATCTGACCGTGATATTGTGATGCCATTCCGAAGTTGGGAATTTCATGAATACCCTACACTACCTCAGACAGAAAGACAAACATGGACCGTCAAGACATCAACTTACTTGGAACGAGCAAGGTACATAATACTCGGTTTTCAAACTAAGCGAAAAGATGTTATCACTGCAAATGCTGGTCAATTTGATCACTGTAAAATAAAGAATTGTAAAGTTTTCCTAAACTCTCAATTCTTTCCCTATGACAATTTGAATGTCATGTTCAGTAAAAAACGTTTTTCCATTTTATACGATATGTATGCAAGATTTCAATCGTCATATTATGGAAAGACTAATACACCACTATTATCACCTGACCAGTATTATTCCAAGGCTCCAATAATTGTAATCGATTGTTCAAAACAAAATGAATCGGTAAAATCATCAAGTGTGGATATAAAAATTGAAATGGAATTTGAAGAACCAGTAGCGGATGGAACTTCGGCATACTGTCTAATTCTACATGATAAAATAGTTACTTACACACCGCTGACCGGAATTGTGAAGAATGTACTTTAAGAAGAATTGTATAACAACTGCAAATTTTTTGAGGTTAGAATTATCTGCTTTAATTTTTGAGGTTAGAATTTCATTTGTGAAAGACAAGTTGAAAACAAACAATTATGTAATTGTATAAATTTCAAGGATTTTACGAAAAATATAAAAGCGAGAAAATAATTAGTAGAAACTTCATTCTATCTTCAACCGTCGTATGGGAAACATCATTCGCAAGATGAATTCTACTAACGGAGAAGAAAATACACCTCTAATGGATGATAATAGTTCAGATATAGAAAAACAAGTTGAACGAGAAATGGACGAGTTCCTAAAATTCAATAAACATAAGAAGAGAGAAGAAGAAAAAGCTGAAAAAGAAGTAAAAAGGAAGAAGGTTGAAGTTAACATTACAACCAATATTTTAACAGAAGTATTTCTTCGGATTATCTACCCAATTTCTTCATGCATGACAAAAAGTATATCAGTTGGAATTTTAAAATCAATGGATTATTCACCAATTGTTATTTTAAATCATGGAAACAAAATGGTTACTTTCAGTGAAACTACTTGGGAATCTCTCATGAAACATTTACATCTTTTGGAGTGCTATTTAAGTAACAACACATTTGGAAGAAGAACAAGATTAAGTTTATTGGAATCAAATATTGAAGTTGATATAGTAAAACATCGTGGAGGACAAATTGTTCGCTTCAGAGATTTAACTACACATAATGTTAAATTATATTTCACTAAAGAAGAATTTTACACTTTAAGTTGTACTACCGGTCCCGTCACCAGATATTTGAAACAACTAATATTTTCAAGTGCAATAATTAAAGACTATCTAATTGATACATTGGACAAAAAACCTTTTGTTCCAATTTTATACGGTCCCGTGGATACTTCAATCTTTAATAGAATACCTCAAGAAGTTGAAATGTGGAGACAATTAAACAACTATCACACCAATTTTAATATTGATGAAGTGGCACAAGAAGTGAAAGAAGAAGAACAATCCTGTCTGTTATAAACATCGGCTCATTCAATTTTTAAGTCAGTTGTTAGTAAGACTTCATCATGAATAAACGGGTTTCGTTTTCTAATGCGCCACATATAATGGAAGTTAAAAGAGGTATAATTGAATTTCAAGCTTTCCGAGGAAATGATGGTAATTTTATTATTAAAGAATTAGTAATCTTGGACATGAACACATCAGTAGTTTATCATTATTTGTTCAAACCTCCAGTACCATTTAATAGACTAACAACTAAAGCGAAAGTTACAAACAAATGGTTGAACAAACATTTTCACAACTTAAGATGGGATGAAGGTTTCATTAATTATAACATGATGCCGCACATTATGAATCATTATTGCAAAGAGTTTAAAATTATCTACACAAGGGGATTGGAAAAAGCAAATTGGATACAATCATTTACAAGCAACGAAGTGATTAATGCAATAATTGATAAAGATTTCCAATGCTACTTCAACGAACTTTGTATTTCATCAAAAAGTTTTAAACATCGAAGGTCGCAGTGCGCTTTAAAGAATGCCTACCGCTTGAATAATTTCCTTCAACAAACTGGTGGGGGTAGTGTCAGTGGTGGGGGTAGTGTCGATTATAAAAGTGAGAGCGCTACCATGACACAGCATGAGTATTACTCAAACCTCCGAAGAGACAACATCTCCGACGGACATTCTTATTAACAAGAAGATTAACAACAACATCAATATGGCATCACAGAACTTACTTCAAAGTTTAGTTGATCAGTTCAACGCTCATTCTAAATCATCAATTCTACCTACAAAGAAATGTTCTGAACTAAAAGAAGAAAAACACTACATCATTCATACT
This sequence comes from Neoaliturus tenellus, assembly GCA_030545055.2. Lineage (NCBI taxonomy): Eukaryota > Metazoa > Arthropoda > Insecta > Hemiptera > Cicadellidae > Neoaliturus > Neoaliturus tenellus. The sequence continues at coordinate 128,774,535 of CM061535.1, forward strand.
ATTAAGAAAATGGAAACTTCAGTAGGTGATGCTATAAATTGCACTTTGAGCGAGGCACCTTATACAATTGGTGATGAAGCAAAATTTCAGATCTTCTTACCAAAGCGCTTCGTACAACTACTTCAAAATGAAGATCTTCGTATAATTCAACCCGGCGCACTCTATTTGGTATCACATGGACCCAGTGGAAACAACTCTACTGAACTTACAATTCATGTAACACCTACTACTGATTAATTTGTACATAACATTGTAAATATTTCTTTGTATTTGTTTTTTCAATAAATATGATATAAAACAAAACAAAAATAAAAAAGCAACATATTGTAATGTCTTTGTACATTACAATATGTTGCTTTTTTTAAAAATTCCACAGGATGACCTTGACCCAATTTTGTATAATTATAAAAGGGGAAATGTACTTGCAAAATTCATCAGTCTACTGCTACCTTTCATACCGTACACATCTCGCTCTTAATCCCTGAATATAAAACTGCAACATGTCCCTAAAGGTCAAGTGTGCATCTTACGATACTAACACCATAACAACTTTTGAACAACTCGAAGATTTAACCAACGAAATGCGAGTTTTACTTACCGGTGGTTATCACTTAACTGTTGATGTTAGTGCTACTAATACAAGAATGTTCACTAAAACAAAATATTGCGATGATGAAATATTTATTTCTACACAACCTACAACTTCTTCATCGCCAACTGGTCAACATAACATCAAGTTCCAAAAGTATTACCAATGTTGAATAACTTTTGACAGACAAAACTACAACTAAAGAATCACATGATCAATATGAGTTAATAAAAAGGATGTGATACTTGTATAAATAATCATTTGCTTCTCAGCTCTCACCACGACAAGACCTATTTAAGAAAATGTTGTACAGAATGATGATTCAACTTGATGGAAAAATCTATGGAAAAGACTACAACACCATTGAACAAATGACCCAAGATTTAGATGTATTAACTAAAGAAGGATATCAAGCTAAATTAATTTTAAAATTTCCTGAAGTACATCCATTATCAACAGAAGAACTTGTTGCTATGGCTAAGGCGGAGAGAGAGAAAAAGTCTGAAGAAAACAAAGAGAAACAAACTTCCTAAATTTTAATAATCCTTACACTTGTAAGGTATAATTTTTTAAAACTCCATTTGGATGACCTTGAAATTACCCCCACCACTTTTCACAGTACATAAAACTCACTATTCAACACTATACACTCTTATTCTTTCACTGGACTCCGCAGCGTCAACATGGAAGAGCAAAAATACAAGTACAAACCTCGTTACTGTTGTGAACAACAGTGTACAGATTTAGGACCAATGATGGTGGATGGGTTAGCTTGTACTAAATGTGAATTCTTCGGATCTTGTTATTGCAAATGCAAAACAAAACAACTACCACCACCGGAATTGCGAACTTTAAAATTTTACAAATCAAGATATTTTCATACATGTTGTCCTCAAAGATGTTTCAAATTTCACCCTCTAGATCTTGCTCATTGTCAACGCACCAATTCTCATCAAGATGATTTTTGTACACATATGATAAAAAGATGTAAATACAGATCAGATTGGTATTCCGATCCTGTAGAACCATCAAATGTGTAATTTCAGTTTTACACTCTTTTTTAAAACTTCATTTGGATGACCTTGAGATTTCCCCCACCACTAGTTCTAATTTTTATATAATATTAAATCATTCCACTTCCAACACTCTAACTAACAACATGGAAAACAAATTTATCAAATTTGAACATATAATAACTGACAGGGAGGAGATGGAAGAATTGTTTCAAAACTTACTTTCTGTCATTGACGAATATCCTATAAGATGGTTCAGAATTGTAGTTCAATATTTAAATCCTGGTGAATTGTTTTCTTCATCAAGTGAAGAAGATGAAACAACTACTTCGGTTCAAATAATTGAATTAAAAGATGGAGAAGAAGAACTAAACGTTTTATTCAATCATAAGCTCAAGGTTCCCTATATAAAAGCCCCCTCCCTAGACAGCCCCCCTCCCTAGACGCCTGCTCAAGGTCACCATTATATAAGCCCCCTCCCTATGCGCCGATCCTCATTCCATCACCGACTCTCCAATAATGAACAACTCTCCATTGGCCCGAATGAATTCTAGTTTTGAAATAAACTCTAAAGAAGAGTTACAAGACATTTTTAATATTTTACAAGAACTTGTAGATAATTTTACAACCATCAAAATGAATTTGGAAATAACATACGATTGTCCTATTTGTGATAAGATTGAAAGTTCGGACGAAGACAGTTTACTAAATCTAACTCCTGCACCATCTGACACTACTGATGGTAATAATGAACAGCAAAATATTTCCCCCACCACTTCTTTGTAATTCTTCGTTCCCCCCACCACTTCTTTATTTAACTAACATTTCTCGCTTTCACTTCTCATTCCGTCTTCAACTTTTGAACTATCAACATCACTTGTTTTAAAATTTCAAACACTACAAAATCATGATGGATATTATGGATGAAGTTCCCTTCATAACTAGAATAGAAGAGGATAAATTGAAATTGGAAATTAAACGATTGGAAATGGAACGGGAAAACCAACTCGAAATGTTACGTTTGTTCAAGCTTTTCAAATACATCATCTGGGGACTCTGCGTTTACCTTCTCATCGTCGTTGGTGTTTGCATTTACAACTCTGTAGTTCATCACAAAAGTTCAACTTGTTTAAACTCTGCTGTTGCACATTAATTATATGTTCACAAATAAAATTCAAAATTTACTTCAGCCTATCCCACTATCACCAACTAGTTCAACTTTGAACTATTTCTGGTGGTAGTTGGGTAGGCTTTTTTAAAACTTACTCTGGATGACCTTGACATACTTTCCAGGCCCCCAGTTATAACTGTTGAATTTCAGTTTTGATCTTACTCTTAATTTTTGTTCAACTTTTAGAGTTTAGTTAACACAGTTGAATTTTACTTTTCAACTAACTCTTCATTCATGCCCAATTCTACTTCAAATTCAGGGCATATGCTCTCGCCATCTGCACCCTGCAGCTGCCCTGGCAACTGACACCATCTGACCCCTGCAGCTGCCCTGGCAGCTGACGTCACTTCCGGTTTAGAAGTGGCTTTTTCCCACTACTTATGTCACTGCATTATAGAACACTCTTGCCCTGGGCGGGGATGTGGATTTATAAAAATTGTAAAAAAAACATAAAGCGCTTTGTTGCCGGTTGTGTTAAGTAAGGTCCCCAGGACACTGCAACGTTTTTTTTTTCTATTTAAAATATCATTTATATAATCATACCTCGCAAAAATAATTTGATCTTGCTCCAATCACGTACGGTAGAGTTTTAATTAAAAACGCCTGCTCGAAAAACTGTTGAGATGAAACCAAATCTATTCGTCAGTGTCGATTGAGGTTTATTCCACTTTTAAATATTAGTACTACTGTATTAATTGAATATCACGTGACATTTATGAAATGACCATGAACAACAAATCTATGGGTGTATTTATTTTCAAACTGGAAAAACATAGTAAATTGGGCAAAAAGATTAGTATTGAATAATTTACTTTATTATTAAAAAGATTTATTTAAAGCGATAGACCATGACTGTTACCTTAGAATATATTCAAATCGAATCATAAGTTTTTACAGTAAATGATCAAATTTCTCTTGTCATTCTATCATTTTTTCCTCCATTTAATGCAAAGCATAGTTTTATGAGGTAAAATTTATTGAGTCATGTTTATAATCAAAAGACCACTAGTTTGGAGTAAAAAGTCACACATTACGGTCACATTTAAAATTTTCCTACGAATCTAATATTTTTAATAACTTAAAGAGTATAGAGGGTCACTGTGCTGGGTTAATAAATGTTTTATCTTAAGTAACTAACTTTAAGGCTGTGATAGACTATATTCTATAAACTAAAAAGTTTATTTAATTTACTTCTCAACTATTTTGTTTTCAATTTGTAATTTCCCAAGTAAAAATTATGCTACTTGGGGAGTTTTTACAGGAATAAAACTAATTTTAATTGAAACAGATAAAAATTTAATTTTTCCGCATTAGTATATACTAAGTTTTAAAATATATCTGTAGGCCTAATGTAAGATAGCTGTAGGCATGGAGGTAAATATTTTTCATTGTTTTGCTGTAAGTAGACCGTAAACTACCTTTATTAATTTCAAACGGGATTCAAAGAAAACTATGCAATTGAATATTTAAAACTAAATTATTGCTGTCATAAAAATTATAGTTGAGTGGGAGTTTCATTTCTCCTTTGTTATCATTATCTTAATTAAAAATAATGGTTTCATGTCTGTGTCGACAAATGTATGATGCTCGAAGTCACTGATAAGGCCTTGATAGCTCTCTGAAATATAGATTATGCAATAAAACTCACAAGGGAAATATTTTCCTAGCGAATACATGTACTATTTTATAGGTATTTTTAATATTATGAAATTTAAATATAATAGATAAATTTCCTCCTTTTCTCTTGAGTATCTCCATACCGTCGCGACAGAACCAACCAGATAAATTTTAATAAATTATGTAATGAGGGTAGTCTACACTCATTTAAACCAATTAGGGTTTGATTTTGGATTTTAATAATTTGGTTTTATCCCCAGAGAGGCTGGTTCAAGTGTGGTATATTACCTAATGTGTTTTGTGATCTGTGTAGTTGGCAAGATTGTCTTCATCTGCCTGTTGCTAGTACCACCTTAATTAAATCATCAGTATAAAATATATAAGTTTTCACAATAGATAGTTAAATTTGGTTAATTTAATTGAAACCACAATATTTGTGGATTACTCTACATTTTCTTCAAGAACATATACTTTAACAAACAGTAATTAACTAAAACTAATTCAGCATTATAGCACGAAAACGTATCCTAATCCTCCCGAAAATACATAATTGACTTTTTATCTTCAGAAATTTTTGAAAGACATTATTTTCCCCGAAATTAAACCATAACAGTAATGGCAGAGTTTGTAATCATAATTAATGGATAGCGCTCTGCTTACAACCTTTTTATAGTTCAAGGTACTGTCTAGGAGGAAAGATGACGACATTCAAAAATTACCTTACGCTCACAATGATCGCTCTCTCTCACCCTCCCCCCTCACTGACTCCCCCCATCCCCCCCCCCTCTCTCTCTCTCTCTCTCTCTCTCTCTCTCTCTCTCTCTCTCTCTCTCTCTCTCTCTCTCTCTCTCTCTCTCTCTCTCTCGCGTTTTTTCCAGAGAGTTATGCAGTTATTTAGAAAAATGAAAGTGTTTGCCTCAGGCATAAAAAATAATAAAAAAAGTTGAGCCTGTCATTTGAATAATAATAAATTATTTAATTATATTCATTCAATAATTAGATTATTCAATAATTGTACAACCGGGCCATTTTCAATGACTACAAATTATTTTCTACACTCCACCAAATAAATAGAAGTAATATTTATTTTTCTCGTTGACTACACCACTAGGCAGGTAAAACTACTCAAGATTTATAATTACTAATTTAATTAAATTCATGAAAAGTAAAAATATTTAAAATAGAAGGAAAATTTTGAATAAACATGTATCGGATTTACAGTTTTTTTTACAATTATTCCCACTAACGTGACTACACACCTGTAAAGTTTTATATAATTAAAAATTTAACGATATCTTCCTTGTTGTAACGATATTTTACCTCTAAAATTTACTGTAGGCCTAACTATAAGTTATTTTTATTGAGGTTCATTCATGTTTAACTTCTTTGTAGATGAAACACACATCTACACTTAAACAACTTAAAAAGATATACTCTGTGTAAGGGCAGAGTTATTTCAGAAATGTGCCAAAATACTTTCATTCTCATTTAAGTTAGAATGGTTCAAAGCAAGTAAGAAAATCATATTGTTAGATCCTAATATTACATTATATAAAATTGAGCTTATTTTGAATTAACACTTCATTGTATTCAATGTACAGAATAAATCTTCTGGTTTACTATTGAAGAGTTAGTAAACCTTCATTAAAGCCATATAGTTTAATTATTGGGACTCAGAATCGAGCACCTTTTACGGGATGTCTATTGAAATACAAACACTACATTTTAACAAACATGGGATCCAAATCCCTCAGATAAAAATTGAAAGCATATTGGACAAAGATTTTTAAACACAACTTTTATCCCAGCCTTGCCAAACAAAAATGTGAATCGTTGCTTTAAAAGTGAAGGTATTTTTACATAGAGTATGAATACCATCAATGTTTTATTGTTGATCGCTTGTGTGGCGAAGCGCCTTCATTTTAACGGACTTTACCGCAGTACACACATGTAGCGCGGTGTAATGTACTCGAATTGAAGGCGTCTCACCAGCAGGTGCCAAGCCTGCCCTTCCCATGCTTTCAACTTGCAAATTGATCACGTAGTATTTTATTACAAATATTTCAGGCCTAATTGAAATAAAGTTTTGTTGGTTAAAAGTTTTGTAAAAAAAAAAAAAAAAAACAGATAATATTGGAAAGGGAAACAAGAACAATAAACATACCCAACGATGTACGTATTTAAATTGAAGAGTCCGCAGTACCCTATACCTTGCACTTTTATTCATCTTTATGTCATTTTAAAGAATATTTGAGTATATAGTGAACTTTGTAATAAAGATCACGACTAAATGTTGAGAATACTTTGTTTGTTTATTAATCAAACAATCAATATAAAAACTATATTTCATAGCGCCCTAGGTATTAAAATTTCCTTTAGTGTTGATTTTCAGAAAAAAATTCCCCGGTGTATATTTTCAAAATTACGGCCATTTTTAAACTCAATATCCTCAAAACGGGTAACTTTTATTAACATTTTACACAAGACAAAATCGTTGACAAATTAAATCATATGCCCAATGACACCAAGATTGTAAGGACCTGCCTAAAAGTAACTTAATTATCGCAATTTTCCATTAAAATTAGATTAATTTGCATTAATTGTAATGCAAAATCAATGTTTTTATGTAGAAAAATATTCATAACTTGGTTATTTGTTGTTGGATCCTTACAAGCGTGGTATAGTTCGTTACATATTTTAAGTTGTCAACTATTTGTTGCTTGCAAAATTTTTATAACATTTACCGGCTTTGAGATTTTGTTGTTTAAAAATTTTAAATGGCCGTCATTTTGAAAATTATCTTATTAGAACAAATATTTTTTCTGAAAATAAGCAAAAACAAATTGTTGGTGTGATAAAGGTTCTTGCCAAATATGAACTTAATACAAAGGTCTGCTACGAAAATAAAAATTATTTAATGCAATGAACTAAATGGAGGTTAGCTAAGACATATGTTTTCATCAAATTTCTTTTTTTTTTTTTTTTTTTTTTTTTTTTGTAAAAGTAATCATTTATCACAATCCTTAAACATTTTTTTTCTGACAACCTGCATACTACCGCAGACTTCATTTTTCTGCGACACCACTGGATTGCGCCCTGTCTGTCAGGTGACCGGTCCTGCAACACAGCGGTGTGTTGAGATTGCATCTAACAAGAATTGAAGCACAGATTAAAGATTGAAGGAATTGCGGGGAAAATGTGCCTATAGTATTGGCCCTCCGTACAAACGTCATGAATTAACACGTGTCGCTCTGCAAATATTACTATTTATGTTAATTAGCTTATAAACCTCTCCTCATCATAAACAAGTGATTCAATGTGATATTCTCCCTTCAAAGATGATGATATTTTGTCATTTACATTATAGACTAGTGTCATTGTTACCATAATTAATTTTAGTTCTTCGCGATATTTAAAGTTACATACAAAGTTGGCACTGAATAGATATTACTTGTTTGAAATAGGGTAATGAGGGACAATTTGTATTAAAATTTCAATAAATTAATGGTAAAGCAGTTAAGTTGTGTGTAATCTATTATAACACATTAAGATGGTAAGGAATGTCCACGACTTCTCTTTAGTTAATCAATTAAGTTTTATTATTTTAATCATAGGGTAATGTGATTAGTTTACGACCAACAACCATTGTGCCATAAGGTTAACTGCAGGTTTGACCTGATGACAACAATACGAATTTATAGTTAACTACAGTAACTGAATCACTACAATGATATCAACGATTCATTACCAAAGTAATCTAGCAGTTATCTAGGTATCTTCTATATTAAACTTTATGACAAATAATTAAATGGAAAAACTAATATGTTGGAAAAATAAAACAAATAGATTTATCAATATCAACATAATAATTACTGTATTTATTCTTCTCTGTTGTAGCATTCCCGCTTTAGCGAATCAATGGAATGAAATATTTGTACGCCTAATATGTTTAAACTAGGGTTTGGAAAACAAAGTTTTTTTTATGGAGGTTTTGGCTAGGCAATATTTGTTTACAAATATTTAGTTAAATTAATTAAATAACTGTTATTTGATTGGGTGGATAGTATTTTAAACAAGGAAAAACGTACTCTCTGGCCAAATATTTAATTCATTGTTCAACATATTTGACGGTAATGAAATGAGTCTACTTTAATTACTCATTTTAGTTTTATCAACCTCATGTTATCGAACGTACTTTCGTGCTCTATTTACTTAGGAATGAATTCAAAATAATTAAATATTTAATTAGTTTTTTAATTGAACCTATGAAATATTTTATTAACATCATTATAATGTCTTTGGTACGATTAACACAATAGAGAAATTTATAGCTTATTGTGTTCTTCAAGGATATTTTAGATTTGGAGATAATTTAACCACTATAAAAAGGCAATAGGCACACCGGTGAAACCATTCCCACTCGTGGACCGTCCATTGATGGTCAGATACTGCCACCATCGCCAACATTGACCCGGGCCGACGACGTCTACGAGGTGGCGATTGTGTCACGATTAAACTCTGTATTCTGTGAGTTTCCAGTAGAGTAGCTTTCAAAATCTCGTTGAATGAGACTTGGGCTAAAGTTTCTGCATTGAAAAATTAAAATAATGAATTCTAAGTAAAGTTGATCGAGAAGTGGAAAAGGAAGAAGAAATCCCAACGGCAGTCGGAGAGTATTTGGAGAGAGACGAATGGTTTTCTGAAACAGCTGCAGTTTCTCACATTGGATTTCTCACGGTTGATATCACCAAATATTACAAAAATTTTGACGTTAAAAACGACAAGAAGACTTAAGGTTTAGAATAATTAGGATACTGTATGTCTCTTGGTTGACCAGATTGAGGAGAGTGAAGATATTAATCAAAGGCAGTCGTTACTGAGGATATTTGGAGTTCTACTCTTATGGTCCACTCGCTACAATGATGGAGGATGGGTATGATGGAGGGATTGCTGCTGAGGAGTTCCAAGAGCAACGTTCCGACGGCGCCATTCACCGGCTGGACTGCTACAGCGAACATCGGGAGAACAGCGGCTTCTGCAGAACATCTGACATGCTTTCGCCAACGTTCTGACGAAAACAAAATGCCACATTTGAAGTTAATGCTGTTTAAGGTAACTACTATCTTAGCTGGTTGTATTCAGTAAATTACTTTTATTTCCTAAAAATAATCACTTTTGTATTGTTATATTGTTTGGTTGTTCAGAAAGTAAAGAACGTTTCACCTCTCGCTGCCCCGATCCCCCGGCACTGCGACTGCATCGCATCATACAAGTCTGTCTGTGATGGCAGTCTGGGTCCCTTGTAACTCCCGTTCAATGTGATTTACAATTTAGTTGCTTTTTGGGCCGTAATGGTTTAATCCACGTAGACATTACGACAAGGGAAGAAACAATAAATTCAGGTGCCTGTAGTAAAGCCCTGTCACCGAACAAAAAGAGTACCATGGTCTCATGTCACAAAGATTGAATGACATGGTATTCCGACAGAAAATGGGTTTCTGATTCAAGGTCAGCATCGCTTGGACCTAACAAAATCTGCGGAAAATCCTTTGCAAAAACATTTCTCGTCTGCGTTGATCGTTTTATTCTGTGTGGGGCTCGACTATAGGCATCTATATAACATTATTGGTTCTCCCCCCGTCGTAATCTCTACGGTCAGAAAAAAAAAAAAAACGCCACCTTGCACCTTTCATTTGGCGGGAGTTCCGGGGGTTGACGCAACAACAAAAATCGACCAGCGTGACGTCATAAATTAGCTCCATTTATGACGTCACGCTGGCCGAGTTTTGTTTTGACTGACGCATTCGAGGCGCCGGGGGATCGGTGCCACTCGAGGCGGAACTTCGTAGCGGAAACCTTATGGACAGTAAAATAATAATCAGAGTGCCAAGCATCATAGCATCGCTATTGGGAGTAAATAATGATCAAACTAGTGCATTCTAAATCGGTATAGTGCGAAATCGGTACATGCGAAGGTCATTTCACACCGGCTACCGCTAAGGGCTACCGCTACCAGCTACCGCTACCGGCTACCGCTACCGGCTACCGCTACCGGCTACCGCTACCGGCTACCGCTACCGGCTACCGCTACCAGCTACCGCTACCGGCTACCGCTACTGCCTCGGTCGCGGACGTTTCCGTGAGCCATTTCACACCAAAACTACCACGTCCGCACGGGAAGCGGGAGTTTCAATATGGCTTTTTCACACCGCCTACCGCTACCGGCAACCCCTACCACTGGGTGAACTTTGAAAAGATCGCTCTCCATGTTATCATATGGGGCAGTTCACACCGGACTACCGCACGCCCGCGGTAGTAGCGGTAGTACCGCCACTACCGCTCCTCGAGCGATTTTCTACCGCTACCGGCGCGGTAGTTTTGGCTCGCGCATGCACAGAACGTCTCCAAACCAAGGTCGTCTGCAACCCTCTTGCTCCACCACAACTGACCAGTACAAATTTCAGTTAACAACCATCAGTGATCTTGTTTAAAATATTCCACCACATCACTTTATCCCATGCACTCACTTAAGACCCTCAAAATTCACACATGTTTTTTTTCAAATGCAGGGCCTTATAGATTTTTTACTAATATCTTTAAAACCACAAAATATGCTACTTCCAAAATAGGGTGTAGTTACTTTGGAAATACTTTGGAAAGGAGTAATTTTTGGCCTATTTATGCCTAACAAATTAAACTAAATAAACATTGCTACAGATGAATTTATTTATCTAGAAGCTTTTAACATATTCCGCTACTTTGTAGGCCTACTCTTTAAAAATGACGGCCAACTGTAGTTTTGAAAGTTTAGTGGTTAAAAATTAATTATAGAAATTTTTAGTTGTACGTAGACTTGGAGTTCATTATGCTTGTTTTTATTATTGAGTGCCATGGGGACCAAGCTTAAGCTCGGTAAAATTATTACTTTCGTTTCTCACACAAAGCACGTTCGCTCAGCTCACTCGCCTTTTTCCTTTTAGACGAGCTCGTTCGCTTAGCTCACCAGCCAGGCCGAAGGACCCTACACTTTGGTATATAATTTTCCTAAACATCAGGTAAAGATGGAACACTTTGGTTTATATCTGCAGTTGTCAGCTGATTTGTGTTTAATTTAAAAAGCTTCTTAAGGATAACATGGGATCTTTGAAGGGCTCTAATGAAACTCCCGCTTCCCTCACGGACTTGGTAGTTTTGGTGTGAAATGGCTCACGGAAACGTCCGCGACCGAGGCGGTAGCGGTAGCCGGTGTGAAACGGCCTGTTTTTCAACCGGTGTTACTCGTACCACTGGTGGTACGCGAGAGCATTTGAGGTGGTATAAGAGAGACAAAGGAAGAAAAAAATTAAATACACGAAAAATAAAAAAAAAACATTTAAGAACTACGTGATGCCGACAGCCGTTTTGGTCAGCTAAGTTCTGCGTTAGCTTTTACACATAATTTGAGACAATAGGTAGCTTGGTAGCTTTACCTCTTACTTACTAAAGCAATTTCGTGCCAACTTAACAAATTAAATTATTTTAAGTTAAGACTACTTTTTCCAAACATATTTATACTAATGAATAATAATTTTGTGTCCAGTACCCGCCTGGACCCTTGAATTTGGCCTATTTTAAGTTCTGTATTTACCTTGTACTATATAAAGTTACAAGACATGCTCCGCAGAAACAATGAAACGCGAGGGAAAATTAATTGGCCTATATCCACGGAAAATATGAAGATCATCGCTTGGTACCGGGTAACCCTGGAACACATTCTGTGTACTCCAGGGGATGTATTCGTTCGGTAAAGCCAAAATCCAGTCATCACAAAATAGTTTCTGAAGTGAACGTTATTTATGCATGTGTAAAATTAGTTCTGATTATTAATCAGTCCCCTGAAAGGGATTATTTCCTGAGCAAGAAAAAACAGCAAGTTTCCAATTAACAATCTCTTTTGCTGTTAATATTATTTATTAGTTTGGTAATTTTGTATTTTATTGTTTTAGTTAGTTTTGTAGAGAAATGCAAAATAACCTTTTTTCGCTGTGAGTGTGTATTTGAAACAATTTGTTTAAATTGTATTGTAGGCTCTATGAAACTTAGTTTATAAAGCCTGCAGCTAGCAATTTTTATTTTAAAAGTGGAAAACATAATATAGGCCTACTTGTACTATTACGTTAATTAATAATCACAGTAGTCATTGTATAGCTTCAAAATAAAATGTTTATCCCAATGCATGTTTTTTTTTCAATTTAAATAGAACTTTTTTTTAATTAATTGTTTTAAATGTGAGTTTAATTTTTTTTTCTCAGACTACTAATTAGGGGCCTATAATGAAATATATTAAAAGGAAAACAATAACCTCTTCGGCTGTATTAAATACAGCCGAAGAGGTTATTGTTATACAAATTTTTATACAAAGAGGCTTGTTATACAAAGAGGTTATACAAATTTTGTATGGCGGGTGGAGGGGGGGGGGGGTTGGGGGGGGTTTGAGTTTGGGTGTACGCAGAAAAATTGAAAAGCCTCAGGTGGTACGCGGGCACCAAAAGGTTGGGAAACACTGGCCCTAGGCCCTTCAAAGGTCCCATGTTATCCTTGAGGAGCTTTTTAAATTAAACACAAATCACCTGACAACTGCAGATATAAACCAAAGTGTTCCATCTTTACCTGATGTTTAGGAAAATTATATACCAAAGTGTAGGGTCCTTCGGCCTGGCTGGTGAGCTAAGAAAACGAGCTCGTCTAAAAGGAAAAGGGCGAGTGAGCTGAGCGAACGTGCTTTGTGTGAGAAACGAAAGTAATAATTTTACCGAGCTTAAGCTTGGTCCCCATGGCACTCAATAATAAAAACAAGCATAATGAACTCTAAGTCTACTTACAACTAAAAATTTCTATAATTAATTTTTAACCACTAAACTTTCAAAACTACAGTTGGCCGTCATTTTTTAAGAGAAGGCCTACAAAGTAGCGGAATATTTTAACCGCTTCTACATAAATAAATTCACCTGTAGCAATGTTTATGTAGTTTAATTTGTTATGCCTAAATAGGCCAAATTACTCCTTTCCAAAGTATTTCCAAAGTAATTACACCCTACTTTGGAAGTAGCATATTTTGTGGTTTTCAAGATATTAGTAAAAAATCTATAAGGCCCTGCATTTGAAAAAAACATGTCTGCATTTTGAGGGTCTTAAGTGAGTGCATGGGATAAAGTGATGCGGTGGAATATTTAACAAAGATCACTGATGGTTGTTAACTGAAATTTGTACTGGTCAGTTGTGGTGGCGCTAGAGGGTTGCAGACGACCTTGGTTTGGAGACGTTCTGCGCATGCGCGAGCCAAAACTAGCGCCGGTAGCGGTAGAAAATCGCTCGAGGAGCGGTAGTGGCAGTACTACCGCCACTACCGCGGGCGTGCGGTAGTCCGGGGTGAACTGCCCTATATGATAACATGGAGAGCGATCTTTTCAAAGTTCACCCAGTGGTAGGGGTAGCCGGTAGCGGTAGGCAGTGCGAAAAAGCCATATTGAAACTCCCGCTTCCCGCGCGGACGTGGTAGTTTTGGTGTGAAATGGCTCACGGAAACGTCCGCGACCGAGGCAGTAGCGGTAGCCGGTAGCGGTAGCAGGTGTGAAACGGCCTTCGCATGTACCGATTTCGATCATTATTTACTCTCAATAGCGATGCTATGATGCTTGGCACTCTGATTATTATTTTACTGTCAATAAGTTTTCCGGCACGAAGTTCCGCCTCGAATGGCACCGATCCCCCGGAGCCTCTAACGCGTCAGTTAGCTCCGTTTATGACGTCACGCTGGCCATGTTTTGTACTACCACCACTACCGCGGGCGTGCGGTAGTCCGGTGTGAACTGCCCCATATGATAACATGGAGGGCGATCTTTTCAATGTTCGCCCAGCGGTAGCGGTAGCCGGTAGCAATAGGCAGTGCGAAAAAGCCATATTGAAACTCCCGCTTCCCGCGCGGATGTGGTAGTTTTGGTGTGAAATGGCTCACGGAAACGTCCGCGACCGAGGCAGTAGCGGTAGCCGGTAGCGGTAGCCGGTAGCGGTAGCAGGTGTGAAACGGCCTTCGCATGTACCGATTTCGCACTATACCAATTTAGAATGCACTAGTTTGATCATTATTTACTCTCAATAGCGATGCTATGATGCTTGGCACTCTGATTATTATTTTACTGTCAATAAGTTTTCCGGCACGAAGTTCCGCCTCGAATGGCACCGATCCCCCGGAGCCTCTAACGCGTCAGTTAGCTCCGTTTATGACGTCACGCTGGCCATGTTTTGTACTACCACCACTACCGCGGGCGTGCGGTAGTCCGGTGTGAACTGTCCCATATGATAACATGGAGAGCGATCTTTTCAATGTTCGCCCAGCGGTAGCGGTAGCCGGTAGCAATAGACAGTGCGAAAAAGCCATATTGAAACTCCCGCTTCCCGCGCGGACGTGGTAGTTTTGGTGTGAAATGGCTCACGGAAACGTCCGCGACCGAGGCAGTAGCGGTAGCCGGTAGCGGTAGCCGGTAGCGGTAGCCGGTAGCAATAGGCGGTGTGAAAAAGCCTCCAGGCCTTCAGGCCCGCTTCGGGTGACAGATGTTTAATGACGGGGGGGGGGGGGGGGGTGACAGATGTTTAATTTGAAGAGGGTTTAATGTGAAGGCGATAAACGTTCGTCACCCGAAGCTGCCCTGATCCGTCCTATGTACCGATTTCGCACTGTACCGATTTCGCTCTGTACCGATTTAGGACGACACCGATCAAACAATCTGAACCAGACAGACGAAATAATATAACAATCCAAAATATGATTATTTTAGGCAAGTAATTTTACTCCCCAAACCAATATTAATAATTTAATATCTTGATTAGGGAAATATAATTATTTTCCTAACATAATCACATTTTGTATTGATATATTATTTTCTTTGTATGATTATAGAAAAGTTTTGTCGTGTTTTCCTCTAAATAAATAAATTATGATGGTTACTATTCTAAATAATATGTTAATGTTGGTTAATTTTAATAGCACGGCTTTTAAATAAATTAAGGGCTAAAGTTACGTAAGTAAATAATATGATTTTGAAAATAAACTTATAAGAGGAAATCATAAAAATTACCATGTATTTGTTAAGGAATTCATGAAATAACGAAAAAATGTATTGAATTAATTTTGTAAATGTATAATTGTTTTATATTATTATATTAATATACTTCAAACTATGTAACAAAATTATTGGTTTAATTTTTAAGGAAAATTGTAACTTATAATAATGTTCAGGTTAAGAAATGGCATCATTTGAAGGGTGCGTCAACTTCAATGGCCATATCAATGTTTCATACTTGCCCCTGAGGCAAAACAGGTTGTTATAAGACCAAAAGTGGTAATAAGGCAGTTCCTCCCAACCAACAAATGGTATATTCGTTATCTTCTTCAGATTCATTGGGGACTGTTTTTTTTTTTTTTCCAGAAAGACTCACATTATATAGCCTACACGGCCACAGTGGCCTATGGGACCTCTAAATAACTATTAGACTGCAACAATTGAAAATACTAATCATCCCTCATTGCTGATAACTGTAACCTATTTTTCTGGGGCATTCCTAGTGATAACTTTTTTTACCTAATTTCCCTTCGCTGAAAATGTACCATCTTGAAATGGGCCTAACTGCGGGGAGCCATTAGTAGCCTAAGACATAAGGAGAGAAATATGCCGTCATCAGATTTGTTATCTAGGCCCGAAAATGCTTGATCGGCATAAATTAATATGAAATAATTTTGTAAAGAAATATGTAATTGATATTATATTAGAAAAGAAAGCAAAACTAAAGATTAGGTCAATGTAATTTGCTACTATCAGTTACTGTAGTGTAAATTATTTAAGAAATATTCAATATGCTATTCTTATTGCATGTTTAATATCTGTTTCGTAGAGAAAACTAGCTGTGTATTGTTTAATGTTAAGTTTGTTCAGTATTGTTTCTGTTAAGTCTACTGTTAAGTTTGTTCTGACATTGAAAAAGGTTATTGTTAAATTTAAAATGTTAAGTTTTAAAAACGAATAAGTTTTTGTTTTGATTCCGCAAGTCTCATGTGAAACCCATTTGTATATGAATAAAGTATTTCTTATTTCTGATTCATAACATGTCTTACTTTATTATACCTTCCACCAATGTAAGAAATATCTCTGTAAAATTCTCTTCTATTATCATAATAATTATGATAATAATTGTTAATTGTTAACAAAAATATTATATTTATTCACTGTGTTAGAAGTTAACACAGTGAATAAATATAATATTTTAATAAGTTATTAGAATAGTAATTTTAATTACTAGTCTCGAAAGTGACTAATTATTGAGGGGACGCCTCACGTGGAAAAGGCTATCTCTCCCCGCAATGGCACTTTTGAGACGAGTATTGAACATTATTTTTCATTACGATATCGACAACATTTATTGTAAACAACGTGAATATTTTTGTTTATTCAGCTTAGTATCAAGAAAAAGCGGACTCATAACGCTGAGCTTCCGTGCTTATGTCGAGGCACGGAAACTCAGCGTTATGCAACAGCTGATCGGCGCGCACCGCAAAATCCCATACCGGTTACTTTCCGCGCACCACAAATGCACAGAAAGTTAACTTTATGTAATTTTGCTGCAGTAGCGGTAATAACTTATTTTCTTAGCTCAGTTTACGTTTAGAAAGTGTAAGAGTTTTCGAGTGTAAAGTAATGAAAAGTGTTTTATTGTAGTGATTCAAAATCGATAATTTTTTTAAGAAAAACCCGCAATAACTCCGTTATTTGTTATCAAATCTTTACAAACATGGTATCATTGCTTACATAATTTAACTTAAAAATTTTTTTGTCTCTTATAAAATTTTGATGAAATTTGCCGTTTTGAGACATTTGAGTTTAAAATATTAAAATTGCCGGCATTTTGAAAATACACATCGCAAAATAATATTATCTTTCTTCTGAAAATTATCATTGTTGTGATTAAGGTCCATGCCATACGAAGTAAATCCATCCAAAACCGTTACGGAAAAATTATAATTAAGTGTAAAAAACAAAACGGTGGCTAGTGGCCAAACGAAAGATTTTAGGACATATGTTTATATGGCATTTTTTGTTTATTTTCATGTGTAGCATCAGTTCCCGTAATTTCTGCACTTTGTCGTGAATCACCCTGTATAATTAGCAAGATTTTTTGTTCATTGTTAAAACGGTATCATTTATTTAGAGGAACCCTGCACTATGATGTAATATTATGATCAAACCAATGAGCTGACTCTACTTTGAAATGTTCACAGTTTAATTTTATTCGCAATTGAAATCACTTCGTTGCATCTCAGATCGAATTCCACAACGGTTTGTAGGGTCTCACTATTTTGAATAAAACTATCACCCACAGATTCATTCTATTTTATGCATTAAACAGTAAAGTAGCTTTGACTATATACACTAACGTGAATAGACCTCTCATAGCACAGGCGTGTTTGACGGTGGTGCGATCTTCTGCGGCGCATATGAAGTACAAGTGACATATGATAGATAAATCAGAATTACCACTCTTTCTCAACCAAGGATGAAACATTTTATAACTGAGAGTTATGTTTATGTTTTGGTAGTGTTTTAGCAGCACTGTAAATCCAGCTGAATAATAACAACATCAATGGCAGCTACTCTGGCGCCGCGTACATGAAACTTCCATATTTTTGCCTTATACTAAATGCATTGGATGAGAAGTTTATTCACGTTAGTGTGCATATTCAATGATAGTAGTTTATATAAAGTGAAACAGCTTTAAATTTAAATATACACTACCATACTTTTACGGTTCCTGCATTAATTTTTGTGTAATGGTGTAGATAGTTGTTATACATCAGCTGAAAAACAAACAATGATTACAATTCAATAACACAGCTTTTTACAACGTTATACTAATTAAAATCATTAAGACAACCTATATATTCAATTTGTTTTACTATTTGCACGTAATACGCCTTTTAAATACCTCTTTAATACCTATTTTAATATCGTCAACCATCTAAAACAAAGATTATACTGTAGTTATAATATAGACGCAAATGGGCAAAGATATACAAATTACTGGTCAAAGAACAACTAATAACAAATGACAACTATTAACCATTTTAATGTTCTGCTTTGAAAGAATTTAGTGTATTATTCCCACCACAACACATGAATAATTAGTGTTCTTTATGGACCCTACAGACCACTCCGCTTATAGGGTTCCAACATCAGCATCACCTTCGCTGTACGCTGCACATAAATCAGTTTTCCTTTAAGCAAAAAGGGAATTTCCCAGTGCTGCCAATAAAAATTTCGTTAAAAACATGTGCCTACAATTTCTGGTACTTTAGACTACTCTGGTTCGAATTTTTGCCCTCCAAGGATTCACAAAACATGCAAAAACTAAAATCTATCCATTTTGTTGCTTAGATCACCCTGTCTCTCAACGTCCGAGTTGCTTGAGTAATGTCTATTTATTTATTTTATAGGTAGCCTATGGAGTAGATTACAAGAACACAGTAAATTCATAACTGATGGAAATTCTTAATAATAAGTAAAATGGCTCAGAAAATATTTTTTACCCAACCTTTCCCATACATTAGTCTTTAGTTTAGTTTTCTGTTTTGCTTGTCGATTTTGTAATCGACCCCACATTTTCAATGTGCACACAAACGACAACAAACAAATTTCTTTCTGATAACTATGTTATATCAGATAGGAGGCAGCTGGAGGGTGATGTTGTTCGTGTCCGCAGAATTCCATTAAAGCTGCGCGTACTCCCCGGGTGGTGCTAAACGAACAACAACTTTGGCAGCTGAACTATGACGCAAGTGATCTCTCAGCTATGCCAGCTACCAGACAAAATGCAAATGGCCCTTTCCAGGGCCAATAAAAAAATGTATACTGTGTTAGCTCTATAATGAGAGATCTAATTTTTATTTTTGCGTTTATCTTTATACATACACTGACTCAGGTGCTCTGCCCCGCAGAATTTATTTTCCTATTCTTAAAACCTGGTGGCTGGCTAAATTAGCCATACGATGTATGTATGTATCAGATAGCAGATGTTAACAGATTTTTCAGATTGCTTTTCCAAGTTTAGCTCGGGAATTTAACATTTTGCTATTTCTAGTTTTTATTGTGGAATGAACGGTTATTTTGTTATTTCTGTGGCAGGTGATCGGCGGCACGAGTGTGCTGAACGGCATGATGTACATGCGCGGCTCGCGGAAGGACTACGACGACTGGGCCCAGCTGGGCAACACAGGCTGGAGCTACCAGGACGTGCTGCCGTACTTCCTCAAGTCGGAGGACAACCTGCAGGCGGACGTGATGGACGCCGGGTACCACGGCGTGGGCGGCTACCTGCCCGTCACGCAGTTCCCCTACCACCCGCCGCTGTCGCACGCCATCCTCCAGGCGGCCATCGAGGTGGGCTACCCTGTCCGCGACGTGAACGGCGCCCAGCACACGGGCTTCGCCATCGCCCAGACCACCAGTAAGAACGGGTCCCGGTACAGCACCGCCAGGGCCTTCCTGCGACCCGTCAAGGACCGTCCCAACCTACACATCCTCCTCAACACCACTGTGGCTAGGGTCCTCGTGGATCCCATCAAGAAGATGGCGTACGGCGTGGAAGTCATCCGGGGCGACGGCAGGAGGGAGAAGATCCTCGCCAAGAATGAGGTCGTGGTCAGCGGAGGAGCCGTCAACTCTCCGCAGATCCTACTCCTCTCCGGGATAGGTCCGCAGGATGACTTGACTCAAGTGGGAGTCCCCGTCATCCACCATCTCCCGGGGGTCGGGAGGAACTTGCACAACCACGTGGCGTTCTTCCTCCGCTTCTTCATCAACGATACCTCCACGACTCCTCTCAACTGGGCCACCGCTATGGAGTATCTCCTGTTCCGTGACGGTTTGATGTCCGGAACCGGGCTATCGGAGGTTACCGGGTTCGTCAACTCCAAGTATGCCGACCCCTCCCAGGACCATCCGGACCTGCAGTTCTTCTTCGGCGGGTTCCTCGCCAACTGCGCTCGTACCGGACAGGTCGGCGAGAGGACGGGAGACGCCAACGCCACTGGACCTCCACCACAACGAGAAGTCAACATTATCCCCGCTGTTCTCCACCCCAAGAGTCGCGGGTACCTCCGTCTCCGCGACAACAACCCGCTCTCTCCTCCCATGATCTTCGGAAAGTACCTCACGAACCCGGCAGATGTCGCTACACTCATCGAGGGAATCAAATTCGGCATTCGGCTCTCTGAAACTAGAGCTCTCCAGAAATACGGATTCCGCCTTGACCGGACTCCAGCGATGGGTTGCGAGAACATCTCCTTCGGCTGCGACGCCTACTGGGAGTGCGCGATCCGGCGGAACACCGGACCGGAGAACCACCAGGCGGGCAGCTGTCGCATGGGGCCGCCGGGAGACCCTGGGGCCGTGGTCGACCCGGAGCTGCGGGTGCACGGCGTGGACCGCCTCCGGGTGATCGACGCGTCCGTCATGCCTTCCGTGACCTCGGGCAACACCAACGCACCCACCATCATGATCGCAGAGAAGGGCGCCGACCTGATCAAGAGCAGATGGGTGGGCAAGCAGCTGTGGACCAAGTGGTGACGGTTCTCCACCGACTGACACTCCTAGACCGCCGTTGACCCGTCACGGGGACCACGAGAGGCCAGCGCCGCGCCGCTCCTGTACCATAACTTGTATTTAAATGTATATAAATATCGGATGTAAACACAGTTCTTTTTTAGAGAGCTGGGATATTTTTTTGTACAAGTTTTCCTATTTGTAAACTTACTATTGAATTTTCCATAAAATTATGAACGAACACCGGTGGATTGTTAACACCTGGTGATTCACTTAACAAGATGTTATTAAATAAACTTATCAGAAGTCCTAGACAAATCGGTGCTTTACGTCTTATGGTTAAGTTATTTATTTTTGATTATTAGGTTTATTGTCTTCCTGGATCGTCTGTTGTATTACACCCGGTGTATATTTGTGACCAGGCATTAGACGTTTCCTATAATGCATCAATTGCTTTAACTGTAGCCTATTTATAAATATCAATCAGTTTTTTTTTTTTTTTTTTTTTTTTTTTTTTTTTTTTTTAAGTTAAGTTTAAATTACATATCCGATTGCAAGTTAAATTACACACTTAAATTACAGTTATGCTAAATGTTTAATTTAGCATAACAGTAATTATATTATGCTGTTAATTTTATCCATGTTTTTAATTTCAATAGTTAGGTATTTTCTACCAACCTTATAAATTATCAATAACTTTCTCCGTAACAGTAAGTTCAAGGTAAATGATCTAATTATTTCTCAAGTTGATGACAAGTAGTGTCTATTTATATAGTTTAGTGCGCATAATGTTTTGTTTTTGTAAAACATTTACGATTTATACATGGTTTTTACATGTACATACATTAACATTACATTTTAAGTAGCATATTTCAATTTTATAGTGTATTTAAATAGTGAGTGAATACCATTGCCAATGTCACACTGTACTATATTTGAATCTCATTTTTTTACTGACAATTGTTAAATATTGTAGAAATATGTTTTAGTTTGCAGACTAGTATTAGAACACTTTTAACGAAATACCACAAATATTCATGTCATATTTTTAATCAAAACTTGTAAATACATAGAAGAACTATAATGCTGGCTTTTTAATATCCTTCAATAAATAGATCAAATACTGTAGGTCAAATATTTTTAGTAACTGTTCAATATGCTGCAATTCAGCTTCATAATACGTCCCCATTATGCTTGTTATGCATCCTGATGTATTTGTTGAGGGAGATGCATATTTATTGATAATCAAATTTAATGCACGTGTAAATGATTATGAAAAAGAGTAGTGGGGTTTGGTTACTTTCAAAACGGAAGTCGTGCCAATTGCCAGCCGCTGCCGGCCAGCTGCCATCGGCCAGCTGCCAAATCAGTCGCTGCCGCCATATGCCATGCCATATAGCTTCCGGTGGGGGAGGAGATGTTATTTGAAATTTGAAATTCAACTTGACAATTGGGTTATGGAAAGTATGTCAAGGTCATCCAGAGTAAGTTTTAAAAAACCCTATCCCGCTACCACCGGAGTAATAGTTCGGAGAGTGGAACTAACTCCGGCGATAGCGGGATAGGTATAGAATTAGGTTTGTGAATTTTATTTGTGAAAAAACATACAATCAATGTGTGACAGCAGTGTTTAAACAAGTTGAAGTTTTGTTATGAACTACAGAGTTGTAAACACAAACACCGACGACGATGAGAAGGTAAACGCAGAGTCCCCAGATGATGTATTTAAAAAGTTTGAACAAACGTAACATCTCGAGTTGGTTTTCCCGTTCCATTTCCAATCGTTTGATTTCCAATTTCAATTTATCTTCTTCCATCCTTGTTACAAATGGAACTTCATCCATCATATCCATCATGTTTGTGTTTTTTTGAAATTTTGAAAGAAGCGATGTTGATAGTTTAAGAGGCGAGGATGGAATGAGAGTTAAAAGAGGGAAATGTCGGTTAAATAAAGAAGTGGTGGGGGGAAAGAGCGTTGTTACATAGAAGCGGTGGGGGAAAGATGCTGCTCATCATTTGCTTCAGAAGTTGTGTCCGACTGTAGAGGGGTAAGAGGAGTAGTATTTAGTAAACTTTCTTCATCAGAACTTTCAACCTTATTACAAATAGGACAAGCGTAAGTTATTTCCAAATTCATTGTAATAGCGTTAAATTTATCTATAATTTCATTTAAAGCATTAAATATTTCTTGTAAATCATCTTTTGAGTTTATTTCAAAACTAGCATTCATTCGTGCCAATGGAGAAGTGTTCATCGTTAGAGAGTTGGCAATCGAATGAGGATTAGCGCCTAGGGAAGGGGGCTTATATAATGGCGACCTTGAGCAGGTGTTTAGGGAGGGGGGCTTTCTAGGGAGGGGGCTTCTATATAGGGGACCTTGAGCTTATGATTGAATAAAACGTTTAGTTCTTCTTCTTCTTTGTCTTTTAATTCAATTATTTGAACCGAAGTAGTTGTTTCATCCTCTTCACTCGATGAAGAAAACAATTCACCAGGATTTAAATATTGAACTACAATTCTGAACCATCTTATAGGATATTCGTCAATGACAGAAAGTAAGTTTTGAAACAATTCTTCCATCTCCTCCCTGTCAGTTATTATATGTTCAAACTTGATAAATTTTCCTTCCATGTTGTTAGTTAGAGTGTTGGAAGTGGAATGATTTAATATTATATAAAAATTAGAACTAATGGTGGGGGAAATCTCAAGGTCATCCAATTGAAGTTTTAAAAAAGAGTGTAAAACTGAAATTATACATTTGATGGTTCTACAGGATCGGAATACCAATCTGATCTGTATTTACATCTTTTTATCATATGTGTACAAAAATCATCTTGATGAGACTTGGTGCGTTGACAATGAGCAAGATCTAGAGGGTGAAATTTGAAACATCTTTGAGGACAACATGTATGAAAATATCTTGATTTGTAAAATTTGAAAGTTCGCAATTCCGGTGGCGGTAGTTGTTTTGTTTTACATTTGCAATAACAAGATCCGAAGAATTCACATTTAGTACAAGCTAACCCATCCACCATCATTGGTCCTAAATCTGTACACTGTTGTTCACAACAGTAACGAGGTTTGTACTTGTATTTTTGCTCTTCCATGTTGACGCTGCGGAGTCTAGTGAAAGAATAAGATTGTATAGTGATGAATAGCGAGTTTTATGTACTATGAAAAGTGGTAGGGGTAATTTGAAGGTCATTAAAATGGAGTTTTAAAAAATTATACCTTACAAATGTAAGGATTATTGAAATTTAGGAAGTTTGTTTCTGTTTGTTTTCTTCAGACTTTTTTTCTCTCTCCGCCTTAGCCATAGCAATAAGTTCTTCTGTTGATAGTGGATGTACTTCAGGAAATTTTAAAATTAATTTAGCTTGATATCCTTCTTTAGTTAATACATCTAAATCTTGAGTCATTTGTTCAACAGTGTTATAATCCTTTCCATAGATTTTCCCATCAAGTTCAATCATCATTCTGTATAACATTTTGTAGAATAGATCTTGTTGTGGCGAGAGCTGAGAAGCGAATGATTATTTATCAAACTGTTACATCCTTTTTATGAACTTGATATTGATCACGTGATTCCTTAGTTGTAATTTTATTTATTAAAAGTTATTCAACATTGGTAATACTTCTGGAACTTGACGTTATGTTGACCAGCTGGCGATGAAGAAGTTGTAGGTTGTGTAGAAAAAAATATTTCATCATCGCAATATTTTGTTTTAGTGAACATCCTTGTATTAGTAGCACTAACATCAACAGTTAAGTGATAACCACCGGTAAGTAAAACTCGCATTTCGTTAGTTAAATCTTCAAGTTGTTCAAAAGTAGTTATGGTGTTGGTATCATAAGATGCACACTTAACCTTTAGGGACATGTTGAAGTTTTGTATTTAGTGATAGAGAGTGAGATGTGTACGGTACGAAAGGTAGTCGTAGACTGATGAATTTAACAAGTTGATTTTCACTTTTATTATCACACAAAATTGGGTCAAGGTCATCCCATGGAATTTTTAAAAAAAGCAACATATTGTAATGTACAAACACATTACAATATGTTGCTTTTTTATTTATTTATTTTTTTTTTTTTTAGGTTTATATCATATTTATTGAGAAACAAATACAAAGAAATATTTACAATCTTATGTACAAACTAATCAGTAGTAGGTGTTACATGAATTGTAAGTTCAGTAGAGTTGTTTCCACTTGGTCCATGTGATACCAAATAGAGTGCGCCGGGTTGAATTATACGAAGATCTTCATTTTGTAGTAGTTGTACGAAGCGCTTTGGTAGGAAGATTTGAAATTTTGCTTCATCACCAATTGTATAAGGTGCCTCGCTTAATGTGCAATTTATAGCATCACCTACTGAAGTTTCCATCTTCTTTATTGTATGAATGATGTAGTGTTTTTCTTCTTTCAGCTCGGAACATTTCTTTGTAGGTAGGATTGTTGATTTTGAATGAGCGTTGAATTGTTCAACTAAATTTTGAAGTAAGTTGTTTGATGCCATCTTAATGTTTTTGCTGATGCTAATCTTCTTGTTAATAAGAATATCCGTTGGAGATGTTGTCTCTTCGGAGGTTCGAGTAATACTCATGCTGTGTCATGGTAGCGCTCTCACTTTTATTATCGAGACTACCCCCACCACTGACACTACCCCCACCACTGATGCTACCCCCACCACTTTGTTGAAGGAAATTATTCAAGCGGTAGGCATTCTTCAAAGCACACTGTGACCTTCGATGTTTAAAACTTTTTGATGAAATACAAAGTTCATTAAAGTAGCATTGGAAATCTCTATCTATTATTGCATTTATCACTTCATTGCTTGTAAATGATTGTATCCAATTTGCTTTTTCCAATCCTCTTGTGTAGATAGTTTTAAACTCTTTACAATAATGATTCATAATATGCGGCATCATGTTATAATGAATAAAACCTTCATCCCATTTTAAGTTATGAAAATGTTTGTTTAACCATTTGTTTGTAACTTTCGCTTTAGTTGTTAGTTTATTGAATGGAAATGGAGGTTTGAACAAGTAATGATAAATTACAGATGTGTTCATATCCAAAATTACTAATTCTTTAATAATGAAATTTCCATCATTCCCTCGAAAAGCTTGAAATTCAATTATACCTCTTTTAACTTCCATTAACTGTGATGCAGTAGAAAACGAAACCCGTTTGTTCATGATGAAGTCTCATCAACAACTAACTGTTATTACAAACACGATTGTTCTTCTTTTATTTCTTGTGCTTCTTCGTTTATATTAAAATTGGTGTGATAGTTGTTTAATTGTCTCCACATATCTACTTCTTGAGGTATTCGATTAAAAATTGAAGTATCTACAGGACCATATAAAATTGGAATAAATGGTTGTCTGTCCAATGTATCAATTAGATAATCTTTAATTATTGTACTTGAAAATACTAGTTGTTTTAAGTATCTAGTGACAGGACCGGTAGTACAACTTAAAGTGTAAAATTCTTCTTTAGTGAAATGTTATTTTACATCATGTCTAGTTAAATCTTTGAAGCGAACAACTTGTCCTCCACGATGTTTGATTATATCAACTTCAATATTTGATTCTAATAAACTTAATCTTGTTCTTTTTCCAAATGTGTTGTTAGTTAAATAACATTCCAAAAGATATAAATGTTTCATTAGAGAATCCCAAGAAGTTTCAGTAAAGATAACCATTTTACTTCCTTGATTTAACATAACAATTGGTGAATAATCCAATGATTTTACAATTCCAACCGATATACTTTTTGTCATGCATGAAGAAATAGGGTAGAAAATTCGAAGAAATACTTCCGTTAAAATATTTGTTGTAATGTTAAGTTCAACCTTTTTTCTTTTTACTTCTATTTCAGCTTCTCCTTCTTCTTTCTTCTTATGTTTGTTAAACTTGAGGAATTCATCCATTTCTTGTTCAACTTGTTTTTCTATATCAGAACTATTTTCATCCATTAGAGGTGTATTTTCTTCTCCGTTAGTAGAATTCATCTTGAGAATGATGTTTCCCATCCGACGGTTGAAGATAGAATGAAGTTTCTACTATTATTTTCCTGCTTTTATATTTTTTGTAAAATCCTTGAAATTTATACAATTATATAATTGTTTATTTTCAACTTGTCTTTTAAAAACAAAATTCTAACCTTAAAAATTGAGGAAGATAATTCTAACCTCAATATTTTGCAGTAATTGTACTAATTCTTCTTAAAGTACATTCTTCACTATTCCGGTTAGTGGTGTGTAAGTAACTATTTTATCATGTAGAATTAGACAGTATGCCGAAGTTCCTTCAGCTACCGGTTCTTCAAATTCCATTTCAATTTTTATATCCACACTTGATGATTTTACTGATTCATTTTGTTTTGAACAATCGATTACAATTATTGGAGCCTTGGAATAATACTGATCAGGTGATAATAGTGGTGTATTAGTCTTTCCATAATATGATGATTGAAATCTTGCATACATATCATATAAAATAGAAAAACGTTTTTTGCTAAACATGACATTTAACTTGTCATATGGAAAGAATTGAGAGTTTAGGAAAACTTTACAATTCTTTATTTTACAGTGATCAAATTGACCAGCATTTGCAGTAATAATATCTTTTCGCTTAGTTTGAAAACCGAGTATTATGTACCTTGCACGTTCCAAGTAAGTTGATGTCTTGACGGTCCATGTCTGTCGTTCTGTTTGAGGTAATGTAGGGTATTCATGAAATTCCCAACTTCGGAATGGCATCACAATGTCACGGTCAGATTTTAACTTTCTTAACAATACGATTCTATGTTCATCAGCTAATCTTACATGAGGTACTCTCCAAACAACTTTATCCAACTGTAATTGCCATTCCAGTTTATCTTCTGTAGTTGCAGGGTCTGCAAGTATTAAATCTTTATTAGTTGAAGATCTGAGTAATACTAATTCTTGTTTGACATTTATTATAACCCGTTTGTAATCTTCAGCAAATCCTAAAAGCAATCTTAAAGGTACATGAAAATCAAAATGACCGTTGGAAGCAGGTGTTATAGTGTCTTTATCGGGAGCAACCCATCCGGCGGTGACTATTGAATTCTTCTCATGTGGTGTTAATGAAGTTAATCCTTTTAATGTAGTTGTTATACCAACCTTTTTTGTTGAATCAACCGTTACCCCTGATATCTCATATCTTATTTCATCAAAAAGATATGCCATTGGGTTATTTATAAAAGGAACTGTTGAAGCAGTTTTTCCATCCAATTTTAATACCCTTCCTTCGATGTATAAATAACTTTCACATGGTAATGTGTAAATATCTTGTTGTTGAATGGGAATCCTTATTTCATCATTATTGTTTAATTTTGATGAAGTGTAAGGGTTGTGCGTGTGATATTCCTTCTCCCATAGTGTTTCGTCGAATGTTGGTCCTTGAGATATATCCAGGATATCCATCGCTGTTAAGTTTCAATCCAATCTTTTGTAGAAAACGAATGTTGTCTGATGTTAACTCTTCCAATGTCGAGGAGCTACTGAGCTCCCGACTCTTCCGTTGTGGTTTAAATGATAATCCCATGTTGATTTTTATGTTGCCGCTCTAATGTGTATTCGTATAGTAATTGTTTCTCCTCTAAAGTCAACACTATGACCGTCTTGATCCAATATGTTCAGTACGATGTCTGAAATGAAACTGGTGTTTAATGGTAGGTATATCAAGTTTTGTGGCTTCTCAACAATTTTAAAACCTGGAGCAACTGTTGGATAAAATGTATGTAAGATATGCTGATTTACTCCTTCTCTATATGATCCATGTATAATATTACATGTTACATCAATACTATTTACTTTTAATATTGTAACAGTTGTATTACCTGAATGAGTAGTTCCAGGAGTTAAGATTTTCTTTTTTGTATCTGTAAATCCAAGTAAACTGCCAATAGAGTTTTTCATTCCGACATCTATATAATATTTTGAAGTTATTTCTGCTTTTAAAGTATTATTGTTTCCTTTGATTGTGATATTATCTTCTCCGAGTTTTTTCTGTAATAATTGGTTTATATCATCAATTTCATAAGCTCCAGTAGGAAATGTAATTATTTTCAATTCTGAGTATTTTCCTGCAGCATCCTTAGTTTCATAATAATGTAGTAAATTGTTTTTTCCTTCTGTAACATTAGGAATTGAATTGTAGGTAGTCAAATCAAGTAATGCCGCTTCCCATAATCTTTCCTTGGATAAACGCAATGCTGGGAATAGCGTACTTTTTAATGTGGATGAATTTCCACTCAGTGACACTGTATTCGATGACATCTTAAAGGTGACTGACACTTTTCGCTAGAAATTCCAAACATAAATGTCCACATATTTCAGTATTGTTAGGTTGTTCTCTTTTGTAATTGGAAAAAATGTTTTTGGAGTTTTGAAAATAATGTTGAAGTTCTTTCGGCGGTGGTAGATTGCCAAAACTGTCAAAGTAGTAAACGGTTTGTCCGAGCTTTTTATAGCATACCCAATGAGTGCCTGGACCATAGGTGGAATCCAAATTTACTATTCCAGTTTCATTTTTCCATATTTTAGTTGGTAATGCATCTTTCATAAAAACTCCTCGAAAGAATGGTATTTTCAAACATTTTACATAATCATTTAACTGATGATTAGTTAAGGCTTTATTTGGAATTATCAATTGATTCTTTTTATTTAGTACACACGGTACGGTCTTAGGTATAAACCTGCTCCGTTTTTTACCATTGACCAAACAGAAGCCTTTTTTACTTTTGCTTTACGAGTTCTACGACGTCTCTTTCTAATATTTCCACCTTTTTTGGGAGCTCTTCTTTTTGCAGGTCTTCCTCTGCGACGTCGTCTTCCACCACCAAACTTAGCTTTTGTCTTCATGGCTGTTGTTACTGCCCAAGCCGCTGCTTTTTCTGCAATACTTGCGTCACTTGATTTTACTCTTTGCCAAGCTTTTTCTGCTAGAATTTTATCTGCTATTGATCTATTTGTTGAATCTTTAAACTTTGAATATGCTATATCGTGTTGTTTGCAAGCTTGATCTAATTTATTAATTCCAGGATCTCCTCTTGCTAAACGTTTTGCCAACTTAGTTCCAGGTCCACAATATTGATAACCTCCAGGAATATGTAATTCGTATGGTAGAGCGTCTATCGCTCGATTTACAACAGCACCAACAGGTATCCGTTTAAGCAGGGATAACGCAGCTGAAGTTATACCACGTCCTCTCTTGTTGCTGTCTTGACGATGACTGAGTGATACAGCCTCCATTATGTAGTCTTATATAAACTGGTGTGTTTACTCCACAAGATACTTTACATAAATGAATAAGTTATGTATAATTTTTTATATTTAAACACTTAGTTATTCAAATTAATGATATACTGATTTATAATTCTATTTTTAATCCAAGCTTCCCGTTCATCGGGTTGAATTATCACATGACTCGTTGTACTAGCTATATGATTATGGGTATCAATAAGTAAATTGCCCACTATTCTTATTAAACAATCTAAATTTACAGCATCTTTTGGATGTTGAGGATCATGTAATTGCATAATACGTTTATCATTACATGTGTAAGCTGTTGAATCACTTTTTGATGTTTTTATGACTTGTCCAATAGTAGCAGCATCATTTGAATCTTCACCTGGTAAAATATTAATTATTTTCTTCATCTTTGCATCATATTTAGTCCCAAAGTGTTTATCCCAAGTTATTGTTTGTTTCATTGTAACACAATCATTTTCTTCGTAACCAGGATAAATATCTTTTATTCTTCTATTACGACCATTGTATGTACCTAATGTACCACCAGTAGCAATTAATGTTTGCACCATTAGAGGTACATCTGTATCTTTTATACCAAATCTTCCATTTGTTATTGTTTTACGTCCTGCATTCCATTCATCATTATTTCCTTGCATTAAATTAAACTTTTCATTTCCATGTATAAATTTATCTCCCCGCTTTAACACGGCATCTTCATGTTTTACAAAATTGGATGTTTCCTTTTTTAATTCTTTAGATAATTGTTCCATAGTAACAGCATCTTTTGGTTGAGAACCAAACTTTACATTTGTCAATGTTTTACCATGACAATCGATTTCATTAACATCTTGTAAAATACAGTTGTCCTTGATGTATTTTAGGTTTACAGCATCACCGTCTTCCTTTGGGTATCCAATGTCATTTATAATAAATTTATAAAAAGAATATCCATGTTCAGTTTTTTCCGGTATTATAGAATGTAAATATTCTTTATTAACTGAATCTTTATCATTTTTGGGATTTCCCACGTTGGTTATTCTATAATTTCCAGCATCATATGTTTGTCCATCTTTTAAGTTGTTACCCCATTGCAATTTTAAAGTATTTGAAAGTTCAGATGATAAGTACTCTTTAGTAATTGCATCAGAACCTTCAGTTGGTTTACCAACATTAATTAATCTATGTGATTCAACATCATAAGTATTCTTATGTAATTTCAATGATGTTGAAGTAGCTTCTTTTACTGTCTTTAAATTTGCTCCATCAGTATCTTCTTCTGGATCTTTAACTAATTTTAAACGTTTATTACTTATGTTATAGTCACCTTCAGGTGTTTGCGGTAATCCGCTTCTTTTTCTGTCTTCTCCAACTTGCACTCCTAATGCGGAGTAGCGTCCGAACTTGTCGACGCTCATGTTAGAACTGATACATCTTATACTTGTAACTTCTTTATATTTGCGGACAATTATACAATTATACCACGATTTTTAAGTTCATCAACTAGAGCCACCCATTCATTATTTAAACCAGTATGACCGGCTTCCATAGCTTCATGCAATAGTCTCATTCTGTCAACTAATTTATTGATGTCGTTGTAATAGATAACATTTGTATTGTATAGATTTTTCATTAATCCTTTACCAGATGTTGAAGTATCTCCTTTACTCTTTTTACCATGTTGTTCAAGAAGTGATAAATCCATAAGTGATAAAGATTTTCTTTTTAAAGGTTGTCTCACAGCCGGTGTGGTACGTAATGTTGGTAATTTTCGTGGGGGAAACAATTTTTTTATAACAATACTATATTTTGTTGCACGTGAACGATTAATCATTGCATCCTTTGAGTAGTTTCTTTTATGAGCGTTAGTATTTTGTAAAATTTCTTTAAAAGTATTTAAATCTTTTGCTGAATATTTTATTGGTATATTTTTAAAAATTAATTCATATAATCCTTTTGTTCCTTTATATCTATGGTCACCAATAATGATATAATCGTCTTGAGTTACTTCAAGCTTAGAGTTACCAATTTTCAATTCATTTCCATCAATTCTTGCTCCATATACATGTGATTTACTTAAATTTGGATTTGATTTCATGTCATGTAGCATTTTCATTATATATTTTCGTCCAAGAGGTCCATGTTGTAATATATCACTACTCAATTGAGTTAAATTTGGAATAGATTGTTCTGCTTCAGGTATTGGCTGTTCTTCCTTTTCAACAATTGATTCTTCTTCATTTTTTGTTTCTTCTTGTTCACTAGCACTTGTATATGAATCATCATCATCATCTTCTTTTTTTAATGCTTGTACTTCTTGTTTAGAAACTGGTAGTAAAACATCTCCTTCATAACGAGGTTTACCAATAGTTTCTGATATCTGTTTTAAAGGTTCCGTGATAGGTTTAAATGTATTCTCTAAAAATTCTTCTCTTTCACTTAAACCCATCCTTAATGCACGATTCTTTATCCTAATAGAATCACTGAGTGATTTTATTTCTTTTAATAGTTTTTCTTGATTCACCATGTTTACACTGTGAAGTTCAACGTGTTACTAGATGTAGCATAGGTAGTTCAACGTATTAATACAAATTTATCCAATCCTATACGATATCTACCATTTTTAATATCTTCTTCTTTCATAATAACGAGAAATCCATATTTTTCATTCCATGCTTTACCACACATTTCTTTAAATTTATCAAATGGCATATCCGCATTAACATGATCATTATATATATGCTTTAAATTTGTCTCATCTTGCTTAAAGATGAT
Organism: Neoaliturus tenellus; assembly: GCA_030545055.2. Classification (NCBI taxonomy): domain Eukaryota; kingdom Metazoa; phylum Arthropoda; class Insecta; order Hemiptera; family Cicadellidae; genus Neoaliturus; species Neoaliturus tenellus. The sequence continues at coordinate 128,807,610 of CM061535.1, forward strand.
CAACATATTTGCATTGTCTCTTATAAGTTGTTTTGGAATTTTACTGTATGTTTGACCAATATAAATGCTATCAATATTATTATGTCTTCCCATAGCAAAATAATTTCTTATAGTATCATGATTTTCACAAGAAACATCGTCAAATATAAAAATGGAAAATGGTTTTGCTTCACCTGGTTGCATTATTGTTTCACTAGCATTAAACTTGTAGAAATTCACTTCAGGTACACTTGCAAGTATTTTATCTAATAATTGATATTTTGGTTGTTGCAATGATTTTGAAAAAATATATATATTGTTAAAGCGTAAACCTTTAGGATTAGTTATAAGGTTAAAGACAACATTAGTTTTTCCACAATTTGAAGGACCAGTTATTAAACATCTTATAGTATTTGGTAGTAATTCACCATGTTTACCATGATTTAACTTATTATTGTCAACTGTCAATTCATCAATATTATTAATATTAAATCGATCTTTTTGTTGTACAATCTCCATCTTGTTTAAAGGTTAAACACATAATGAGCTATTTAATAACTATACCAAGTCTTTTGAAGGAATCCAAGAGTCTTCACTTTTATCAAATCCTAACCACCTAACTTTAACCATATCCTTTTTCCTTTGTAAAACCTTTTCAACAAGATATACATCACCAACTGTTGATTTTAACAACTCATGTCCATAGAATCCACCTTGAAGTAATTCACCCTTATTATCCTTTAAAATGTAAGTTTCAGGTATAGTTGGTTGCACTTTATAAATTGTAAATACTTCATTAGTCCAATTTGGCAGATATCTTTTACTAAATACACCTTTGTATTTGCTTATACGAACTTTATCATTAACCTTAAACTTTTTTGGTTGTAACTTTTCTATTTTTGGTGTTGTATTATTTTTGATGCGTTGTAATACAATTTTAGCATTAGCACTGTTTACTTGGATAGGTTTCATTCCAATGGTGCGATGATATTTGTTGTTATACTCTTTTATAAGTTGTGGTAATATGTCATACCACACATATGATCCTCGTTTTGAAAATTGTTTATACATAGCTCCTTTTAATGTTCTATTAAATCTTTCAATTATTGAAGCTTTAACTTCAGAATTTGTAGAATAATGATTTATTTTATATTTTTTCATCAAAGCTCCAAAATCTTTATTAAAATATTCTTTTCCATCATCCGTTTGTTAATGTTTAATTTTAAATTTATTTCTTTGTATTGTTGTCTCCATAGCTTTGGTAACACTTTTACCAGTCTTGTCCTTCAAGGGTAAAGCATCAGCTATTTTAGTAAAACAGTCTATAATTGTTAAAATATATTTAAATCCTTTGTTTAATTTACTGTGTGGTATCATTTCAATAAGATCAGCTTGGTAAAGATCATTCATTCCTTTAATGATTGTACTTCTTCTTGGAAATCTTCTTCTTGCTGGTTTATGTAGTTCATTTACAATCTTATCCTTTACACTTTCCATCTTAAAGTGTTGCTTGCACACTGTTTGTAGAAATACTGATCCATACAATGGTTTATTCTCTTATATATAGTTGAAATATAGGTCAAGGTCATTTAATATTAGTGTAAAAAAGAGGGAACATGGCATTGGGCTTGCCATGTCCCCTCTTTTTTACGGAAAGGAAAAAGGAAGAAGGTAAAGGACGAAGAATAGGTTTACTGGTCGATAGGGTTTAAGGAATAGTGGCCAAATGGTAGAGTATTAATTTTATCTTCTAAAATATGTCGCTTGTCGTCTTTGTAGCTTAATGCCCACTTTGTTTGTTTGACACTAAAAAGTTGGTGGTTATAACTTCTAATAGTGTTAAATGTTGCAGTTGTTTCAACATTTTGAAACAAACATCTTTTATAATGTTGAAACTGTACGTTCTTCTTTAGGAAAGATGTCTTTATTCCTTTAGCTTTTTTTGTGACTTGATATTCGTTCCTTTCATTTATGTACAGTTGAAATGAATAGAGTTTAGACATTAATGCTACAATTTCCATCATCGGCACACCATTTGTTTCATCTTTAAATTTTCCCAATACTTTTTTGTTTTTGTCATAGTCGTAATTTGGATGGTCCTTAGGATAATCGGAAAAATCAAAATCATCTTTATATACAAAGGTCCGTAAATCCTCATACATGTCATTTGTTTTAATCCAGTAAATAAGTGCATCCGTATCCATATATGCAATACCAATGTTATCTCTTCCATAATAATTAACCATCTTCTTATAATGAAACTCGTACATGTGTGTTTTAGAAATATCCAATATTGACATTCCAAGATATAAAGGACGATCCAATAGAACTGATTTTTTGTTCATAGAAATGACGACAAGATTTTCATTTATAATTACGGATGAACCAAAGTTTGGTTGTTGCACTAGTTTCTGTAATTTTACTGGATCAGTTACTAATTTGATATTCTTATGTTTCCTTTTGTTTTCTAAAGTCTTGCCAAATATTGCATTGTTCATCAGTTTGAAGAAATCTTTTTGAAAACTTGATGTAGCAGCAGCTCTTCTTCTTGTGTTGTTGTCGATGTACTGTTTCAGCCAACAAGATTGAGAGAATTGTAGTATTCGATTAATTTTTGTAATTTTTAATCCCAAGTCTAAAGCCTGTTGTATCATCCAATAATGTCCAACATACCTAGACTTATTGTTTAAAGTCATTAATAATTTTGGCCATCTTCCAGTAGGGGAAATTTCAGTCTTTGGAAGAAGTGGTAAATCGTAATGATGATCATGAAGATGTTCAGGGTATTCAAAATCGACGTCAAAAATGTAACCAGTTTCACCATGCTTTGGTATATCCATTATGTTTCCAATTGATTCTGGATCTATCCATTTAAAATTATCATATGGAAGGGGATTTGACATTGCCCATCCGTATAAGTTATTTGCATCGAAATAACCTAGAAATGTTGTTGGTTTTGATGCATCATAATCGGGCAGATACTTATTATTAGCCTTAACATGTCTGGTTACACTTTGTGTCAATCCCCCTCGAACTCCTGATTCTAATATTAAAACCATATCTATATCAGTAAGAAGTTGTAATTTACAATTTGTTTCTTTCAACATGGCTTGCCATGCTAGTCCAGGTGAAGTGTATGAATGAAGAGGGTCCAATCCATATGATGCAAAACACGTATTTCTAAATTCTTCCATTATATCACATAATAAAGTTACATCTAATTTAACATAAAAATCTGAATATTCTCCCAATGTTGTAAATCCTAATTCATTCCATACTTTACATGCATGATCATAATCCTCTTGAGATATGTCCATGTCGTATAGTTTACTTTTAAATTCTTCTTTTGGCGGAAGTGATGTTTCATTAAACTTTTCTAAACTGTCTATATAATCATATGGGAAAACACCTTTCCGAAGTACGAGATCCAGTTTGTCGTTACTTACAATCTTCTTTGTTTCAATAAAATCTTGTTTCCTTAAATTTTTAGAAAGTTTAGACAAACTCGACGGCATAAATCGGTAAGAGTCTAAGAATCTTAATTTGACATTTCCAACTGTTTTAGAGAAACTTATAAATTTTTCTGAAGTTTCAGCCAATACATCTATCGAACCATCGTCTCTTCCTAATTCAGGTATTATAAAATGAGCATCATACCCACTGAGGTTATGGAGAACCACAGGAATAAATAGTGGTAAACGATAGCTCAAATTACATTTATTACAAGCAGCACCCCTGTAATAACCTGTAAGGTGGTCATGATCTTTAACTTTATAATTGTCAATGGTAAATTCATTTTTACATAAGAAACAATGAGTTGCATTTTCATGTTGAATTTCCTCTTCTTCCTCCATCGGTTTCATTGGTATGATATTTGTATATAATCTTTGTACATTTTCAGCTATTAAATATAAATGGTCAAGAAATATTGTTTCCACATTTTCACCACGATATACTAGAGGTTCTGAAGTTAATCCATATTGGTTTAAATGTTCTTCTGATAATGTTGATTTAACCATTAAACAAAAACTATTTGGTTTATGCATTTGATATTTGACACTTTTTCTAGCTTCACAATTTTCATCTTCTATAGGAATTAGTGTTGATTCAAAATCAGCATATACAACTATAGGGATACGATATTGATGATGAACTTTTTGAAATGTAACAAATGCTCTGCTTTCTGAAGGTAAAATAATTTTTGCTTCATAATTATTGTTACATAATCTTTTGTGCTCTTGTAACCATTCCATTCCTTGTCTTCCTTCTCGTTGGAAATTAAAACATCTTTTGCAGATCAGCTTTTTGTTTCGATTTTTTGAAAGTTGTTTATTAACAAGAGAGTCAAATTTCTTTATATACACATAATGAGATACATCTCCTTGTGTTAGTAGTAGTAAATCTGTATGATCTGCTAGTTCTTCTTTAGCAATACGTAAAGGATAAACTTTATTTGAACTATCTAATCCAAAAACATTAATAGATGTGCCGGGATTTTTCTTCTAAAATTTTGATATATCTTTTAGTGATACAGGATAACTAATTCCTTGAAAGTTATATCTATATCTTTGATTTTCATAGTGCTGGTTTGGTTCATTACAATGATTTGGTACAAATTTACATGTCATCGCATATCTAAAACATTCGTTATCTTGATTTTTCACATTAACACATGATCTTGTATCCTCAATTATTTTTGGTAAACGAATATAACTAGATCCCATTAGTCCATATCCATGTTTATGAACTCTTATATTTAATCCTTCAATACTTATAAGACTCCACCCTGATCCTCGTCCTTCATGTTCCTGAATTTTAGTTAATATTTCTTCTATACATTTTTCAACTATTGAATCAATGTCTGAACTTCCTATGATAGTTTGATTTTTAGTTATAAATCCTCTTGGTGATAATTCTTCTTGTACATTTATAAACATAGCTTCTAGTAGTAATCCAAATTTGAGAAAATTCAATCTTTTTAATTCTTCTTTTAAAGTTCTACTGATGATTGGTTTTGCTTCTCTAATAAATTCTTCTAAGTTTAAATCTTCATTTTGAATCTTATGATGCATTACTACCTTTCCGGGTAAAGCTGATACTTGTAAATTTGGTAAAGTTGTTGTAGGTCTTGCTGTTATTTCATTTTGTTCTTCTTGTTCTTCTTGTTCTTCTATGTTGTTGTGAATTAGTTCCTTATGTATTTCTAACAGAATATCATCATTAAACAATTCCAAACATTTATCGCAATGATACATGTTTGGTGGTGTTCACTCTTCAAAATTTCGCCAATAAATGAAATGAGCTCTCCCTTTCCTTCTTTTATAATAGTTCCCCCACTACTATTTCATCTTCTTCTTCTTCACTTTCAGAAGAAAACAAACGTCTTGGACAAAATATTAATCTTCTACTAACAGATTCTTCATTAATATTCTCTATATGAATTGGAGTTTCAATATGTATTTCTTCATATTCAAATGATGACGAAGACTCTGATATTACTACATCCATATCCAAATTTTCATTCTCCACATCATTGGCATTTTCTTCTTCTGATGTTGTTACATCCACATCCATATCATTTATAGTTTCTACTTCTGAAGTTTCGCTATTATTTTCATCTTCTTCCATATTTAAATCCTCTAATTGAATTTTATACAATATTTCAATCATAGATTTCCTTGGATAATCGGTGTTGTCCACAGGAGCCATTTCCAGTAAATGAGGAATAACTGTTTTTGATCCGGCTTATATGATATTTTGCTAAGTATGTCAAGGTCATTTTTGATTAAGCGAGAACTGGGAATAGATCACTAAGCAGCATGATGATTCATTACTACAAAGTGATCTATTCCCCATTCTCTAAGAAGTGTCCAATCAATAACCAAAGTCCAAGTTCATTTTTTTGTTTAATTTAAGTCTTTTACATCTTCTTCTTTTATTACACAATTTATAGGTTCATTGTTCGATGTTTCAATATGTTGTTTTATCTTGTGCTCCAGCTCTTCTATTCTTGCTTCCTTTATCATTAATTCCGATTGTAAGTAACTGATGTAATCAGCCGCCATGTCTACCGTTCTTGATCTTATTTCTCCTAACTTAACACCAGGAATCAATCTCTGTAGTTTGTAAAATCTCAACCTTATTCTTGACTCTCTTACTTTAGCCATTTCTCGAAATCTTTGTTTTCTATCTTCTTCTTTGCTTGTGGTCAAGTCCATACTTCTGACAAGTTTACTTTCAGAGTGATTCCTCTACAGTAGGCTTCTCCTTTATACACTTTCCCCCACCATTTTCAATTTCCCCCACCCTACTAATGTAGGTCAAGGTCATCCAATATAACGCGAGAACGAGGAATAGAGCACTAAGTGGCATGTTAGTCCATTACCACAAAGTGATGTATTCCTTGCTCTCTATTCTACATCTACTTTTTTTTCATTTTACTATTTTATTATTTTTTTTTTGTTTTTCTTGGGGGGAATGAGTGTTTACTTTTTACAATGTTCATTCTTCTTCTCCAACTTTTCAATTTTTTCTAACAATTCCAACAAATATGCATTGGTTGCTTGCAAAGTTTGTATTCTAGTACATCCCACTTTAATAGAGGGAACTGTTAACTGTAATTTTGTAAATTCTATCCTTTCTTTCTTGCACCTTTCTCTCATGTATGTGTTTTTCCTGATTCTTCCTGATTGAGCTGATATTAACTTATTACAATCCAAATGGGTTTTTGATACTTTAAATACTGATGTACAAAAATTAGTTGATGTTGTCGGCTGTTGATTTTCATAGAAATTTTGTGTTGAAGTAATAGTTTGCTGATTTCCATAACAATTTATACTTGAAGTGGCCGGTTGCTGATTTTCATACCAAATTGAACTTGAAGTACTAGGCAGCTGATTTTCATACCAATTTGAATTTGAAGTGCTAGGCTGATGATTTTCATAACAATTTGAACTTGAAGTATTTGGTTGATAATTTTGATGCCAATCCACAGATGCCAATACAGGTGTTGTGGAAGGATGCTCCATCGTTGTATAGAGTGAATTCTGTTCTACAATTTTGCTGGTTTTATCTCATTTCCCCCACCAATAACTTCTACATTTCCCCCACCACAATAATTTAAATTAGATACCAAACTTCTAGGGTCACATCCAAATCTTCTTCTTTTAAATATTTTATAAATGCAGAGCTTTCTGATGTTACATTAGGTGTGTTTAAATATGCCATTATTTTGTCATGACTTTCTTCATTGTGAATATAGCAATGTACATTTAGCAACTTTTGATTATCTTCTTTAGACTTGACAAATCCTGCAACAGAGCTCCAATCTTCATATTTAATTTTAAAATGGCAAACTTCGAACTGCATGTTGTTTCAACAAATGCTGCAACAATATTAAAAGTCTCTTCAAACAGCCTACATTTATACAAGTTCTCCCACCACTTTATAATCCCCACTCTTTTTCTTCCCCACCTTCTTCATATGTAGAAGGGATATCATGATTTTAATGCACTATACTTAATAAATTCAAACAAGTTTTGTGCACAAATGTTACATTTTTTCTTGACTGTTTCAAATTTCATCACTTGGCCTTTTACAAGGTGAACTAATTTACCTCCATCATCTTCAAATTGTTCAAAGTCTAAAACAGATGCTTTTCCACAATCATGACACATTTTTGTTCCATCTTCAAAAATAAAAGCAAGATAAATACCAAATCCACTATTGTCCTTCTTAAATTTCATGACCATTTCACGAATTGGTTGAGGTATTTCACATCTATTTGATGTTATTATATAACGGTAAAGAAACCCATTATTGATAATTTGTTGTAAACACAAAACTAACAAGCTGTCCATAGTGTTAGACTTGTACTGAAAGTTATATCCATAACTATCTCTTTATATGCTCTTACCCCCACCACTTTTATGTAGGTCAAGGTCATCGGATATTAAGCGAGAACTGGGAATAGATCACTAAGCGGCATGTTATTACATTACCACAAAGTGATCTATTCCCTATTCTCTAAAAGGGGTGCTGATAATTTAGATTCCTAAAATTTCTTTTCCTTCTTCTTCACCTTCTTGAACAGTTGTATTACCAGACATGTGTGATATTAATTTCTTCAATTCTCGATTTTCCATTTCTAATCTTTTCAATTTTAGATCTCTTGCTTCAACTTGTACTTTCAAAAATTTGATATAACTTCCAGCCCAGTGGAGAGTTTTCAATCTTGGTGCTCCAAGTTCAATTCCTGGTATTTGAAATTGTAGTCTATTGAATTCCATCTTCATATCTTCTCGGTCTTGTCTTTCTTTTTCTAGTCGTTTTAATCTTTGTTTTTCCCTGAAGGAAGAAGTCGGTACATGATGAAACATTTTGATCAACAATTTCTTGAAGAGTGAGCTTCTACACAGATAGTCAACACATTTATCCATCAAATTTAAGTCAGTAGTGGGGAGATGCCAATGGTGGGGAGACGTCAATGGTAGGGAGAGTTATACTAATGTAATGGTTATTTCTACCGTTACACTCGCTCCATTCTCGAAAAGATATTTGTAATATGGTTCGGGATACTGTTCTCTTTCAGATCCCGCATGTTCTTGAATAAAGTTGAAAGCCAATTTTTTTGAATAATCATTGTGAAATACTTCCCTCACACAAACAAGAATTTTTTCTTCCAAAAATTTGACTTGAACTAATGGTATTTTGCTTACATCGTCCTTGTCCATGATAGGTAGCTTGTAGGTAAAAGTATTAGGTGGTAGTTTTTGTGGTTTATCCAGTAGAGAACAAAATTTCTTGTAAAATTTCTCCTCAATGTCTGGAAAACGATGTATATCAAACAGATTGTAGTATGAAGGATCAAAAGGTATTTTACGAAACATCTTCAGTCACTAGTCTCTTTAAGACTGATCTCCTGCACAAATATTTAACACATTTATAAACATTCCCCCACCAACTTTTAACTTGTGGTGGGGATATTTTCCCCCCACTACTTCTTCAAAATAGTGGGGGTACCTTAGTCCAATTCAGATTCAGATTCAGAAGACAGTAAAGGTGATATGGGTGATTCCAATGATGAATCCAATATAAATATTTCAATAGCTTCCTTAATTATATCTTCATCACTATCATTTATCATTTCTTCAAATAGTTCTTGTTCAATCTGTACCATTTCTTCCTCTTCCATCATAGAATCATTATCAGTTTCGTCATAATTTTCCTCTATGTTTTCTTCCTGTATTTCATTTGTGCTTTCAAAAACATCTTTAACTTGAGAATAATTAATAAATGGAGTATCTCTAGACAACATGTTTCTTTACTACTTCTTTTACTTCAAATAACAAACTATGTATCGCTTACTTAGTCTTATATATACTCCTACCCCCACTATTTTTGCAAAACAAAGGAATAGGAAGGGGGTTAGTATCTATTCTTCTCTATCTAGGTTATATTTCATTGCTGTCACATCTACTATAATTTTCTGCTCTTCAATTTTATTGCGAATAAATATTGTCCAAGGAAATAGTTCATTAATATTGTTAATTGTTACTTTTATACTATACAAAATTTCAAAATGTTCTACTAATGAAACAAAAACAATAACTCCTAGCTCATTGTTTCCCATAATTTTTTCTTCAATTTTTATCCGTAAGTTTGTTATTAAACTCCATATATTAATATCATTGGCTATAAAACCATCAAGTCTGGTAAGCATCTTGATGCTACAAGGTGTGGGTACAGACTAGAAACTTGGAGGTTCATAGCCTGCCTTTTTATCAATTTTAAAAATAGGGAGGGGGAAGGATTAAGGATTGGGAAGGGATAGGGTATAGGGTGGAGGAAAGGTAATTTTGTTATTACACTACTTGTGCAAGAAAATAGCCACCAGTGTCCACACCTTGTTCATAGCACTCCATCATAGATTGTGCCCATTGCAACATGCGGTCTCTGTCATTTGGTGTGACAAGGAAAGAATGACTATCACCATACAATATAAAAGAGTCAATTCGTATATAACATCCTAAATTTAACCATTTATTAGCTTCAACCAAAAAGTTTTCTATTGTATCAAATGGAAATTGTGGATCAATTGCTATAACTTTACGTTCTTCACTAAGTTCAACACTATAATCATCATCTTCTTCACTCTCACTCTCACTATCATTATTTAAAATGTCTTCAGGTTGTACAAAAACATCGGAAATTTCGGAAGAATTAAAATGGTAATTCACATTAGGAGGCATTTTTTCAAACAAATAATATTTTAAAAGGTGGAGAAAAAAATACAAGAGATGTACTTCACGGCACAAAGTGCGAGTACAGACTAGAAACCTGAAGGTTCATAGCCCCACTTTTATAAATTTTAAATATGGGGAGGGGGAAGGAATAAGGATTGGGAAAGGATAGGGTGGAGGTGGGGGAAGGGTAATGTGGTTATTAAACCACTCTTGCAACAAAGTACCCAACACCAATGTTCAGTTCGTATGATCTCATCACATCGTCCTGCCAAGTAAGAATTTGTTCTCGATCATTTGGAGTTAGAAGGAAGAAGTTACTGTTATTGTAGACAATAGGTGAACCAATTATAATGTTGAATCCTAAATTTAGCCATCTATGTGCTTCAAAAATAAATCTTTCAACTACATCAAAAGGAAATTGTGTTTCTATAAAATATACTTTGAATTGTTCATTAATTTCAATTTCATCTTCACTGTCATCTTCACTTTCATCTTCACTGCTATTATCCATGTCTTCTATTACATCTTCTTCATGTTCTTCAAAAGCATCTTCTTCATGATGTTGGAAACCATCTTCAGGTGGTTGAAAAACATCTGCATTTTCTGAAGGATTAAAATTTTCATTAAAGTAAGGAAGCATTTTAAAAATAAAGATATTAAGACTGGCAGAAACAAAGCAACAAGAGCGGCGAAGCAACAAGAGTGGTGGAAGAAACCAGAATGAAACACTAGCCATAGCCGGCGCGTCTTTTATAACGGTATGCAAATGAGAGGGGTTAGCAGCCGGCCATGACCGGTCATTGGCCCGGGAGGCAGGGGAAGGAGTGGGGGAAGGAGTAGGAGAAGGGGGGGGGGCTCCATTTTTTCGGGGGGGGGGGGGCTCCATTTTTTCGGGGGGGGGGGTCATTGACCTTTCAGATCCGGTCATTGACCCTAAGGAGTGGGGACGGACACAGAACCCTCCTTTGCCTACTACTACATAGATCAAACTAGCCATGTAGCAGAACTTATTTCTGCTAAGTCGCATGTAAGCTAAATAGCTTACATCCCTAAATTCAAGTCTTAGGTGGCCCTGAAAAGGGCCGTTTCGCTGGGTTTGGTGAACTGCTATGGAGCTTAAGGCACTTCAATGTTGTTTTCGAAATTGATTTCAGCAGGATCGGCTTCTATAAACTTGTACAAATTAATTGCACAAATATCGCATTTTTCTTCTTCTGGGATGATAAACTTGTATGACAAATAACATTTGTATTCATAAATTCCACCATCTAATGTAAAATCCAATAATCCATTTCCTATTGCAGCCGAACCACATTCTTGACACATATTTGTTCCATCCATAAATTTATACTGAAGATAATGAAAAACTCCAAAATTTTCCCTATAAAAAGAATACACTTCTTGACATAGTGTTAGTGGAAGGTTTCCATCTTCAAATGCAAGTTCCGCCAACACTATATTTGAAACTATCTGTCGCAAACATAACTCTAATAGAGTAGGCATGTTGCGGCAGTGGCCTCACGGATTGGAATGAAGACTCTGGAGTAGCTAGTATAACGGTTAGATGTAGGTAGACAACCGGTCATGACCGGCCATTCACCCAGAGGAATGGTAGGGGAAGGAATGGTGGGGGAAGGAGTGGTGGGGGAAAGGGGGGGGCTCCATTTTTTCGGGGGGGGGGGCTCCATTTTTTCGGGGGGGGGGGGGGTCATTGACCTTTCAGGTCCGGTCATTGACCCGAAGGAATGCAGACAAACACAGAACCATCCTTTACTCACTACTCACATGAAAGTAGGTCACGAGACTTAGAGTGTTAAAAAATAATGGGGGAGAAACACAACGCTATAACGCGTTGTGTTTCTCCCCCATTATTTTTTTTTAGCAACAATTTGGAAAAAACTAAGTGAATTTACTGTTTACGCCCCCACCTTGTAATACGATCCTTTTTATCCCTGAGGAGAAAGTCTTGAGAATCTAAAGTGTTAAATCTCTTCTCTTTACACAAATTCTCACAAACTCTAATTTTATATTTTAAGCCGTTACATTTTGCCAAAATGTGTTGGTGGTCAACAACACTTAGAAAAAAATATTTCAAACCTTTCTTAAGCCTCTCTCCTCTGACGGATATTATTTTAGGATTGTCTTCAACGGTGGGGGTTTCTGTCAGTTGTGGTTCAGAAATATGTTTCACGATATGTACACGGCAAAAACTTTCATTTTTAACACATTTCCTCCCACAAGCTGATCCTTTCTTAATTCCCTTAATAAGCATTTCAGGGCAAGTAGTGGGACGGCTAAATGCCCTACGACGCTCTTCTTGTAATGATCGAAATTGCTCTGAAGGAGCAGGTTTAGGGGCAGGTTTAGGGGCAGGTTTAGGAGCTGGTTTAGAGGAATTAGTTTTGTAATAGGTATGGTCTTCAACTGTAGCAAGTGGTGGGGTAGGAGGCAATGGTGATAGTGGGATAATGGGTGTACTAAGGTGATGAACAATAGTTTCAATGGAAGGGGTATTAAGACGGGGAACTGGCTTCTGCGGTGGCGGCATCATAGTTGATGGTGGTGCGGAGTCGTTTGAAGGCGAAGGTGAAGGTGGTGAAAAAATACTGCGAAGTCTAGAAGAGTTGGTTGGCGGAAGAATAGCTCCAGAAGTTGAAGGTTCAGATGAAAGCTTCTTCTTATACCAATCCGGACAGTTTTTCAAGCGAAGAGTTTTGTTTGATGCAGTAACAGCCGTAGAAGTCGAAGTCGAAGTCGAAGTCGAAGTAAAAGTTGAAGTGGTAGAAGTAGTAGAAGTAGTAGTAGGCACAGAAGACATCGTTATAACTCCAAGTTCACAGCCTAACGTCTGGAATCGGAATGAAACACTAGCCCCGGCCAACGCGTCTTTTATAACGGTATGCAAATGAGAGGGGTTAGCAGCCGGCCATGACCGGTCATTGGCCCGGGAGGTGGGGGGAAGGACTGGTGGGGGAAGGAGTGGTGGGGGAAGGGGGGGGGCTCCATTTTTTCGGGGGGGGGCTCCATTTTTTCGGGGGGGGGGAAGGGGGGGGCTCCATTTTTTCGGGGGGGGGGGTCATTGACCCTTCCAAAAGTGGGTCAAGGTCATTCAAGATTTATAATGATCCAAGGTGATGGGAACAGTAATACTGTTCCCACCACCCTGTTTGCCTAACGGTTCCCACTCCCAACCCACTAGTTACGTTCTGCAAGGGACATCGACGCAATTTTGTTTGGACCGTCCGGGTCTACCGTAACGGTCCGGTCCGGGTCTACCGTAACCATGAATTCCAAGGGAAACTGGAACACCTAATGCAGAAACGCAACTCTAACCCCACCCAAACTAATCCCACCCATCATATTCCTAAACAAAATGCAAAAAAAAGTCCGACTTGCGGATGTCCCACCCATTTTAAATGAAGTTCAACTGAACTTCTGAATTTACAGTTAATCTACCCCCTAACATCTAGCTGTAAGGCAAAACAAATGCACAAAACAAACATAAATTAGTAGTACCAACACATCATTATTAAAAACCAAATAATTCAACACAACCAAATACCATCATTATTCTTAAAATTAATACACCTTAATGCTAAATACCATCATTATTCTTAAAAATTAATACACCTTAATGCTAAACCCAACTTATAACTAACATCGCAATGCGCAAATTATTTCTTAAATTAAATACACCTTACAACTAAACACACACACACATACCACATTGCATTAAAAAACGCAACATAGTAGAAGAAGTTCAAATATATATAGGCCTACTATATATTTGAAACTTCTTGCTGAGTCGCCAACAACCTTTCGCTATGAAAGTTTGTTGGCAACTAAAGCAAAGGTATAGCTCCTATCGCTCCTCGGGTTTTCAAGGAGTGGGGGAAGTTGTTTCACTCCAGTACAGTGTTCAATCCAGTCCAGTTCACAGCAGTATAAAAGAAAGGTAAAGAAGTGGGGAGCGGCGCATGCGCAACAACACAAAACCAAGGTTTGAGGTTAGAATTATCCATGTGCAGTAGCGCTAAAGTGAGTAATACAAGACTAGGCGCATGCGCATAGCATAGACTCATTCCGATCCAGAGAAATTGTTGCATGCGCAGCAGGTTTGAGGTTAGAATTATCCATGGCAGCTGCCATATTTAGTCTGGTTTCACCACATAAAGTCAACAACCGGTGGTGACCGGCCATTGACCTGGAGGAGTGGGGGAAGGAGTGGGGGAAAGAGTAGGGGAAGGGGGGGGGCTCCATTTTTTCGGGGGGGGGGGAGGTCGTTGACCTTTCCGGTCGGTCATTGACCCCAAGGAGTAGGGATAGACACAGAACCCTACTTCTCTTACTACTCAAGTGAAAGTCGGTCAACCAGTCATTTGCTTGCCATCTGCCGCCATCTGGCTGGAGTTATTGCCTCTATAAAGGTGGGTAGTTTATCTCGCTACAAACATTCATTGCCTCGCATCCGCTCGGTCATCATCTCTCGTTAGTTTTATGTTATGACTACTTCACTTACTAGGTTTGAGGTTAGAATTATCCATGAAATAGCCTTTGTAAATTCTAACCTATAAAATTACTACTCTGGCTTTCTGTTTCAATTTCTTTTACACTTCATTTTATATCTCAGTCTTCTTTTAACTTCTGAACTTAACACATCGATTATAATGACTGCACAATGTTTAAAATTAAAGCTTTTGCGAACACAACACATATTACGAAGTACTTCTAAACCTTCAATTTCAAAGTGTAAAACTAATTTAAATAGAGTTAGGAAGAAGTACAGTTTTAACCCATTATACTGTTCAACAACTTCTCAGGTTAATGTTGATAATAGTGTTATTTACGACATTTTACGTTCTATGTTACACTTAAATAACTTAGAACTTGTTACACCTATCGACTGTGTTCAACAAGTTTTTTTATTTTACCCCCACCATTCCCTATATAAGGGCCCCGACAATAATTCCTACTTCATTATCTTCTATGCTCTTCAGCTAACAACATCTCCACTCTAATTTACACTACAATAATAATGGAAACCAACCAAGAAAATGTTCAAGTTCATGAAATATCATCAACAACTCATCCAAGGGAAAATCCTTCTAGAAATTCAACTTCAACAACTCCTCAGAACCCTGTACAAGTTCCAGATGTATCTTCTACAACAATAAATGATGTAGAAGCTATTCTTCAATCCCTTGTCGGTTTCGACTGACCTGTATGATGATCACCGATAAACTGAACTCTTAGAGTTCAGTCTTTTTTAAAACCCCCTCCATATGACCTTGAAGCAATTATCCCCTCTCCTTTATACACTAACTCCTACTTCAAAAATTAACACCATCTCCTCACCCCTTCTCCACCCCTTCATTTGATTTAGCCTCTCCCCACCTAAAGCTATATGGCATAGCATATGGCGGCAGCGACTGATTTGGCAGCTGGCCGATGGCAGCTGGCCGGCAGCGGCTGGCAATTGGCACGACTTCCGTTTTGAAAGTAACCAAACCCCACTACTAAAAAGGATAGCAGAAGAATACCAAATGCTAAATAAATACTGCTTTAATTATTCTTTAATTATGTCCACTTCCTTTGCTGGTTTGAACATTTAATAAATTTCAATTAGTTTTCGCTAAGTGTTCCTCAGCATCCAAAAAGCAGTCCAATAATAGATATGTCCATGTTCCCCTTCCCCCTAAAATATCGAATTGTTGGGACTTATATAACTTTTTCTCTGGTCAAATTCCTCGGGCTGTTCGGGGTCAGTTACATAGTGAATAGTGGGGCAAACGATTGACATGGAATACAAATTTGGTCTTCTAGTTGCTTTTCTAATGTTTTTATAAAGAATAATACATATTTTTGTAATTTAACACTTTTATTAAACTTTTTTTACTTTGGATGGTCTAACTTAACTGTGTAGTATTTCCGTGATACTGGTTAGGATGTAGTATAAGCAATTTAATTGAAAGATCAGCTACAAATGAGTTCTTTAAAGCTATGTTAATATTTTTGACACTGTTATCGCCTGTCATTCGCTGTATATATTTGCTATTATTGTGTTTTATCAAATTTTAGGAAGTCTTAACATAATCTCAACAAAAGAAAAATATTTTTTAATTAGGAAACAAACACGTCAGGATTTTTCCACGTATTGCGGTTGTTCTTTATTTATTTTTTGTTATGTAATCTTCTTCGTGTTCTACTGCAAGGAAAGGTATAAATTGCCCATTTCATTGGAAAACTTCCGTCAACAAGCTCTGTAGAGGTCAGATTTAGTCATCCAATTGTTTAAGAGAATTAACGACATTCTTGCTATTCTTCCGCTAGTTGATGCTATTTTTCAAGAAACCCAATCGAATTGGGATTCTCTTCACGTGAAATTCTCCGGATGCCACTTAAGGTATTAAAGTTCTAGGAAGAGAGAATAAATATATACCATTAGCTTGTTGGAAATCCTATGTTAACATTTTGTACTGAAAACATTGAAGACATTGTGGAGATTACGTTTTATTATTAGTTTTTATCAGTTCAATTAGTTTTTCTCAATTAGTTTTGGTGATTCAGACTTCATTCATCCCTTTGATGGCCATAAATTATACTTACTCTCCTCTCTTTTCCAAATATATCAGATATAAAACATATAATTTATTCTTTTGAGACTATAATTAAAGTGTAAATTCTCAAAACTACTCTCCTTTTGCAATAGACTGCCCGCAAGGCATGATGAAGTACTGAAATAATACGATAACGATGATAAACCACGTTTATAAAGATTCACATTCAAGGTCATGAAGGTCGTAAACTTTACAAGGAAGTCAAAGACGAATTACGCTGATTATTAGACTACAATGTATTTAAAATCAAGGATTGTGGTTTCACGTTTTCCTTCCTCGCTATGTATTATTGCGTCGACCAATCTACCTTCAGCAACTAACTTCATCTGAGATTACTATCCATATTGTTAGTGTTGGGTGCAGATCGATAATATTTGTTTTTTTCTAACCTGAATTAATTTGAAGATTTTAAAAGGGTAAATCTTTTAACTTGTTAAACTGCTCAATTTGTTTATCCTATTGGTGTTGATTTTCTGTGGAACCTAATAATCTACAATCAACATTAGATTTGACTATAAATCATTAAAAGTATTTAATCGGTGTGTATCTAAACTTTATTTCATAAATAAATTAGAGCAAACTAGGTATTTTAAAATACAAAATGTGCATAAGTGCACATAATATAAAATATATGTTGTACTTACGATTAACACAAATAATTGCATTTTTTCATAAAAATTTATTCCGAGTGAAATTAAAAGTTTAAATGTAGTCTACTAGTATATTGTTTTAACAACAGTGAGCAAAACATTAAAAAATACATTCTTATGATCTTTTAATCATTTTTATAAATACCTAAAGATGAAAATTTTCATGACACGAGTAACTTTATACCATAAATAATTGTTTGCAAAGGAATTTAAAAAGTCGCGGAGTACAAAAAAATATGGTAACACTTGATGACAATTATTAATCATCACAATTGACAACTTTTGATTCAGATAAGGATTTTATTGCAATTTATTAAAACTTACATATTCACAAAATTTGTTTGTATTGTAAAAGGTTAACTATAAAGCTAAAGACTAACTAAAGGAGTTATGGAGATTTCTCTATTAAAATAACCTAAATTTGCATTAATTATAATGCAAAATCTATGTTTTTTTTTTGCAGAAAAATCCCAATAACTCCGTTATTTGTTGTTAGATCTTTACAAACTTGGTATCATTGTTTAGATAATTTAATTAGTGAACTTTTTGGCTGAAATAAAATTTTGAGAAAATTTGTCGTTTATGCGAAATTTGAGTTTAAAATTTTAAAATGGCCGCCATTTTTAAAATAGACATCGAAAAATAATAATTATTTTTCTGGAAATAACCATTATTGTGATTAAGGTCCATGCCAAATATGACGTAAATCCATCAATTCATTACGGAGATAAAAATTATTACGTGTAAAAAACAAAATGGCGGCTAGTGGCTAAACGAAGGATTTTAGGACATATGTTAACATGGATTTTTATTTTATTTTCATGTGTAGAATCAGCTACACATTTTTCTGCACTTCGTCGTGAATCACCCTGTATCAGTTTGTAATATGGTTTTTGAGTGTCCATTTCCAACTTTACAACTTACAGTAAATTAATTTACTGTAAGTAAATACGAAATGTAAACAAACACGTACACTGCCACGGCCATCTCTAGTACTAGAGAAGCTGCTCACTGCTGACAGAATGGTCAGCAGGTGAGCAGCAGCTACAGCTGCTATTAGTAAACAATGAGTAACGAACCAAATACAAGTAACAGCTGACTGTGGCTCATGTTCTTTTTAATCTCTCTTTTAATGTTATTCTTATGTAACTAACTTTAGCCCCGTGGTACGAAAAAACTTGAGTTTTCCTTAGGTAGAATAATTAAGTATTCAACTCACATAGGATAGAAATTAGTACTTTACTACTCTATTCCAAGGAGTAAAATACGGAGAAAGTAGGTGGAGGAAAATTTTACTTTTCCATTTCTAACGATATAAAGGTTGGCCATAGACCCCTCGAGCCCTGTGTTTATTACAACAATGATATCTATCACCAGAGGACTAGCATTACATAATCAAAACTATTCTCATTAACTATTACATTACAAAACTATTCTCAACTCAGTAAATTCCAGTAATTCTATTGTTTTATAATAAATTTAAACTATTCTTTATATATATTAAAAACACATTATAAATCGTTTAGCCTACTTCACTCTTCTTTGGATCTCTAACCTATTATACATTGATTATGATAAAGTAGTTGGTTTGGTTATGATAAAATAAACAATATACGGTACCGTTATAAGAAGATCTTATAATTTTGAAATCTGATCGTTTTGAACAGTTTCACCCCTGACACTTCTTTTCGTGGCGATAATCTTCCTTGTGATCTATTTATAAAATAAAACTATTTTTTTAGTACAGAATTTAAATTAATGATCAAATATTTATTGATGTATACAGATGCATGAGTGACAATCATAAATTAATTACAGGTATCAATAAAAACGTTATCAATGGGTTTCAGTGACGATAGTTAAGAGATATCAGGTCTAACAATATAATAAAACTAAAATACTTCTAAGGTAGCTATTTGAAGTTTCGTAACTAGGCTCAGCTGCCTTTGGTAATTTGGCTCCTGTTTGAATTAATGACCCTGAAATAAATAACCAGCTGGTCTTTGTTATTAACAAAGCTACACTAATCATAATATTTATCACTTCATATTCACCTTAAAATACACATCAGAGGGTGTCGCCTTCGGTGTCAGAAGCAATGCTTCAGTGTAAGATTCTATTGGACCACGAAGTAGGTATATTACTAATGCAATGACGAGACTTCGAGAATACACTAACTTGATCTGATTAACAAAAATCATATGGAGTGAAAATCAACATAACCATATTGAATAATCCATCACTTGCATGGTCTAACCTAAAACATATCCAGTTCAATTTACCCTAATTAATTTTTTAACTTTCCAGTATGTCGGCAAACTTTGTATATTTTGATTGTAAAAATTGTTCTCTAAGCCAGTTTTCTCTTAAACCATTAAAAACTGTGCACGTAAGAAGACATCAGCAATGGCTATAGATTGTTTACAGTCACCACTGAATTCACAATCCAAGCGATCACGAATACGGCCACAACATCTTGGAAATTGACTGATTATTTTTTTATATTTAAGAAATAATTTAGAGCAACAACAACACTTTTATTTGGCATTAACAGTTTCTTGAAGTAATTTACTAGAGTGTGGTACCGTAGTCGAGTGATTTTTCTGGACCTAAACACCCAGAGAGGCTATTATAACGATGACTACCTACAGAGGAACATAGTAGTTGCGCACTTTGCTTTTCGTCGGTCAATCCTTTCATTACATA
Source organism: Neoaliturus tenellus (assembly GCA_030545055.2). Classification (NCBI taxonomy): domain Eukaryota; kingdom Metazoa; phylum Arthropoda; class Insecta; order Hemiptera; family Cicadellidae; genus Neoaliturus; species Neoaliturus tenellus. Next base: position 128,827,806 of record CM061535.1, read on the forward strand.
CATGATAGTTTTCAAAACGTTCTAAGTAACTAGAAAACTCCTCTCGTCTGGCGGCGAAGAGTTGAATTTGCCATGTTTGATGACTGATTTGTTTCTCGGAATCTTCCGGTTGATGCAATAATTGCGAGTTTTTTCAGTAAAATGAAAAATACCCACGTCGCAGTAGACCTGTGTACTCAGCGAATTTCCATAGGAATTTGATATTTCATATTTTATATACTAGAGTGCAGCACCCTTAGGCCTACACTAAAACAGTCTGAAAGTCGAGTGAGCAAAGCGAAAGAGCTCGCTTTGAATATAAACAATCCTTTTGCACTGAAGTTTAGCGTACTGTCCGTTACTGATATTACTACAAAAATTGTCGTTGTTTACCTAGCAAATGCTCAGCCTTCAGGTGCTTTACCGTAAATAGACTATATCACAGGAAAAATAAAAAAACCAAGCGTCTGTAAAATTTCAAAAGTTTCCTACCAAACTAATTTGAACTATCTCTAAAATGCTTAGTTTAGTGAGAACTATATGCGGTTTGCAATCAATTGTTTCATATTAAATTGCCGGTTTCTACATAATCAATTTTACTCCGACAATAAATGTCATAGATTGTGATTAAAGCAATTCTATGTTTTATAACTGACCATACATGCGCAGTAAATTATTGGAATACAATAATAACTGACTAATTATAAATTATGGGTTTTAAGTTCAGGTAATATTAGCAAAGAGTAGGTCATAAAAATATTGTGTTAAAAATGTAAAGATAACAAATTTATTTTACCGTAATGAGGAATTTTAAAGTTATGACTTGATTGTGAAATCCTATTATATTAAACGAGAGAGTTTTGTAGTGGGGTATGTCGCTGGAAATTATTTCGCAAAGTTTAAATTCTTTGTTTAGAGTTTAAATACTTTTTTACCCCGATATTCTCGGGGAGGATCGAGTTAAAAAAAAAAAAAAAAAAAAAAAAAAAAAAAAAAAAAAAAAAACTACCTCTCATATCATGGGCTATCAAGGCAAGGACTGAATTCCAGGATCTTAACCTCAAACCTTGGGTTGTAGGGAAAAATTATACTTCCTCATTGTGCAACTTAAATACTCAGGAAACCGTCTTTTATTTTGTGGATATTTGTGCGATTTTGTAAGAAATTAGAAATATATGGTTCAAATAGAGAGTTTTAAGAAAATCAGATTTTAAAAATTAATTAAATGGTGAGAATTGGCGGGATCTGAGTTATAAAAAAAGTTTGACATTTTAGATGGTAATTAATTGCAGAATTCAATGTTTAATATTGTATAAGTAATTGCTATTTTATAAAGTTATTTAAAAGAAAAATAAAACAAAGCAGTTGATTGTGATTAAGGGATTTTCTCGAGAGAAACTTGAATTCCTTTTTTAGTTAGTTTTAGTTGGTAAATTTTGTAAGTATAATTGTGTTATCGATCAAATTATTTCTTCATTTTGTTTCTAAAATAAAAACCACACTTAGCGCTTTTGTATATTTTTATAAGTAGTGACTTAAGTATTTTTATTTAGTCTACTTTAATGTAGCCAACCCAACAGACGGTCTACAAAAGGCTATTGTTGTGCAGCGAGTAGGTTAAGTTCCCTGCGCGAAACTTAGGCTATGCCATGTTAACTTTTTGATGAAGATAAAGTGTTTTTATTTTTTATTTCATTCATTCATTTAAAAAACTACCTATAGAAAAGGGAAGACTGGCGTGCTCTGACGTCTCACCCTTACATAATTAACTTCAATGCCACTTTAAACCTTTTGTAACATTTTACAACATATTTATAGAGCGAAGCTCGGCTCCCCGGTACTACCTTTAAATATGTTATAATTTTTTTAAATTAACCTATTCGCTTCAAACCCCTAACATTAAAATTAATTTACATTAATTTATCTAAGAGTTATATAAATTTGCTTTCAATAAAATTGTCCTCGAAAAATAATTGTCTTTACTTTATTAGAAAACCGGTGACTCAATCACAAATAAATTAGTAACCAAGCAGTTAGTGATTTACATTGCCCTTCAATATAAAGGACTTGCGTGTCCAGCTATACCAGCCCTTGAATATCTTGGTCTGCAACTGAACACTGTATTTAACATGATTACAGTCCCAAGGATCTCTAAACTCTAGCGAGTTTACAGTTATATAAATTGATTTCACATTTATTCATTCCAACGGACATCTCTATTTTTACATTAAATCATTAAAACATGCGTAACACAAGACGACTTAAGAGGGGCCTAAAGAGCCGCTCTCAGAACGTCATGCAGTGCTTCACCTGCTTCAATTTTCCGAGTTTAGTTTAGGTCCAATAAAAGTGAGAGGGGTTTTTAATGGAAGATAAAGACTTGGGCTATATAATGTAGATTTTAATTTATTATGCTTTCAAACCATATCGAGGTATAATCGATTAAATTTGGTCAAAGTTGGATCAACTTTGATCCATTAGACCTTGATACGGATAAAAAATATAAAAAAATTAAAAACTACATTAGATATCTCAATTCTTTATCTTCCATTAAAAATTACTCCCACTTTTATTGGACCTTAAATAAAGCTGAAAAATTAGAGCAGGTGAAACACTGCACGATGAATTTTGACCACCGATACTGACAGCCTCTGTCAGCAGCCGCTGAAATTGCTGAGCGAGCAGGCTATGGACGTATCCAATGAATAGCTTTTATTGTGATTCATACTTGGCTTTAAACTACCTATTGAGTTAGGTCGCCATTTCAATAAAGGTATTAAAGGTATTAATTAAAAGCCTACTTTCCGCGGCCAAATCTCTTTTCTCGCCATCGTCTACCTGAGTCTTGGGTCTCATACATGCTGAATTGTAGCAGTATTTCTTTATCCACAGTGTTTTACACCAAATACTATAGATAACCTATTGCTTCTCGTCCACTTGGACTGGCCCTTTAGTCTCCTCGTAAGTGCTACAGTGTTGACAATAGAGAGCCAATATCAATTAAGAATATAAATAACACTAATGAGAAAACAGTGACTGAATATGAAACACCCGTAATATGTAACAGTCTAGTCTAACAACAGTAAAGTAACGATGAAATATAAATAATAAATTTATAACAATTATGAGAATAATTGTTAACTCTGAGTTGTACGTTTTAGAATAGCACAAATTTGTATATTCTATATATAAATTACTTCTCCGTATATCCTTTTTTTTAGTTCGAGTCAAGAATTATTCTGTTTGATAAAAAATCTGGTTTCTAGAGTTAAGTGTACGTAACGTTATTCAGTATTAAATTGAAATAAAATGCTAATTATTGCTAAGATAATTTGACAGATAATGAATTTTCCTTTAAAAATATCACGACCAACTTTTAAGTAATCTAAAAGTAAATCTTGCAGCGAACTTTATTAATGTAGATTGGACTGCAGCCATCTCTGTGTGTTTAAATGAGGATAAACTCAAAATGTATAAATAGTTTTAGATGTAATAATAATGATAATGTAAAATTTGTAGGTTTAAGTGTCCAATCAAATATTAAATGGGATTCTCATATTGATTAGGTATGTGCAAGAGTGTCAAGGATTATCTTTATGTTAAGGAAACTTAGGTCCTTTGTGAACATGGATGTAGGCCTACTAAAAGCTGTATATTTCGCCCATATTGACAGTCATCTAAAATACGGTATCATTGTTTGGGTTCACTCAAGTAGCTTAAGAAAACATTTAAAAATAAAAGAGCAATAAGAATAATGTTTAATGTTAGTAGTAGGACTCATTGCAAATCATATTTCAGAGAACTTAAAATGTTAACTGTTATTTCACTAAACATTTTAGGTTGTTTATTGTATCTCAAGACCAATTTAGATGATTTTTCTATTAATAGTTTTATCCATGACCATTTTACTAGGCAGCATACATGTCTTAGAGTCCACCAGTTTAACTTTGTGACTACAATTAACAGTTTTTGTGAGTTTGGTAAAAAAATGTACAACTTGTTACCGAGCAGTATTAAATGTCTTAGTATTAAGTGTTAAAAAATTCTATTGTGTTAATGGTATGTAATTTAGCTGTTTATGGCGTACAAGGATTTGTGGATCATTAATTATTTATGAATATTACGTATAATGTAATAATTTGAAAGATCACTTTCTTGAATACCTGTGAATCACTGGACGATCGATATCCAAGCACTTGTATAATTATTTATATTAGACCTATAAACAATTTAAGCCATATTTTTTAGTTTACTAGGGCCGTTAAACTACCTCCGGAATTCTATCACCAGCAAAAATACCCACAAAAATCAAACTCGTGACCACAGAGACTGAACCGTTAATGTCTTAGTAAATTAGTCTTCAAATAAACTCTATAAAAATGTTTGTACCACTTATTTTACTCTTGTAGTCACTTGAAGACCTAAGACTGGGACATATATTACTGTTTCGTTTTGAGGCCCCTAGAAGCAGAAAACGCCGTTCGTTTAAATAGTATAGAAAATAGATGGATATTACCCTAGCATACTTCACGAAAAATCAAGATCCTTCCAAAAGTGTGATAAAACATTTATGTTTCTATAAATCTCATTGAACCTCTTATTTTTATTGGTCCAAATAATTGTTTATTACTCGGATGTGTTTATGTGTAAGAAAAACATATAAGTTATATTACTTATTTATCAACATACATTGATAGATACTGGGGTTGGGCTACGCAAATAAAATAGGCAATTTTACTTTTATTTGATTGGTATATAATCAGTGAAGAAATTGTAAACAAATAAAAAATTATAATATGGCTATGCATTTTCTTACTATACAATAAACCAAACGGAATATGTAATGCTTACAAATCATCTTCTTATTATAATTCTTACTTAAAAACAATGTTGGCCGTCCTTATGCAAACCCTGTAATTAAATCCATGTTAAATTTTACACATTTATCCAATTTTTCCGCGAGACAAGGGTTACAACTAACCATGAGAGAAGACCGGTTCAGGAAAGTATACTAATACTCGGTATATTCAGATGGATTTTTACTCATGGGGGGCACTTTTTTGGGGGTAGAATTAAGTGGTTAAAGTTCCGAGGGGGGGGGGGTAGAATTCTGGGGCTAGAGTTCTAAGAATAGTTTTATGGGGTAGAATTCCGGGATTACAGTTCCTAAGGGTAGTTTTCTGGGGGTAGAATTAAGGGTTAGAGTTCCGAGCGTAAATTTCTGGGTGTAGAATTCCGCTGTTAGATTTCTGGGGGTAGAATTCTGGGGTTAGAGTTCCGAGGGTAGTTTTTTTGGCGGTAGAATTCCGGGATTACAGTTCCTAAGGGTAATTTTCTGGGGGTAGAATACCAGGGTTAGAGTTCCGAGGGTAAATTTCTGGGTGTAGAATTCCGCTGTTAGATTTCTGGGGGTAGAATTTCGGGGTTTGACAAAAAATGAACATGTGTTTATCACTATACGGTTCTACCTCATTGGTGGGGAACTACTGTATCAGCCGGCGCCGCCAGCCTAGTCTGGGGGCGAAAGACCCTTAAGACAGGTTAGGTAGGTATAATCAACACAGTAACTATATTTAAATGATTATTACCATTATTTTGCTCACTGGTTTCTCGCCACAGCTAAAATTTTACATATTTAAAACTTGTTTTATAGTGTAAATTCAAGTTCAATTTTCAGGAAGTCTAACAATCTTACTAAGAGCCAAACCAATTGTAAGGAACTACAACCCAACATATATCAGAAAAGCCTTTCAAACCATGTCAAAAGTTCAACTCTGGCATTCATTCCAGTATTCCTCAAACCACTGGAGAATTCAACTCAGCATTCCAAGTGATCTGGAATCGCCACCATACCAGAGCTGCGTCCCGTTATACGCTACGGCGCGGCGGAGCCCCTGGACATCGACATGGGATAACATCTCGGTCCATCTCATTAGTGGCATTTAAATGAGCCGCTATCCTAAGACAAAGGCGAGAAAAGAAGAAAAACACGAGTTCCGAGATGTGCAATTAGGATTAGCAATCGCTATCTCTCTCACTAATGACGACTTGGCTCGCGAGGCCGCGAAACCTGTCGGGAAATCCTACGGCTATATTTTTTATACTCTTTGTAACGTCATTCTTATAACTTGAAAGGAAGTTGTTTGAGATCCCTCCCCCCCCTCGTCGCCGCCCTCCGCTCTGGATGATGCCGCCAGTTTTGACCTAGCCACCGGTAGATGCAGGTGAGTTTGTTTGTATTTGTCAGTCACCGGTAAGATCTGTTTACACAATTTGTAAAGACATAAAGCGATAAAATTGGAAAATTTTGAATTATATCGTGTTTAAGCATCTAACGCTCCTCTTTAGTTAAAATTTCACGTTTTATAATTTAATGTAGAATTGATAAGTGTTCTCGGGAGTGCTTTTTATACAGTTGTGGCTTCTGGTGATTATCAATAAATGCAATGTAAAATGGAGTGTAAAACGGAGACAAGATTACTGGATCATTGGAGTTGAGCCCTGACATTTAAAGCTAGGAGTTCGACAATAAATCACTTTTTTACAATCTACAATTTACAATTACACTCTATTTACAGTTTGCTAAAAAAATCCGATTGAAATTTACCAATTTGTCCTGGCATCTATGTACTTGTAAGACACCTATAGTCCATGATAGAAAAAATTCTAAACTATAATTATAACTTGACTATTGTAAATTTGGAATGCAAAATATTGATGACTACATGTGTGTCAAGTATATCACTATCAGATCAAACTGTGAACAAATAAAATAAATTGTCACTCACAAAAGTGATTTATAGGCTACATGGTCATTCTAGAGAGAAAAGAGCTCGATTTGTTAGCAAAGTAACATTTCGTCAACTCAATACCACGGGCGTGCTGACTTGGGGAATTGTATGTATTAAAAAAATCATTTGGTTTAAACAATAGTTAGTTATAATTCACACAAATCTGTAAGACTGTTGCGTCTCCGTAAATGTAAGTTGTCTTTATTATGAGTTTTTATTGTAAGTATTCGTAAATAAAGACTAAGTAGTTTAATGAATATTATTTTATCTCTTAGAATATCAAGGATTATCACATTATCCCTCAATATACTATAAAATACTTGTAACAATAAAGTAATGTTTAAAATTAGGTAAACTTAATATATAAAAAGACAATAAGTTGAAGTGTTATTGCAATAATTAAAAAACTTATAAGGAGAAAAAGCAAAATGCAACCGTGAAAATTTTTGTAATACTTTAGTTATAAATTATTGGTATAGTAATTTATTTTAAAAAGTTGATTCAATAATCCCAATTAAAACTCAATAATGCCAGAATATAAACAGTAATATACTATTTAGATTATTTTGTTTTCAGTTAACGCCACAAAAATAAATGGCAAGATATTCTATTAATGCGGCAATACTCATTAACTTAGTTCATTCTATTCACATTTAGATTTATTTTCAAGTTATTACAACCACTAGGCCTACAAATAAAGATAGCTGTACAAGTAGGTTGATAAAATTAAGTCTAAACTTTAACTTTAAATTTTCTGTAAGCAATTTATTGTTATTTTATTAAGTTTTTACTATAAGTTGGGGTGTTATCGTATATCAGATCTGATTTCTTAATCGATTTTTATGCTTACTTCGAACAGAGCAATCCTGTTCATCAAATAAAACAATCTAGTTGAACAACTGATAAGAGGTCATAGCAGCACTAAGAGCTTGTGAAAAAGGTAAAATTACAAATAAAACTATCATCCATTAATTTGCTTTAGATAGAGATTTGTTGATGTAATTAACTTGCCTTTCGGAGTTGGGGGCCTGCCCATACCCAGACGCACACTTATTGGGACCCAGACAGTTTAGTGAGGGGCAAGACAAATACTTCCTTAGAACTGTATTGTTGCGGGGGCGTGTCAGAAACCATAAATTATAAATATATAAGTAGTGGGGTTTGCCCACTCCTGGTCCAGGTCAAGGTCAGCGGTTGTAACTGTTGTAGGGGTAGTAGCGGCTGGGGTTTTTTTGACAGTGATGGGTGGGTTTTGGAAGTGGGTCAAGGTCATCCGGAGGGGTTTTTAAAAAAGGTGAGCCCCGAGGGGTTAGATTGAAGGTGGGTAAAAATTTATTTAATCAAAGAAAAGTAGTGGTTTTATTTGAGGAGGTGTTGAAGTGTTGTTTACTGGTGATGGAGTGGTAGACGCCAAAGGTGATAGCGATGAGAAGATAAAAACATACTATCCACAGTACGCATTTGAATAGTCGTAAAAGCTGAATCATTTCTTGTTGATTCTTTATTTCTAATTGTAGTCTGTTGATTTCGAGTTTGAGTTTATCCTCTTCCAATTGTGACGTAAATGAAAAATCATCCATCATCTTCGTGTATTAAATGTGTGCAGGTAAAAATGGGAGCGGTGTTGATGGTGAGAAAGTTGGCGATGAAATGAGAAACAGAGATAGGGACAGGTTATATATTACTGTAAAAATGGTGGGGGGTAAAGAAAATAATTGTAGTCGACTAAACATCATTATTAGCTATGTCGGGTGTTGCAGCTTTGGAAGATGGAAGACTATTATCTGGCAGCTGTAAAACTTCGACGTCTTCGCTTTCCATGTTTTCGTAATCAGAAGAATTGTAGGAAACTTCCACAGTGATAGTAATGGTGTTATTTGGAGTGATTATTAGATCACTTAAAATTTGAAAAATAGTTTGTAATTCTTCTTGTGATTGAATAAGAAAAGTACATTTACTTGTTGTTAAAGGAGAGGAGCTCATTGTTCGGAAGTTAGCAAACAAATGGTGAGCGATGGTCAGAGGGTTACTTATATGTGGGCAAAGGTGGTGGAGGGGGAAGTAGAGGAGTGGGGAAGGTAGAGTGGTGGGGGAAGGTTGATATACCCATATGCGAACCGGCGGCCAGAGCATTTTGCCGCAAAACCCCATTTGGGTAGGTCATGGGTGGTGTGTAGAAATAAGCATTAGCTGTAATATAAATTAGAAACACTAATAATTGTTTTAAATCAAATATTAAGTTTACTTTTAACCAGAGTTTGCATTTCTTGTTCCTCGTTGTCCAATTCAATAATTTTAATACCATGAGTTGTTTCTTCTTCTTCCCCTGCACTGTTGGAAGATGACGATGATGAAAATATTCTGGTAGGATCCACATATTTTACTTTGATTTTGATCCATCTTAAAGGATACTTATCCATAAGTGTGAGTAAGTTGTGAAATAGAGTTTCCATCTCATCTCTTTCGGTAATTAAATGTTCAAAAGAAATAAACCTGTCACCCATGTTGTTGCCAGTCAGAGTAATGAAATCGGAATGAGAAATGTATTGAAGGATCTGTAGAATATATGTTGGTGGGGACAATTTCAAGGTTAACCGAATGAAATTTTAAAAAAGAGCTGCAGTCAGTGACTACAGCTATAGATCTGAAGCTTCAATAGGATGAGAAGACCAATCTGATCTGTATTTGCATGCATTTATGATGCATGTACAAAAGTCGTCTTTATAACATGCATTACACTCTCGGCAATTAACAATTTTTTCTGGATGAAATTTGATACATCTCTGGGGACAGCAAGTGTGGAAGTATCTTGATTTATAAATTTTAAAGGTTCGCAATTCTGGTGGTGGTAGTTGTTTTGTCTTGCATTTGCAGTAACAGGATCCGAAGAATTCACATTTTCTACAAGCTAATCCGTCTACCATCCATCTTCCTATATCGGTACATTTTTGTTCACAACAATAGCGTGGTTTGTACTCGTCTTTCTTGTTTTCCATGTTGACGCTTCTAAGTTTAGCCAAGAAATGAAGGTGTATAGTGTAGGATAGCATGTTTTATAGATTAGAAAAAGTGGTGGGGGTAATCTCAAGGTCATCCAAATGGAGTTTTAAAAAAGAACATCTTACAAGTGTAAGATGTATTTATTTAGGATAGTGAGTTTTCATCCTCTTTTTCTTTCTTTATATCTTGTTTGTATTTTTCTTTTTCTTCTTTAGCCATAGCAATGAGATCTTCAGTGGATAGTGGATGTACTTCTGGAAATTTTAGAATTAATTTTGGTTGGAATCCTTCTTTAGTCAATACTTGAAGATCGGATGTCATTTGTTCTACACTTTGATAATCTTTTCCGTAGATTTTTCCATTAAATTCAATCATCATTCTGTACAACATGGTAGTGGTAGTTGTTTTCGCTGCGTCAGTTGGGAAGCAAATGATGATTCTGTTTAGGTTACGCGTTCCTTTTATAGATGCCACAGCGACCACTCAATATTATTCAACATCAGTAATATTTCTGAAACTTAACATTACTTTGAGTAGATGGTGTTGTAGTTGAAGGTTGTGTGGAAACAAATACTTCTTCATTGCAGAATTTTTGTTTAGGAAACATCCTCATGTTGTTAGCGTAAACATCAATATTTAAACGATAACCACCGGCAAGTAATACTCGCAATTCATTAGTAAAATCGTCGAGTTCTTCAAAAGTTGTGATGGTGGTGGTATCATATGATGCACACTTCACCTTAAGAGACATGTTGTTATTTGTAATAACTGGAGAGCCAACAGAGATGCGTACAGCACGAAAGGTAGTCGGAGACTGATGAGATCCTCAAGAAAATTACGGCCTTTATATACCCTCGAAACTAGGTCAAGGTCACCCAAACGTGTTTTTAAAAAAGCAACATATCGATAGTGCAAAAACACTATCGATATGTTGCCTTTTTCTTATTTTTTTTTTTTATTTTTTATTTATTTATAATCAGTTACACACATGTACAACAGTATATATATAAACTACAGATTAGTTGCTAGTAGGCATAACATGAAGTGTAAGTTCAGTAGAGTTGCTTCCGCTAGGACCGTGAGATGCTAAGTAGAGTGTGCCGGGGTGAATCAGTCGTAAATCTTCATTCTGCAGCAGTTGAACAAAGCGTTTGGGAAGAAATACTTGAAATTTTGGTTCATCACCAGGTGTGTAGGGTGCTTCACTTAATGTACAATTGATAGCGTCTCCAATTGATGTTTCCATTTTCTTAATAGTGTGAATAATATAATGTTTCTCTTCCTTCAATTCTGAACATTTTTTTGTCGGTAGTATAGTAGATTTAGAATGTTTGTTAAATTGATCAACAAGCGATTGTAGAAAATTTTGTGACGCCATTATCTTCTTCTTGCTATTGTTCGTCTTCTTCTTCTTGTGTTTGCGTGTCAGAGGTGTTGACTCCCCGGAGGTTCGAGTAATACTGATGCATTGTCATAGTGCCGCTCTCGCTTTTATACCCTTCGTTTCCCCCACCACTTTGCTGGAGATAGACATTTAAACGATATGCGTTTTTTAAAGCACATTGAGACTGTTGATGTTTAAAGTTTTTAGATGAAATACAGATGTTATCAAAGTAGCAATAAAAATCTTTCTCCATTTGCACATTTATTACTTCATGGTTTGTATATGTTTGTATCCAATTTGCTTTTTCCAATCCTCTTGTAAAAATAGTTTTGAACTTTTTGCAGAAATGATTCATAATGTGTGGCATCATATTGTAGGTTATAAAACCTTCATCCCATCTTAGATTATGAAAATGTTTCATCAACCATTTGTTTGTTACTTTAGCTTTGGTTGTTAATCTGTTGAATGGTAAAGGAGGCATAAATAAAAAGTGATAAACAACAGATGTTATCATATCTAGTACCACTAACTCTTTAATTATAAAATTTCCATCATTACCACGGAATGCTTGAAACTCTATGATACCTTGCTTTACTTCCATTAATTCTATCTTCTTAGAGAATGAAACTTGTTTATCCATGATGACGTTCAGTAGGCAACTGGTATGTTAATCCAGATTGACAACCTTTTATACCCCCAATATTCTTCTTTTTACTTACAATATTCTTTATTTGTTCAATTTGTTGCCGATTGTTGATTGTTGAAACTTGATTCGTTTTCCTTGGTTTCTTGCTTTTCTTCATCTAAATTAAAGTTGGTTTGATAGTGGTGTAACTGTCTCCACATATCTACTTCATGTGGTATCCTATTGAAGATTGAAGTATCTACTGGACCATATAGGATTGGAACATATGGTTGTTTATCCAATGCATCAATTAAATAGTCTTTGATAATTGCACTTGAGAATATTAGCTGTTTTAAATATCTTGTTATAGGACCAGTAGCACAAGTTAAAGTGTAAAACTCTTCTTTAGTCAAATGTATTTTTATATTATATTTAGTTAAATCTCTAAATCGAACTAGTTGTTGACCACGTTGTTTAACAATATCGATTTCAATATTTGATTCCAACAAACCTAGTTTTGTTTTTCTTCCAAATGTATTGTTACTCAGATAACATTCCAAAAGATGTATATGTTTCATAAAAGATTCCCAAGAAGTTTCAGTGAAGGTTACCATTTTAGATCCATGATTTAAAATAACAGTAGGAGAGTAATCCAATGATTTCATCACTCCAGCAGATACAGTCTTTGTCATACAAGAAGAAATAGGATAAAATATTCGAAGAAATACTTCCGTTAAGATGTTGGTGGAAATGTTATCTTCAATTTTTCTTTTCTTTGTTTCTTTTTCAACTTCCTCTTCTTCTGTCTTTTTATGTTTAAACTTGAGGAACTCATCCATTTCCTGTTCAACTTGTCTTTCTATATCCAAACTATTGTCAGCCATAAAAGGTGTAGTTTCTTCATTAGCAGTTGATGTAGTAGAACTCATCTTGCGGACGATGTTACCCATACGACAATCAAAGATGAAATGAATTTCCAGCTCTTTTTTCTCGCTTTTATACTCGCAGATGACCTAGATATTGTTGATTTTTTGTAAAAACCTTACAAATTGTGCAGATGTTGTATTAATCCTTCTTAAAGTACATTCTTCACGATTCCTGTTAGCGGTGTGTAAGTAACTATTTTGTCATGTAGAATTAAACAGTATGCTGAAGTTCCATCTGGTATTTTATCTTCAAATTCCATTTCAACTTTTATATCTACACTTGAAGATTTTACAGATTCATTTTGTTTTGAACAATCGATTACAACAATTGGAGCTTTTGAATAAAATTGTTCTGGTGATAAAAGTGGTGTATTCGTCTTACCATAATATGATGATTGAAATCTTGCATACATGTCATATAGAATGGAATAACGTTTCTTGTCAAATGAAACATTTAAACTGTCATATGGAAAGAACTGAGAGTTTAAAAAAACTTTGCAATTCTTTATCTTGCAATGGTCAAATTGACCAGCGTGCGCGGTTATAACATCTTTTCGTTTAGTCTGAAAACCGACTATTATGTACCTTGCCCGTTCTAAATAAGTAGAGGTTTTAACAGTCCATGTTTGTCTTTCTGTTTGAGGCAATATGGGGTATTCATGAAATTCCCAACTCCTAAATGGTATTACAATATCACGGTCAGATTTTAATTTTTTCAATAATATTACTCGATGTTCATCTGCCAATCTGACATGAGGTACTCTCCATACAACTTTATCCAATTGAAGTTGCCATTCCAAATCGGCATCTTTAGTTCCACTTGGCGCTTGTATTACATCCTTATTTGTTGAAGATCTGAGCAGTACCAGTTCTTGCTTTACATTTATTATTATTCTCTTGTAATCTTCTGCGAATCCCAAAAGCAATCGTAAAGGTACATTAAAATCAAAGTAACCTTTTGAATTAGGAGTAATAGTGTCTTTATCAGGAGTCACCCATCCAGCCGAGATTAAAGAATTTTTTTCATTGGGTGTTATTGAAGTCAATCCTTTTAAAGTTGTTGATATACCAACTTTTTTTGTTGAATCAATTGTTACTCCAGATATCTCATATCTAATTTCATCAAACAGATATGCCATAGGGTTATTTATAAAAGGAACAGTTGAACCAGACTTTCCATCCAATGTTGTTACTCTTCCTTCGATATATAAATAACTTTCACATGGTAATGTGTAGATATCTTGTTGTTGAATGGGAATTCTTATTTCATCATTATTATTTAATTTTGATGAAGTGTAAGGGTTGTGAGTGTGATATTCCTTCTCCCATAGGGTTTCGTCGAATGTCGGTCCTTGCGCTATATCCAGTATATCCATGGTTGGCAAGTTTTAGTCCGATCTTTTGTAGGAAGCGTATGTTGTCCGGTGTTAACTCGTCGAATGTTGAGGAGCTACTGAGCTCCCGACTCTTCCGTTGTGGTTTAAATGATAATCCCATGTTGACTTTATGTTGCCGCTCTGATATGTAACCGTATAGTTATTGTTTCTCCTCTAAAATCAACACTAATACCGTCTTGATCCAATATGTTCAGTACGATGTCTGAAATGAAACTGGTGTTTAACGGTAGGTATATCAGGTTTTGTGGCTTCTCAACTATTTTAAAACCAGGAGCTACTGTCGGGTAAAATGTGTGTAATATATGTTGATTTACTCCATCTCTATATGATCCGTGTATAATATTACACGTTACATCAATACTGTTCACCTTTAATATTGTTACTGTTGTATCGCCAGTATAATCATTTCCAGGAGCTAAAATTCCTTTCTTTTTTGAAAATCCGAGCAAATTGCCGATTGAGTGGTCTAAGCTAAAATCTATATAATACTTTGAAGTTATTTCTGCTTTTAATGTATTATTATTACCTTTTATAGAAATATTTTCTTCTCCAAGTTTCTTTTGTAATACTTGGTTTATATCGTCTATTTCATATGCTCCTGTAGATAATGGAATTATTTTTAATTGTGAATAATTTCCTTTTTCATCTTTACTCTCATAATAATGTAGTAAATTATTTTTTCCTTCTGTAACATTGGGAATTGAATTGTATGTAGTCAAATCCAATAATGCTGCTTCCCATAGTTTATCCGTAGATAAACGTAACGCTGGGAAAAGTGTACTTTTTAATGTTGACGAATTTCCACTCAGCGATACTGTATACGATGACATCTTAAAGCTGACTGACGCTCTTCGCTAGGAACTCTAAACATAAATGTCCGCATATTTCCGTATTGCTAGGTTGCTCTCTTTTGTAGTTGTAGAATATATTCTTGGAGTCCCGAAAATAATGTTGAAGTTCTTTTGGTGGCGGTAAATTTCCAAAACTATCAAAGTAGTAAACATTTTCTCCAAGTTTTTTATAACATACCCAATGAGTACCTGGTCCATAATTAGAGTCTAAATTTACTATTCCAGTTTCATTTTTCCACACTCTATTTGGTAATGTATCTTTCATAAAAACTCCTCTGAAGAATGGTATTCTTAAACATTTCACATATTTTGACAATTGATAGTTTGTTAATGCTTCATTTGGAATTATCAATTTATTTTTCTTATTTAATACACACGGTACGGTCTTAAGTAAAGACCCGATCCGTTTTTTACCATTGACCATATGGATGTTTTCTTGACTTTCCTTTTAGGGTTAGTGCGATGTTTTCTTTTGATGTTCCCGCCTCTTTTTGCAGCTTCTTTTTTACTAGGTTTTTTCCCGCGTCGTCTGCCACCACCAAACTTAGCTTTCGTCTTCATGGCTGTTGTCACTGCCCAAGCTGCTGCTTTTTCCGCAATACTGGCGTCACTTGATTTAACCCTTTGCCAAGCTTTTTCCGCTAGCGCTCTATCCGCTATTGATCTATTTGTTGAATCTGCAAACTTGGAATACGCTATATCGTGTTCTTTGCAAGCTTGATCTAATTTATTAATTCCAGGATCTCCTCTTGCTAAACGTTTTGCCAACTTAGTTCCGGGTCCACAATATTGATAGCCTCCGGGCAGATGAAATTCGTATGGTAAAGCGTCTATTGCTCGATTTAGAACAGCACCAACAGGAATCCGTCTGAGCAGGGAAAACGCAGCTGATGTTATACCACGTCCTTTCTTAACGCTGTCTTGACGACGACTGAGCGGTGCGGTCTTCATTATGTCGTCTTATATAACCAGCGTGTTTACTCCACGAGCTGCTTTACATAAATGGATAACTCGTGCACAATGTTTTATATTTAAATATTTAATTATTCAAATTAATTATATACTGATTTATGATTCTATTTTTAATCCAAGCTTCTCGTTCATCGGGTTGAATCATCACATGACTCGTTGTACTAGCTATATGATTGTGGGTATCGATAAGTAAATTGCCCACTATTCTTATTAAACAATCTAAAGTTACAGCATCTTTCGGATGTTGAGGATCATGTAACTGCATAATACGTTTATCATTACACGTGTAAGCGGTCGAATCACTTTTCGATGTTGTTATGACTTGTCCAATAGTAGCAGCATCATTTAAATCTTCTCCTGGTAAAATATTAATTATTTTCTTCATTTTTGCATCATATTTGGTCCCAAAGTGTTTATCCCAAGTTATTGTTTGTTTCATTGTAACACAATCATTTGCTTCGTAACCAGGATAAATATCTTTTATTCTTCTATTACGACCATTGTATGTACCTAATGTACCACCAGTAGCAATTAATGTTTGCACCATTAGAGGTACATCTGTATCTTTTATACCAAATCTTCCATTTGTTATTGTTTTACGTCCTGCATCCCATTCATCATTTTTTCCTTGCATTAAATCAAACTTTTCATTTCCATGTATAAATGTATCTCCTCGCTTTAGCACGGCATCTTCATGTTTTACAAAATTCGATGTTCCCCTTTTTAATTCTTTAGATAGTTGTTCCATAGTAACAGCGTCTTTTGGTTGAGAACCGAACTTTACATTTGACAACACTTTCCCATAACAATCGATTTCATCACCATCTTGTAAAATACAGTTGTCCTTGATGTATTTCAGGTTTACAGCATCGCCGTCTTCCTTTGGGTATCCAATGTCATTTATAATAAACTTATAAAAAGAAAATCCTCGTTGAGTCTTTTCCGGTATTATAGAATGTAAATATTCTTTATTAACTGAATCTTTATCATTTTTTGGATTTGCCACATTGGTTATCCTATGATTTCCAGCATCATATGTTTGTCCATCTTTTAAATTATTACCCCACTGCAATTTTAAAGTATTTAAAAGTTCAGATGATAAATACTCTTTATTAATTGCATCAGAACTGTCAGTTGGTTTACCAACATTAATTATTCTATGTGATTTGACATCGTAAGTATTTTTGTCTAATTTCAATGATGTTGAAGTTGCTTCTTTTACTGTCTTTAAATTCGCTCCATCAGTATCTTCTTCTGGGTCTTTAATAAATTTTAAACGTTTGTTACTCATATCATAGTCACCTTCAGGTGTTTGCGGCAATCCACTTCTTTTTCTGTTTTCTCCTCCTTGTACTCCTAGCCCGGAGTACCGTCCGAACTTGTCGACACTCATGATTGAACTGATCCACTGTATACTCACAGCTCTCTTATATATCCATAATGATTTATACAACTATTCCACGATTTCGAAGTTCGTCAACTAAAGCCACCCATTCATTATTTAAACCTGTATGACCAGCTTCCATGGCTTCATGTAATAGTCTCATTCTATCGACCAATTTGTTTATATCATTATAGTAAATCACATTTGTATTATATAGGTTTTTCATTAAACCTTTACCAGACGTTGAAGATTCTCCTTTTTTCTTTTTACCATATTCATCCATAAGTGATAAGTCCATAAGTGATAAAGATTTCCTCTTTAGCGGTTTCTTCAAAGCAGGCGCAGTTCGTAATGTTGGTAGTTTTCTCAGGGGAAACAATCTTTTTATTACAACTGAATATTTAGTTGCGCGTGTTCTATTTATCATTGAATCTTTGGAGTAATTCTTCTTATGAGCATTAGTATTTTGCAAAATTTCTTTAAAAGTATTTAAATCTTGTAGTGTATATTTTATAGGTATATTTTTAAAAATCAGTTCAAATAATCCTTTTGTTCCTTTATATTTATGCTCACCAATAACAATGTCATCATCTTCAGTCAAATATACTTTTGAATCTCCTATTTTTAATTCATTTCCATCAATTCTCGCTCCATATACATGTGACTTGTGTAGTTTTGGGTTAGCTTTTATTTCATGTAACATCTTCATGATATACTTTCTTCCAAGAGGTCCTTGTTGCAATATATCACTACTTAATTTTGTTAGATTTGGAATTGATTGTTCTGCTTCAGGTATATGTTGTTCTTCTTCTTCTTCTTTTTGAACATTTATTTCTGGTTCTTCTTGTCTTGTTTCTTCTCCTTTTTGAGAAACTTCACTATCACTTGTGTAAGAATCATCATCTTCTTCCTTTTTTAAAGTCTTTACTTCAAATTTAGAAACAGGTAGTAAAACATCTCCTTCAAAATGAGGTTTACCAATTGTTTCTGTTATCTGTTTTAAAGGTTCTGTAATAGGCTTAAATGTAGTCTCCAGAAATTCTTCTCTTTCATTCAAACCCATTCTTAATGCTCGATTTTTAAGTCTAATCGAGTCACTCAGTGATTTTATTTCTTTTAATAGTTTTTCTTGGTTCACCATGTTTACGCAGCGAGGTCCAATCTATTACTAAACGTATCATCAATCGTTCAATGAATTAATACAAATTTATCCAATCCTATACGATATCTTCCATTTTTTATAGCTTCTTCTTTCATAATAACAAGAAATCCATATTTTTCAGCCCATGCTTTGCCACACATTTCTTTAAATTTATCAAATGACATGTCTGCATTCACATGATCATAATATATGTGCTTTAAATTTGTTTCATCTTGCTTAAAGATAATTAGTAGATTTGCATTATCTCTTATTAGTTGTTTTGGAATTTAACTGTAAGTTTGACCAATATAAATGCTATCAATATTGTAATGTCTTCCCATGGCAAAATAACTTCTAATAGTGTCGTGATTTTCACAAGATACATCATCAAATATAAATATAGAAAATGGTTTAGCCTCGTTTGGCTCCATTATAGTTTCACTAGCATTAAACTTGTAAAAATTAACTTCAGGCACACTTGCGAGTACCTTATCCAATAATTGGTATTTGGGTTGTTGCAAAGATTTGGAAAAGATATAAATGTTGTTGAAACGTAATCCCTTAGGATTTGTTATTAAATTAAAAACCACATTTGTCTTTCCACAATTTGATGGTCCAGTTATTAAACATCTTATTGTGTTTGGAAGTAATTCACCATGTTTTCCATGATTTAACTTGTCGTTGTCAACTGTTAACTCATCAATATTATCAATAAAAAATCGATCCTTTTGCTGCACAATCTCCATCTTGTGTAAAGGTTAAACATGTAATGACTTCATAAATTGCTACACTAAGTCTTTTGTAGGGATCCAAGAGTCTTCACTTTTATCAAATCCCAACCAACGTACTTTCACCTTATCCTTTTTTCTTTGTAAAATTTTTTCAACAAGATATACATCGCCAACTGATGATTTTAGCAATTCATGTCCGTAGAATCCACCTTCAAGCAATTCACCCTTGTTGTCCTTTAAAATGTAGGTTTCAGGTATTGTTGGTTGCACTTTATAGATTGTAAATACTTCATTAGTCCAGTTTGGCAGATACCTTTTGCTAAATAATCCTTTGTACTTACTTATACGAACTTTATCATCAACTTTAAATGTTTTGGGCTGCATTTTTTCACGTTTAGGAGTAGTATTATTTTTAATACGTTTTAATACCATTTTAGCATTGGCACTATTTACTTCATTAGGCTTCATACCAATGGTTCGATGATACTTATTGTTATATTCTTTTATAAGTTGTGGTAATATATCATACCAAATATATGATCCTCGTTTGGAAAATGTTTTATACATTGCTCCTTTTAACGTTCTGTTAAATCTTTCTATTATTGAAGCTTTAACTTCAGAATTTGTAGAATAATGATTTATTTTATACTTCTTCATTAAAGCTGCAAAGTCTTTGTTAAAATATTCTTTTCCATCATCAGTTTGTAGATGTTTGATGTTGAAATTATTTCTTAGTATAGCCATTTCCATAGCTTTTGTAACACTTTTACCAGTCTTGTCCTTTAGCGGTAAAGCATCAGCCACTTTAGTAAAACAGTCTATAATCGCTAAAATGTATTTGAATCCTTTATTTAATTTACTATGTGGTATCATTTCAATAAGATCGGCTTGGAAAAGATCATTCATTCCTTTTATAATTGTATTTCTTCTAGGAAATTTTCTTCTTGCCGGCTTATGAAGTTCATTTACAATCTTGTTCCTTAAATCTTCCATCTTCAGTTGTGTCTTCCACACCGCTTGTAAAAATACTGATCTCTAAAATGGTTTATCCTCTTTTATATGGTTAGATTATAGGTCAAGGCCATATTACATTGGTGTAAAAAAGAGGGAACATGACATTGAGCTTATCATGTCCCCTCTTCTTTACGGAAAGGAAGAAGGTAAAGGACGAAGAATAGGTTTATTGGTCGATAGGGTATAAGGAGTAATGTCCAAATGGTAAAGTTTTTATATTATCTTCCAGGATGTACCTCTTATCATCCTTACAACTCAAAGCCCATTTGGTTTGCTTTACACTGAAGAGACGATGGTTGAAGCTTCTTATGGTGTTAAATGTTGCTGTTGTCTCAACATTTTCAAATAAGCATCTCTTGTATTCTTCAAACTGTACATTCTTCTTCAGGTATGAGGTTTTTATACCTTTGGCCTTCTTCACGATTTCATGTTCTCTTTTTTCATTTTTGTACAATTTAAATGAATACAATTTAGACATTAAAGCAACAACCTCTTCCATTGGCACGCTATTTGTTTCGTCTTTGAACTTTCCCAATACCTTTTTATTTTTACCATTGTCGTAGTTGGGATGGTCTTGTGGATAATCAGAAAAGTCAAAGTCGTTATTGTAGATAAAACAGCGTAGGTCTTCATACATATCTTCAGTTCTTATCCAATAAATAAAAGCGTCCGTATCCATGTATACAATGCCGATGTTTTCTCTTCCATAAAATTTAACCATCTTGTTGTAATGGAAGTCATACATGTGGGTCTTTGAAATATCTAGAATAGACATCCCCACATATAAAGGACGATCCATTGTAATTGAAATTTTGTTCATGGAAACAGCTACAAGATTTTCGTTGATTATTATGGATGATCCGAAGTTAGGTTTTTGTACCAGCTTTTGTAGTTTCACCGGATCACTAACTAGTTTTACATTCTTATGCTTTCTTTTGTTTTCCAGTGTCTTGCCAAATATCGCATTATTCATCAATTTAAAAAAGTCCTTTTGAAAATTAGATGTAGCTGCAGTTCTTCTTTTTGTGTTGTTGTCAATGTATGACTTTAACCAACAGGATTGAGAAAATTGTAAAGCTCTATTAATTTTTGTTATTCTCAATCCTAATTCTAGGGCTTGTTGTATTACCCAATAATGAGCAACATATCTTGATTTGTTGGTTAAAGTCATCATTAATTTAGGCCATCTGCCGGTTGGTGATATTTCCGTCTTAGCCAGTAGAGGTAAATCATAATGGTGGTCATGCAAATGTTCAGGGTACTCAATGTCTACATCCAAAATATAACCAGTGTCTCCATGTTTCGCTATATTCATGATGTTTCCAATAGAATCAGGGTCTACCCATTTGAAGTTGCCATATGGGAGAGGATTCGACATGGCCCATCCATAAAGGTTATTTGCATCAAAATAACCTAAATATGTACTTGGTTTTGATGCATCAAAATTGGGCAAATGTTTGTTATTTGCTTTTACATGTCGTGTTACGCTTTGAGTTAGTCCCCCTCGAACACCTGATTCCAACATCAGCACCATGTCTATATCTGTAAGAAGTTGGAGTTTACATTTTGTTTCCTTTAACATTGCTTGCCAAGCTAGTCCAGGTGATGTACAAGAATGCAGAGGGTCTAATCCATATGCCTTAAAACATGTATTTCTAAACTCTTCCATTATATCACAAAGTAAAGTTACATCTAGTTTTACATAAAAGTCCGAATATTCTCCAAGTGTTTTAAATCCTAATTCATTCCATACTCTACACGCATGTTCATAATCTTCATGGGATATATCTGTGTCATATAGTTTACTTTTAAATTCTTCTTTTGGTGGAAGGGATGTTTCATTAAATCTTTCTAAGCTATCTATATAATCATACGGGAAAACACCTTTGCGAAGAACTAAATTAACCTTGTCATTACTTACAATCTTCTTAGTTTCTATTAAATCTTCTGTTCTCAGGTTTTCAGAAAGCTTCATTAAACTAGATGGCATAAAACGGTAAGAATCTAAAAACCGAAGCTTTATATTTCCAACTTTTTTAGTAAAACTTATAAACTTCTCCGTGGTTTCAGCTATGACATCAATTTCTCCATTATCTCTTCCTAATTCCGGAATGATAAAATGCGCATCATAAGCACTAAGGTTATGTAATATTACAGGTATATTTGTAGGGATCTTGTAATTGATATTACAGCTGTTACATGCAGCACCTCTATAATACCCTGTCAGATGGTCATGATCATGAACCTTGTGATTTTCCACAGTAAATTCATTTCTACATAGATAACAATGAGTTGCATTTTCATGTTGAATCTCTTCTTCTTCATCCAAAGGTATCATCGGTATAATATCACTGTACAATCTTTCAACACTTTCCGCTATTATATACAACTGATCAAGGAATATTTTAGAAGCATTAACACCACGATAGACAATAGGTTTTGAAGTTAAATTAAATCTATTTAGATGTTCTTCAGAAAGAATAGATTTAACCATTAAACAAAAACTGTTTGGATCATGTATCTGATACTTAACACTTTTCCTTGCTACATCACCATCATTATTTTCAATAGGCACTAGTGTCGATTCAAAATCAGCATAGACAACAATGGGAATCCGATATTGATGGGAGATTTTCTCAAATTTTAACTCTGCTTTACTTGAACATGGTAAGATAATTTTTGCTTCATAATTGTTGTTACATAGTTTTTTATGCTCTTGTAACCATTCATTTCCTTCTCTTCTTTCTTCATGAAAATTAAAGCATCTTTTGCAAACTATCTTCTTATGTCTAGTTTTACATAGTTGATTACTTACAAGAGTTTCAAATTTTTTAATCCATACATAGTGGGAAACATCACCTGTTGTAAGTAGTAATAAGTCTGTATGATCTGGGAGTTCATTCTTCACCACACGCAATGGGTACACTTTATTCGAACCGTCTAAACCAAAAACATTAACAGATGTTCCAGGGTTTTGTTTTTCGAACTTTGGGATGTCCTTCAAAGCCACTGGGTAAGTCAATCCTTGGAAATTATATCTATATCTGTGTGTTTCATATTCTTCACTGGGTCTAACTGCATGGTTAGGTGGTACAAATTTTGCCGTCATTGCATATCTAAAACATTCCATATCTTCATTTTGAACATTTATACATGATTTGGTGTCTGAAATTTTCTTTGGGAGTGGAATATAACTGCTACCCCTTAATCCATAGCCGTGTTTATGAACTCTAATATCCATACCCTCAATACTAACCAAACTCCAACCAGATCCTCTTCCTTCATGTTCTTGAATTTTTGTTAATATTTCTTCCAAACAATCTTCAACTATTGAATTAATATCTGAACTTGCCATGATGGTCTGGTTTTTTGTCATGAATCCTCTTGGTGACATTTCTCCTTCTACATTAGTAAACATAGCATTTAATAATATGCCAAATTTAATAAAGTTTAGTCTTCCTAATTCTTCTGTGAGTGTTTTACTTACAATTGTTCTTACTTCTTTAAAAAACTGATCCAATTCCAAATTTTCATTTTGAATTTTGTGGTGCATTACTACTCTACCTTCTAAAGCAAATACTTTTAAACACGGTATTTCATTAGATGGTCCTGCTAATGGTTCTTCTTCTTGTTGTTCTTCTTTTGGTTCTTCTTCTTCATATAGTTTTAAATCTTTATATTCTGTTTCTGTTACATCTTCATTATTATTATGGAATAATTCTTTATGTATTTCTAGTAGAATATTATCATGAAAAGTTTCTGAGCAAATTTCACATTGATGCAATATTTCATTAGATGGTCCTGCTAATGGTTCTTCTTCTTGTTGTTCTTCTTTTGGTTCTTCTTCTTCATATAGTTTTAAATCTTCATATTCTGTTTCTGTTACATCTTCATTATTATTATGAAATAATTCTTTATGTATTTCTAGTAGAATATTATCATGAAAAGTTTCTGAGCAAATTTCACATTGATGCATCGTGTTGATGTTTACTCTTTGAAATTTAGCACGGAAATGAAATGCTTCTCCCTTCTATTCCCTTTATATAATGCTTCCCCCACCACATTTGTAAGGTTTTTTTTTTTTTTTTTTTTTAGTGAAATGTTAGAATTAGTAGTTTAACACTAAAGCTGAAAAGTAATGATTAAAGCCTATATTTTCTTCCAATTGCAAATACTCCACATATGCCTCCGCCCACAGCCATAACAGATCTATGTTTCTCCAATATACACCAAAGGTGTGTCTATCATCTACCAAAATTGGAGATTCTATGTTTACTAATCTTCCATTTTCTATCCATGTCACAACTTCAATTAAAAACCTTCCTATAATATCCATTGGTGAATTTGAATCCACAAATATTCTTGTTACAACATTTTCACTTAACAAAGGCACTTCAATTTCTTCAATTTCTTCATCATTTTCTTCATCCACCTCCAATACTCCTTCAACTTTTGTACATTTGTTATAAAATATTGAAGCATCTTGGGGAGACATGTTCACTCTAGCTATTATAGGTGAAGAATGTTCTCAACACAAACCACACCACTCTTATATCACCATGTTATTGAGTGGGGTGGGGGTGTTTTTTATGGTACAATTTTAGTAAAAGAAAATAATACAATTCTGTCTTGACCACAATATTGCTCTTAATTAGAGCTTTTCATTGATGTATGACTTGCCCTATTACGGCAAACCATTCTTGAATTATTAGCCATTTTCTAATCCGAATTATTGTCCGGGGGGGGGGGGGGGGGGGCTCGTCAAGTTCAAGTTCAAGGTCAAGGTCACCAAGGCCAAGTTCACTGTCGGGGGGGGGGGGGGGGGGCTCGTCAAGTTCAAGTTCAAGGTCAAGGTCACCAAGGCCAAGTTCACTGTCGGGGGGGGGGGGGGGGCTTGTCAAGTTCAAGTTCAAGGTCAAGGTCACCAAGGCCAAGTTCACTGTCGGGGGGGGGGGGGGGGTTAATTAACCTAATTGAGGTCAAGGTCACCAAAAAATTATAATTTACCAAAGTGATGGGGACGGCCGGAGCCATCCCCACCACTCTGTTTGCCTAACACTTCCCCAAATCCCAACCCGCTATAGTTACGTCTTGCAAGGGATCCCAATTTTTGGCCCGCACGCACGTGGCGATCCAGTTTGGTGGGCTGTGATACGGGCGGCCGGCCTCGGGCCTGGGCACTGGACCTGACCATTCCAATTTTACAATAGGGAGTCTGGAACAGTTAATGCAAGACGCAACTCTAACCTCCCACCCTTAATCTAAACCCACCCAAATATAATTATTTCCTAATAAAAAATTAAAAATTTAAAAAAAAAAAATAAAAATATGCGCTGCCTATGGCACAACACGCATGTCCCACCCATATTTAATGAAGTTCAACAGAACTTCTATAATTTAAATTTAAATTTAATCTACCCTCCTAACAGCTAGCTGTGAAAGGTTATTAGTACACACACACATACAATAATTATACCAAAACTCAACATCAAAAACACATTTTCCAAACATCAACAATACCATAACACCTTAATGCTAACATCGCAATGCGCAAATTAAAACTAACACAACTTAAAACTAAAAATAACATTTTGCACACACACACACACACACACACACACACAAGTATTAATATTAAAACCCTAACAGCAAGAATAACTCAAATATATATCGGCCGCTTATATATTTGAGGTACCCTCTGAGTTCGGAACAACCATCGCGTCCGACGATTTGTTCCGAACTAACTCAGCGATAGTCGCCAAAAAGGTTCTCGGCTCACAAAGTGGTGGGGAGAGCCGTAGGGGTTTAAGGGGGATAGAACGTCCAACGTCAGTGGAAATTTCCAATGATCTATTCGTCACATGTAGGTCGCCGCTAATGCAGGTGGAGCGTTGTACCTTGCAATTAACGTTAGGCAACACCTGGTTTAATCCGCCGTTGAGCTTCACTAAGGCTTTCCCCATCGCGTAACACCATAATTGTTGCCTGTTATTATTTGAGTAATGGCAAAAAATTATCTGTCCTCTTTTGCCACTTAACTATAGTTATTAAACTATTGGCAATATTAAAGCTAAATTGGTGTTATATAAATGTAACCACTATCAACCTAATTCATTTTGATAAGTGAAAGTGACGGGGGGGGGGGTCAACACTTTTTTCTTGGGGGGGGGGGGGGGGTCAAGTTCAACATAATCGCTATCTGTGCTTATATAAGCCGCAACGTAAGTCTCTAAGACTATCAAACATTTTTTAACTTACTCTTTTTACTCTAACATATGTTTGCGCTTATTATGCTAATTAGTCTCTATATATTCAGACACACTCGCGGGCACCACTCATATACTCGCTGAATTTTGGAGAGTACACATCTCCCCTTTGAATATTATTATGGATTCACACACTTTACATTTAAAACTTTTGCGTACGAAACACATTTTACAGAAACAATCTAACTCCACAATTTCAAAACCGCATACTACATTGAGTAAGCTTAAAAAATACTTCAGTTTTCACCCGTTGTACTTTGTAAAATCCAACCTTTGTAATACTTGTTCTACTGATTCTATTTTACACTCTGTCTTAACTGAAATGCTGAAATATCAAAATTTCAATCTTGTTACACCTATTGACGATCCTATCCAATTATTCTTATTCACTATATTACCAGGTTTATATAATCATTCTTCCTCAAACACATGTCTTGTTCTGCTCTATCAACTCACACTGTAACCACCTAGAACCTCTCCTTTTTTGCAATTATGGACACACAGCGGGATTCACCCATACAGAGTAATAAAATAACTATTACCGCTGCAAATAATGACAAAGCAATTCTCCAATTACTGATGAGTTTTTATTAAATAAATATATTTTTAAAAAACCCCTCCGGATGACCTTGACCCACTTCCAAAACCCACCCATCACTGTCAAAAAAACCCCAGCCGCTACTACCCCTACAACAGTTACAACCGCTGACCTTGACCTGGACCAGGAGTGGGCAAACCCCACTACTTATATATTTTAAGTAATGCTCTATACAAGCTTATCAACAGATATAATTTATGGCCTGTTGAATTATAAAACGGCAAGTTCAGTGGAGCTTTACTGTGGAAGTAATCAGTTACTTTATTGTGACACGTGCTAATCTCTGCTTTAAGGTCAGTTTCATGCTTTTTTTTGTCAAAAATGCATAAAAATACATGAAAGCGTTTTGTTTGTTACCGTACTAAATATTTGTAAACTTGGTTTTTGACAAATTTCTAAATAAAAATCACATTATGTTAGGGTCAATGACCATCTAGGCCACTGCATTGGACCATTAACCACAATCCAGATTGTTCTACAACTTTATGTGGTGTCCTCCTATTTGCGGACAGTCCTATTTGCGGACAGTCCAGTTTTCGGACATGTCTGGTTTTACGAGGGGGGTAAACAAGGCCCTTGGGGTGGGGGGATTCCAGTTTGCGGACAGGTCTCGGTGCATGATGTAATTTTTTCCCCTTCTGAGATTGCCAAGCCACTTACATATTTTAATAGGTTAGGTTAGGTCAGGACGAATTTTCTTGATAAAGAGAAACTAAGACAATTAAAGATTGTATATACATTTAAGTAACCTTAGCACTTACTAGTAACAGTTATTAGATTTGTTTGTTTTTTTCTTTTTCCTTTTTGTTAGTTTTTTTTTTTTTTTTTTAATATGCGTCATGTTAACATGAAATAAAAATTATAATAACACAAACACCTACAGCGTGCGTTTACTACCTACTTCCTTGGGTAAATGGTTTTTATGACAGGATTAAAATATGTGTCCGCAAACTGGACAAATCTAATTAGTGCATTCCACTACATTTTTGGGTTGTCCGCAATCTGGAAGGTTTTGCCCTTGTCCGCAATCTGGACTGTCCGCAAATAAGACACAACCCTTTATCTGGGGGAGTGGACTCCTTTAACTTTCAGGTGTTTTATGCTTCCTGTCAATCGTGCTAGGATCGGATGGGGTTCCTTGATTGACGATATGGACCATAGCTTGTTCTAAATCATATTTGTAACAAATCATCAAATTTTTTCAATGTACGATTTTAAACTGATTTTTTTCTTGCCCGTGCATGACTTCCAACTTAATGTAGGTCATGTTTTTAATATTAAAGCTTGCGCGACAATGAGGGTTCAGCTGATACACACAAATTATGTCGATAAAAGTTTAAGAGCTCCTTTATCATATGGCAGTTTCAAAAACTCCTGAACAAATTTTATGAAGTTTCAAAACTGTTCAGGTCCAAGCAAGATGATATTACTTAATGAAACATTGCCTGAACAATTGCATAGAAAGTAATGAAATTTAGTACATCAGTCAGGGCCGGGTTAAAAATTTTGGTGCCCCTAACCCTATAGTTTTTTCGCAACTCGTTTTGGATTAACTGACCAAAAATTCTTCCTAAAAATTATTATTTTTCACTGCATTATTTTCACTTGTTTGCAAACCATCCTTAGCACAATGAGTTTGTACTATATTAAAAAAAGTATCATACAACAATCATGTGTCACTTGAGACTTAGGTTGTATTTGCTATAGTCAGAGACTGTAAAACATGAAATTTAGATTAATAATACCGATCACTAGACCTAACGATAACTGACAGAATTGAAAACGGCGTCCTGGCGAGTTTCCTATTGAGTTCAGACGGGCGTGCATCATTTGCGCATCATGCGGAGAGCCAGGTAGAAGGGATGCTTGTTTTGCGCATCGAGCTCCAGGGGGCTCTCAGTTATATGCATCGTTTGCGCATCGCAGGGTGGTGGAAGCGGCATTTTTTATTTACAAAGTTATTGAAAACTCATGCTCGAGTTCAAATGGTCTTTTGAATGATTAAACGTGTTTGGCATAATACATATAAGTTTAAAAATTAGCAAAACAACATTAAACAGAACAGAAATAATGGCAAATAATCGGACACAATATCACGTCCTTGACCCGTACATTAACACTTGGATTTCATGTTTACCATTTGTAGTTTGTTTCTATTGCAACAGTGAATTTTATGAGTGGTTTTATTCTGAGGAGTTAGTAGAGGAGAGGCTGCTATCTACAGTTAGAATAGAGGCAAACTTGCCATAGAAACAATTCGTACAAAACATTTCAGCCTGAGCAATTACAGTAATACAATCCTCACCAACAATTGAAAGTAAAATAAGTAAACACTTGATGTATTACAAAAAAGGTTTATACATTACATACTTAAATTATTCATGAATGTGCGATACACATGTGTTGCCGTCCAGTGGTACGTGCGTGGGGGACGACTGCGAATTGTTGTCGGCATCAGGCTGAGGCTACCTGGACGGGAGAGTGCGCAAATGATGCAAGGGGATTAGGCGACCCTTCGAAATATTTTACAGAAGGATTAAAAAGTGCGCAAATGATGAACGACAAGTTCAGACACCCTGTAAGTTGCATCTTGTGCTATAGTCAAATTAATATAACATCTAATATTTAATTTTATATCTCAAGATGTTCCTAATTCCGATGCCAAATATTGTATTGGGAAATAATTTCAACATCATGCTCTTCTTTTCGATAATGCATTATGCTTGGGCATTATTCCATAAACAACAAGATTAGGCCTTCAAAAATTATTTTATATAGTCTAATTATGAGTTGTAATTACAGCATTGGCTATTATTTACGATATTGAATTATATTGGCAACAGTGCAGAAACATGTCAAGCGAATGCTCGCCAAATCGTCCCCGTCTCGGGCCATAGCATAAAACACAATCTCACAGCCGATGTGGCAATGACAATGAGTATACCGTTCGCCTTTTTCTTGGCAAGCAGAGCCTTTCTATAGATAATGACCGCTTATACTTTTGTTGTTAAAGAGTCTGCAGTACCTACGCCATTTCGGTATTCTGTCCCATAAGAACAATATTAAATTTAAAACATTATTGTTAGTTTGTTTTTCGTCTGAAAATTACAAACTTGATGTCATTTTAAATGTTACCATAGTATCTTTCATTTGACGTGAGTGAAAGAAAATTAATTTAAAAGGTTATCCACTAGAATAACGAATAAAATATAATATAATATATATTATCACCATTTTCAAACCATGTTAAATCATTTTTAGGAGGTTTATTAAAAAATGTGTTCAAGTCATATGAACCGCCATACCATTATGGTGAACATATCCAAGTTTCATGTGAATCCGATGCAAGATTATCGAGATAAAGTGTTTTCATTACACTGTACGGGAAACAGCTATATTCATCACCAGCTGAGAGTGTAGAAAAACAGTTTTCCCTCTCTAGAGAGGGAAAATCAGCTGTTGATTTTCCCACACTAGTAATTAGTTATGATTACTGACACAAGTAGCGCTAGCAGTGCTAAGAGTATATTATTCCCTAAATCAGATGTTCTCAATAATGTAATCAGCTGTGTAAAACAGAATCACTGTTTTCATTGTACTGCGGAAATCAATTGAGCATCCATAGGTGGTTTCTTAAACTTGCATTATTTAATTAATTACTATTATTAATTATCTACAGTGTGATGAAAAATATCGTTCATAACTCGAGTAGAAAGTGTTATTCCGTGCCTTGATCGAAATTCCGCGCTCGGCTAAAGCCTCGCGCGTAAACTCGATCTCGGCCCGGAAAAGACACTTTTCACTCTTGTTATGAAATATAATATTTCCTACAACTGCATGGAAATAATCGCATTACCACACCTGTAACCCCTATGCAAAACAGTTCATATCCGGTTTCCGTTTCTTTCCCGCTCTAGAGCGGCAATGATTCTTTACCGCACGTTAGATCAAACATCAATTAATTTTAAGTCAGCTGTTATTCATTGTTGTCGTTTATTAAATGCTTCTTTTTAGTTTGAGGTTATGTTTGATAGTTAACAGTGTGTTCCAACAGAAAAAAATCAAAAGTAATCTAATTGACATTTTGTATACCACAAAACATGTCATCTGTAGCAATTATGTTGGTAGGAAAAATCTTGTGTGTATTTACGAGCGTAAATAGTCATTGCCGCTCTCGAATTGTTTGGCCGCACTCGGCTGACGCTTCGTGCGGCCATCTACAAAATTCTCGAGTGGCAATGACGTACTTTACGCTCTTATTACACAAATAGCTATTTAAAGACACCTATAACTAACATTGTTGTTATGGGGTTAAAAGTCAAGATGGCGGAGGTACTGCAGACTCTTAACTCCCATGTTGTATCAACCCCTTTGGCAGATAACTCATTGTAAAACTAGTGGGCAACTTTTCCGAAACATTTTCGTAGCTGCAAACATAAAAGCTAAATCACTGTAGAATTAATTAGTTAATTTTAGTTTTTCGTTTGCCGTGCTCCCCTTGTCAGCTTGCGCCTTTATAGGGAAATCCGAACCTGACATCAGTTTCTGTCTTGGGACAGCCCAAATTGCAAAGGAAAAGCCAGAAGAAAATCTTAAATCTTACCATAAGTTGATTTGCACATAAAAGTAAGGTCATATTTAGTATATATAGGCCTAATGCCGCAAACCAAACCTCAAATGGATGACCGGAGATAAAAATGCCAAACACTCAACTTTCCATTAAAATCGTATGAACAAAATTAAAAAATTCAATAACTTTTGTAATACCCATACTTGAATTTGTTGCTTTCTACTATAAATTCAAAGAATTTTAAAATTATGTATAATGTTACAAAGGCTAATACCATTTCAATCATTCCCTAAGGGACATAGGCCTACTCCAAGGAAGTCTTAGGGAAAACGTCTTTGCCTTCGTCACATCTTGATTTTTCCGTCTGAGACAGTCCTTTCGAACCACGTTCAACTCCACAGTCCCGCTTTTCAAAGCAAAAGGTTTTGTTTCTTAACCGTATGGTAAAATTTAAACAACAAGGAATAAACCAACCAAATCAGATGAACGTAGCGATGAGATAGACTTTATTCATTGCAGATTTTACTTATAAATACTTTTTTCTGCTGGTGTTCCCAAGCAATGAGGAATATTGACTTCTGTGACAGTTTCTTTCAGGGAATTATTCTATGTTCAACAAAAACCCATTACCAAATATCTAAAAAGAAGATCGAAGGAAAACTGCTATATAAATTACAATTGAGCCCAGAATAGAATAGACCGATGCCACGTTCTTCAGATAGTGCAGTAGGCAATAAATTATACCAAACATTTCGGTACATTAAAATTGTTTTAATTATGATTCATACTTCTAATTAAGAGTCATCATCACCCCTGGGTCGGCAACCCATTGTTGCGCAGTCGACAATGTTAATCATACGGCTTTTATGCTAAAACGTGGTCTTGTATTCCCCTGTTTCGGACGCCGTTTTTCAACCGATTTTCTTGAAATTTGGTAAGTGTTTAGTTGAATAGTTATACTAGGTTTCTCATACCTCGGAATTTTAAAAATTTAACAAATATTACTCTCTGTGACGTCGCAAAGTAATTAGATTTTCCTTAGTTAATATTTCAAAATTTAGTAAAATTTTCAAAATTTCGAGGTATGAGAAACCTAATATAAGTATTCAACCAAACAGTTACCAACTTTCAAGAAAATCGGTTGAAAAACGGATTCCGAAACAGGGGAATACAAAACCATGTTTTAGCATAAAAGCCGTATGATTAACATTGCCGATTGCGCAACAATGGGCTACTGGCCCAGGGGTGAAGATGACTCTTAATTATGTTGTTAAACAATGGCTGTCTAACAGAGCCTGAATTGGCGTGGAGGTGCACCTTTAAAAATTACACTGAACCAATGTCATATAAAGTTCAGAGCTCAGTTAATAGACTGCAAAACCACAATGATAACAAAAGCAAATTAAAAAGGATGTGGAAAATTTAAATGATGCCGAACCCGTTTTTATGGTGATTTAAGAGGTTTAACCACACAACATTAGCTTTAGTTCATTGATCTTGAAATGTTAATTGATTGTTCACAGAACTTGTTTGACCGGTGCCGTTAGCTTCACTCAGAGGATTTGACGGGCCGACATGTCGGTAGGTCCATTTATTGTTTATCATTTTATGTTTTAGTAATTAATTATCTGATAAATTAAAACACTAATGATGTAGGCCTTCAAGGTTTTATTTGCCAGCTTTTTAATAGTCAGTTGTGTTACTGTATAATTTTTTCGCCATTCTGTTTAGTTATAAAGCCTCTTTTCAATGCAACCGTTGAGGACTAACGTAGTTTTCCCCCCCGGAGAAAAATAATCAGCTGGTATCGATTTCATCAGCTGGGGCCCATTTCATAATAATCTACTAGTTACAAGTTACAAGTTGTAACTTGTAATTTCCATAAGATTTGCATTAGGCAATCAGCTGATTTACTAATAATATTAGTTTGTATTTTATTATGAAATGAGCCCCTGGTCGTATTAACTGCAGCAGTCCAGTACCACCAGACCACAAGACAACTGTTTTTTTTTTAGCAACAACAGGATGGATTGTCTGTTTGTGAGCAACGTAAACAAGTATCATTTAAATGTGATATGATTTGCGTTTTTCAATTTGAGTACCTGTGATTTTGGCGCCGACCTGTAAGCCGGCTTTATAAAATTGTTGATTGGGTGGTAGAAAAATGGTAATTGGTATATTTGAAAACAAAAAATAGTACAGTAACATAGCATAGTTTTTCCAAAATTTTTAACAATTGTGTTTTTTATTTTTGGCGTCAACCTATGTAAGCCGACTTTATTTTAATTGGCTAGGCTTTATTTTCACTATGGAATTTTTTTCTAATGGTACAAACATATGTCATAATTTGTTTAACAATTTAGAGTACTTTGTGTTTTTGCATTGATCTGTGATCCGAGTGTTATTTCACTTATAACTTCCCAAGGAGATGGGTACAAAAAATTCTTTTTGTGGTACAAAAATGTACAAAATTCAGAGACAAGTTTTGTTATAGTTTTGAAGTGGCTTACAACCCAATGGAGCTATCCAGTACAATTTTTTTTTCATTTTAGTAAATGGAGTGTTGCAACAACAAAAATTAGTACATAAAACTCGTCTAAAGTTACTTTTTGATCATTTTCATTTTATCACCTCATGCGAAAAGAGTCAAATTAGTCAATAGTGATAAAATTATTCTATTTCAATACCACTTTCGGCTTTGTAATTTAGGAACATTATTTCAACACACTACTAGGGGAGTTTCAAGGAGGAAAGAAATAATGAACCACAAATAATAATAATAGAGATGGAAATAAATTAAATAGTGAGAAAAGTACAAAGTATATTTTTTTTATTATTTCAACTGTATCGACTTATGGCCAGTTATCTAGTTTGGTTTGTTTCACCAGCAGATCATAAATACTTAAAACATTATTGCATTTGAAGTATGAAATTTATGCTTACCATATAGCA
This sequence comes from Neoaliturus tenellus, assembly GCA_030545055.2. Classification (NCBI taxonomy): domain Eukaryota; kingdom Metazoa; phylum Arthropoda; class Insecta; order Hemiptera; family Cicadellidae; genus Neoaliturus; species Neoaliturus tenellus. The sequence continues at coordinate 128,862,387 of CM061535.1, forward strand.
TTACAATTTAAATAATTAACATAATGTTTTTTAAATAAATTTATTCTTTGGTTCTTCTTGTATCCTCTTTTGATTCTTCTAATTTTCATGAATTTATATTTGCCTTCTTTACATTCTTGTTCATTGCTATATTTCTTTATACACAATTTCAATTTTTCCCTTAGTTAAATTGACTGTACTTTTCTAAATAATCTAAATTGTATAAATGGCTTTTCTGTTACGTAAGATTTTGGAATACTGATTTAAAAGTATATAAAATGTTGAAAAATAAATTTTTGATTGGTTTGTCATCCAGTTTAATATTAGACCACCATTTAAATAAATGCATGTCTAATAAATACTCGCATTATTGTGCATGACTTTCATAAAATTGTGTTTTATGGAATTCTATAATACTCCTAATTTTATCACAAGTCTACTTGAATTTTCATATATTATGTAGTTTTCTTTAATTTTGCGATGTCTTATGCATGTTTGTAGTTATTGGTGATGTAAAGTACAAATGATTAATTATTTAAGTAGTACGATTAATTCATATTATTTCAATTCCATATATACGTTTTCTAAAATCAGACCACGACACAATGCATCCAGAGCTTTTTATCTCTCAATAATTAATTAGAATGACAGTGATATTTTAAAACTCATTTTGGTTTACATTTTACATTGAATCTTTAATTTATATATGATCTGCACCATTTACAATAGCTATGACATGGAAAGTGCGTCTTGCATTGAACATTCTAGGTGGTAAAGCAGTTTCAAAAGGAAAAGACTTTAAGTCAACTATCAGTTCCATATTTTCATCAAACAATTGGACAGAAACAGATCTACCTTTCGTTAAGAAATGGTAAACAGGTTGAAGAAATTCTCAGTAGTGTGAAATTGTTGGTGCTGGCCCAGTTCAAGGTCACCTGAGGGATGACGTCATCGAGGTCAATGACCTCACCGATGACGTCATCGATGACGTCATCGATTGCGTCATCGACGACGTCATCACCAATGACGTCACTTTCATGACGTCACACTCATGACGTCACAAAAATGACGTGCTGATGACGTCATCACCCCTTACGTCATAAAAATGACGTCACCGACGCCACTAAGGTCAAGGTCACGCCGAAACTTAAAATTTTTTAGCACTTTTGCCGTTTCTCGCACTACGCTCCGAGTTTCAGTCCGAGTCCCCGTGACCTTGACCACTTGGAGCGAATTTTCGACGAGAAACGGCAAAAGTGCCAAGTTAAACTTGAGTTTTTGACATGACTTTGCCTAAATGGGCAATCGGTTATCCCTCAGGTGACCTTGAACCAGCACAACACCAACAATTTCATATTACTGTGACCTAGAAAACCTAATAACGGAGCGCCGACACCGATGCACACCCCACGACAGTCACCGAGCGACTGACCTTCAGGCTCCGCGTACTCTAGGTATATCGGCTTGAGAGACTAAGACTCTAAACTGTCAGGAATGGGAGTAACTAACTGAATTTTGCAAGGAAAAGTCATTTCATCCAATATTCTAAACAAATCTTCATCAGTAAAACTTACATTAGTCTGTTTGGTATAAAACTTAGGGTGTCCGCGCAACAGTTTGCGCCACTTAGCTAAAGTCGAAACCCTTTTGACTTTGAGTGGTGGACAGTGAGCAACTAATAAAGTCTTAACACGGCTAAGTTTCTTACCTAAAGCGTCCCGCGACATGGCTTCCCTCACAAAAGTCCGCACAATACTGAGAGACTGCTTGTAGCGCATGAGTCAAGAGAAAAGAGGTGGGGGAAACAGCAGGAGTGGGGGAAGGTCACAGTGGTGGGGGAAGGTGAGGTTGTACGCTGGAGTAACACATCACTTCACCATGAGCTGTCCTACAGTCAACACACTGTTCTCTTGGCCCGAGTTGGCACTAGAAGAAACATTTCTGTACAGCTTAGGCTGTGAGAGCCGAGCAAGCAAAGTCAAAGTGGAAATTGTGTTAAACTCCAAGATGAAGAGTCTCCTAAATAAACTAATTGTATCCCTGCAATCCCCTATAACTTTAGAGAAATACCACTTTATAAAGCGACACCTTATTCTTTGGCAAAACGAATTGGAAATGGAAAAGATCACAGTAAAATTAATCTAACTTAAAATTTGGACTGGACACTCATGGCGATACCACGTGGCGTGCAAACGCCACCCTAAACATTACAAGTTAGGTTATTGAGCACCTCTGGTACGATAACCGACGTGCTAGAGTTAAAGTGTGATGACCTTGAGTCAAAACACTGAAACACTACAAGTCGATATCGCCCCAGAGTTAAAGTTTAGTGACCTTGAGGAAAATCAGAGAAAATCCAAACCATGTTTGTCCAGAGTTCAAGTGTAATGACCTTGAGGCAAAAATCTGTAAAACACTTACATGAACAGAGTTGAAGAGTAGCGATGCTTACCGCATGCTATGTAAAACTCCATTTGGATGACCTTGACCTTTCCCCCTCCACTCACCTTAGTTTATATAAACCCCATTCCCCCTGACCACAGCATCACTTCATCGTGCTCCCTCGTCAAAGCAACATCAACTATGGAAAGTAAGCGCATCTCATGTTGCGAGCATAGGTGTTTGGAGATACAAGGCGTCACATATTGTGCAAAGAAGCGTTGGGAGGAAGAGACGGGGACAACCTATTGCTGTGAGGATAAGTGTTTCCTCTTACCAAAGTGGCAAGTGGATGGGCTGGCCTGCCGGCAATGTGAATGCTTCGGATGTTGCAGGTGTAGATGCAAGAACCAACAGCTGCCACCACCGGTACTACAAAATTTTAAAATCTACAGATCCAACTACTTTTATACTTGTTGTCCGCAGCGGTGTATTAAGTTTCACTTCTCCAATCTTACCAATTGTCGGAAGTGCTACGGACAACCTGATGGGTGGTGCACCTGTTTTCTGGACTCCTGCCGCTACAGATCGGATTGGTTTACAGATCCGTTAGAAATTGATGAAGTCGCCCAGGAAGCACAAGAGTAGTCTTTCTACTCTTCAACTTTTTTTAAAACTCCATTTGGATGACCTTGAGATTTCCCCCTCCACTTCCCCATATACCTAGAGTACACAGAGCCTGACAGTCAGTCACTCGGTGGCTGTTGTGGGGTGCGTATCGGTGTCGGCGCTCCGTTGTTAGATTTTCAAGGTCAGAGTAATATGAAATTGTTGGTGTTGTGCTGGTTCAAGGTCACCTGAGGGATAACCGATTGCCCATTTAGGCAGAGTCATGTCAGAAACTCGAGTTTAACTTGGCACTTTTGCCGTTTCTCGTCGAAAATTCGCTCCAAGTGGTCAAGGTCACGGGGACTCGGACTGAAACTTGGAGCGTAGTGCGAGAAACGGCAAAAGTGCCAAAAAATTTTAAGTTTCGGCGTGACCTTGACCTTAGTGGCATCGGTGACGTCATTTTGATGACGTGAGGAGTGATGACGTCATCAGCACGTCATTTCTGTGACGTCATGGGTGTGACGTCATCGAAATGACGTCATTGGTGATGACGTCGTCGATGACGCAATCGATGACGTCATCGATGACGTCATCGGTGAGGTCATTGACCTCGATGACGTCATCCCTCAGGTGACCTTGAACTGGGCCAGCACCAACAATTTCACACTATTATTCTCTGTATTCCAGTCGTGATGTTACTTTCCTTGTTAATACAATACTTGCTGCTCCTCGAACCTGTCTCTGTGCAGTTACTACCATGATGAAACAAGTTTAAAGCCTACTAACTAAATAAAACATTTCAATCAATATTGTCATGAAGTTAATGCTGTCACTCCCCCCCCCCTTGCTGCCTGCCCCCTCACGCTCTTATCAATTCGTCATTTCATTTATGTGTAATAAATCATTACAATAGACTGTTTTTCGATAATGGAATATGATTTCTAATGAAATCAAAATTAGTAAATCAATGCAAATCTTTAGTGAAGCAATGCATTAATGAAAACTTTTCTTTGAGAAGTATCTTGGGTATTCGACCTACATTATTTGTTTCTTACAAAGTAATGAATTTTGGTGAATTTCCCTATAGGGAATACATTATTGGGGTAGTAGTCACGGTAAGGCCTAAGCCTGGGACCATGAAACTTTTTTGTTTTGAAGTCCCCAGAAGCCAAAAACACCGTCCGTTCAAATTTATACATGTATCTATATCTATGTATGTATATAAATATATATCTATGTGTCCGAGAACATGATAACTTTGGAACGGAACCTCCTATTTTGATTAAATTTGGTACCGAGGTGTAAACAAGCATTATTGATTACTACTAAATTAATTTTGATTCTGTTTTCTTATAATTAGATTTTATAATTAGGAGTTCACAAACCAGAATGATCGGACTATAGGAACGGGGTTTTATGGGGTTTCAAAAGGGTAAAAAATGGGTTTTTGAAATTTTTTTGCCTTAATTTTTAAAATTTAACAATTTTAACATAAACCATTTAAAAGAGATAAAAAAATAAACAATTTAGTATTTTGAATGTTTAACTTAGCTTAAAAATGGTTACGGGGAAAATCCAAAAATATGTTTCCCATGTTGTTCTTAAAAGAAATAAACAAAACCTTATATCTGGCTTATTTATTAATATATCTTGATCAAGTTTTGTATGTACATTAAGAAGGACGGGGTTAACTTATATTTGCTTACAAAGTCAAAATGGAGGCAAATCCATGTATCCCCATGGGGTTTATGGGGAAAATTAAAAGAATACCATAGCTTGATAAAATTTGATATGTTCATTCTTAAGGTAGGGTTTAAATTATATTTGTTTACAAAACCCATATGGCGGCAAACCTACATACTCAACCCCATAATTTATGTGGGAAAATAGAAAAAATTGAGAATTCCATCGGAAATTCGCTGAGTACTCAGGTCTGCTGTGATGGGGGTATTTAATTCTGTAAATATTAAAATCTAATTATAAGAAAACAGAATCAAAATTAATTTAGTAGTAATCAATAATTTCCTCGTGTTGGAATTCCTCCTGTTCACAGGCAGCTTGCCATATTGCATTGTTTACCTGCCAGGGCCCTTGGGTTGCTAGGGCTCCGCCCTCCTCGTGCTGATGTTCCTCTTGTCCACAGGAGCTTGCGACTGCAAAGTCTACCACCTCCCGGGGCCCTCATTGGCTACCGGGTGCGGGGGCTCCGCCTTCCTCGTGTTGATGTTCCTCTTGTCCACAGGCAGCTTGCGACTGCAAAGTCTACCTCCCGGGGCCCTCATTGGCTACCGGGTGCGGGGGCTCCGCCTTCCTCGTGTTGATGTTCCTCTTGTCCACAGGCAGCTTGCGACTGCAAAGTCTACCTTCCGGGGCCCTCATTGGCTATCGGGTGCGGGGGCTCCGCCTTCCTCGTGTTGATGTTCCTCTTGTCCACAGGCAGCTTGCGACTGCAAAGTCTACCTTCCGGGGCCCTCATTGGCTATAGGGTGCGGGGGCTCCGCCTTCCTCGTGTTGATGTTCCTCTTGTCCACAGGCAGCTTGCGACTGCAAAGTGTACCTCCCGGGGCCCTCATTGGCTACCGGGTGCGGGGGCTCCGCCTTCCTCGTGTTGATTTTCCTCTTGTCCACAGGCAGCTTGCGACTGCAAAGTCTACCTTCCGGGGCCCTCAGTGGCTACCGGGTGCGGGGGCTCCGCCTTCCTCGTGTTCATGGGTCTGCTGGAGCAATTCCTCCGGTCGCAGTGTGACGTGGACGACCCCTGCAACAGAGTCGACCCCCTGAGCAGCCAACTGGCTGAATACGACTTCATCGTCGCAGGCGGAGGATCGGCAGGGTCGGTCGTGGCCAGCAGACTCTCCGAGAACCCCCAGTGGAAGGTTTAATATTAAAATTCCATTAATTAATATAGAAGCGTTTTAAAAACAATTTTGTGTTGCCAATGTAAAAACCTTATTACACAAGTATCCTTTGCTATGTCAGGCCTATAAAGTTTCAAGCTCTTATAATTGTGGTATCACTGAAGATACTTTTCATATATCAAGAGTCTGACCCTGCTAACCTCCTGAAATGGTAAAACAAGAAATATTGAACTCAGTTTGATTTTACTGTCGCTATTGCATAAAACATATCAACAAATTTTTTATGTATGCCATTTAGACTATGGAAAATTAGTACCTTAAAAATAGAATCAAGAATCAAGAATTTTTTTATTGTAGTTAAACACAAAATGTGTAATTGGCAAAGTCACTAATCTATCTTCACATATAACTTCAATATAACAGCAACAAAAACAAAGATAATAACAATAACAGTTTCTTAATAATTAGTTGCAGATAAAATGAAAAAAGTAAAAAAAATAACAGGTAACTATCGTAAAATTCTTAAAGTACTAATATCACAGGCCAAAAATTCGTCTATAGTATAAAAAACATTTTCCTTTAACCATATTTTTATCAAATTCAAACTTTTTAAGGGTACATACCATGCATTTTCTGGCAATTTATTGAACAGTTTAATTCTCATGTACATATGACTACTTCTAGTTTTTTCAAGTCTAACTGAAAGCAAATCAAGAAGGTAATTTTCCCTAGTAGAGTAATTATGGGTTTCTTTTCTGATCTAGGCCTACATTTATTTAGCAACTCCTTTACATCCATTAAACAGGAAAAAATGTATAGATTTGAAAGAGTCATTATTTTTAGGTCTTTGAAAAGTGGCACACATGACTCCCTGTCAGATACATTCTTTATTATTCTCACTGCCGTTTTTTGCCATATGAAAACCTTTTGTGCATCAGAAGAATTACCCTATAAGGTTATGCCATATCTTAGATGAGAATGAAAAAAAGCATAATAAGCAGTTATAAGCATGTTTTCACTAACAATGTTTTTCAATTTTCTTAGAAGACAAATAACTCTTGACAATTTTTTACATAGTTGTTCAACATGGAAATCCCAACTTTTAGCCTACTATCAACATGTATCCCTAACAACTTAACAGCTGCTCAGGGCCGCCCACAGGGGGGATTGATGGCGCAGTTTGCGCCGTCAAGCCAGATTTTGGGGGGGATTTTTGTGATTAGCGGGGATTTTTTGGATTTGGGGGGGAATGAAAGGAAATCGTGTTTCCAAATTTGTGTAGAAGAGAATAAGATTTGTTGACTCAATGTTGAATTTAAAACTACATAAGAAGTGTAAAATACATCAAATCAGAGCTAATAATTGAATTAGTTTTTGGTTATCTCAACCACAAACTTGTACTGTCAAATCTTGCACGGTGGATGGAATGGCAACACTGGAAGCAGACTAAAATTCCCTAGATTATCATGTCGCTCTGCAAGTTAGCAACCGTGATCGATCAGTGGCAATTTCAAATTGCCATTCTAGAGGATTTGTTTTGTAAAATGTTAACAGTGACCAACCAAGAGAAATATTTTTTTATTGACGGTGGGTAGGGTAGTCCACTCGAGGTTCATCTCCTAAGCTTGACTTAATTCTATATAGTAATTTTGCCTGCAACTCGGCTGCAAAAAATGCTAAGAATGGACAAGTTTTATTTTTAGGTTAGTTTATATTATACCTTTATACTTCTATTATAATCTTAAGTGGACTATGTTTCAGAACAAAAGAGTAGGCCTATTAATAGACAAACTTCAAGTAATAATTTTATTCAAACATGTAACTTAAACTATAAAAAGATGATACTGTGTTAAATATCTATAAGTTAGTTATTTTTTAGTATTATGATTCCCGGTGATTTGTGAGTTTTTGAAGTAAATTGTTTAGAAATAAAGCAGAATTATCTTTTTCCTACCACTGCATGGAAATAATTGCATTGTCACACCTGTAACCCCTATGCAAAACAGTTCATTTCCGGTTTCCGTTTCTTTCCCGCTATAGGACGGCAATGATTCTTTACCGCACGCTAGATCAAACAGCAATTTTAAATCAGCTGTTACTACAAACCATGCTACAGCTGTTATTCATTGTTGTCGTTTAGTAATTGCTTCTCTTTTAGTTTGAGGTTATGTTTGATAATTAACATTATGCTCCAACAGAAACAAATAAAAAATAATCTAAATGACATTTTGTATACAATAAAACATGTAATATGTAATAATTATGTTGGTAGGAAAAATCTTTTGTGTATTACGAGCGTAAATAGTCATGGCCGCACTCAGCTGACGCTTCGTGCGGCCATCTACAATTCTCGAGTGGCAATGACGTACTTTACGCTCTTATTACACAAACAGCTATTATGTGGCCTCAATGAAAGTATTTCTTTTGGCGATTTATAAAACTAATTCACATTAATTTAGCAAATTTCAAAACATTAAATTATTTTTCTTAGAGAAACATCAACTTTTATATCAGTAACTTAAATTGTTGACTATACCGGGTGTCCCAGACCACCCGTACAACCATTTTATAAGCTACACAATTAATTTTTCACAAAAACAAATTGTGCCATTTTAGTTAAACCAGTTGCGCTCTATCCATTGATGACAATTTCAATGTACAAGGTTTACCAGAAGTAACATCAATGGCCCTGCAGACAGGAAATCATGAAGTAAAATGATTTAAGTAAACATAATTTATTTTAAAATAATTAAAGTTGAGTCAAAATTGGCCTGGGGGACCTACAATTTTTGGGGTTTGGGGGGGATTCGCGCCATGGCCTTTGTAACAATGGGGGATGGGCATCCCTGCAGGTGCTACGTCTTTATAAATATCATAATTCAATGAAAATATTATCTGTTCAGTCTTTTGACCGTTTACAACTAAAAAGTTTGCCTTGAACCATTTCTGTGCTACTTCTAGTGCTTTATTTTCCATTGTTTTGAGTTCATTTAAGTTCTCGTTGCAATTAAAAAGGGTTGTATCATCTGCATATAATATTGATGTACAAGAACATTAAAGGCAAAGTCATTAACAGCAATAACAAAAAGTAAAGGTCCAAGTACAGATCCCTGAGGCACACCCATCTTTATCTCCTTGAAGCTAGATTTATCATCACCCTGGACAACCATTTGTACTCTGTTTTCTAAATATGACATGATTAATCTTAGTTGACTAGTTGATTAATAATGACTAATTGGTAATTTGGATAGCCTGGACAATAGAAATCTAATCTATGAGGAGTGTATGCTGAAAGAATATAATTTTTGGTAATCTAAGGACATTATAAATAAAAGTCAATTTGTATTTGATAAAAGTTTACTAGTCATTGTGATTCACATTTCACAAAATTTGACAATCATGAAATGAAAACGTATATATGAGATTTCGTACCAGATTTAGTAGCCTAATGATTATTTAGTAGCCTGTTTACTGGAAAATCATCATCTTCCAGTTACAAAGATAGCACTCTCACAATGCAGAAAATTATTATGAAAAAAATTTATGAAACCACATCCTGCAGCAGAAAGGATGGCAAAACAAATCACCTATTTTGAATAAACTTATTGGAAAAAAATTATTTTACATTCTGCATGCAAAATGGAGAAAGTGATAATACAACTATTACAACTGTAAAGTTTGGTTAATCGATCATAATGTAGAGAATTTCTACGAGAATGATATACTTAGCACCTGTCAACCTTAATAACATTTGCTGATATCTGATAGGATAATTTTCTATTTAGTGAATAAACAGTATGTATTAGAGTCATTCATTCACAGCTGTTGAAATCATGCAAAATTATTATATTACACAATTAAGAAAACTTTGTTCCCCCAAAATACTTCCTACTAAAAATAATAAAGATTCTAATTCCTGAGTCTGACTTTTCTAACAGTGACTCTAGATGAAATGATATCCAGAACTGTCACCCCACCCAGCTATTTCTTTGATCAAAGTTCATAAAAACTGAGTGATTATGACAAAAAGGAATATTCTTTTAGACTGTTGCTATACAATATATTTATTGTCCTTCATAATTTGAGAGATTTTTAAAACAAACTCCAACTTTAAAATTAGCATAAATCAGATAAGTTTAGATATGAACTATTTTACCAATTCTTTAACATTTATTTGCCATTTCCTTTCTATGCAGGTGCTACTGGTAGAGGCAGGGGGCAATGAACCCACCGGCAGTCAGGTGCCTGGATTGTGGACCAACTTTTTTGGATCTGCCATTGACTGGAAATATAAAACTGAGCCAGAGGAGAAGGCTTGCCTTGCCAGCCCTCAACGTCGCTGCTCTTGGCCCCGTGGGAAGGTATACTAATAATTTTAGAAACAATGAATAACTATGATGAATTTTATGGTAGTTCACCCACCCCCCAATGCGGCTTATAGAAAGTACACACTGTACATAAAATTTCACTTAAAACACGAGCTTCAAAAAGATATTTTGTGATGAAATTTAAATTTTTTCAATGTTTAATCAACCCAAAGTCTCCCCTTGCCAATTCTCCAATTTTACGAAATATTATTTTATCCTAAGAAGTACACTTTTTATTCTTTTGTTTAAACTCTAACTTTTTCTATTTCTGTATTGATCAATAACAATTATTATTATTTATGCATATGGGTGTAAGCAGTTTTAAACTCAACATGATAAATTTACAGAAAAATATCAAAATTGTCTCGACAAAACAATTTTTATGGTAAGGCCTCTACCAAAGTTATTTAGGTGGAATAAAATGTAAGATTTAATAGACTGTTTTCACTGACTGTACTTTGACAACTGACAACAAATAAAATTCTTGTTCAGGATTTTTAATAATCTACCAATAATTAGTTTTAAAATACTGAAAAACTTAATATGGCAGATGTTCAGTAAAAAGTTAAATAAACGTGGAAAATGATGAATCATGAAATGTTTTAGGTAATCGGTGGCACAAGTGTGATGAATGGTATGATGTATATGCGAGGCAGCAGGACAGACTACAATGAGTGGGAGAAGGCAGGAAACACCGGCTGGGGTTACAAAGATGTCCTTCCTTTCTTCATCAAATCAGAAGATAACCTGCAAATGAGCCATGTAGATAAGGAATATCATGGAACGGGAGGCCCTCTCCCAGTCTCACAGTTCCCCTACCATCCTCCCATGGCTGATGCGTTCCTGGAAGGAGCTAAAGAGCTCGGTCAAAGGATAGGTGATCTAAACGGAGAAAGACATGAAGGGTTTTTTATTGCACAAGCTACCAACAAGCATGGCATTCGATTCAGTTCTGCTCACGCATTTCTCCGGCCAGCCAAAACTCGACCGAATCTCCATATACTTCTCAACACTACTGTAGCACGTGTACTGGTGGATCCTAAAACTAAAAAAGCTTTAGGTGTAGAAGTTATAAAAAGCAATAAAAAAACAGAGAGGATTCTGGCTAAAAAAGAGGTTATTGTAAGTGGTGGGGCTGTTAATTCCCCTCAGATTCTACTTTTGTCGGGCATCGGACCAAAAGAGGATTTGGAAAAGCTAGGAATTACAGTGGCACATAATCTACCTGGTGTTGGGAAAAACCTGCACAACCATGTAGGACACACGATAAAATTTTTTGTTGATGATATTGCAGTAGCTGATTTGAATTGGGCAGTGGCGATGCAATACATGCTCTACAGAGATGGATTGATGTCATCCACCGGTCTCTCTTCACTTACTGGAATGGTCAAATCAAAGTTTGCAAATCCAAATGAAGATCATCCTGATCTCCAGATGTTCTTCGGAGGTTACAAAGCCAGCTGTGCAAAAACTGGACAAGTGGGAGAAGTTCTAGAAAAAAATAAAGACGGTTCACCCAAGAAAAGAATGATAACCATGACTCCAACCAATCTTCATCCGAAGAGCCGGGGCTACCTCACTCTAAAGGATAAAAATCCACTCTCATATCCAAAAATTGTTGCCAAGTACCTCACAGAAATGGAAGATGTTCAGAGGGTCATCGAAGGAATTAGATTTGGTATCAAACTCGCTGAGACTAAAGCTCTTAAACCCTATGGTATTAAACTAGACACAACTCCACTTCCTGCTTGCAAAAACCTGACATTTAATTCTGACAAATATTGGGAATGTGCGGTGCGCCAAAATACAGCACCTGAAAACCACCAAGCTGGATCGTGCAAGATGGGACCTGCCTCCGACCCTCTGGCTGTAGTGGATCCGGAGCTCAAGGTTCATGGGATTGATAACCTGAGAGTGATTGACGCATCCATCATGCCAAAGCTAACCTCCGGGAACACGAATGCTGTCTGTATAATGATAGGGGAAAAAGGATCAGATATGATAAAGAAGAAGTGGTCAAAGTCAAGCGTAGCCCCAAGGGTGGAGCGATCGGCCAGAGGAAGGAAGATAACGGGGCGCCGCGTCGCGGTCTTGTAAGGAAAAGCTAATATTGCGGGAAATGTCATCTGGGACTTTACACCAGAAAAAAATTGTTAAAATATAATCAATGAGTACTTCCAAATATTTGGGGTGGGGGGAGGGTCAAGATAAAATTTTGCCCTGGGCCGGCAGGATTTTCAAACTCAGGGTGGCCCTGTGGTCAAAACTGCAATTTTCTTGTAAAATTAATACGGTATCAATAAATCTTGAGGTTCCTTTATTTTAGTGGACATTTTTCATTTTCCGTAGTTAAAATTTTTGTACTTTATTTTGTTTTGGGGAATTGTCAAACTTTATTTGCTTTCGCTGAAAAAATGAGTTAGTCAAAATATTCTCTATTTGAATGAACTTGCTGTGCAAGGACAGAATTTTAAAATGTTTTTCACTTTGTTTTTAAAGCCCTAAGCTAGGTAAATTAGGTCGATGGGTGGAACAAATTATAATTCTGCCATTCAAAGTCATGCATGACCAAAGTCAATTCAACCCGGTAGCTGATTGTTTATCTAGGATGCACATGGAAAAACCTGATAACATAGAGGTAGTTGAAGTAAGTAAAAATGACTGTGAGATAACTGAGCTAAGAACAAAAGATAGCAAAAAGTTAAGTGCGTTAATAAAAAAGTTTTAAATCCAGTAGTAAATATGTTGCTAACAAATTTTCACTTAGCTTACACTGAAATCTCAAAACACCAGAGATTAGAAGATGAATGTTCTAAAATATTGCAAAGCATTAAAGTATAAGTCAAACAAAGAAAACTTTGTAAAAAAATCATGTACTTATATGTAAATAAATCCTAGATCTAAAGGTAGAATATATGTTCCCGAAAGTTTGTTAGACTCGCTTAAGTTTGTTAGACTCTCTTGTTAGACAATGCGAATGCGAGTTAATTAATGGTCGCGGTGCGATAAACAATCTCCTTTTATAACGACTATCTCGTTGGCGCTACTGCGCATGCGCCGCTCCGACTCCTTCGTTTCACTTTTACACTGCTATGAATTGTACTGGATCGAACTAACTCCACGCTACTGCGCATGCGCCGAGTCCCCCACCACTCAATTTAACGCTACTTCTTTTGCACTGCTATGAATCGGACTGGATTGAACTAACTCTACGCTACTGCGCATGAGTAGTATAGAGACGTCACTCCTGGGCCATGAGGAAGTGCGAGAAGTGCGATTTTTTTAACAGTCCTGCAGACCTATTTTTAACTGGTTTTCAGTGATTTTTTGGCAATTTTACGGCACTTTTCAGGAATTCCAAGGCATAAAAAATTAATAGAGGAGGACTGCGCCATGAGGGGTGCGAGAAGTGCGAATTTCCTAACAGTCCTACGTAAGGACTAGTTCCTTGTAAGGACTATTATATTTAGATAGTCCCGCGTAAGGACTAGTCCCGTGTAAGGACTATTGTATTTAGATAGTCCCGCGCAAGGACTAGTCCCGCCTGGGGACTGTTGTATTTAGATAGTCCCGCGTGAGGACTAGTCCTGTGCAAGGACTGTTGAATTTAAATAGTCCGGGGTGGGGGCTATTGTATTTAAATGGTCCTGCATGTGATTTAAAACACTTATCAGGTAATTCAACAGCTTCATCATTCACTTCTAGTTGAACTATGCGATCGAACCCGCAATTATAGCAGTATATTATCTTAGCATCCTCCATTTCTCGAACCGCAAACTTTTCTTTAGCTGTTAGCGATCTAAATTCTTTAGGCTTGTAAACGATAGCTTTTGGAACGTAACCCAGCTTGCTAGGGGGCCGTCCATAAATTACGTCATCGCTTTTTGGCCATTTTTGGACCCCCCCCCCTCCCTAAAATCATCCTACCATCATAATTAGTCTGACCCCCCCCCCTCTGGGAAAAATGACGTCATTTATAACAAACCTGCCTTTTGAGTATAAAAATAATGGTTTTTAAATGCTACATGATAAACTAAAAAAATTGACCAATCAAATCTGAATTTACCTTTAAAAATAAAGCCAAAATGACTTTCTCAATGGAAAAATACACTACAAAAGAACGCCTTAAAATAGTCTAACGTATTTTATAGATAATTATTTTATAATAGTTGAGTTATGTTAGAATTTATCATTGTTTTACTGTTAAAGTTTGATATAAAACATCATATTTAAAATGACGTCATATCAAAGCCGACCCCCCCCCCACCCTTGCACATCACCTTACCGTCATTTTCAATCTGGACCCTCCCCCCCTATTTTCGGATGACGTAATTTATGGACGACCCCCATGTATTATTTTCCATTTCACCGCTTTAGGTAGACCCCTCATCAAATGTTCCAGTTTTCCAGGTTTGCAATTTTTTAAACGGATATCACGTGTTTGTGTGTTATCACGTATTTATCTTCATATAGGTACGAAAATCACATCACTATACTTTCATCTACCCAGTTTCAGCTACCAGGATTAAATTAGAAATTACCTTAGTCTTAAGCCCTAAAGCAGAGCAGCTAAGGCTTTTACCTGTGAATAGGGCCTATTAACCACCAGCTTAGACCTAATGTGTTGGACCTATAAGATCTTAACCTAAGGCATTACACCTTAGTAGAAAGCTCTAAAACCTAGCAGCTAAGGCTTTGACCTTTGAATAGGGCCAATTAGCCACCAGCTTAGACCTAATGTGTTAGACCTAAGATCTAAACCTAAGGCCTTACACCTGATTTTGAACAACAAACGCTTTTAGACCAGACTAATTATATAGGCCCAAGATCTAATTCCTTAAACCCAAGGTTTTAGACTTAAGCCCTAAAACCTAGCAAGTAAGATTTTGACCTATGAATAAAACCTATGAGGACTATTGTTTTTAGATGGTCCTGCGTGAGGACTATTGAATTTGGATAGTCCGGTATGGGGACTATTGTATTTGGATAGTCCAGCGTGGGGACTATTGTATTTAGATGGTCCTGCGTGAGGACTATTGAATTTAGATAATGCGGAATGGGGACTATTGTATTTAGATAGTCCGGCATGGGGAATATTGAATTTAGTATTTAGATAGTCCGGCATGGGGACTATTTTATTTAGATAGTCCCGCGTGGGGACTATTGTATTAAGATGGTCCCGCGTAACGACTAGTTCCACGCAAGGACTATTATTTAGATGGTCCCGCGTAAGGACTGGTCCCGCATAAGGACTGGTCGCTTGTATGGACTGGTCCCCGCATAAGGACTAATACCGCGTATGGACTGGTCCCGCGTAAGGACTGGTCCTTAGCCTCCACCATTTCCCGAACTGCTTTCCAACGCTAATCTAGGATCTAACTCCTTAGACCCTAGACCGTAGAACTAAGCCAAAAAACCTAGCAGTTAAAGCTTTGATCTATGAATGAGACCTATTAGCCATTAGCTTAGACCAAATGAGTAAGACCTAAGATCTAAACCTAAGACCCTACACCCGAGTCCAAATGAGTTAGACCTAAGGTCTAAACCTAAGGCCTTACACCTGAGTTCAAAGATCAAACACCTTGTACCTAATTCCTTAGACCTAAGATCTAATACCTTAGATCCAAGGCCTTAGTCTTAGGAGTTGAGGAGACGCAACAAGAAAGCGCAAGGAATAAGGTCATAAAATTTAACTAGGAGGCCTTTTCTCCAGTCAGTGTCATACGCTGCAGTCAGATCTAAAAGAGCCACAGAGGTTTTCAGTTTTCGCTCAAACCCATCCTCAATGAATGAAGTCACAGCTAGAACCTGGTCACAACAGTTGCGACCAGGCCTAAATCCAGCTTGTTCTACAGGGATGCTGGCATTGAGAATAGGGAGGATTCTGTTATAAATCAACCTCTCTAGCAGCTTATAACAAACACTGAAAAGAGCCATAGGACGATAGATTTCAGGCCGTTTTGGATTTTTTCCGGGCTTCAAGATAGCTATGATTTGGATTTTCTAAATATCCCAGGCATGTCACCGGTTTTCAGAGTGGTGTTAAAAACTTCAAGAAGCCAATGTCTATAGCCTTTTTACCCGAGTGTCTTATAAACTCCGGGAAAATGTCATCCAAGCCTGCTGCTTTGCCATTTGCATCTCATCAATCGCCACCTCCAGCTCGTCGTAAGTGAAGGGTCTTCTAGAGACTTCCAAGGGTGCTTGCCGACTCTCATTCATCTCATTAAGTTTGAAATAAATTTTTCTGTCTGCAGACGTACGCACAGGTTCTGAAAGTACGAAAAGGCGTTTTGCAATTTCACGCGGTTGGCCCACTATATTTCTATTGCTATGCGTATGGAGAGAGTATGAGTGGTTCTACATCAGCAGCCTGACCAATACGAGTGAGCCAACCATGCACTCTCCGCTTATACACAGCTACACTGCCTCTCTCAACTTCAATCATATCCTCAGGAATATTGCTGTATAAAATATGAGCGATATAAAAAGCATTATGTTTGATGGAACTCAGGTTTGATTTGGTAATGAAATAACCGAAGTTTAATCTATTTCTTGTTAGATAACTATGTTGTAAATCATGAAACATTTGGATTTTATTGGTTTTAATATATTAATTAGGATTTAATAAATTACTGTCAAATGCTGAAAACAGGGAATTCATATATAATTGATCAGTTGGAAAACGTTGTGGATTTTTAAGAATAGTTTTAATAAAAGATTTTTGTGCAACAGAAAGTGGAGAGAGGATAGACGACGAGACGCCTCCCCAGGCGAAAATCCCGTACTGCAACACTGAGTGCACGTATGCGAAGTACACCGCCCTGCAGTGATCCACCGTCAGCACTTGACTCAGTTGGGTAAAAAGGCATAAACTAGCGTTCTGAGTCTCTGCTTGACGTATTGAACATGTGGTACCCAGCTGAGTTTTTGGTCCATGAATACGCCTAGATATTTGTATATTACACAGGTTCAGTGACGTCACAGGAACAGTCGTGCCACAGCGAATCACCACAGGAATGCAAACACAATTTTATGGGACTGGGGTCACTTTCACTTTTGAAAAATATTGGAAGACATTTCGTTTTTTATACATTTAATGTTAGAGTGTTATGATCCAGCCAATTTTTATTTTAATTAAGTCCGTTGAAGCCTGTTGATATACCTCGTCCCACGTGCAGCCGGCGATCACATCGGCCGTGTCAATGGCAAAGAGGAACAATCTGCTCCCCGTGTTCAGCCAACTCTATTTACAGTTTGTCAAAAAATCCGGTTGAAAGTTACCAATTTGTCCTGGAATCAATGAAGATACCTATAAGCCTAGTTCATGATAGAAAAATTACTAAACTGTAATTAGAATTTGACTATTGTAAATTAGGAATGCAACATATTAATAAATACATATGTGTCAGGTATATCACTATCAGGATAACACTATGTGAACAAATAAATTGTCTCACACAAAGTGATTTAGAGGCTACATGGTGATTCGGTGAGAAAAGAACTCAATTTGTTAGCAGTAACACGACCTCAAGGTCAATTTCACGGTCGTGGGTCGTGCTGACATGGATAATTTTATATGTTGAAAATATCATTTACTTTAAATAATAGTTAGTTTTAACTGCACACACATCTATAAGACTGTTGCGTCTCCATAAATGTAAGTATTCTTTATTATGATTTTTTATTGTAAGTATTCGTATATACAGACTAATTAGTTTAATTGATATTATTTTATCTGTTAGAATAACAAGAATGATCACATTATCCACACAATATACTATAAAATACTTGTAACCATAAAGTAATGTTTTAAATTAGGTAAACTTAATATACAAAAACAATATAAGTTGAAGTGTAGTTGTAATAATTTAAAAGGTAATATAGTTCATAATTTACAATTACCTACAATTGTTTTATAACAATACGACGCAAAATTTATTCTTCATTAAATGAAGAAAAAACAATGCTGGTGATAAAAAAGAAAAACATTTTGTAATACTGATAATAATAATAAATTATTAATGACCAATAATAAATTATTGGTCTAATAATTTATTTTAATAAATTAATTTAACAATCTCAATTAAGACTAAATAATGCCAGAATATAAATAGTAATACACGCTAAAATAGAAAGAATGAAAAAGTCATTCTTTGTTCAGAGTGAATGCGTGTTCATTCCAAAAGAATGAAAAGTAACTCGTGAAAGAACAGAAAACCTCCACTCTTTCTAAAGAGTGAAAATATCCACTATTTAAATAAATGGATTTTCACCTTTTCAATAGATGGTTTCTCAGTCACTCTATCAAAGAGTGATTTCCTTACAGAATCAGAAGTCCGCCATCTTTAACGGGTCCGGGACAATTTTATATGCGTTACTTATATTAAGTATTGGGAAACGTTTTGTGTGTTTGCATGGCTATGGCTAAAACTTCAAGTCAGCTCTGAAATCAATCATCGTAAGCATTCACCTCCAAAAAAATCTTCCTCCTCGGCATCGGTGTCACGTCACGGCGTCTCTTACCAGAAGCTTTCCTTCCTCAATAGTTAGCAAGCACAACTACTTAAGTTTAGATGAAGTAATTTAGTTCTATATGCAAACATACTCTATTATTAACAGGATATTGTGTAGTATACAAGACTGAGAATCACTTATAATGAAGGCAAAGCCACCCTACCTTTCTATACACTTTGTCTTTTAGGTTATCATCGAGGTTCAGTTCAGTAGGTTTTAATAGAATAATATTAACATAAATAACAAAATAAAGGACAAATTTTAACTAAGTTAATGTAGTCTAAAACATTATCAAAGAACAACACAAAATAAATTAGCTAAGTTTATTTTTGTTTGTGTACCTATTTTGAGTAATTGTGAGAAAACTTAATTTGATAGGTTAGGTTAGAGTGGAAATCATTCTTTCATTGAGTGAAAATCATTCTTTCGTTGAGTGGAAATCACTCTTTCGTTGAGTGGAAATCACTCTTTCTTTGAGTGGAAATCACTCTTTCGTTGAGTGGAAATCATTCTTTCGTTGAGTGGAAATCACTCTTTCGTTGAGTGGAAATATTCACTCTTTCAAAGAATGACCCCAATTCACTATTTTAAAGAGTGAATATTCATTCTTTCAGAGTGGCTCGGTTTTCCTACTTTCAAAGAGTTAAAAAGTCACTCTGAAAGAGTGAATTTTCATTCTTTCACTTTTAGTGTGTACGCTATTTAGAAACGGTTAACGCTACAAAAATGCAAGGTATTCATTCAATTAACGCAGTAAAACTCAATTACCTATTAGAACCGATAGATATGCCTACTTTGATAGCTATCAAAATGGGTTGGTAAATTTAAGTCTCAACTTTAACTAAAAATTTTCTGTAAACAATTTATTGTTATTTTATTGAGTTTTTACTATAAGTTGAAGTGTTATCCCTTAGTTTGACAAGAAATTTTGTTTTTTAAAACAACATTTTCTTTGCAATATTTTAAGTTAAAGGGTCCTAAGGAACTCCTAAAAAATAGTTTTAAAATCCTTGAAAATGTTTTTTACATTTTTTTATATGTGCCACTTTTGGCACAATGCCATTGATGCAGAGATTTGTCTAGGCATATTATGTTGAGTTATAATAAAAGAAAATTATTGACATAACACTTTAAAATAGTCTGTAAGAAAGTTTGAATAAGTAAAAAATATGACATATTTGGTATGAAAATATTATATTATTACATTTTAAGATAACAAAAATGTGTTTCACTCCCCAAAAAGTGATAAAACAATATAAAAAGCAGTATATACTTAGTTATAAAGGCTGACCAAAATTGTATACACACGTACAAAACTCTAAAAGACATGTCAATTCAATATAAAATTCATTGTAAGATGATTAACTTAAATTCTATTATATTTATGTCCATCTTCTCCATTCATTTTTTCATTGTTCTTATCTCTTTTATTCTCTTACTTTTTCTTGCCTGAATTATTTCTCCTTTTCATATTCTTTTTTACGTCTGTGGTGTAGGTTTATGAGGATTTGTATATCAAAGCATTTATTTATCTCTTTCTTTATCTTATTTGCGGTGGAATTATATTGATTTCTTAGTTTTGTTTTTACTGATTGTATGCTTATTTGTCGGTTGATCTTTGTTAGATTTACCATCCATTCGAAGTAATTCAATTGAAACTTCTTAGGGTATAGTCAGTCTGTTGAATTTCCTCTGATTCTGTAGAATTATTTGTATTCTAAATTTCAGAAATAAAATTTGAGCTGTCCAGAGTCATTGGAATGCAGCCGGTCTGCTGGAAGATGTAGGAGCGCTGTCCTGAAACAAATAACAATCTTATTAGAATACTTTCTGTAACAACAATATTTCTTTTATATTTTGAAATACATAAAAAAACTGTGGTTGTATCATTGACAGTGTTAAAACTTTGGCACACGCAGTAGTTTCAATAAAATGACGGCATCTTTAGCAATGTGCCATTTTTGTATATACATTCAAATATACATATACATTCAAATATTTTAGGTTATAAAAATGACAATATTCTTATTTAAATTAATGAATTACAGTAGAACCTCTTTAGTACGTCCCTCGATAACACGATTCCCTTGATAACAAGTAATATTTTATAGTCCCCGTGAATTGCCCATAACACTCAATGTTAAAAATACCTCTATAGGACGAATACCATTCACATAAATACCTCGATAGCACACATTTTACCAGCTGAAATTAGTGCACAATCAACCTCTATAACACGCATTTTAAAATACCGGAACCTCTACAGCACGAACGCGCCCTCGGTGACACGAATCTTTCAATATATTAACTCCGTAACACGAACATAACCTCTATAGCGCGAAGTGTTTCGTTACGGAACCTTTACAACACGAATCGCTTTTCTCATGCATCGTTCCCACAGTTTATTCAGACATTTTGAAGGAAACAATGTCTTTATGCTCAGTTCTAGGAAAAACTTTCCTACACTTCCTCTTGGAGACACAATAAATTTGTATACAGTCAGTTGCATGTCTACTGTCAAAACGAAAATTAATGGTTTTACGTCGCGTTTAGCACAGCTTATATGATACTGTACCAGTTAAAGTGCAGTGCTATTGTGTGACATCGTGGTTTTACATATAAGTGTGTAGTGTCAGTAAGTAGGGATTAGAGAATGTCTGCTTCACATGCCGTTAGTATATTAAAGTGTTTTATGAGAAAAAAGTGTTATGAGCGAGAGTGTGGTAAGGGTCACTACGGAAATCAATAGTGCATTGGACTACGTTCACATGAGTAACACGAAATAAACCAAAATTAATGACTAATTCACAAACTTTCCTTGCTCATGCACAACAACATTGAATCCTGACGTAGGCTTAGACGTAGAGGAAATTGTCTAACATGTAATCGATAAATCAATTAACTTTGCTGGTACTCAGCTTAATTAATTATACGGTAAAAGATTAATTGAGAACATTTATACCGTATTAAGGTTTTTTAATTTCTTTAATTTATAACAAGTAACTGTATTTATTACATTTTGTATCTTTAAAAAAATTTGTTAGTTGTTTAGAGTTTTTATAATAGGCTATTTTTTCATAACAATAAAACATTATGTTTTATATGTGTGTTTTTTGTATGCTTGATTTCATATATTTTCAATGAAATATTTCTAGTGAGGCTTCATTAAAATTGCACTTGCTATATGGGGAGTTTAAAAATATACTCTGTTAGGGCGCACCTTGATAAGACGAATTATCAGCAAAACAACCTTGATAGCACGACACTTGATTAGACGAAAACCTTGATAAGACGTCAGTTTTGTGTGACCCCTTAAAAGTCGTCTTAGCAAGGTTCTACTGTATATGGATTATGTTTTCTTATCTTTAATCTGTTGAGATCACTTAATAACATAAGGCTGTTTACCTAAATAATTAAAAAAGAAATAATTTACTAACCTTGTACAGAGAGTATCTATGCTTCCTTTTCGACATGTTGGTCTGTAGTGATAGTAGTTATCAAGGCAGCCACCAGAGTGCACTAAACCATAACTACAATAAACAAGGAACATTTGAATGCCGTTTGTTGGATTGCTCGCCTTAATAGGCGAAACGGAAATTTTTTTATTTATTATGTTCTAAAAATGGCACGCTGTCAAATTAAGGGTTAAAATATATCAGCTCTGATTTCTTAATCGATCTTCGATTTTTATACTTACGTAGAACAGAACAATCTTGTTCATTAAATAAAATAATTTATTCCGACAACTGATAAGAGGTCATCGCAGCACTAAGAGCTTGTGGAAAAGGTAAACTTGCAAATAGAAATACCATACATTTATTTGCTTTATATAGAGATTTGCTGCTTTTAATTAATTTCCCTTTTGGAGTTGGGGCCTGCCCAAACCCAGACGCACACTTATTGGGGCCCTGACAGTTTAGTGAGGAGCATGACAAATGCTTCCTCAGAATTTTATTGTTGGGGGGCATGTCAGAAACCATAAATTATCATAGATATATATGATTTAATGATTTATTTGGCTGACAATTAAAAAATTGCATTAGCCTATGCAACATAAACTTATATAATATCTAAAAATAATTTTAAATTCATCATTTTGTTCATTTTGTTCCGAACTTCTGAATTTCTTCTTAAACGTCATTAGGTCTGTATTTATATTTTGAATTTCAATACGTATATTATTGTAAATTTTTGCATCGTTAATTATAATGTGATTTTCAAAAAATGATGTTCTATGGTACATGGCTGGAATTTGTTTTGTTTTTCTCAGTTCAATCTAAATTAGTAATTTTGTTGTTTTTCCTCATGAATACTAATATGTCGTGTATATAATAGGAATAAAATGTCATTAATTCGTTTTGCCTGAAGATTTCTCTACAAGACTGGCCTCTTATTAATTTAAAAATGGCTCTAATTGCTGCTTGTTGCAATAAAAAGACGTTTTTAACAGAACAGTTTGCCATTCCCCATATTGGCAGTACGTTCAAATATTTTAGGCTGTACAATATTATTATCTAGAAGAATAATGTGAAATAATGCCACCGACTTGTAAAAAGAAATTCCAGAGCCTTTTTTGAATCTCGAAGTGCAGTTGTATGCAGAACACGATATCACCATTGATTAAACAATCAAAAAATTCAATTAAGGTTGCGTAGTGATGTGTTAAGAGTTTAGTGAAGAATGAAAAGATTGAAATGTGTTTGATTGTTGAAGAAACACTAATATGTTTACATTAATCAGCTGTTTGTTAACAACAATGAAATAAAAATAACCATATGTGGTTGAGTAAAGATGTGCATTAGAATAATATTAACTCGTAAGTCCTGTTATGAACACTGCCGCCAACCAAAGAAAAAAATTATTATCTTTCGTATTATAATTGTTACTTAAGTGTTCATCAATAAATAACTATTAAAATTAACAGTCTTCGCATTGTCCATAGTGATTAAAGGGTGCTAGCTTTTTTAATCGAAAACCCTAAGAGTAATTGAAACATGTTTATTAGCAACTAATATTTATTTTTTATTTCATTTATTACGGTAATTGTAAATTGTTAATTTATACTCTATTTTTCCAATACAGCGGAAAAATAAAGAAAAAATTTCAAAGCGTAATGAACACCCCCCCCCCCCTCCAAAGGAATTGTAGGTTAATTTTTAATTTTGTAAATAATTTTAAGAAATTTTTAATTTGTTGTTATTTTTAACTAATAATTAGTTAGCTAGAGGCAATTGAAGTCAATTTTTAGTCTCATAAGATTAACATGGGGAAAACTTTTACTGTCTAGCGCTAAAGATAAAAAACTACTTAAATTACGTTTCATAAACATTTTCAACATTTCGAAATAGTTATCTGTTACGCATTAATAAACTTATTTTCCAATATGGTGGACAAGTAAATCTATGAAATTTTGGGGCGCCGGAATTCTACCCCCAGGAAAAGTACCCCCATGAAAAAACGCTACGTCATTTTGACGTCACAGGTATGGGGGTAGTTTTCCGGCCGCGAACTTTTGAAGAGAATACATTATACTCTACTTCAATCATTGGCTACGCACTTTTATAATTTATTTCAATAATGAACAATTTAAGCCATGTTTTGTAAGTTTACTAGGGGTGGAAAACTACCCCCCGGAATTCTACCCCCGGAACACTACCCCCAGCAAAACTACCCCCAATGGACTAGACCGGGAATACTCCAGCCGCGAAAGTACTTCCACGTACACAATTCCTTAACTATTTAACAATTGTTATTTTATGTACGTGTTCTGTTTTTTTTTCCTATTATAAAATAATAATAGGTACTGAAAATTATAAATATAATATCAAAGTATATCATTGTACGGTAAAGTATATATTTTATTTGATGTCAATAAAACAGTACAGCTAAAAGCCTGTAAAGGATTGACGAAAGATTGGTTAAATGAAACTAAAGCATAGGCATATTATATAACTTGACGGTGAGTGAGGGTAGAGAACGAGATCACCCGTAGGGCAAGTTTGTATATTAATACACTTAACATTATATGGTTTTTATATTAATAAACTTAACATTTCTATTGTAAAATAATAGAAATGTTTTAATTTTAAATACCAGAACACGTACATAAAATAACAATTGTTAAATACTTAAGGAATTGTGTACGTGGAAGTACTATCGCGGGTGTAGGATTCCCGGTCTAGTCCATTGGGGGTAATTTTGCTGGGGGTAGAATTCCGGGGGTAGTTTTGCTGGGGGTAGTTTTGCTGGGGGTAGAATTCCGGGGGTAGTTTTCCGGGGGTAGTATTCCGGGTCTAGTCCATTGGGGGTAGTTTTGCTGGGGGTAGTATTCCGGGGGTAGAATTCCGGGGGTAGAAATCCAGCTGGTGTTTGGTTTGCTGTAATGTAAATTTAGAGCGACCAAATTAAATAATAATGTATTTATAAAACTGGGGGTACTTTTCCGGCCGCGAGCCAAAACTCCATGCCACTTTAAGCTCCGCCCCTCGTGACGTCAAAATGACGTAGCGTTTTTTCATGGGGGTACTTTTCCTGGGGGTAGAATTCCGCTACCCCGAAATTTTATGTCGTTATAAAGAAATGTTCCTTATGTGTAATTTAAGACATTTTTTAGTATTAAAAATTTTATGTTACCAAATTGTTTCGGAGATACATGATATGAAAGTTTAACCCATGCGAATCTTTGGGGCCAAAGATAAACTTCAATTAATTGACCTTAGCAAAAATTGTTTACTTGGTTTTTAAATAGTTTTGAGACCGTTCATTTTGTATATGTCTAACTAAAAAAATAAATATAAGATTTCATAGTAAAAACCCATTAATTCTCTAGATTAACAGTATACACATTCCATAAACAGTGCAGATGACATACGTAAACCTTTTTAAGACTGCAGAATGGATATAAATTTATCATTTAATAATTATTTAGTGATAATGACGCCTTTTAACATCATTTATAAAGAACATATTGTCAATTCAATGTAATTCAACAAAAGAAGAAAGCTAAAACTAATGAAAAAATACAACCAAATTTTAAACTGACTCTATTGTGGCGTACAATACTATAGAAAATTTCGTAAAACTATGCGTACCTTGCGTTACGCAACTCTAACTTTAAGTAACTCTAACTTATATTCACTCAAGTTGACAGTACAAAGGTCTATCAGTTAATAGAATACCTTATGAAGGCTAGTTAAAACAAAGTATTAAAATGGGCTAAATAAAGTATTTTTAGTTTATAGTAACATAACTATTGCAATTGTTTAAAATTATACCATAGGCCTAAACAATAGGTAGTTACTGTATGTAAATTGATTTAAAAAGATCATATTACTTCACCAAAAGAGATATCAATAGTCATATATTTGTAACAATTAGTAAAAAAAAAAACAAAAAAAAAACGATTGACTCCTCGCTGGAAGTGTATCAGCCATCGCATCATCGGCAGCGTTATGCCGGACGCCCGACGCTTTCGCCTATTCGTAGAAACGCTCACTAAAAATAAAATTGTAAAAAAACGGAATGCCCTACAGAAGATATTTTTAATGCTAAATAAAATTCAGAATGTCCTTTACATTTCATTCGCTGAAAGTTTTTGCCTGACCAAATAATAAAAAATTTTCTCGCTCACTACTTTTTTCATTACATTATCAAATTAAATCAAAGTAATCTTTAAAAATGTATTATTATAACTTAATATATATTTTTTTTGCTGAAACCATTACTGATCTGTTCGATATTTAAAGCTGTAAAACTTCATATAAATTTAAAATACTTTGCGTTGCGTTTAATTTTCTAAACATTGATTTAAGTGAAACGGTGCATTGTCGTCGGTGCTGGTTACCGCCAACTTCAAAGATGGCGGCCGGACCGATTCGGTGCCGGGTAAGGCACCTGAGAGCGCGTTCCAGTTTATTATATACTTCGATGGCCGCCATATGCCGCAAGTATAAGTTAAACCTTATATAGATGATGTACATACCAAATTTGATTAAGTAATGCCAATAAATAAGCAAGATATAGGGTTTTCTTGATTTACCATAAGAATAACATTGAAAATACATTTTTGGATTTGCCCCGTAACCAGTTATGCTATGATAAATATTCAAAATACCAAATTGTTTGTTTTTTAAGCTCTTTTAAATGGTTTCAGTTAAAAATGGCTACTACCGTAATAGCGTATTCCCTATAGGGAAATTCGCTAAAACGTATGGCAAAGGTCAAACAATGCAAAATAATTTACAACTAAGACTACCATTCACACACACAAACACGCCACAGGAGATCCCTTTCAAATACTTCATTCACACCGAGGACTCTCCCCCTGAAGGATTTAATGGCCAACAAACTCTCCCACCGAGCAAAATACGGAAGCCCCTAGGTAGCCTTTCAATCGAGACTTAAATTTAGAGAAATTTTGTTCAGACCTTAGGTTTTCAGGTTTTACAATGATTTACAATGCGACCAGCGAGAGCGGACAACTAATTGAACTCTGGGCCGACCTCTTAAGGTATTATTCCTGACCTAAAGACAAGCTAAAATATGATATTTAAAATTTCCAAAACTCCATAGTTATAACCATACAGCCGCCATTTTGTATTAAGTAGTTATAAGTTTGTATTAATAATTGTAATAAGTTAAAACTGTATACAACTTTTTGAAGCAAGGGTCTGTCTAATTAAAGAAAAAGTACCAGGGGGACCGAGCTCAAGCTCGGAAAAATCATTGCTTTTGTTCTCACACAAAGCTCGTTCGCTCCGCTCACTCGCCCTCTTCCATTTTGAAGACGAGCTCGTTCGCTTCGCTTACTCGCCAGGCCGAAGAGTCTGCACTTTGGTATAATTTTCCTTCAAATATATAACTCATTGGTTTATATCTACAGTTGTCAGCTGAAATTTGTTCAATTAATAAACTCTCCATAAGGATAACATGGAAACTTTGAAGGGCTCTAGTGCAAAACCGGATTTCTCTCAGCTATGGGACCAGCTCAAATCGATTTCTGGTGGCCAAAACCCCCATATTCAATCAAAAAATCAAAAATCCTTTGAGCGAAAAAACTTTACTCGTACAAACAGAGATTGTTTTAGATTATAAGATTATCACTTTTTGACAATTCATATTTTCAAAATGCTGATTTCTTAAAAAGCTTTAATCATAAATTGCATAAAAACCACATAAGGTAGCAAAATTTATGTTTTTAATGTATTTTTGAGAAATTACATTTAAAACCGAACAATGTAAAGATCATGGAAATCGGTTAATAAACGAGCGAAATAGAACGACTTTAATACAAATAGTCACAAGCGCGGTCGCAGCACCAGGTCAACAATGGATCTAGACCAAAACTGCTTCGGGGTGGGAGCGGTGCGACTGTGACTAATGACTAGCATAGTTAAATCGCTTTGTGAATAACCGGATATTTAATATCCGATTTCTATAATTTTTACATCGTTGGATCTTAAATTTAACTTCCTAAGAAATACTATAGTATAAACATGAACATAAATGTTGTTACCTTATGTAGTTTTTATGAAATTTATGGTGAATGATTTTATCAGCCACCATTTTAAAAATATGAATTGTAAAACATTTATTATTTTTCTTCACTTAGACCTTTGCCTCAAAACGTTGTATACCACACCACGTTGTGTACGTTGTAACTTATTATTACCAACCGTTCTTTATTTATTTAAAAATTATGCTTAAAAATAACAAAATGGTGGCTGTGGTTACTATGGAGGTTTGTAAATTTTAAATGTGATATTTTGGTTTGTCTTTAGGTCAGGAATAATAACTCAAATCGTTAGGTAACTTTTCCCAACCATTTTCGTAGCTACCAACATAAAAGCTAATTAACTACCAATAGAATTAATTAATTAATTTTTTTGCCGTGCTCCCCATGTCAGCATGCGCCTTTACAGGGAAATCCGAGCCTGACATCAGTTTCTGTCTTAGCGACAACCCAAATTGTAAAAGAAAAGTCAGAAGAAAAATCTTAAATCTTACCATAAGTTGTTTTGCACATAAAAGTAAGGTCCTATTTAGTATATATAGGCCTAAAGGTACGGCTACACATAGCAGGAAAGGATACGGAAAGGAAACGGAAAGGACACGGACAAAATTCTGATGGGGTGGCTACACATATCGGGATACGGACAGGACATTTCTGAGTCCACTGAGGGTCCACTGCTCATCCCGCCGGCCGCCACACTCACTACGCTGAGCTACCGTTATCATTTTCTGATAGTGTCGGAAGGGGTGGCTACACATACCAGGACGGGACACGGACAGGACACGACAGTGGCGGATGAATGCTTGTTTGGCGATCCATCCGACACGACAAATGTCCTGTCCGTGTCCTTTCCTGCTATGTGTAGCCGCTCCCATTTGATAACACAGGGAGCATTCATCAGAAACTGTCCTGTCCGTGTCCTTTCCGTGTCCTTTCCTGCTATGTGTAGCCGCACCTTAATACGGCGAACCAGACCTCAAATGGATGACCGGAAATGGAAATGCCAAACACTCAACTTTCCATTAAAATCGTATGAATAAAATTTAAAAATTCAATAACTTTTGTAATACCCATTCTTTGAAATTAGAGTTTGTGGCTTTCTACTCTAAATTGAAAGAAGTTTTTAATTGTGTATGATGTGACAAAGGGTAATACCATTTCAATCATTCCCTAAAGGACTTACTCCATGGAAGTCTTAGGGAAAACGTCTTTGCCTTCGTCACATCGTCTTGATTTTTCTGTCTGAGACACTCCTTTCGAACCACGTTCAACTCCGTAGTCCCGCTTTTCAAAGCAAAAGGTTTTGTTTCTTAACCGTATGGTAAAATTTAAACAACAAGGAATTCAAACCAACCAAATCAGATGAACGTAGCGATGAGATAGACTTTATTCATTGCAGATTTCACTTATAAATACTTATTTCTGCTGGTGTTCCCAAGCAGATAAGGAATGTTGACTACTGTGACGGTTTCTTTCCGGGGATCAGAATCAGAATCAGAATCTTTATTGCCATTGATCAATTGAGATACATTGAAATAGGCATAGTCATATTAGGGCGGGCATGTATAAAAAATAACAGAGTAGAAGTGACAGTATTACCATTATTCTATGAATTATTCTATGTTCACAAAAACCTTTTACCAAATATCTAAAAAGAAGATGTGTTAGTTAAAGAAAATTTAAAACGTCAATCATAGGAACACTACTATATAGATTACATAGTAATTTATATAGTAGTTAATTTTTATAGTTTATAGTAGTTAATTTATATAGTAGTCAAAAAGCAAAAGAAAAAAAAAGATCTAGGCCAAACCGACACAAAATTCACATGCCTAGAAAATAAAAACAAGTTTCATCACAAATTTACCAAATTTACCCGAACCAAGTCATAAGTTAGGACCATTATTCTATGAATGGTCGAGGGGGGGAATGATGGGGGGGAATGGAATAATGGTGGGGGGGTGATGTTGTTCGCGTCCGCAGCATTCCATTAAAGTTGCACGTACTCCCCGGGTGGTGCTAAACGAACAACAACTTTGGCAGCTGAAATGTCACACACAGTGATCTCTCAGCTATGCCAGCTGCCAGACAAAATCCAAACGGCCCTTTCCAGGGCCAATTTAGAAATTTAGGCTGTGTTTTAAATGTTTGTCATTTTAACGTAGAGGGTCTGAGCAAATCTAAAAGTGACTGCCTCAGCAAGGTGCTGCTTGAAAATGAGGTCGATGTCCTCGCACTGCAAGAAACACACGCAGAAGACTTAGAAAACAGTGCGAGGGGCAACATCCCAGGATATAGGCTGGTGGAGGAAATAGGTCACAGGGTCTACGGAGTGGCGACGTACGTTAGACA
The DNA here is from genome assembly GCA_030545055.2 of Neoaliturus tenellus. Classification (NCBI taxonomy): domain Eukaryota; kingdom Metazoa; phylum Arthropoda; class Insecta; order Hemiptera; family Cicadellidae; genus Neoaliturus; species Neoaliturus tenellus. The sequence continues at coordinate 128,892,962 of CM061535.1, forward strand.
CGACATAGACGACGTATCAGTCTCCCACAAAAGTTGTGATAACAACATATTTGTTGTTGCTGTTAAGGTGTCTGCGACTACTATTGTTAATGTCTACAAACCACCAAACACCCAGTGGTCAGACACAGTTCTCCCAACTTTTGAACATCCTGTGGTATATGTAGGTGACTTCAACAGTCATCATACCCAGTGGGGATACTCGTCCGATGATGACAACGGCACTCGTCTTTCAAGCTGGGCTGAAAATAACAACCTTTTCTTGGTATATAATGCCAAGGACCCACACACCTTCCATTCAGCCCGATGGCGGCGTGGGTACTCTCCAGACTTGTGCTTTTGCTCCCGTGAACCATCAGCAACACCCGTGCCTACTTCCAGGATGGTCCTAGGTGCATTCCCCCACTCTCAGCACAGGCCTGTAATAATATCAGTGGGAATGCAAATTCCACTAGTGAGATCTTTTCCTCGGCCTAGATGGAACTTTAATAAAGCTGAGTGGGAGGCCTTCTCATCAAGGCTTGATAGCGGCATCAGGTTCATCCCCTCTAAAATAAAAAACTATGATCGGTTCACACGTCTTGTCCTGTCTTCCGCTAAGGCGACAATCCCAAGAGGTTTTAGAAAAGAATACATACCAGGATGGAGCAGAGAGTGCGAAGATCTTTACAGTGAGTTTACAGACACTGCTGACAGAGATGTAGCTGACCAACTACTTAACTCTCTCGACAACTCCAGGAGAGAGAAGTGGGTGAAAACTGTCGAGAACCTGAACTTCACCAAAAGTAGTCGGAAAGCTTGGTCTCTACTCAGGAAACTCTCCACTGGTAAATCAAGTGAAAAACACGATGCCTCACAGCCTAGCCCTCGTGAAATTGCAAAACGCCTCTCCGTACTTTCAAAACCTGTGCGTACGTCTGCAGACAGAAAAATTAATTTCAAGCTTAATGAGATAAAGGAGAGTCGGCAAGCACCCTTGGAAGTCTCTAGACCCTTCACTTACGACGAGCTGGAAGTGGCGATTGATGCGATGCCAATTGGCAAAGCAGCAGGTCTGGATGACATTTTCCCGGAGTTTATAAAACACTCGGGTAACAAGGCTAGACAGTGGCTTCTGGAAGTTTTTAACACCACTCTGAAAACCGGCGACATGCCTGGGATATTTAGAAAATCCAAGATCATAGCTATCCTGAAGCCCGGAAAGGATCCAAAACTGCCTGAAAGTTATCGGCCTATAGCTCTTTTAAGTGTTTGTTATAAGCTGCTAGAGAGGTTGATTTATAACAGAATCCTCCCTATTCTCAATGCCAGCATCCCTGTCGAACAAGCTGGATTTAGGCCTGGTCGCAACTGGTGTGACCAGGTTTTAGCTCTGACTTCTTTCATTGAGGATGGGTTTGAGCGAAGACTGAAAACCTCCGTGGCTTTTTTAGATCTGACTGCAGCATATGACACTGTCTGGAGAAAAGGCCTCCTAGTTAAATTTTACGACCTTATTCCTTGCCCTTTCTTGTTGCGTCTCCTCAACTCAATGCTCTCCAATAGGATGATAAAAGTATATCTGGGACGCAGAGAAAGTACGTTTAGGCAACTAAAGGATGGCCTGCCACAAGGGTCAGTGCTCGCCCCACTGCTCTTTAATGTGTATACTGCCGACATTCCTGTAACTCGGTCCTTAAAGTTTATATATGCAGATGATATTGCATTGGCATACCAACACCAGCATTTTCGACAAGCTGAGGAAACACTAACAAATGACCTCACGACCCTCGGTGAATATTTTGAAGCCTGGAAGCTAAATCCAAACCCAACAAAAACTGAGGTTGCTTGCTTCCACTTGAATAATAGACTGGCCAACCAAAAGCTGAAAATCGTATTCAACGGTGTTGAGTTGAAACATAATGACCACCCACAGTATCTGGGAGTCACTTTAGATCGGTCTCTCACGTTTAAAAGCCACTTACAAAAAACGGCAGCTAAGGTGAGAACCAGGACTAACATTGTCCATCTCCTTGCTGGCTCCACATGGGGAGCTAACGCACAAGTTCTGCGAACAACTGCTCTATCATTGGTATATTCAACTGCTGAGTACTGTGCTCCCGTGTGGTTAAATAGTGTGCACGTTAGAGAGATCGACGTCCAGCTAAACAGGACGATGAGAGCCATTAGTGGTACACTCATGGCAACTCCTGTACCCTGGCTCCCGGTGCTGTGTAATATCGCTCCTCCTGAAATAAGACGAAGGGATGCACTCATTAGGGAATACACAAAGATCTTATCTGCTCCACAGCTGCCCATCCATGATTGCCTACCCCAGAATGCGGGCCGATTGAGGTCCCGAAAACCACCTCTACGAACAGCCTCCCAGTTGATGGACTCGAACTTCACCATCCATACAAACTGGACTTCCTCCTGGGACGCTTTTCAAGGTCGGAACCATTTCCTGATAGATGACCCGACCGTAGCGGTAGGTGGTATGAATCTTCCTCGGAAGCAGTGGACTATACTCAATCGTTTCCGCACTGGAGTGGGAAGATGTAATTATTGGAAGCAAAAATGGGGAATGACACAAGACCAGTCATGCGACTGCGGAGCAGAGTATCAAACTATGGAACACATAGTCGAAGAGTGCCCACTGAGTGCCTTCCCCGAAGGATTGGCCGGTCTGCATAGCTCAAGTGAAGCTGGGCTGCAATGGCTTAGCACCCTGGATTTAGCTCTATAAAGAGAGATCTAATTTTTATTTTTTATTTTAGTGTTTAGATTTTTACTTATACTGACTCAGGTGCTCTGCATCGCAGAATTTATTTTATTATTCTTAAACCATGGTGGCTGGCTGAATGAGCCATACGATATATATATATATATATATATATATATATATATATATATATATATATATATATATATATATATATATATATATATATATATAAGTTAGGACCTTCTCCTGCCCTATACCCCCAACCTTAATTTCCAACAACACCTTCCAGCACCCTACCAACCAACACCAACCCAAACGAAAATGACCAACAATACAAATGATAACAATGATGTACCCTCTGTGCCATCTGCACTAAAACCATAAGTAAAAATGACAAGGCGGTAGAATGTGACTGCAACTTATGGTTTCATATTAAATGCGTAAATATAACTGACAGACAATACAACGCTCTAGTGGCAGAAACATTTACCTTGACTTTTGTCTGCAAAACTTGTTATAATCTTAGAAATAAGTCTCCTCCCACCTTTTCTAATACAGCACAGCAGAGCAACAGGACCTGCAAACTCATACCACCACTCACGAAGACCCTGTACAGATGAATAAGATTATTGAATCACTGATGGAAGACATCAAGGATCTCAAAAACCAACTTGCCTACCAGAAAGAAGAAAATTCCAAACTCAGCGAAACTGTGGTAAAAAAATGGAGGTTATCTATAGGATGGAACTCACTCTGGCTGACCTAATCAAGGACACGGCGGCGCAGACAACCCCGGCCCCTCTCTCTAATATCAACCCACCAATAGACCTAAACTGGACCAAAAAAAGTGATTCCTCCCCCCACCCGAGCGGAGACAAAAATGTGGAAACCCCGAATGAAACGCTGATGCCTACCATTAAAACCTGCATTAACACAGAAGATGAAACCTCAAATAGACCAAAACCACACTCAACAGAACCCCACTCCCACCACTCTAGCCCTCGAGACGATCACTATGCCCAAGATACTCTAATAGTCGGAGACTCCATCTTACGAGGTGCAGCTGGAATCATCAATGACAAACAAAATGCTAACATTACAACAAAAATTATGCCAGGAGCCAAAATTCAGGACTGTAGTAGATTCTTAACATCACTAGAAAAACTACCCTCCAAAATAATCCTCAACGTGGGATCAAATAACATTCCAACCTCAAAAACCCCAAATCAGACGATGCGACCACTTTGGTACACCATCGATGCAGGACAAAAAATTTCACCGAACACTAAATGGTATGTCATCAGTATTCCATATAGAAGAGACGTGCGAGACAAAGTGGTTGACGATACAAACAAAGCCCTTAAATTTTTGTGGTTCTGCACAAACATGCCCAACAAACATGGTGCTGCAAAAATAGCAGAAAAAATGGCTACAGACGCTGGATTATACGAAATCTACCCAAACAACAGTGAGCACCACAGGGACGAAAACTCCTCTGAACTTCCAAAACTAGACCAAGAAACCAAACCAACACCTGCAGAGGGAAAAACAAACCCCTCCTCCAACAATAAAGGCTCAAAACCCCACAAAAACAAAAGAAAAAAACTCAAAATTTTCCATCTCAACATAGGACGAGGCCTAGCATCTAAAATTGACAATCTTCAAATAGAAATTTCTGACATAAACCCAGACCTACTCATCATCACAGAGCATGGCCTCACTGCAGAACAATTAATGAATACACATATAGAAAACTATAGCCTAATAACATCTGCATCAAGAGAACAACGAAGATGGGGGGCGTAGCTATTTATAAACACAAAGACCTAAAAGCTAACATCAAACCGATCGACACAAAGATCTTCAACAAGGAACTCACAATAGAAATTGCAGCAACCAACCTCTGCTTCAAAAACAAACAAATATTAATAACTGGACTATACCGCCCACCAAATCATAACACTGACAAATTTTACTCCACGCTGGAGGATTTCCTACGATCCCGGACTCCTGGCCTAAAGGACATAATCATCATGGGCGACATAAACATTGATATATCCAAAGAGTAGTGGCAAAACACCGGTTCTGCCCCAGTTCAAGGTCACTCATTTTTTTTGGGGGTTGGAAGTGGCAGGTGTGGGGTTGGAAGTGTGGGGTGGGGGTGACAGTGATGGATGGGTTTGGGAAGTGGGTCAAGGTCATTTGGAGGGAGTTTTAAAAAAGTGGGAGCCGCAGGGGCTCGGTGGGAATGGGGTGGGGCGGCGCCGGGCCGCGGGAGGTTTTCGTTTATTCTTAAAATTAAATTAAAATAATAGTTGCAAGATAGGAGAGCTCCTAGGTGTTTACAGTGCGAGTCGATACAGTAGAATGAGACATGTGTCCAAGGAAGAACGATCATATAAACCTGGTAATATAGTGAATACGAATAATTGGATAGCGTCGTCAATAGGAGTAACAAGATTGAAATGGTGATACTGCAGCATGTCAGTTAAGACAGCGTGCAAAACAGTATCAGTACAGTATGCAGTGTTGCACAGGCTAGGTTTTGCAAAGTACAACGGGTGAAAACTGTAGTATTTCTTAAGCTTAGCCAATGTAGTACGCGGTTTAGAAACTGTGAAGTTAGATTGTTTCTGTAAAATATGTTTTGTGCGTAAAAGTGTTAGTTGTAAAGAGTGCGAAGTCATGATAATACACGAAGGGGAGATGTGTACTCTCCGACAATCGGCGAGTATATGACCGGCGCCCGCGAGTGTGCCTGAATATATAGAGACTAATTAGCATAATAAGTGCAAACATATGTTAGAGTAAAAAAGCGTAAGTAAAAAAAAAAAGTGTTAGACTAGGTGTTAGAGACTTGCGGATAGTTGTTCACTGTTGCCCTATCGCCACTATAATGACGCGCGCGCGGTACCGATGCCCGTTTTATAGGGGTTGTGTGGCCCCTCCCAACCCCCCCCCCCCCTCTCTTCCCTTCCCCCTGAGAGGATGACATAAAAGAACAGAACTTCGGAGAGCTCAGTTATTTGTCGGGCGGCGCCGCGAAAGGTTGTAGCAGGGGGAAACATATAGGCGAAGAAAAGTATCGGTAGCCGCAGAAGTTAATTAATTATTCAGGTGCAGGATTGAAAGTAATGTTCCGTGCACGAATAAGTAGGAATACAATTGTCAATTGTACATGTAAATCTTGTACTGTAGCAATAACTATAATATTAGACGGTTGTAAAGTGTATGACCTGCTAATGTGCAAGAAATATCCCGTGCACGACTAAGTGGGATCACAATTGCCAATTGGACAGGTAAATCTTGTTTTGTAGCAACAAGTATAATAGTAGACCGTTGTAAGGTGTATCACCTGCAGGTGTGCAGGAAATGTCCCGTGCATAAATATAGAGACTAATTAGCATATTAAGTGCAAACACATTTTAGAGTAACAAGCGTTAGTTATAAAAGCGCTAGAGACTTACGGATAGTACCTCACCCGACCGATTCCGCCACCGAAATGGCACGCGCGCGGCAGCAACCCTTCTTTTTATGCGATCGATGAGTCACGTGCGACTCCCCTCCAACCCCCTCCCCGAGAAAACCGCATAAAAGAGCGAGCTTTGGGATAGCTCGGTTATTTGTCAGTCGGCTGCGGCTACGGTCACAAGAGTCAGAGGAAGAGACAGATAGTTTAAGAAAAGTATCGGTAATAGCGGAAGTTAATTAATTAATTATTCAGTTGTAGGATTGCAAGTATTGCTCTGTAGATAATCAAGTGGGGGACCACAACTGTGATTGAACAGGTAACTATTGTAGTATAGCAATAATGTTAATATTAAACGGTTGTAAAGTGTATAAGCTGCAGGTGTGCAAGAAATGTCTCTCGTACTGTAGCAATAATTATAATAGTAGACGGCCAGCAAGTGTATTACCTGCAGGTGTGCAAGAAATGTCTTGTGTAATGTAGCAATAAGTATATGATTGTAAGGTGTATTACCTGCAGACGTGCAGGAAACATAGCATGCACTATTCCACAGGTAAATCCCGTAGTGTAGCACTAATTATATTAATATGACCGAGAAGTAGCGGTTAGAGTTTAAGTGTTGTTAAAGTAAGAGAGTTATTTGCATATTAAGGAGGAAACAGGTGTGTAAGAATGGAACCTGCAATTAATCAGTGTGAGTTTCCTGCACACGATGTTAATTAGCATATTTAGTTAAAAAAAAAAAAAAAAAAAAAAAAAAAAAAAAAAAAAATGGAAACTCGACACAAAAATAAAATTGAGATCTATAAAATAACTGGTGTAGTGTTAAGAAATAGTGTAAAAATAATTAAAATGTTAAAATAAATCGTGTGTTATAGTACTATGTGGTATGAACTCACGGATTGGTTGTTTACCGCTGGGGTGTCAGCTCCCTATATGGGAGGCGCGCGAGCTTACCGTCGTTTATATACATGCGGATGGTTACTCATGCATGACCCCCCCCCCCCCCCCGACCGGACCGGAAGCCGGAAGCCCCCCCCCCCCCCCCCCCGACGTCACAACGTCTTGGGTGTACCGTGTAAGAAGTACCGACCAGGCCAAGGATTATGAGCATAAGTAATGCATTTCCAAACAATAGTCTATTGTATGTTAAAAACAAGTTGCGTGTTTCGGCGGCCTATTTCCGTTGGAACTATAACTAAGCGGCGGAAGAGGGTGGATAACAATCGACGATAATTATGCTGCCACACGATGGGGAAAGCCGCGGATGTACTTGTCAGCGGATGTAATTTGATGCTATCTAATGCAAATTGAGAGGTACAAGGCTCCACCTGCGTTTTAGGCGACCCACATGTAACAAAGCACATCCGTTTGGAATTTTCCACTGACGTTTCTGGAAAGTTCCGCGCCCCTCAAACCCCTCCCGGCCCCCCACCACTCTGGGAGCCGAGAACTATCCCGACGACTATTGCCGCCGCAGTCGGGCTCGGAACTCTGGACGCAGCGCTCCGACCCGACTCAGAGGGCAACTCAAATGTATAAGCGGCCGATATATATTTGAGTTACTCTTGTTGTTAGGCTATTACTATTTAATATTTGTTGTGTGTGTGTGTGTGTGTGTGTGTGTCTATGGTTTTATGCAAAGTGTTATTTGGTTTTAGTCTTAAGATGTGTTAGTTTTAAGGTTTAACTTGCGCATTGCGATGTTAGCATTAAGGTGTGTTATGGTATTATTTATGTTTAAGAAATGCGTTTTTAATTTTAAGTATTGGATTATGGTGTGTGTGTGTGTGTGTGTGTGTGTGTGTGTGTGTGTGCATGTCTATGGCTATGTCTGTGTTTATCTGTGTACTAATAATTTTTTTTTTATATTCCACAGCTAGCTGTTAGGATGGGTAGATTAAATTTAAATGTAAATGTAAATTGAAGAAGTTCGATTGAACTTCATTAAATATGGGTGGGACATGCGCGTTGTGCCGTAGGTAGCGCATATTTTTATTGTTTTTGATTTTTGTTTCTTAATTTTGGTCAGGCAAAAATATGTTTGGGTGGGTTTAGATTAAGGGTGGGAGGTTAGAGTTGCGTCTTGCATTACCTGTTCCAGAGTCCCTATTGTAAAATTGGAATGGTCAAGTCCAGTGCCCAGGCCCGAGGCTGGCCGCCCGTATCACAGACTACCAAACTGGATCGCCATGTGCGTGCGGGCCAAAAATTGGGATCCCTCGCAAGACGTAACTTTTTGGGTTGGGATTGGGAGTGTTTGAGGAACACAGGGTGGTGGAGACGGTTACAGCCGCCTCCATCATCTTGGATCATTATTATATTTTGGTGACCTTGACCTAAATCCACTCATGCATAACCCCCCCCCCCCCCCCCCCCCCCGACGTCACAACGTCTTAGGTGTACCGTCTTAAGTATATTGTCTTAAGTAAAATGTCTTAAGTGTATCGTCTTGACCTTGACCTTGACCTTGAACTTGGCGAGCCCCCCCCCCCCCCCCCCCCCCCCCCCCGACGTCAAACGTCTTAAGTGTAGCGTCTTAAGTGTAGCGTCTTAAGTGTAACGTCTTAAGTGTAACGTCTTAAGGGTAACGTCTTGACCTTGACCTTGAACTTGGCGAGCCCCCCCCCCCCCCCCCCCCGACGTCAAACGTCTTAAGTGTAGCGTCTTAAGTGTAGCGTCTTAAGTGTAGCGTCTTAAGTGTAACGTCTTAAGGGTAACGTCTTGACGTCTTGACCTTGACCTTGAACTTGGCGAGCCCCCCCCCCCCCCCCCCTTCAACCCGCCAGCCAAGTGCTAACAAATTTACTTATAACTTGAGAACGGTTTGCCGGAATAGTTCAAGCGATACATCATTGGAAAGCTCTAATTAACAGTAATATTGTGGTAAAGACAGAATTAAATTATTTTCTTTTAATAAAAATTTATTATTAAAAGAAACCCCCCACTCATTGACTTGCCTATATAAGAGTGTTGTGGTTTGCGTTGGGACATTAATTGCCAATAATAGCTATAGTGAACATGTCTCCCCGAGATGCTCCAATATTTTATAACAAATGTACAAAAGTTGAAGAAGTATTGGAGGTGGATGAAGAAATCAATGAAGAAGACGATGTAGAAAACGATGTACAAAACGATGTACAAAGCGATGAAGAAAACAATGAAGAAATTGAAGAGCCTTTGTTAAGTGAAAATGTTGTAACAAGAATATTTGTGGATCCGAATTCTCCAATGGATATTATAGGAAGGTTTGTAATTGAAGTTATGACATGGATAGAAAATGAAAGATTAGTAAACATAGCATCTCCAATTTTAGTTGATGATAGACCCACCTTTGGTGTATATTGGGGTAACAGTGATCTGTTATGGCTATGGGCGGAGGCATATGTGGAGTATTTGCAATTGGAAGAAAATATAGGCTTTAATCATTACTTTTCAGCCTTAGTCTTAACCTACTATTTTTAACATCTCACTAAAAATCTTACCATCCCCCCCCCCCCCCCACACACACACTACAACTGGGAGGCTATAAAAAGGAAGCAGTAGAGAAGCATTTCATTTCGCTGCTAAATTTCAAAGAGTAAACATCAGAAAGATGTATCAATGTGAAATTTGCTTAGAAACTTTTCATGATAATATTCTACTAGAAATACACAAAGAGTTATTCCATAATAATAATGAAGATGTAACAGAAACCGAAAATGAAGATTTAAAACTATATGGAGAAGAACAACAAGAAGATCAACAAGAAGAACAACAAGAAGATCAACAAGAAGAAGAACAAGAAGAAGAACCATTAGCAGGACCATCTAATGCTATGCCGAGTGTAAAAGTATTTGCTTTAGCAGGTAGAGTAGTAATGCATCACAAAATTCAAAATGAAAAATTGGAATTAGAACAGTTTCTTAAAGAAGCAAGAATAATTGTCAGTAAAACTATAAAAGAAGAACTACAAAGATTAAACTTTATTAAATTTGGCATATTATTAAATGCTATGTTTATTAATGCAGATGAAGAAATGTCTCCTAGAGGATTTATAACAAGAAACCAAACAATTATGGCTACTTCAAATATTGATTCAATAGTTGAAGAGTGTTTTGATGAAATTTTAACTAAAATTCAAGAACATGAAGGAAGAGGATCAGGTTGGAGTTTGCTTAGTATTGAGGGAATGGATTTAAGAATTCACAAACATGGATACGGGCTTATGGGAAGCAGTTACATTCCACTGCCAAAGAAAATACAGGATACAAAGTCGTGTATAAATGTAAAAAATGAAGATACAGAATGTTTTCGTTATGCAATGACATCAAAATTTGTAACACCTAAACATGCGGATAGACCTAGCCAAGAATATGAAAACCAAAGATATAGGTACAATTTCCAAGGGTTGTCGTACCCGGTAGCATTGAAGGATATTACAAAATTTGAAAAACAAAACTGTGGAACATCTGTTAATGTGTTTGGTTTGGACAGTTCAAATAAAGTATATCCTTTAAAGGTTGTAAAGAATGAGCTTGCAGACCACACGGATTTATTGCTAATAACGCAAGGAGATGTTTCTCACTATGTATATATAAGAAGTTTTGAAAGGCTTGTTAGTAAACAATTATCGAAAATTGAACACAAGAAAATAATATGCAAAAGATGTTTTAGTTTTAAGGAAGAAAGAATATCAAACAGAGGATGGATACGAGAACATCAGGAGCTATGTAACAACAACTATGAAGCCAAAATAATATTACCAACAGCAGATAGAGCCGAGCTAAAATTTGAAAAGATATCTCATCAGTATCGTATCCCTATCGTTGTATATGCAGACTTTGAATCTACACTTGTTCCTATTGAAAATGATGATGATGGAGCCAAGAAAAGTGTTAAGTATCAGATACATGATCCAAACAGTTTTTGTTTACTGATTAAATCTACACTGTCAGAAGAGCATTTAAATAAATATGATCTAACATCAAAACCTGTCATATATCGTGGTGAAAATGTTTCTAAAATTTTCCTTGACCACTTATATGCAATAGCAGAAAATGTACAAAGATTGTACAGTGATATTGTACCAATGATACCGATGGATGAAGAAGAAGAGATTCAATATGAAAATTCAACCCATTGTTATTTATGTAAAAATGAATATACTATGGAAAATCACAAAGTACGTGATCACGACCATTTAACAGGATATTATAGAGGTGCTGCATGTAACAGATGTAATATTAACTATCAAATTCGCAACTTCATACCTGTAATTTTGCATAACCTTAGTGGTTATGATTCACATTTTATTATACCGGAATTGGGACGAGATGATGGAAGAATTGATGTGATAGCAGAAACCACTGAAAAGTTTATTAGTTTTAGTAAAACGGTTGGAAATATGAAGTTACGTTTTCTAGACTCTTACCGTTTTATGCCATCTAGCTTAAGTAAACTTACTGAAAACTTAAAGAAAGAAAATTTAATAGAAACAACGAAGATTGTAAGTAAAGATAAATTGGATTTGGTTCTCCGCAAAGGTGTTTTTCCCTATGATTATATCGATTGTTTGGAAAAATTTGAAGAAACATCACTTCCGCCAAGAGAAGCCTTCAAGAGTAAGTTGTATGAAGAAGACATTAGTGAAGAGGACTATCAACACGCTTGTAAAGTATGGAATGAACTAGGAATGACAACATTGGGAGAATATTCCGACTTTTATGTTAAATTAGATGTGACTTTACTTTGTGATATAATGGAAGAATTTAGAGATACCTGTTTTGAAGCATATGGATTGGACCCACTTCATTCTTATACATCGCCTGGACTAGCATGGCAAGCTATGCTGAAAGAAACAAAGTGTAGACTTGAACTTATTACAGATATCGATATGGTTTTGATGATAGAGTCAGGTGTTCGTGGAGGATTGACGCAAAGTGTAACTAGACATGTAAAAGCTAACAACAAATATCTCCCAAACTTTGATACATCACAACCAACAACATTCTTAGGTTATTTTGACGCAAATAACCTATATGGATGGGCTATGTCAAATCCTCTTCCATACGGCAATTTTAAGTGGGCAAACCCAGATTCGATAGGCAATATAATGGACATACCCAAACACGGAGACATTGGTTACATTTTGGACGTGGACTTTGAATATCCTGAACAACTGCATGATCACCACTACGATTTACCACTATTGCCAAAGACGGAAATATCTCCGACTGGTAGATGGCCCAAATTAATGATGACGTTAACCAACAAGTCAAGATATGTAGCTCATTATTGGACAATACAGCAAGCAATAGAATTGGGATTGAAAATAACAAGAATCAATAGAGCAATACAATTTAATCAATCTTGTTGGTTAAAACCATACATCGACAACAACACAAGAAGAAGGACTGCAGCAACATCCGCTTTTCAAAAGGACTTTTTTAAATTAATGAATAATTCAATATTTGGCAAAACGTTGGAAAACAAAAGAAAACATAAAGATGTAAAATTAGTTAGCGATCCGGCGAAATTGCAAAAATTAGTACAAAAACCAAACTTTGGAACGAGTATAATTATTAACGAGAATCTTGTAGCTGTTACCATGAACAAAATCTCAATAACAATGGATCGTCCTCTATATGTGGGAATGTCTATTTTGGATATTTCTAAAACCCACATGTATGACTTTCACTACAACAAGATGGTGAAGTTTTATGGAAGAGAAAACATCGGGATAGCATATATGGATACAGATGCTTTCATTTATTGGATAAGAACAGAAGACATGTATGAAGATCTACGTACTTTTGTATATACTACTGACTTTGACTTTTCAGATTATCCTAGAGATCATCCCAACTATGACTACGATAGAAATAAAAAGGTGTTGGGCAAGTTTAAAGACGAAACAAATGGTGTACCAATGGAAGAAATCGTCGCTTTAATGTCCAAACTGTACTCATTCCAACTATACATCAGTGAAAAGGATGAACATCAAGTGGTGAAGAAAGCCAAAGGCATCAAGACTTCATATCTAAAGAAGAAAGTACAGTTTGAACATTATAAAAGATGTTTGTTTGAAAATGTGGAAACAACCGCAACATTCAACACCATCAGAAGCTACAACCATATACTGTATAGTGTAAAGCAAACAAAGTGGGCATTAAGTTATAAGGATGATAAACGCCACATTCTTGAAAATAACATCAACACATTACCATTCGGCCACTATTCCCTAATCCCTATTGATCAGTAAACCTTTTCTTCGTCCTTTACCTTCTTCCTTTTTCCTTTCGTAAAGAAGAGGGGACATGACAAGCCCAATGTCATGTTCCCTCTTTTTTACACCAACGTAAAATGGCCTTGACCTATATTCTAACCGTATATAAAAGAGGATAAACCATTCTAGAGATCAGTACCTTTACAAGCGGTGTGGAAGACACAACTGAAGATGGAAGACTTAAAAAATAAAATTGTAAATGAACTTCATAAGCCAGCAAGAAGAAAATTTCCTAGAAGAAGTACAGTTATAAAAGGAATGAATGATCTTTTCCAAGCCGATCTCATTGAAATGATACCACATGGTAAGTTGAATAAAGGATTCAAATACATTTTAGCGATTATAGACTGTTTTACTAAAGTGGCTGATGCCTTACCGCTAAAGGACAAGACTGGTAAAAGTGTTACAAAAGCTATGGAAACGGCTATACAAAGAAATAAATTCAACATCAAACATCTACAAACTGATGATGGGAAAGAGTATTTTAACAAAGACTTTGCAGCTTTAATGAAGAAGTATAAAATAAATCATTATTCAACAAATTCTGAAGTTAAAGCTTCAATAATAGAAAGATTCAATAGAACATTAAAAGGAGCAATGTATAAAACATTTTCCATACGAGGATCATATGTTTGGTATGATATCTTACCGCAACTTATAAAAGAATATAACAACAAGTATCATCGAACCATTGGTATGAAGCCTAACCAAGTAAATAGCGGTAATGCTAAGATGGTATTAAAACGTATTAGGAATAATACAACTCCTAAACATGAAAAAATGCAGCCTAAAACATTTAAAGTTGATGATAAAGTTCGTATAAGTAAATACAAAGGAGTATTTAGTAAAAGGTATCTGCCAAACTGGACTAATGAAGTATTTACAATCTATAAAGTGCAACCAACAATACCTGAAACTTACATCTTAAAGGACAACAAGGGTGAATTACTCGAAGGTGGATTCTACGGACATGAGTTGTTAAAATCATCAGTCGGCGATGTATATCTTGTTGAAAAGATTTTACAAAGAAAAAAGGATAAGGTTAAAGTACGTTGGTTGGGATTTGATAAAAGTGAAGACTCTTGGATCCCTACAAAAGACTTGGTGTAGCAATTTGTGAAGTCATTACGTGTTTAACCTTTACACAAGATGGAGATTGTGCAACAAAAGGATCGATTTTTTATTAATAATATTGATGAATTAACAGTTGACAACGACAAGTTAAATCATGGAAAACATGGTGAACTACTGCCAAACACAATAAGATGTTTAATAACTGGACCGTCAAATTGTGGAAAGACAAATGTAGTTTTTAACTTAATAACAAATCCTAAAGGATTACGTTTCAACAACATTTACATCTTTTCCAAATCTTTGCAACAACCCAAATACCAATTATTGGATAAGGTACTCGCAAGTGTGCCTGAAGTTAATTTCTACAAGTTTAATGCTAGTGAAACTATAATGGAGCCAAACGAGGCTAAACCATTTTCTATATTTATATTCGATGATGTATCTTGTGAAAATCATGACACTATTAGAAGTTATTTTGCCATGGGGAGACATTACAATATTGATAGCATTTATATTGGTCAAACTTACAGTAAAATTCCAAAACAACTAATAAGAGATAATGCAAATCTACTTATTATCT
This sequence comes from Neoaliturus tenellus, assembly GCA_030545055.2. Taxonomy (NCBI): domain Eukaryota; kingdom Metazoa; phylum Arthropoda; class Insecta; order Hemiptera; family Cicadellidae; genus Neoaliturus; species Neoaliturus tenellus. The sequence continues at coordinate 128,908,053 of CM061535.1, forward strand.
TCAAGCAGGATGAAACAAATTTAAAGCACATATATAATGATCATGTAAATGCAGACATGTCATTTGATAAATTTAAAGAAATGTGTGGCAAAGCATGGGCTGAAAAATATGGATTTCTAGTTATTATGAAAGAAGAAGCTATAAAAAATGGAAGATATCGTATAGGGTTGGATAAATTTGTATTAATCCATTGAACGATTGATGATACGTTTAGTAATAGATTGGTCTTCGCAGCGTAAACATGGTGAACCAAGAAAAACTATTAAAAGAAATAAAATCACTGAGTGACTCGATTAGACTTAAAAATCGAGCATTAAGAATGGGTTTGAATGAAAGAGAAGAATTTCTGGAGACTACATTTAAGCCTATTACAGAACCTTTAAAACAGATAACAGAAACTATTGGTAAACCTTATTATGAAGGAGATGTTTTGCTACCTGTTTCTAAATTTGAAGTAAAAAGTTTAAAAAAGGAAGAAGATGACGATTCTTACACAAGTGATAGTGAAGTTTCTCAAAAAGAAGAAGAAACAAGACAAGAAGAACCAGAAATAAATATTGAAAAAGAAGAAGAACAAGAACAACATATACCTGAAGCAGAACAATCAATTCCAAATCTAACAAAATTAAGTAGTGATATATTGCAACAAGGACCTCTTGGAAGAAAGTATATCATGAAGATGTTACATGAAATAAAAGCAAACCCAAAACTACACAAGTCACATGTATATGGAGCGAGAATTGATGGAAATGAATTAAAAATAGGAGATTCAAAAGTACATTTGACTGAAGATGATGACATTGTTATTGGTGAGCATAAATATAAAGGAACAAAAGGATTATTTGAACTGATTTTTAAAAATATACCTATAAAATATACGGTACAAGATTTAAATACTTTTAAAGAAATTTTGCAAAATACTAATGCTCATAAGAAGAATTACTCCAAAGATTCAATGATAAATAGAACACGCGCAACTAAATATACAGTTGTAATAAAAAGATTGTTTCCGCTGAGAAAACTACCAACATTACGAACTGCGCCCGCTTTGAAGAAACCGCTAAAGAGGAAGTCTTTATCACTTATGGACTTATCACTTATGGATGAATATGGTAAAAAGAAAAAAGGAGAAACTTCGACGTCTGGTAAAGGTTTAATGAAAAACCTATATAATACAAATGTGATTTACTATAATGATATAAATAAATTGGTTAATAGAATGAGACTATTACATGAAGCCATGGAAGCTGGTCATACAGGTTTAAATAATGAATGGGTGGCTTTAGTTGACGAACTTCGAAATCGTGGAATAATTGTATAAATCATCACGGATATATAAGAGAGCAGTGAGCATACAGTGGATCAGTTCAATCATGAGCGTTGACAAGTTCGGACGGTACTCCGGGCTAGGAGTACAAGGAGGAGAAAACAGAAAAAGAAGTGGATTGCCGCAAACACCTGAAGGTGACTATGATATAAGCAACAAACGTCTAAAATTTGTTAAAGACCCAGAAGAAGATACAGATGGAGCAAATTTAAAAACAGTAAAAGAAGCAACTTCAACATCATTGAAATTAAACAAGAATACTTATGATGTTAAATCACATAGAATAATTAATGTTGGTAAACCAACTGACAGTTCTGATGCAATTACTAAAGAGTATTTATCATCTGAACTTTTAAATACTTTAAAATTGCAATGGGGTAATAATTTAAAAGATGGACAGACATATGATGCTGGGAATCATAGAATAACCAACGTGGCAAATCCAAAAAATGATAAAGATTCAGTTAATAAAGAATATTTACATTCTATAATACCGGAAAAGACTCAACGCGGATTTTCTTTTTATAAATTTATAATAAATGACATTGGATACCCAAAGGAAGATGGGGATGCTGTAAACCTGAAATACATCAAGGACAACTGTATTTTACAAGATGGTGATGAAATCGATTGTCATGGGAAAGTGTTGACAAATGTAAAGTTCGGTTCTCAACCAAAAGACGCTGTTACTATGGAACAATTATCTAAAGAATTAAAAAAGGAAACATCCAATTTTGTAAAACATGAAGATGCCGTGTTAAAGCGGGGAGATAAATTTATACATGGAAATGAAAAGTTTAATTTAATGCAAGGAAATAATGATGAATGGGATGCAGGACGTAAAACAATAACAAATGGAAGATTTGGTATAAAAGATACAGATGTACCTCTAATGGTGCAAACATTAATTGCTACTGGTGGTACATTAGGTACATACAATGGTCGTAATAGAAGAATAAAAGATATTTATCCTGGTTACGAAGCAAATGATTGTGTTACAATGAAACAAACAATAACTTGGGATAAACACTTTGGGACCAAATATGATGCAAAGATGAAGAAAATAATTAATATTTTACCAGGAGAAGATTTAAATGATGCTGCTACTATTGGACAAGTCATAACAACGTCGAAAAGTGATTCGACTGCTTACACGTGTAATGATAAACGTATTATGCAGTTACACGATCCCCAACATCCAAAAGATGCTGTAACTTTAGACTGTTTAATAAGAATAGTGGGCAATTTACTTATCGATACCCACAATCATATAGCTAGTACAACGAGTCATGTGATGATTCAACCCGATGAACGAGAAGCTTGGATTAAAAATAGAATTATAAATCAGTATATAATTAATTTGAATAATTAAGTATTTAAATATAAAAATTGTGCATGTGTTATTCATTTATGTAAAGCAGCTCGTGGAGTAAACACGCTGGTTATATAAGACGACATAATGAAGACCGCAACGCTCAGTCGTCGTCAAGACAGCGGCAAGAAAGGACGTGGTATAACATCAGCTGCGTTATCCCTGCTAAGACGGATTCCTGTTGGTGCTGTTCTAAATCGAGCAATAGACGCTTTACCATACGAATTTCATCTGCCCGGAGGCTATCAATATTGTGGACCCGGAACTAAGTTGGCAAAACGTTTAGCAAGAGGAGATCCTGGAATTAATAAATTAGATCAAGCTTGCAAAGAACACGATATAGCGTATTCCAAGTTTGCAGATTCAACAAATAGATCAATAGCGGATAGAGCGCTAGCGGAAAAAGCTTGGCAAAGGGTTAAATCAAGTGACGCCAGTATTGCGGAAAAAGCAGCAGCTTGGGCAGTGACAACAGCCATGAAGACGAAAGCTAAGTTTGGTGGTGGAAGACAACGCGGGAGAAAACCTAGTAAAAAAGAAGCTGCAAAAAGAGGTGGGAACATCAAAAGAAGACGTCGCACTAACCCTAAAAGGAAAGTCAAGAAAACATCCATATGGTCAATGGTAAAAAACGGATCGGGTCTTTACTTAAGACCGTACCGTGTGTATTAAATGAGAAGAATAAATTGATAATTCCAAATGAAGCATTAACAAACTATCAATTGTCAAAATATGTGAAATGTTTAAGAATACCATTCTTCAGAGGAGTTTTTATGAAAGATACATTACCAAATAGAGTGTGGAAAAATGAAACTGGAATAGTAAACTTAGACTCTAATTATGGACCAGGTACTCATTGGGTATGTTATAAAAAACTCGGAGAAAATGTTTACTACTTTGATAGTTTTGGAAATTTACCGCCACCAAAAGAACTTCAACATTATTTTCGGCACTCCAACAATATATTCTACAACTACAAAAGAGAGCAACCTAGCAATACAGAAATATGCGGACATTTATGTTTAGAGTTCCTAGCGAAGAGCGTCAGTCAGCTTTAAGATGTCATCGTATACAGTGTCGCTGAGCGGAAATTCGTCAACATTGAAAAGTACACTTTTCCCAGCGTTACGTTTATCTACGGACAAACTATGGGAAGCAGCATTATTGGATTTGACTACATACAATTCAATTCCCAATGTTACAGAAGGAAAAAATAATTTACTACATTATTATGAGAGTAAAGATGAAAAAGGAAATTATTCACAATTAAAAATAATTCCATTATCTACAGGAGCATATGAAATAGACGATATAAACCAAGTATTACAAAAGAAACTTGGAGAAGAAAATATTTCTATAAAAGGTAATAATAATACATTGAAAGCAGAAATAACTTCAAAGTATTATATAGATTTTAGTTTAGACCACTCAATCGGCAATTTGCTCGGATTTTCAAAGAAGAAAGGAATTTTAGCTCCTGGAAATGATTATACTGGCGATACAACAGTAACAATATTAAAGGTGAACAGTATTGATGTAACGTGTAATATTATACACGGATCATATAGAGATGGAGTAAATCAACATATATTACACACATTTTACCCGACAGTAGCTCCTGGTTTTAAAATAGTTGAGAAGCCACAAAACCTGATATACCTACCGTTAAACACCAGTTTCATTTCAGACATCGTACTGAACATATTGGATCAAGACGGCATTAGTGTTGACTTTAGAGGAGAAACAATAACTATACGGTTACATATCAGAGCGGCAACATAAAGTCAACATGGGATTATCATTTAAACCACAACGGAAGAGTCGGGAGCTCAGTAGCTCCTCAACATTCGACGAGTTAACACCGGACAACATACGCTTCCTACAGAAGATCGGACTAAAACTTGCCAACCATGGATATACTGGATATAGCACAAGGACCGACATTCGACGAAACCCTATGGGAGAAGGAATATCACACTCACAACCCTTACACTTCATCAAAATTAAATAATAATGATGAAATAAGAATTCCCATTCAACAACAAGATATCTACACATTACCATGTGAAAGTTATTTATATATCGAAGGAAGAGTAACAACATTGGATGGAAAATCTGGTTCAACTGTTCCTTTTATAAATAACCCTATGGCATATCTGTTTGATGAAATTAGATATGAGATATCTGGAGTAACAGTTGATTCAACAAAAAAAGTTGGTATATCAACAACTTTAAAAGGATTGACTTCAATAACACCTCATGAAAAGAATTCTTTGATCTCGGCTGGATGGGTGACTCCTGATAAAGACACTATTACTCCTAATTCAAAAGGTTACTTTGATTTTAATGTACCTTTACGATTGCTTTTGGGATTCGCAGAAGATTACAAAAGAATAATAATAAACGTAAAGCAAGAACTGGTACTGCTCAGATCTTCAACAAATAAGGATGTAATACAAGCGCCAAGTGGAACTAAAGATGCCGATTTGGAATGGCAACTTCAATTGGATAAAGTTGTATGGAGAGTACCTCATGTCAGATTGGCGGATGAACATCGAGTATTATTATTGAAAAAATTAAAATCTGACCGTGATATTGTGATACCATTTAGAAGTTGGGAATTTCATGAATACCCCATATTGCCTCAAACAGAAAGACAAACATGGACTGTTAAAACCTCTACTTATTTAGAACGGGCAAGGTACATAATAGTCGGTTTTCAGACTAAACGAAAAGATGTTATAACTGCGCACGCTGGTCAATTTGACCATTGCAAGATAAAGAATTGCAAAGTTTTTCTAAACTCTCAGTTCTTTCCATATGACAGTTTAAATGTTTCATTTGACAAGAAACGTTATTCCATTCTATATGACATGTATGCAAGATTTCAATCGTCATATTATGGTAAGACGAATACACCACTTTTATCACCAGAACAATTTTATTCAAAAGCTCCAATTGTCGTAATCGATTGTTCAAAACAAAATGAATCTGTGAAATCTTCAAGTGTAGATATAAAAATTGAAATGGAATTTGAAGATAAAATACCAGATGGAACTTCAGCATACTGTTTAATTCTACATGACAAAATAGTTACTTACACACCGCTGACAGGAATCGTGAAGAATGTACTTTAAGAAGGATTAATACAACATCTGCACGATTTGTAAGGTTTTTACAAAAGATCAATAATATCTAGGTCATCTGCGAGTATAAAAGCGAGAAAGAAGAGCTGGAAATTCATTTAATCTTTGATTGTCGTATGGGTAACATCATCCGCAAGATGAGTTCTACTACATCAAGTGCTAATGAAGAAACTACACCTCTTATGGCTGACAATAGTTTGGATATAGAAAGACAAGTTGAACAGGAAATGGAAGAGTTCCTCAAGTTTAAACATAAGAAGACAGAAGAAGAAGAGGAAGTTGAAAAAGAAACAAAGAAAAGGAAAATTGAAGATAACATTCCCGCTAACATCTTAACGGAAGTATTTCTTCGAATATTTTATCCTATTTCTTCTTGTATGACAAAGACTGTGTCTGCTGGAGTAATGAAATCATTGGATTACTCTCCAACTGTTATTTTGAATCACGGATCTAAAATGGTAACCTTCACTGAATCTTCTTGGGAATCTTTTATGAAACATATACATCTTTTGGAATGCTATTTGAGTAACAATACGTTTGGAAGAAAAACAAAACTAGGTTTGTTCGAATCAAATATTGAAATCGATATTGTTAAACAACGTGGTCAACAACTAGTTCGATTTAGAGATTTAACTAAATATAATATAAAAATACATTTGACAAAAGAAGAGTTTTACGCTTTAACTTGTGCTACTGGTCCTATAACAAGATATTTAAAACAGCTAATATTCTCAAGTACAATTATCAAAGACTATTTAATTGATGCATTGGATAGACAACCATATGTTCCAATCCTATACGGTCCAGTAGATACTTCAATCTTCAATAGGATACCGCATGAAGTAGAGATGTGGAGACAGTTACACCACAATCAAACCAACTTTAATTTAGATGAAGAAGAAAAGCAAGAAAACAAGGAAAACGAATCACGTTTCAACAATCAACAATCGACAACAAATTAAACAAACAAAGAATATTGTAAGTAAGAAGAAGAAGAATGTTGGAGTATAAAAGGCTGCCAATCTGCATTGACATACCAGTTGTCTACTGAACGTCATCATGGATAAACGAGTTTCATTCTCTAAGAAGACGGAAATAATGGAAGTAAAGCGAGGTATCATAGAGTTTCAGGCATTCCGTGGTAATGATGGAAATTTTATAATCAAAGAGTTAGTGGTACTAGATATGATAACATCTGTTGTTTATCACTTTTTATTCATGCCTCCTTTGCCGTTCAACAGATTAACAACCAAGGCTAAAGTAACAAACAAATGGTTGATGAAACATTTTCATAATCTAACATGGGATGAAGGTTTTATAACCTACAATATGATGCCACACATTATGAATCATTTCTGCAAAGAGTTCAAAACTATTTTTACAAGAGGATTGGAAAAAGCAAATTGGATACAAGCATATACAAACCATGAAGTGATAAATGTGCAAATGGAGAAAGATTTTTATTGCTACTTTGCTAACATCTGTATTGCATCTAAAAACTTTAAACATCGGCAGTCTCAATGTGCTTTAAAGAACGCATATCGTTTGAATGTCTATCTCCAGCAAAGTGGTGGGGGAAGCGATGGGTATAAAAGCGAGAGCGGCACTATGACAATGCATGAGTATTGCTCTAACCTCCGAGGAGTCAACACCTCTGACGCGCAAGCACAAGAAGAAGAAGACGAACAATAGTAAGAAGACAAATAATGGCATCGCAAACTTTTCTACAGTCACTTGTTGATCAATTCAACAAACATTCTAAATCTACAATACTACCGACAAAGAAATGTTCAGAGTTGAAGGAAGAAAAACATTACATTATTCACACTATTAAGAAGATGGAAACATCAATTGGAGATGCCATCAATTGCACATTGAGTGAAGCACCCTACACACCTGGTGATGAACCGAAATTTCAAGTATTTCTTCCCAAACGCTTTGTTCAACTGCTGCAGAATGAAGATTTACGACTGATTCACCCCGGCGCACTCTATTTGGCATCCCACGGTCCAAGCGGAACCAACTCTACTGAACTTACACTTCATGTTATGCCTATTAGCAACTAGTCTGTAATTTGTATATACTGTTGTACATGTGTGTAACCGATTTTAAATAAATAAAAATGAAAAAAAAAAATAAGAAAAGGCAACATATCGATAGTGTTTCTGCACTATCGATATGTTGCTTTTTTTAAAAACACGTTTGGATGACCTTGACCTAGTTTCGAGGGTATATAAAGGCCGTAATTTTCTTGAAGATCTCATCAGTCTACGACTACCTTTCGTGCTGTACACATCTCTGTTGGCTCTCCAGTTATTACAAATAACAACATGTCTCTTAAGGTTAAGTGTGCATCATACGATACCACCACCATCACAACTTTTGAATAACTCGACGATTTTACTAATGAACTGCGAGTGTTACTTGCCGGTGGTTATCGTTTAAATATTGATGTTTATGCTAACAACATGAGGATGTTTCCTAAACAAAAGTTCTGCAACGAAGAAGTATTCGTTTCCACACAACCTTCAACTACAACACCATCTACTCATAGTAATGTTAAGTTCCAGAAATATTACTAATGTTAAATAATATCAAGTGGTCGCTGTAGCATCTATAAAAGGAACGTGTAACCTAACAGAATCATCATTTGCTCTCCAACTGACACAGCGAAAACAACTACTAATACCATGTTGTACAGAATGATGATTGAATTCAATGGAAAAATCTACGGAAAGGACTATCAAAGTGCAGAACAAATGACGTCCGATCTTCAAGTATTGACTAAAGAGGGATTCCAACCAAAATTAATTCTAAAATTTCCTGAAGTACATCCACTCTCCACTGAAGATCTCATCGCCATGGCTAAAGAGGAAAAAGAAAAATACAAACAAGATGTAAAGAAAGAAAAAGAAGATAAAAACTCAGTATCTTAAATAAATACATCTTACACTTGTAAGATGATCTTTTTTAAAACTCCATTTGGATGACCTTGAGATTACCCCCACCACTTTTCTTAATCTATAAAACATGCTATCCTACACTATACAACTTCATTTCTTGCCTACACTTAGAAGCATCAACATGGAAGAAAAGAAAAACGAGGACACACCGCGCTACTGTTGTGAACAGAAATGCACCGATTTAGGAAGATGGATGGTAGACGGATTAGCCTGTACAAAGTGCGAATTCTTCGGATCCTGTTACTGCAGATGCGAAACAAAGCAACTACCACCACCGAAATTGCGAACCTTCAAGATTTATAAATCACGATACTTCCACACTTGCTGTCCCCAGAGGTGTATCAAGTTTCATCCGGAAAGACTTGTCATTTGTCGAAAGTGCAATGCATATTATAAAGACGACTTTTGTACATGCATCATAAGTGCGTGCAAGTATAGATCAGATTGGTCTTCTGAACCCGTTGAAGCTTCAAATGTATAGCTGTAGTCACTGACTGCAGCCCTTTTTTAAAACTCCATTTGATTGACCTTGAGATTACCCCCACCACTTATTTTTTACAACATATATTCTACGGATCATTCGATACGTTTCTCATTTTTATTTCATTACTCGCACTGACAACAACAACAACAACAACATGGATGATAAATTCATTTCCTTTCAACATTTAATTACCGACAGAGAAGAGATGGAAACCCTATTCCAAAACTTACTCACACTTATTGATAACTATCCTTTAAGATGGATCAACATCACAGTGCAATATGTCAATCCTACCAAAATATTTTCATCATCATCTTCTTCTGGCACCTCCACGTCTTCATCGTCGCAAAGTGCAGAGGAAGAGGAACAGACAACTAATGGTGTTAAAATTATTGAATTAAACAACGAGGAACAAGAAATGCAAGCTCTGGTTAAATATAAATTTAATATTTAATTTACAAACATTATTAGTATTCCTAACTTAAAAATACAACTAATGCTTATCTTAGTACACCTCCTACAACCTACCCGAATGGCGTTTCGCAGCGAAATGCGCTGGCCAACGGTTCGCATGGGGGTATAACGCCTTCCCCCCACCACGCCACTACCCCTCCACTTCCCCCACCACGCCACCACCCCTCCACTTCCCCCTCCACCGCCCTTGCCCGCATATAAGCGAGCCGCTGACTGACGCTCGTCATTTGTTTCCCGACTCCCGTACGATGAACAACGATCCGCTACCACATATGAAATCTACTTTTATAATTAGAACAAGACATGATTTAAAAGATTTAATGGAAACTTTAGAAGATATTATAGACAAATTCCACCCCATCACTATGAATTTGGAACTTGTTTACGGTTGTCCAACATGCAATAGAGTTAAGAGTGAAGATGAAGATGCTTTGCTAGAACTCACTCCTGCATCCTCCAAACCTACACCAACAGCTGACGATGACGTTTGATCGGACCCACAACTGTTTTTCTTAACCCCCCACCACTTTCCAGTAAATATGCCCTGTCCTCATCTTCGTTTCTCATTTCATCGCCAACTTTCCGACCGTCAACACCGCTCCCGTTTCACAAATAGAAATTAAAACGAGCACACAAACATGATGGATGATTTTTCACTTAAAACACAATTGGAAGAGGACAGACTCAAACTAGAGATCAACAGGCTGCAATTGCAAACGGAAAATCAACAAGGGATGGTTCGCCTGCTGCAACTGTTCAAATGCGTACTGTGCATGTTGTGCATCTACCTTCTCTTCGCCACCGCCTTCGGCGTCTACCACTCCCTCACCGTTGGACGATATTTCAACACCTCTCTGCACAAGAACACAACTTTGATTTAATTTTAAAAATAAACGAAAACCTCCCGCGGCCCGGCGCCGCCCCACCCCATTCCCACCGAGCCCCTGCGGCTCCCACTTTTTTAAAACTCCCTCCAAATGACCTTGACCCACTTCCCAAACCCATCCATCACTGTCACCCCCACCCCACACTTCCAACCCCACACCTGCCACTTCCAACCCCCAAAAAAAATGAGTGACCTTGAACTGGGGCAGAACCGGTGTTTTGCCACTACTCCAAAGACACAACAAAGACAAAATTCCTGTGCGGTTTTCTACTGCAACACAACTTGAGACTCCTCCAAACTTTACACACTAGGATCTCTCCCACATCAGAGACATGCATCGATATCTGTGCTACCAGCATCAGAGAATTACATACTGCAAAAACACATGAAAACCAGATATCAGACCACAAAGGAATCAGTATCGAACTTGCAACTAAATTTCCCCGCTTAAATCAAATAAAGAAGATGTCCCGCTCTATCACAACCGAAAATCTCAACCTCTTGAAAAACAGGCTCAAACTGGAAAATTGGCACGAGGTCTTAAACTCCCCCACAATTGAACAAAAATACAACTCATTTATCCACACAATCCAATACGAGATGGACTACATAATGCCAAAGACTCTAAAAACTTTCAACATTAACAAACAGAACAAAATTTTCTGGGACAAAAACCTGATTAAATTGAAAAATGCCATCAACATAGCCCAAGACAAATACCATCTGACAGGATGTGATGCAGACAAGACCATTTACAGCAGACTAAAAGCCATATACGATAAGGAAACCAAACACCAAAAAAAATCTCCACCCAAAATGAAATTAATTCTGCTGAAAACAAAAATAAAAAAAAATATGGGAAATCATCAACAAGGAATGCCAAATCAATGCAAACGAAAAAAATCTGACTCTAAACATCAACAATCAAACTATATCGGAACCAAAAATAATCAGTGACATATTCAATGACCATTTCATCAAAATAGGATGAGGAAGCCACACATCTAATATTCAGAGGACGACTCATCCCACTCTGACCTCATCTCACACAGCACTTCAGCCTCAAAGAAACAACACCCCGGCCTTGGAAAACTTCTCCCCAATTAACCGACAAGATCTAAAAAAACATCTTCAAAACACTCCCACCGAAATCATCAGCCGGAAAGGATGATATATCAAACAAGATCCTGAAATTCTGTAAAAAAGAACTCAGTGACCCAATTCTAGACATCATCAACTCATCCCTCACACAGGCTACAGTTCCTAAAGATATGAAAATCGCCATAGTCTACCCCAAACACAAAAAAGGACCCAAAACTCAAACCGAAAACTATCGGCCTATCTCGATTCTACCCACAATATCAAAATATATCGAAAAAGCTGTATACACCCAACTGATCACACATCTGGAAAAATCTCAATCATTATCCAACAACCAACATGGATTTCGAAAGGGAAAATATGTCAACACAGCCCTAAACCAACTCTGCTACAGCATCACCAAGGCCTGGGAGGACAACAAAGCAGCAACGGGGACTTTTCTTGACCTACAAAAGGCGTTCAACAGCCTCAACAGAGACATTCTTCTAAAAAAGCTCAATGAACTCAACATAACCAAAAACGCACTCAAATGGATCACCAGCTACCCCCAAAACAGAAACCAACAAGTGGAAATTGAACACATCGAAAATAATAAAGAAAACAAAATCAGATCAGATACAAAACTCACCACATCAGGAATCCCACAAGGATCCATTCTTGGCCCTTTATTTTACCTTGTATATATAAACTCATTCCCTAGCTTTTTGCCAGACAATAAAACCTGTATCATGTTCGCTGATGACACCACCATCATTTCAGCATCAGACCCGAACCATTTCTCACAAACTTCAGAAGAAACATTAGAACAGGCCAAAAATTTCTGCGACCACATCAATTTAAAAATCAATCAATCCAAAACTGTCAGCATCAATTTCACCCCCTCAAAAAGGACGTCCGACAATAACTCAGCACAATCCACCAATAAATTCTTAGGCATCACAGTCGACAAGAACCTAAATTGGCAGGATCATATTGATAATCTTCATAAAAAACTATCATCAATTCTCTTTGCGTTGAGACGAATCAGACTAATAACAAACAAGAAAACCACAAAAATTGAGTACCATGCCCTCTTTGAAACACATGTATGATACGGCATCATAGCCTGGGGCGGAGCTGGTGAAACCTACCTGACGAAAATTCTAATCCTGCAAAAGAAGGCCATCCGGATCTTGGAGAACCTACACCCCCAACAGTCATGTAAGGAACATTTCATCAATAACCAAATCCTCACCACAACCTCCCTATACATCCTTGAACTTATCAAACTAAATAACAAAACCCATCAAACTAAAAGACAGGAGTGCCATAACTATAACTTAAGATCTAACCATCACCTACACTATCCACAACACAAACTAACAAAAACAAGCAAAACCCCCACATATATGAGCTAAAAATCCACAACATGCTCCCAGAAAATATTAAAAACATTAACAACAAAAATTCACTTGTGAAAAAGCTCAAAACTTATCTCCACACCAGACCAACTACACACTTCAAGAGTTCTTTGATGAACATACCCTGAGGCCTGAATACACCAGCGCCTAACAACCTCTGATTGGAGGGATTGACAACTCCCCGGTCCCGGAGACTGCGGAGAGGATGCCGTAGTAAGTAGTAGTAGTAGTACAATAGAGCCCAGAATAGAATAGACCGATGCCACGTTCTTCAGATAGTACACTAGGCAATAAATTATACCAAACGTTCCGTTGTTCCGTTACATTAAACTTGTTTTAATTAAGATTCATACTTGACTTCTAATTAATGATGTTGTTAAACAATGGCTGTCCAACCGAGCCTAAATTGGAATGGAGATGCACCTTTAAAAATAACACTGAACCAATGTCAAATAAAGTTCAGAGCTTAGTTAATAGACTGCAAAACCACAATAATAACAAAAACATTATTTCGAAAATTTAAATGATGCCGAACCAGTTTTTATGGGGAATTAATTAAGAGGTTTAACCACACAACATTAGCTTTAGTTCATTGATCTTAAGTTGATTGATTGTTCACAGAACTCTTTTGACCGGTGCCGTTAGCTTCGCTCAGAGGATTTGACAGGCCGACATGTCGGTATGTCCATTTATTGTTTATCATTTTATGTTTTAGTAATTAATTATCTGATAAATTAAAACACTAATGATGTAGGCCTCCAAGGTTTTATTTGCCAGCTTTTTAGTAGTAAGCTGTGTTACTGTATAATTTTTTCGCCATCCTGTTTCTTAAAAGAGTCTTTTCAATGCAACCTTTGAGGACTAACGTAGTTTCTGTCCTCGGGAGAAAAATACCCAACTGTTATCGATTTCATCAGCGGTTCGTATTGCAGCAGTCCAGTACCACCAGACAACTGTTTTTTGTTTTTTTTTCAGCAAGAACAGGATGGATTATCTGTTTGTGAGCAACGTAAACAATTATCATTTAAATGTGATATGATTTGTTTTTCATTTGAGTACTTGTGTTCTTGGCGCCGACCTGTCAGACGACTTTATAAAATTGTTGATTGAGTGGTAGAAAAATGGTTGTTCGTATATTTGAACGGTACAAAAATAGTACAATAGCGGAACATAGGTTTTTTTATTTTTATTTTTAACACTTGTGTTTTGGCGTCAACCTATGTAAGCCGACTTTATTTTAATCACTATTTATCAGGATTTATTTTCACTGATGACATTTTTTCTAATGGTACAAAAATATGACATAACTTTTTTACACTTTAGAGTACTTGTATTTTGGCATTGACCTGTGATCCGAGTGTTATTTCACCTTTCCAAGGAGATGGGTACAAAATCTCCTTTTAGTGGTACAAAATGCTACAAAAAAGTATACAATTCCCAGACAAGTTTTGTTGTAGTTTTTTTATGTGGCTTACTACCCGATGGAGCTATCCAGTACAATTCTTGTTTTTTTTCTCTTTTAGTAAATTGAGTAAGTTGCAACAAAAAGAGGCGGTTTGAGAGCTCGCGTTTAGCTAAATCCCGGGCGTAAATACCGGTTATAACCGGATTTTGCGCTTCAGCTTAAAAATCGGGTTCGGGAGCTCGGGTTTACGCGTGCCGCGGCGTAAAGATAACTTTGAGCTAAATATGGGAGGGATAAACTGCGGCTGAACTATTCGGGTTTGAGAGACATGGTTTAGGTAATCCGGGCGTAAAAGATAATCTTTGTGGGTTTGAGAGTCCGAGTTGTAGCGCAAATAAGATAAACTCGAGTATGAAAGGAGCGATTTTGGGCGGCAACTTAGACCTGCCAGGGGGCAGGTCTAACTGGAGCGTAACTTTATTATTACGTATTTCATGCTTGCTATTATCACTGAATTGATAATAATGCTATATTAAGGTTAACCGTGACATTCTAAAACATATTTACGTCTAAAAATTCACATTTTTTGTTTTTATTTCGTCTTTATTTTTGTCCGTGATTACGTTTATTCAAGCTACTGTACTATGAAATAAAAAAAATAAGAATTCCAACAAAAAAGTGTTCCGAAAATAAAGTTATTGCTTATACGGTAAATTAATATGGTAAACGATAAATGATATTTAATTTTTGGCGGATTTGTCCACTTTAGTGATTGAATTTATAAAAAAAAAACTTGTTGCAAATTAGTCAAGTATAAAGAAGTAAAATAAAGTATAACTTTAAAGTTACAACGCAACGTATTATCCATAAACCTGTGAAAATAAAAATATGGTTTGTAGGTAGGCACACGTATAGATAACTTGGAATAACTTGGCCCTTGATGGCCATTACAGGTCAAACAATTAATTGGAGTGGAGTGACGGACAAAACTTAATAACTTCCACAAAGAATATTTTCTCAAGAGACAGGTTGTTTTTGATTTTGATTTGTGATTTGATTTTCCTGTACCTAAACATGTAATTCCCCAAAACCTTAATGCCAGCAAAATAGGTAATATTTTACGTCGTCTATTTTTAGATCTGTAATCCGTTAAATAAAATTATAGGCCTATATGGAGGGGAAATTGAAATAAATGTGGGTCGAATTGGTCGAATTTGAATTATACAGAATATCCTAATTCAATAAACTTCCAAAACGCCCAAAAATCATCACATCAGTTGTTATCCTCAACTGAATCACGAGCACTTCCTAAATGCAAGACAATGTTTTGCTTCGACAGGTGCGGGAAGACGCCACAACAACTACATTCCACTGATAACGAACGTGAACTGCATGGGGGGCCATTTACTCGACGTAAATTTTTTCTAAATCTTTAGTTGTATTTTTGCTGCTTTTATACCGGAATTACGTTATCCCCCTAATTATGTATAACATAAAAACATTTTATATTAAGTATTTAAATGTAGAGGGGTTTTGTCCTTATGCGTTGTCAGTGTCTATGGCGCATAAATATATTGTGAAGCTTTAAATTTAATGCCAGATAATTTTATTATACCAAGTATACGACCATTAACACCGGAACAGCGGCAATAGCAAGGAGCTTTTATAAGAACTATATAGAGCAACAGCAGTTGAGAGAATGTTTGGTTTCCTTCAATACAGATTCGATTCAGGTAACAAATAATACAATAAATTATTAATTTGTAGTGTTCAAGTAACAATAGTTTTTCATACATTGTTGTAAACCACCCCACCACCTCACCGTATCGCCAATTTCATGGTTTGGGGTGGGCGAGACGGCCTTGTAGACAGCCGGGCGCCGGGGTTCCGGCTGGCCGTTGCCAACCTTCCGGCACAGATTCCCTGCGATTCCCCGCCCTTCAACCGCCAGCCAGAGTTGCGCGCGAACAAGGATAAACTCGAGCGGAAGAAGTTACGCGCGAGCTCTCGAACCCAATTTTTTACTCCTGACTAAGTTAACCCGCGCTTAGAGATATTCCCGGACTACGTAGGCGCGAGCTCTCAAACCGCCTCATTAAAATGTAGTACATAAAACTGGTCTAAAGTTACTTTTTGATCACTTTCATTCTATCACCTAATGCAAAAAGAGTCAAATTAGTCCCTAGTGATAAAAGTATTCCATTTCAATACCACTTTCCGCATACTGCATTACTGTATGTAATTTAGGAACATTATTTCTACAGTACTAAGGCAGAAAGAAATAATGAACCACAAATAATAATATAATAGAAATGGAAATTAATTAAATAGTAAGAAAAATATCAAGTATATTTTTTATCATTTCAACCATATCGAATTATGGCCGGTTATCTAGTTTGTTTTGTTTCGCCAGCAGATCATTAATACATAAATCATTATTACATTTGAAGTATGAAATTTAAGCTTACAATGTAGCATTACAATTTAAATAATTAACGTAATGTTTTTTAGTAAATTTATTCTTTGGTTCTTCTTGTATCGTCTTTTGATTCCTCTAATTTTCATGAATTTAGTCTATATTTGTCTTCTTTACATTCTTGTTCATAGCTATATTTCTTTAAACACAATTTCAATTTTTCCCCATATTTATATTGAATCCACTTTTCTAAATAATCTTAAACTATACAAATGGCTTTTCTGTTACGTAAGGTTTTGGAATACTGGTTTAAAAGAATATAAAACGTTGAAAAATAAATTTTTAATTGGTTTGTCATCCAGTTTAATATTAGACCACCATTTAAATAAATGCATGTCTAATAAATACTCGCATTATTGTGCATGACTTTCATAAAATTGTGTTTTATGGAATTCTATAATACTCCTAATTTTATCACAAGTCTATTTGAAGTTTCATATATTATGTAATTTTCTTTAATTTTGAGATGTTTTATGCATGTTTGTAGTTATTGGTGATGTAAAGTATAAACGATTAATTAAGTAGGACGATTAATTCATATTATTTCAATTCCATATTTACGTTTTCTAAAATCAGACCACGACACAATGCATCCAGAGCTTTTTATCTCTCAATAATTAATTAGAATGACAGTGATATTTTAAAACTCATTTTGGTTTACATTTTACATTGAATCTTTAATTTATATATGATCTGCACCATTTACAATAGCTATGACATGGAAAGTGCGTCTTGCATTGAACATTCTAGGTGGTAAAGCAGTTTCAAAAGGAAAAGACCTTAAGTCAACTATCAGTTCCATATTTTCATCAAAAAATTGCACAGAAACAGATCTACCTTTCGTTAGAAATTGATAAACAGGTTGAAGAAATTCTCTGTATTCCAGTCGTGATGTTACTTTTCTTGTTAATACAATACTTGCTGCTCCTCGAACCTGTCTTTGTGCAGTTACTTCCATGATCAAACAAGTTTAAAGCCTACTAACTAAATAATACATTTCAATCAATATTGTCATAAAGCTGATGCAGTCACTCCCCCCCCCTCGCTGCCTGCCCCCTCACACTCTTATCAATTCCTCATTTCATTTATGTGTAATAAATCATTTCATTAGACTGTTTTTCGATAATGGAATATGATTTCTAATGAAATCAAAATTAGTAAATCAAGGCACATCTTTAGTGAAGCAACGCATTTATGAAAAGTTTTCTTTAAGAAGATCTTGGGGTGTTCGTCCTAAATTATTTTTTTTACAAAGTAATGAATTTTTAATTCTGTAAATAATAAAATTGAATTATAAAAAACCATTATCAAAATTAATTTAGAAGTAATCAATAACTTCCTTGTGTTGGAATGCCTCTTGTCCACAGGCAGCTTGCGACTGCAAAGTCTACCTTCCGGGGCCCTCAGTGTCTACCGGGTGCGGGGGCTCCGCCTTCCTCGTGCTGATGTTCCTCTTGTCCACAGGCAGCTTGCGACTGCAAAGTCTACCTTCCGGGGCCCTCAGTGGCTACCGGGTGCGGGGGCTCCGCCTTCCTCGTGCTGATGTTCCTCTTGTCCACAGGCAGCTTGCGACTGCAAAGTCTACCTTCCGGGGCCCTCAGTGGCTACCGGGTGTGGAGGCTCCGCCTTCCTCGTGCTGATGTTCCTCTTGTCCACAGACAGCTTGCGACTGCAAAGTCTACCTTCCAGGGCCCTCAGTGGCTACCGGGTGCTGGGGCTCCGCCTTCCTCGTGCTGATGTTCCTCTTGTCCACAGGCAGCTTGCGACTGCAAAGTCTACCTTCAGGGGCCCTCAGTGGCTACCTGGTGTGGGGGCTCCGCCTTCCTCGTGCTGATGTTCCTCTTGTCCACAGGCAGCTTGCGACTGCAAAGTCTACCTTCCAGGGCCCTCATTGGCTACCGGGTGCGGGGGCTCCGCCTTCCTCGTGTTCATGGGTCTGCTGGAGCAATTCCTCCGGTCGCAGTGTGATGTGGACGACCCCTGCAACAGAGTCGACCCCCTCAGCAGCCAACTGGCTGAATACGACTTTATTGTCGCAGGCGGAGGGTCGGCAGGGTCGGTCGTGGCCAGCAGACTCTCGGAGAACCCCCAGTGGAAGGTTTAATATTAAAATTCCGCTAATATAAGTAAAGTTATTAATATATTAGAAGCGTTTTAGAGAGAATTTTGTGTTACCCATGTAAAAAACCTTATTACACATATATCCTTTGCTATGTTAGGCCTATAAAGTTACAAGCTCTTACAATTGTGGTATCACTGAAGATACTTTTTATATATCGAGATTCTGACCCTGCTAACCTCCTGAAATGGTAAAACAAGAAATATTGAACTCAGTTTGATTTTACTGTCAGTATTGCATAAAACATATCATCAAATTTGTTTGTGTATGCCATTTAGACTATGGAAAATTAGTACCTTAAAAATAGAATCAAGAATCAAGAATTTTTTTATTGTCGTTAAACACAAAATGTGCAATTGACAAAGTCACTAATCTATCTTCACATATAACTTCAATATAACAGCAACAAAAACAAAGATAATAACAATAACAGTTTCTTAATAATTAGTTGCAGATAAAATGATAAAAGAAAAAAATAACAGGTAACTATCATAAAATTCTTAAAGTACTAATATCACAGGCCAAAAATTCGTCTATAGTATAAAAATCATTTTCCTTTAACCATATTTTTATCAAATTCAAACTTTTTTAAGGGTACATACCATGCATTTTCTGGCAATTTATTGAACAGTTTAATTCTCATGTACATATGACTACTTTAGTTTTTTCAAGTCTAACTGAAAGTAAAATCAAGAAGGTAATTTTTCCTAGTAGAGTAATTATGGGTTTCTTTTCTGATGGTAAATTTATTTAGCAACTCCTTTACATCCATTAAACAGGAAAAAATGTATAGATTTGAAAGAGTCATTATTTTTAGGTCTTTGAAAAGTGGCACACATGACTCCCTGTCAGATACATTCTTTATTATTCTCACTGCCTTTTTTTGCCATATGAAAACCTTTTGTGCATCAGAAGAATTACCCTATAAGGTTATGCTATATCTTAGATGAGAATGAAAAAAAGCATAATAAGCAGTTATAAGCATGTTCTCACTAACAATGTTTTTCAATTTTCTTAGAAGAAAAATAACTCTTGACAATTTTTTACATAGTTGTTCAACATGGAAATCCCAACTTAGCCTACTATCAACATGTATCCCTAACAACTTAACAGGTGCTACGTCTTTATAAATATCATAATTCAATGAAAATATTATCTGTTCAGTCTTTTGACCGTTTACAACTAAAAAGTTTGCCTTGAACCATTTCTGTGCTACTTCTAGTGCTTTATTTTCCATTGTTTTGAGTTCATTTAAGTTCTCGTTGCAATTAAAAAGGGTTGTATCATATGCATATAATATTGATGTACAAGGAACATTAAAGGCAAAGTCATTAACAGCAATAACAAAAAGTAAAGGTCCAAGTACAGATCCCTGAGGCACACCCATCTTTATCTCCTTGAAGCTAGATTTATCATCACCCTGGACAACCATTTGTACTCTGTTTTCTAAATATGACATGATTAATCTTAGTTGACTAGTTGATTAATAATGACTAATTGGTAATTTGGATAGCCTGGACAATAGGAATCTAATCTATGAGGAGTGTATGCTGAAAGAATATAATTTTTGGTAATCTAAGGACATTATAAATAAAAGTCAATTTGTATTTGATAAAAGTTTTCTAGTCATTGTGATTACATTTCACAAAATTTGACAATCATGAAATGTAAACGTATATATGAGATTTCGTACCAGATTTAGTAGCCTAATGATTATTTAGTAGCCTGTTTACTGGAAAATCATCATCTTCCAGTTACAAAGATAGCACTCTCACAATGCAGAAAATTATTATGAAAAAAAATTTATGAAACCACATCCTGCAGCAGAAAGGATGGCAAAACCAATCACCTATTAGTTTTTGAATAAACTTATTGGAAAAAAATTATTTTACATTCTACATGCAAAATGGAGAAAGTGATAATACAACTATTACAACTGTAAATTTTGGTTAATCGATCATAATGTAGAGAATTTCTACGAGAATGATATACTTAGCACCTGTCAACCTTAATAACATTTGCTGATATCTGATAGAATAATTTTCTATTTAGTGAGTAACAGTATGTATTACAGTCATTTATTCCCAGCTCTTGGAATCATGCAAAATTATTATATTACACAACATAGAAAACTCTGTCCCCCCAAAATACTTCCTACTAAAGATAATAAAGATTCTACATTCCTGAACCTGACTTTTCTAACAATGACTCTAGATGAAATGATATCCAAAACTTCCACCCAGACCAAGCTATTTCTTGGATCAAAATTCTTAAAAACTCAGTGATTATGATAAAAAATATATATTCTTTTAGACTGTTGCTATACAATATATTACGTGTACAATTACAATATATTACAATATACAATATATATAGTATATTGATTACTATATATATTGTACTATATATATATATATCAATACTACCGTTACTATATATATATATATATATATATATATATATATATATATATATATAGTATATATAGTATATTGTAAATATATATTATTACAATATATAGTTCTTATTTATTGTCCTTCATAATTTGAAAGATTTTTAAAACAAACTCCAACTTTAAAATCAGCATAAATCAGATAAGTTTAGATATGAACTATTTTACCCATTTTTTAGCATTTGCCATTTCTTTTCTATGTAGGTGCTACTGGTAGAGGCAGGGGGCAATGAACCCACCGGCAGTCAGGTGCCTGGATTGTGGACCAACTTTTTTGGATCTGCCATTGACTGGAAATATAAAACTGAGCCAGAGGAGAAGGCTTGCCTTGCCAGCCCTCAACGTCGCTGCTCTTGGCCCCGTGGGAAGGTATGTTAGGGTATGAGATAATAAAAATCACACAGAAAGCAGTGCGGCACGGACTGGAGCGTCAACAAACGTCAATTTGAACACACAGAACGCGGCACAATCCCTACTCTCCTATTCCACCAGTGTCCAAGATTATATCAAAATTATTAACCTATTTTATTTACCATTGCTATTTTGCTTCGAAATACAAATAAACTCTAAACATGTCGTTTCAGGAACTAAAATTTTTACCTGCAGGACAGATATAGTTTAAGAGTATATTTTACTTGTGTTCTTTAGCGATGACTTATTCTCATAGCAATAATATTTTATTTTAATAAACTTAACGTCAAAAATTCATTTCAAACATAAATCAAAATTGCAAGTATGGAAATTCATATTTTAACCTTCCAAGTGTAGTGGCAATTATTAAATGAATGTTGCATATATTTTTTTAAGTTTTTTTTTTAACTAGAAAAATTTTTCTGGGGTTGGGGCTTTTTCCTTTTTCTAGACTTATTTTTGTGCCAAAATGTTGTTAAATCCAAATTTTAATCTAAATTTACCTATGAGATTTTGAGATGAAATGTAAATACATCATTACAGACACTATAGTATAGGATTTACGCTTTGCCTGCCACAGTGCAGGCCTGAAAAGCATTTCATTTAGACACCCGCCATCCATTTCTATAGGAAAAATGCACGTTGACGCTCCAAAAAATCAAACTCAACTGGTTGAAGTGGAGACACCTCGCACCGCGCCGCTCTCTGTGTGTGCATCCCCTATGATGAAAAACTTTGGTTAACAAGATCGGTGCTGAAAATACTCGGAGGGTGCTGTGAATCACTTGGTTAAAAAATTGCATCTAAAAGTTAAAAATAGTATTATTGAGAGAAAAGGACATTTCCACGAGCGTATTGTAAACCTATTAAAAATATTCATGAGAAGTTGTCCATAGCAATATTATAAACTGTACAACAATGAATGGCAGTGTTGTTGTTCCTTCACCAGTTCCTGGGTTCCAACATTTTCCGCAGCCAATGTGTTAAATTGGTAGGTTTAATAACTAGTTGATTTGGGAGCTGACTGTGGTACACATAAGGTGTAAACATGGGCGTAATTTTAGCGTTTTGATTAGAGACGGGCACGACATTCTATACCTTTGTGTTTTAAAATTATCGACACAAACTTCATCTGGTAAGCAAACAAAATTCATCATGTAATGTATACTCCTATCTTGCGTGGGTTTCCGTCTATCTGTTTATTTGTATATGTTTTAAAATAAATATTTTTACTTCAGTTATATTGGTAAGTGTTACCTAATTGAATCTTAGTTTCCAGTGAAAATTGAACATGTTGGTTTACATTAGTCAGTTTACATTTTAACAGAAGATTTCAAAATTATATCTTATTTGGTTTCAAAATGACGGGCATATATAAAACTGTCAAAGAGATATAAACTGTTTTTGAGATATAAACCTATCTCAAAAATTTAAAATTTTTCAAAACTATGATGTATAACTTACAAGTTGCAAAATTTAATTAATTTGAACAACAATACCATAACCAGAATCAATATACAGCAAATAACCTGGAAAATCAGATTTTTTCTAAACATAAACAATCTTAAATTAGGAAAATTATTGAAAATTATCATATTTTCGTTAAGTAAACTCTCAATTACTCACCTGTTTGTAATCTAATGTTTTTGGACCAAAATGCGAAGTTCCAAATTGATATCTTTACCCATAACGGAGACAATAAATATTTATTGAAAAACACATATGCCTAAATACAGACAGGCAAAAAACTAAGCAAGATAGGACTAACTTAATGAAGTGTGTCGTTAGCAATCTATGGAATAATTTGGTGAAGTTTGGATCGATAATTTTTAGAAACAATGAATAATTATGACAAATTTTATGGTAGTTCCCCCCCCAATCTGGTTTATATAAAGTACAGGCTGTAAATAAAATTTCACTTAAAACATTAGCTTCAAAAAATATATTTTGTGATGAAATTTTAATTTTTTTAATGTTTAATCAACCCAAACTCTCCCCTTGCCAATTCCCCCATTTCTAGAAATTTTATTTTATCTTAAGCAGTGTACTTTTTATTCTTTTGCTTAAACTCTAACTTTTTCTATTTCTGTATTGATCAATAACAATTATTATTATTTATGCATATGGGTGTAAGCAGTTTTAAACTCAACGTGATAAATTTACAGCAAACTATCAAAATTGTCTCGACAAAACAATTTTACGGCCTCGACCAAAGTTATTTTAGGTGGAATAAAATATAAGATTTATAATAGACTGTTTTTAAGGACTGTATTTTGACAACTGAAAACAACAAAAAATCTTGTTCAGAATTTTTTATTATCTACCAAAAATTAGTTTTAAAATAGTGAAAAACTTAATATGGCAAATGTCAAGTAAAGAGTTAAATAAACGTGGAAAATGATGAATTATGAAATTTTTTAGGTAATCGGTGGCACAAGTGTGATGAATGGTATGATGTACATGCGAGGCAGCAGAACAGACTACAATGAGTGGGAGAAGGCAGGAAACACCGGCTGGGGTTACAAAGATGTCCTTCCTTTCTTCATCAAATCAGAAGATAACCTGCAAATGAGCCATGTAGATAAGGAATATCATGGAACGGGAGGCCCTCTCCCAGTCTCACAGTTCCCCTACCATCCTCCCATGGCTGATGCGTTCCTGGAAGGAGCTAAAGAGCTCGGTCAAAGGATAGGTGATCTAAATGGAGAAAGACATGAAGGGTTTGCTATTGCACAAGCTACCAACAAGGATGGTATTCGATTCAGCTCTGCTCACGCATTTCTTCGGCCGGCTAAAACTCGACCAAATCTCCATATACTTCTCAACACTACTGTAGCACGTATACTAGTGGATCCTAAAACTAAAAAAGCTTTAGGTGTAGAAGTTATAAAAAGCAATAAAAAAACAGAGAGGATTCTAGCTAAAAAAGAGGTTATTGTAAGTGGTGGGGCTGTTAATTCCCCTCAGATTCTACTTTTGTCGGGTATTGGACCAAAAGAGGATTTGGAAAAGCTAGGAATTACAGTGGCACATAATCTTCCTGGTGTTGGGAAAAACCTGCACAACCATGTAGCATACAATTTAAATTTTTTTGTTGATGATATTGCAGTAGCTGATTTGAATTGGGCAGTGGCGATGCAATACATGCTCTACAGAGACGGATTAATGTCATCCACCGGTCTCGCTTCACTTACTGGAATGGTCAAATCAAAGTTTGCAAATCCAAATGAAGATCATCCTGATCTCCAGATGGCCTTTGGAGGTTACAAAACCAGCTGTGCAAAAACTGGACAAGTAGGAGAAGTTCTAGAAAAAAATAAAGACGGTTCAGCCAAGAAAAGAATGATAACCATGACTCCGACCAATCTTCATCCGAAGAGCCGGGGCTACCTCACTCTAAAGGATAAAAATCCACTCACATATCCAATAATTGTTGCCAACTACCTCACAGAAATCGAAGATGTTCAGAGGGTCATCGAAGGAATTAGATTTGGTATCAAACTCGCTGAGACTAAAGCTCTTAAACCCTATGGTATTAAACTAGACACAACTCCACTTCCTGCTTGCAAAAACCTAACATTTAATTCTGACAAATATTGGGAATGTGCGGTGCGCCAAAATACAGCACCTGAAAACCACCAAGCTGGTTCGTGCAAGATGGGACCTGCCTGCGACCCTCTGGCTGTAGTGGATCCGGAGCTCAAGGTTCATGGGATTGATAACCTGAGAGTGATTGACGCATCCATCATGCCAAAGCTAACCTCCGGGAACACGAATGCTGTCTGTATAATGATAGGGGAAAAAGGATCAGATATGATAAAGAAGAAGTGGTCAAAGTCAAGCGTAGCCCCAAGGGTGGAGCGATCGGCCAGGGGGTGGAGGCTATCAGGGCGCCCCGTCGCGGTCTTGTAAGGAAAAGCTAATATTGCGGGAAATGTCATCTGGGACTTTACACCAGAAAAAAATTGTTAAAATATAATCAATGAGTACTTCCAACTATTGGGGGGGGGGGGGGGGAGGGTCAAGATAAAAATTTTGCCCTGGGCCAGCAGGATTTTCAACCTCAGGGTGGCCTTGTGGTCAAAACTGTAATTTTCTTGTAAAATTAATACTATATCAATAAATCTTGTGGTTCCTTTATTGCAGTAGACATTTTTCATTTTCCGTAGTTAAAATGGTTGTATTTTATTTTCTTTTGGGGAATGGTCAGACTTTATTTGCTTTCCCTGAAAAGTGAGTTAGGCAAAATATTCTCTATTTGAATTAACTTGCTGTGCAAGGTCAGACATTATTTACCTATGGGCTGATGATATTACACCTTACCTGACAAGAGCATTAAAATTGTTATGTATAAAATCACAGAAATTTATTTTCTATACAATAAATATTATTCATGCAAACTCTAAGGAAAATATTCTTTCTTCAATTTAATTTTCTATATGGTTAAGGTTCTACATGCAACAATTGTTTTGCTGTTTTATTCCTTAAACTTCTTCTTACGTTTTAAGATTGAAGTACAATTTTTTATTTTTTATTTTGGACAACTGGGCTATTAATGTCAGTCAGATGTAATGAAATTTGTATATTCTGCTACAATCCTCACAAGAAACCTATCATGCCTACAGAATTGAAATTTGTTAGTGTTTGGTATTAGTTCACCTATTATATAATAAAAAATAGTAAATAAAAAAAATTCACTAAAAAATAATTTGTTATCTTAAATAAGAATTGATTTTGAAATGATGTCATTTTGAAGACCATACAACAATCCCCAAAAATGCCATATTTATCAAAAAAAGTTACCCCGGAGTATTTGCTGAACTTCGCCCTATTTCTGTGTTGCCAGCCTTGTCTAAGGTCCTTAAAAAGTTAGTGGCCACCCAATTTGTAGAGTTCCTTGAGAGAGAGCATATTATACCTCCTTATCAGTCGGGCTTCCATAAGGGGTATAGTACAGCAACTGCCCTACTCTGTGTTTGCGATGATTTGCTGGACGCCAAGGCACAGCAAAAATCATCCATCTTGGCGCTGCTGGACTTCTCTCGAGCTTTTGACTCTATTAATCACGGTCTGTTATTAGCTATAATGAAGTATTATGGAATAGGGCCTGATGCAGTTGCTTGGTTTTCATCTTATTTAAGTGGCAGAAAACAGAAGACCAAAGTTGGTACTGACTTTTCACCCTCTATCAGTACATTATTAGGTGTTCCACAAGGCAGCTGTCTTGGACCCATTTTATTCACATTATTTGCTGCCACTATGGGTAACTATCAAGCACTGTAAGATATACTCATATGCTGACGATGCTCAGTTGAGTATTTCTTATTCGACTCTTCAGGCGGACCAAGCTGTTCAGCACTTGAATGCTGATCTGGATACCATTCACAAGTGGTCAGTAAATCATGGGGTGAAACTCAATATCGAGAAATGCACTTTGCTAAACTTCCTTGGCAGCAATTATTCACCTCAGCCACCAAGTAATACGATATGTGTTGGAGGTAAAGAACTACGGAAGTTGGACTCTGCGAAAATATTCGGTGTCACTTTTGACTCCAATCTGAACTTTTCCGACCATGTGAGTTCAGTGTGCAAAAAAGCTATGCCTCGTCTGAGAGTCCTGTACAGTCATAGACATATATTCCCCCAAGCCACGAAGCTTCAACTTATTCAGGCCTTAGTGCTCACAGCCTTTGAATACTGACTTCCTGTTTATGGAAATGTCGTGAGAGCAGGGGTCATGGAAAGAATACAGAGAGTGCAGAATATGTGTGTCAGATTTGTGTATGCCCTGAGAAAATTTGATCGTGTGTCTGGTGCAAGACACAGTTTAGGATTGTTACCTATGCCTGATGTCTGCACCCTTTGTACATCTACGATTTTCTACAAAATACTTATTTCTGGCAAGCCTGAGTACTTAAGAAAGAGGCTGAAAACTTGCTCTGAGGTACGATCCCGCTGTACGAGACAGGATGCTGTGTTGGAGCTGCCTCGCGTACATCTGGAGGTTGATAGGAGGCGATTCTCTTATTTTACCCCCAAACTGTATAATGGAATGCTCCCTGCCTTAAGGGATGACAAAAATGGTCATGTGACATTTAGAAAGCGTGTCCAAAAATGCTGTTGAATTCCCATTTATTAAATTAAGATTTTTTTAGTTATGCCCTGTAATGTGTTATTTTGTTAGTTTTTAATATTTTATTATTATTGTTTGACCTGAGTTGTTTTGAAAATCAACTGTTGTTGAAAACCGCTTAAAATAAAGATGATATTTATTTATTTTACCATGAAAAATTGTAGAATCCTGCGTAACAAGGGCAGGCCACCTGCGCTTCACGGAATACAAAGTAATTGAAAATCGCGTCACCAGCGGCGTGTAGCGCCATCTGAGGCCCCCTTCGCCAGAGTAAGCTAGTGGTTGCACAACCACAAACTATCATGATGGTTTGGAAAACCTAACTTTGTGCATTGGCAAAAAAACACCACATTCTGTTCTTTAGACTGTTTATTTACAGAGAGCAAATCATACATTTGTGTAAAAAAATATTCGGATAATAAATATGTTCAAAACTATAAAAATTAATCAGTGTCATTAGTCCTCATTTCATACCAAGGTTATGAACCTTAACAGAGACTTCAATCCAAAAGATAAATTATGAAACAAATCTTAAAGCTGTCAGAAACACATATTTATGTTATCCCCTTGACACTTAAAACATCAATACAGCAGTAGCTCCCTTAACCATCCTTAAACCGCATATTTTTCAGGAAAGGTTGCATCTGTCGTTGCAGCCGATTCTCTGATGTATAACCGGAAATAAACTTGCTAAAAGTTAAAAAAATTCAATTACATCTTTCTTGTGAATCATCTCATATCTAACAAATAGTCATTGAATGATATATTTTTTATTGTTGTTAAAAATTACATTTTCCAAACAGATGACACACTGTCAAAGATCCAAAATGGGTATCAGAACTATTCCATTCAAAAGAAGACGTTTTCATACAATAAGTGTTCATTTAAGAACATTTAGTGGTTAGGAGAGTTACTTATGTTACCCTAAGAAAGAAGATTTTCTTATAATTTTTTAAAACAAAATCTCCAAGGAGAGATAAAATAGCTACCGTATACCAAGTAGCAATAAAATTAAAATAACAGATTTCTGAATCCTTTCACATAAATAACACTTCTATAACAAAATATGTAAACAAATTAGAATAAGAGCTTATCCAACAAAGTAGATTTCTTATACAATACAAAGTAAAACAAATAATAAACTGGGATAATATAAAAAAATATTTTTTTAGAATAATAGTCTACTTGTTGCATGAATACACCCGATTTAAAATTGTTTTAATAAACAAATTTCCATCTTAGAGAAGGGAGTTACTTTGGGCAAAGTCTTACTTTTAATCCACACACCTTTGGGACAATTTATACCACGTCATTAAAAGAACATCAACCATATCTTTTTTATTATAGATTTTATATCCCCATATGATTATTTTATAGTAAATCATGATCATATTTTCAGTAAATTTATAAAATCTATATAAGTAATATCTCCTCCAATTGTTGTCGCACTCAATACATCTACATCACAGCAAACCTACAAACTCAAATCAGTGATTTCATCACAGAAACAATTTTAATTTTAATTTTCTGAGTACACAGCTCTTGTAATGTAGATACTTCTAATGGTAAAGTAATAGCACACTCTTCAGGATATGATGGGTTGATGTATGTTGAAAATTTATTGTCTGCCAGATCAATAAATTTTAAGAAGAAAACATGTAGGCCTATAAAACACGACATACAATGTCAGCAAAAGTAACTCTACATCACAGTGAAACATGGTTAGAGGTTTATAGGGAACTGCGTGTTTGAGTAGCTAATACTCAATTATATAGGAAGAGCAAAGTCTGATTTTGATCCTTAGGGAGTTTTTGGCCCTCCACAAAGCATATACTTGATAGTAATAATGTGATGTAAACACAATATTTTAAATGAACTTTATAATGGACAAAACAAAAACAGGAGCATAAATACCAGAGCTCCAAAAAATTAAAACACTGAGATCAAAACATATTTTTTGATTGAACAAATTTTAAATAAAATTATAAAAACTTTCTGGTAATAATTATTCATATCACATTTAACAATAGTTTAGCAAATGGGTAAGGAATAACATAATATGTTATATTATAAAGGTTATATTATTATTAAGGAATAAACTAATTTATATTATAAATTAGTTTGCACATATCTAACACAACATTTAAAATAAATTTTATAATCGGCGAAACAAAAACAGGAGCATAAATAGCAGAGTTCCAAAAAATTAAAACACATGGATCAAAACATTTTTTAGCTGACCAAATTTTAAATAAAATTATAAAATATTCTAGTAATAATTATTTATATTTATACATTACATTTAGCACATTAAATTTTTGTTTACCATATGGTTAAGAAATGTCACATATAAATTAGTTTGCAGATTAGCCTATCTAATAAAACCATCCATCACTTCAAGCAAAAAAATCTCTATGTTGTTTTTAGTGGAATACTCAAAACTCAATTTTGTGGGATTCAGCTTAATTAGTCTGTCATTAATTAATTCATCATTAGTTAATCATTAATTAGAGGGTCCACTGCATTACTGACATCTTTAGACATGTAGATGATCATAGTAAAAATCATATATTTATTCATTTAAGTTTAGATGTAACTTATGATAAAAAATTTATTATCTCTGTAACCATAATTTTTTTCATCCAGACTTAAATAGATAAACAGATGAAGCAGATAAAGAATAATTTTGATTGATCCTTTATCTGCTTCATCTGTTTATGTTTAAGTTTTACCATTTGGTTATACCACAGTAAACTTACAAGCTTGTATGAATGTTCCCTGCACCTTCTTTTCAAATTACATCCATATACTTACATTTGAAATAAACTCACAAAGAAGTGTTGGTATATTTAAAAAAATACCTTGTATAAATTGAAATCATGATATCTTGCTATGTATTGACTTATAAATAAGATAGCAGATAAAGATAGGAACATTTTGTATGAGTTTTGACGGTACTTATTTGAAGACATAACAAGGATAGAACTGATATTGATGACGTAGATGAATGAGCTACGAGTTGCAAGGGAACAATTTGTTTGTTTGTTACCCGTAAAGCTTCTCGTGAAAACCTTGAAACCTCTAGACTTTCGAGACTTCAAGGTGCAGGCGCAGTATCATCTCTCCCGGTCAACTTTGTCGAGGGGGGGAATGGTAACGTTGTGGACTCTCAACTGGAGCAGACCCGAGAGGGCCGACTGGAAGCCTCCGTTGTAGTCTAAGGTAACCTCATTGTATATAAAATCTTCTCGTCGATCTTTATAGAAATCGTTCTCATCAGGCCCACTTACTAATGCGCCGTACAAAATTTGTGGGTTTGGCTTAGGGCTGCGGAAGTTCATCCATCCGCAAGGTTCAGGCCAGTCAGGACAAGAACTGTATAAACATAAGAGAAAATTAAACATTTTTTATTAACCTTCCATCAGGCGCTACGCGGAGGTCACCTCTGCATTTGCAAAAAGTTAAGTAAAAATGTATAAAACTTGTGTTCTGCAGTCTAGCCTCAAAGTTGCCTTTTATATCACTCTAGAGGAACTGTGTAATGTCCAGTTTTACCCTATTACAGTTAAGGTATTGATCAGAGGGTCGATTTTTTCCATTGAGCAGAGTTAGTTTCCTCGTTGCGTCCAATCACCGGGCTCTCAGGGCAAAATTGTCTCCTGCTTAGGCCCGATCATTTTACAGAGACAAATTGTTTTAGTCCATATCTTTTTCCTAAAAATTTTTTTTTAGTCTGTCTATAGTTGTCTATATTGTTTTAAAATATTGCTTAGATAAAATATTATAGCACCCTGTGTTTTTGTATTTGTACAAATAGGTAAAAAGTAATCATATAGAATGAAAAAATATGTATATATAAAAATCTTTTCAAAAGAATTATTTAAAAAAAATTTTAACGATTGGGGAGGCAATCTCCGCTTGCGCCTGATGATGTTTCAATATAATTGAGGTGGAGGGTTAAAATAAGCTTTAGTTGTAGCAAAACCTATTGTGTACATATCTGGTTGAGTAATGTAAACATAAGAATTACAAAACCATATCACCTAAGGGGTCCATTGCGTGCCACGGGAGATTTTATTTTGTCTGTAGAAATTAAATGATTTATTCCAATGATAGAGATGTTTAAGAACTAACAAACGCTCAGTTCACTTTAAATATAACTGATCAAAGCAGTGGAGAAACATCCAAGCAAGGCTCTTTTTCAATTACACAATTAAAATTTTCTTTTAATCTTACTTATCAGAAGAAAGAATACAGCTACTTGCAGGAACATCCTGATAGGACTGAAGTGGAGGGAGGGTTAATGAGTGGGCTAAGGGCTAATGAGCAAAAAATCCAATAGTTTGTTTCAAGGCAACAATTTTGTTGCCTTGAACAACAGGTGGAGGCAACAATTTTGTTGTATTGATCGCAAACTGTACTTCAATTGTTTGCGGACTGGAAAAGAAAAAATTTATGCAAATGAAAACCAAGGAATGAGTTAAATTATCTGTAAAGTTGCCTACAGCTGTTACAAAATTTAACTGTTTTTTTTTTTTAAGAAGATCCTCAAGTAAATTTTCAATTCATTTATGAAATTTTACTGTCATAAACTATACAGCTATAATACCAAATGATGTGACAATTTTTAAAAGTCGATAATTGTTATTATCTGTTAATATGGCAGTATTTATGAGCAAGTTGAAGACTCTGTGGTTTTAAAATGTGATCTTGCTTAGCATTGAAAAAACCTTTAAGAGTCTGCAGTACCTCCGCCATTTTTATTTTTAGTCCCATAAGAACAATGATAATTATAGGTATCTTTGAAACACTTTAATCTCGATAATCTTGCAACAGATTTGCATGAAACATGAATATGTTCACAATAATGGTATGGTGGTTCATGTAACATGGATAAATTTTTTAATAAACCTCCTGAAAATGGTTTAACATGGTTTAAAAATGGTGATAATATACAATGTTTTTTATTCATTATTTGAGTGGATGATTTTTAAAATTAATTTTCAATCACGTCAAATGAAAGACACTATGGTAAAATTTAAAATGACATAAAGTTTGTGATTTTCAGACGAAAAATAAACTCAAGGTAATGTTTCAAATTTAACATTGTTCTTATGGAACAAAATGCTGAAATAGCGTAGGTACTGCAGACTCTTAAGGGATTATAGACCTTTAGAAAGAACAGTTTTTATCCAATAAAGCACTTCTAATGGATTACAAGTAGTAGATTAAGTTTTTCTAGATAGTCCCCAGGCTTTTTAGCACAAATAGATGAAAATAACTGGTTGTAGGTGGTATTCCAGAAGATATCACTTTACCTGGCCGCGTGATGAGGCTGCTTAGGATAGTTGTGTCCGTATCCGACCACAAAACTGCGACCTGAGCTGCCCAACATGTAGTCTATCTGCTGTTTGGCAAACTGCCGATAACTGTCTGGGTTGATACCACTATCTGCAAGCTGGATTGACGAAAAACCATTAAAATTAATGTTTGTCACAGAAAGAAATGAATATAGCAGAGCAACAGATTTCATTGTTATTGTATAATAAATTTAAATCTATTGAAACCTTAAGTAATAAACTTATTTGAAAGTGGACCGACAGAATAATTTAACAGAGCAACACACAGTGACTTAAGTATACAATAAAGACTACCTAATTAAAATAGTTACATTTTAGACAAGTTGGAATTTTTATAAGAGGCAATGTATTTTGCACTTATAAATACGAAATATATGCAAATGAGTTTATACTTCATCACTTCATTTTATGATTTCACAAGCTCATAAATAATTAAGTATACTTATTCCCAACTATATCGTTAACAAAATTAATTTTTATTTCCACAATTATGAAACCCATGTTTATAACCTTTTTATTTATAAATTATTTGGTTATAAGTCAGTCAGAGAGATAATTTATAAGACTAATTGTACACTTTGCCGTGATTGTTTTGAGAAAAAAAAACTAATTTAACTAGTACTTACATCAGACCCCCGTACGACTACATAAAGACGTAAAATCTGTATAAGAAAATGTGTTATATTGAAACATATACAGACCCTGCCAACTATAAAAATAGGCTTTGCCGCAGCAAAAAAATAACTAGTGTTAAAAGTAAGCAATGTTCCAAAATATTTTGAGTTCCTATGTGATTCATATCAAAGATTATTCTGATCGGTTACAGTTCTATTTTAGTAAACAATGCAGATTGGAATGGAAGTTTCTCCATTCCTTGAAAAGGTTTTTGAAACCCACAACTTTTAATATTTAGGGCTGATAAACCGTCCGCTATTAAGTATCAAGGCAGAGGCGGTTAAGCAGAGCAGCAATTGATTCGGTGCTTAGCCGTCGGCAATGAACTGTTGAGTAGTGGCATGGCCTGAACGCGCACGATGGACGAGTGGCAGACTCGTTGGGAGCAGGAAACCCGAGGGCGACGGACAGCGAGACTCATCCCAGATCTCCGAGGGTGGGTGCAGAGAGAGCATGGGGAGGTAGACTTCTTCATAACCCAGCTTCTCAATTTCCATGGCTGTTTTGGAGCATTCTAAAGATGCTAATTTATACAGTATATTTATGTCAAGACCATTCAATAGTTTATTTGCCTACATCTAATAGAGAATATAATAATCATTCGTTGTTCAGTATATCTTACCTGAAGGCAGAGAAATGCCACATTTGCAGCATGACACAACGTTCCGGTCTTCTCAATGTACACCAAGCCTTTTGGAGTTCTCTTTTGATTGAAAACTGTGAAATTGCAGAAAGCTTTAGCTGCCTCCACATACTCTGGCATGTCTGTTAGTTGTGCCAACAGAACCTGTAAAGTGTCATAAAAATTTTAATAGGGACATTTTGAGTACTTTTTTAAGAGATTGGAGGACCTCTTTTTGCTTTACTTTGCCCCGTCCACATAGACTAGTGATCTGTGCGTGGATCGTATTAGGCAAAGTAAGGGGGTGAGCCGCTACAGTACAAGGTGAAAGGTACTGATAAAAGTTACTGGCAGAACGCAGATTCGAACCCACGACATTGCTGCCATGGTCCCGAAGCCTGGCACACTAACCATTACGCCACCGACTCACCCAAGTTAAACCCTAAAGTGTTATGAAACCTCTAGTTATTGTATTACAGTACTGTATAGTTACAGATAAAATATTTTTCTTGTTATCTTTATCAGATACACAGTTCTAATAAGTCTATATACACACTGTATTTTAAAAATAGAAAAATTTCATCAACGTAACAGCTGTAGACAAAATTTTAATTTTTTTGTTGGATTGTATAATAGAGAATATACAACTGAAATACTTGCAAGGAAATGCAGTCCAAATGTACGACATTTTTGTAAGTGAAATTGGGAATAAACATGTAACCTCTTTAAACCAAGTCTAGAAATACTACTCATTAGATTGGACAGATTATTTAAAAGCTTTAAATCTTTAGCCATTTCCAGTTTACTGGCTTCTGTGTGTACCTGGACTCCTGCGACTTTCTTGTTGTAGTAGAACTCGTTGGGCCGTTCCTTGAGCCGGTACTGCATGTAGTGGTGCTCCGCTTCGTCCAGGTAGAATGTGTTGTTGGTGGCTTTGTACAGCCACACTGCAGCCCACGTCAGCTCGTCACCGTAGTCCGTCGACCTGCGGGGCAAACATCATACAACTCACTGTCAGGGCAGCTAAACTTTGAATCAGTAGAGTCCTGGACTTTGACTACCAATAAAATAAACTATTCGTACTTTTTCTTATGTTTACATCGCTCCCAATAATCTGGAATTTTCACAAACCTGGACAATGTTCAGTTCAATTTAGTGCTGGTTTGTGGTACACTTCTGTATCAATTCGGAAGCTAAATATTTTGATGGGGCCAAGGGCCATGTTTCAAAACAATACCGTAGAAACAGTCCCAGGACAACTTTAAAACTGGTTTATACTAGTTGCGAAGTTGACATTGGGTACAGCAAACGAAGTTGTCATAACACTGTGGTAAAGTCTTTTGGCTGTCCACTATGACAATTTCCCTTCCTTCATAATCCATTCATGTTCAAGATAGTGGGGGGTTAATGCGAACTGCATGTAAACCCCTAGCTGGAACTTATGTAGACAGCAGGGGGTGAGGAGAAATGCTATGGGCATGGAAACCTCTAGCTGGAACATATGTTCAAGGCAGCAGGGGGTGAGGAATGCGACGGGCATAGAAACCCCTAACTGGAACATGAGTGGACAGTCCCTTGTCTCACCCTTTCTCTTCCTTCAATATCCCATCCTTCCGGGGGCTTGCGCAAAATGCCCATTTTGAGGCAGACGTGCTCAACGGTTCGGCCGGGGTCTCCTTATCCACGAATAACAACAACAACCGTAGAAACAGTAAAAATGTGAAATTTCTCTTTTTAAATTCCAAAAACCCAAAAATTTCAAGCTAGCCGAGTCCCAAAATGACAAATAAACTTATTGCTATTGCTAAAATCAAAAGTTACCAGAGCAATATTGAGATTTATATTTATTAAGGGTGTAATATTTACTGACAATGTCCAATGCATCAACTTTGTATGCCTTATGACTAATAAATATCTTGAATCTTGAAATCTTGAATCTTAATAGGCAGGACAAGTAATAAATATACTAAGTGGCATGAGATTGATGTTAATGAACTGACTATTCAGAGCATCACATTATGGCACTACTTTTAATTTTGCCTGAAATACAACTTTCAGAAGGATTTTTTATTTACTGAGCATTTAGGACTGGGAAAGGATCCTAGTGCAGTGCACCCTCCTCTTCGTATCCAGATGGCGACCAGGGTTACAAGCTCCAATCATGAGCCCCATACTGGAGAATTGTTTATACACTTGTGGCTATGTGTAAATGGTAAAAACCCCTTAGCGCTGTTGTCACGTCATTGTGCTTAACTTGAGCATCTGCTCATTCCGATATTACAATGTGTGGCCTCTGTTTCTTGGAATTGGTCTTCATGTGTGTACTCATTGAACCTTGTGCTGCCCTTTCTCTAGACAGGCGTGGATCCATGGATAGGGGAACAGGGGAAATTCCCGACCCCCCCCCCCAGGGCTAAAAATTTTGCTATGTTAAGTAAAAGATTATGTAACCGATTATCCAAAAAATGTATACTTCTTTGTTAAGCCAGCAAAATTGTTTATGTTGTTTTTAACTTTGAGATCTTTAAAAATACCTAAATTGAAAGAATATTATTTACTGAGCATTGTGTGAAAATTTCACATTTCTAAGTTTTACGGCTTTTGAGTTCTGCTTCCTTAAAAGTCAGCCATGTCACTGAGATCGCGGTGAATGCATCTCTGCCAGCGGGCCTCCTACATGTGCTTCAGCCAAGTTTACAGCAAGCAGTGATGATTAGTTTATGTTTGTTATAGATATAGGCGAGAAATACTTTCACTAAACCAAAACTAATCACACAGTAGCAATAAGTCATATGTAAAACCGTCCAGACACCTTCTATATCCAACCCAGCGTCACGGCCTCGGGCAGAGTTGCATTGGCCACGATTATCGGTGAAACGGCTTACTCAATTCAAAAAGCTTAAAACTTTAGAAATGTGTAATTTTTCACACCATGCTCCTAAGTAAATAGTCTCCTTTCAATTGATGTGTTTTTAACACCACAGTTCAAAGTAATAAGAAATAAGAAAATAAGAAATAGTGACTATGTACAACAAACAAGTACCAAGACATTTTGTGAAGGCTAGGCTACATATACCAACAAGTGACAAAAAAGCCAAGAATTTCACTACTTTAATTCATTTTTCAAAAAATGCTTAAAAGCTCCAGTAGGTAATTTTCATTTTAACTTTGTGCTATAAACAATTGTTTAATATGCAGACGTAGTTGATGTATATTGTATTGTATTATACAGTGAATGAGGATATTTTTGAGCTGTCACAACGAATGGCAGCAATCATTCAGAACTAAACCTCATGAAAAGTCCCAAGACAAGGGGACAGTGTCAGTCAGCATGATTGTGACTGTGGCAGTGTCAGTAACAGTTGGATGTTTGTAAATAACTCAGATCTTGGTGCAGATAATGTCTCTCTTGAGACATTTGTTTGAAGTTACAGTCAATGCAGTATTTTACTATCTACTTTTGAACAACAGTAAAATAAATAAACAATCGATATAAAGAAAGTAACATAATTCAGATCAAAATAATTTGTCCTTTCCTATAAGTTTAATTCA
This sequence comes from Neoaliturus tenellus, assembly GCA_030545055.2. NCBI lineage: Eukaryota > Metazoa > Arthropoda > Insecta > Hemiptera > Cicadellidae > Neoaliturus > Neoaliturus tenellus. The sequence goes on from CM061535.1 coordinate 128,946,411, forward strand.
CTGATAACCATTCGAAAAACTTATGTGAACTTGGAAAATTTTGAGGTTACTATACATTGCTACAGCACAGTGACAGTGCTCCATCAAAACTGAATTATTTTTTTCACATTTGAATGAAAGCGGTTGCACTCTTCATTTGCTGCAAGGGTATATCAACGAACAAGAAAAACATCGACATAATATAGCTTACAAATAGCCTTTGTGTTATAAAACTTCCATCACTGGTCTGGAGACTAATGTATTCTACTGATAAAACACCAACGATTTTTTCACCTACTCATAGTACTCCGTAGCTCCCTTGATTGCATCATTGTAGAGGCCACGGTAGTTGGTAGCAAAGTCGTAAAGCTGTTTCGAATGATTCAACAGAAGTGCTGCATACTTCGGGTCTTCCACTGTAAACACCAGTGACGTAGCTGTCAAGGCTGCTGAGGTCTCCCCGGCAAGATCACTGCCTAACAGAACATGAAAATTAGTGTCAAGGTTTGAGCAAAGTTGGTTTGTATTGTCTTTGATTGACTGTAGAATAGTACAGAACTATAGACATCATTTGAGGTCTCCTTGATCTTCACCACAAAAAGTACCTGCACTGACAGGTCCTCAAAGTTTTACCAAAAATTTAAAATATCTTCTAGGAAACTTTCTTATACAAACAACTAAACCATCAACAAGAGAAAAGTTACCATCTCGCTTGGTGGGTTTGAGAAGCTGTAATGATAGAGGGCAAAAAAGTAATGAATAATAAAGTCTCCTTTTGAATTATGGGTTTCAGGACTGGTTAGCTTTCTTTGTTTTTTTAAACAGTTAAGTGAAATATCCTAGCCTTGTTCTGTGGTCTAATCATCATCCATTAATTTTCTCACAGGGAATTGAAATTGTTCAACAATATAGAGCTACCTTGAATCATTCAATATTGTCATTGAAATGGTTCAAATATTATAACCACGATTTATGAACCAGCTTGAAGGCCCTTCATTTTAGCAAATATATTTTAGCCATATAATGATTTTGAAACTTTTTTAACTGGCGTATTTTCTTAAAATGCTATTAGGATTGATGCAAAAAACTGTAAAGGTCCAAATCGGTGTATAAGAAAAATCAAGAGCAGACCTGGTTTATCTTTGGTAATCTTGTACGAAGGGCGAGACATGTTAAGCTCCTCAGGTCGTCCCCAGTACTTGTGGTCGAGCGAGAAGTCACCCACTTGGCCGTACAGCTCGTAAGGGCTGACATGACACTTGACGAAATAGTCAGCAGCCCAGCGGAGCGCTTCCAAGGCATGGTCCCACTCCCCTAGGGCAAAACATGTGTCGTTGTCGTCAGTATATTGGCCAGGAACTGTTAAATCTTAAACCACTGATCTTAAGGCTCCGGTCTACCTGAGCCCAAATGCCGCCTCGCATTTTAATTTGGATTATTTCATTTTGTGACTGCCTTTTCTGTTTTCAGGGTTGGCTGTGGACTTCTCCAGGTTCGCCTCGCTTATTTTCACTAACTTTGTTATGTTCTAGGTACTGCTTCCACCTGAAGACAGGATCAGATTCCAGATCCTGAAACGTCGTGAATTTTGTTTACTAATCAGTGATGGAAAATGTCCTCAACAATTTACTAAACATTAATTGGTGAGTTTTAAAACACGATCCCCGTAAACCTCTGTATGTATAATATTTGCCACTAGAGAAAAACAGATGATTTTAGACAGTTATAACTGAAATTAGAAATGTTATTAAAAAATTCTGAAACCAGAGAAGACGAGATCCGTCCTTTTATTTTTAGAAAAAGTTAGACAATTAGACAATTAGACAATTAGACAACTCTTTATTGACATGATCATAGAGAACAGTCATGCGTCATTTACAAATTGGTTAGCTTGAAACATTATTTAAATACATTGTTCAATTCAAATATTGAAAAATTCCTCTTCAGTATAGAGTGGTCTTTAAGCATTCAATTATTAAAATTCAATTATTAAAATTATTAATTATTAATTCAATTATTAAAAAGTTAAGAGCCAATCTCTATCTTAATTGGTTAGTTTTAAAACACGATCCCCGTAAACCTCTGCAGCCATCAAACTCGCCTACCGCAAGGCGGCATTTGGTATTGTTGTCCGGGCTCAGGTAGACCGGAGCCTTAGGTGTAAAAGAACAGAAGGTAACAATAAAACATCTGTGGTATTTTGTAACCAAATAAACTCTCGGTTATTTTCTCTTTGTAAAAAGAGCATTTAAATGAGTTGGATTAGGAGTTGTAATCCGTAAAAATTAAATTATAAAGTTAAATAGTTTTCAGTACAAATTATTGTGGTTTATTTTTAAATATTGTATTTTTTATTAATAGTTTAGAATAAGGTTATCATACAAAATTCTTTTCAAAGGCCCAAATACAGTAAAAAGTCAAGAATCATGTCTAAAGCGACATCATGGACTATGAATGTCAACTCAATGTAAATTTTCATACATTCTTTTACTGGTGAATTACACTGCTACAAACCTTGTGACGGATAAACAAGGATTGTAGAATAGCAGTATGTAATACATAAATACTTGTCTTTTTCTGATTGCGATCCAAGAACTACGAGTATAAGTACCAACAAGAAAAACATAATTTTATTGATAAATATCTGATCACAATAAAATATGCGGAGTTTAAAACATCGTGAGGGTAAATGACAGCTAAATAATCACAAATGTTAGTATAAAAATCAACAATTAAAATTTAATTGGCTATATTAAAATACCTTGGTTAAAAATTATTGAATATTTATGAGATTTTACCAGAAATTACTAGGTTTATACTGATTTTTACTTAGAATTTAATGGAATTTTAAACAAGTCTAGTCATATAACAAAATTTTATTTATGATGTCACCCTAAACATTTTTCATTACAAATTACAAATAAATAAAAAATAATTCCTCTTTTAAATGAGTTTGATAAAAAATTATCAATTACATTATCAAATGTTCACTATAATGATTTTTACTTGGAACTGTATGGAAATTCTACGCATATATTGTAACAGTTTATATATTCATGTTTATAGTATATTAGGCTAAACTTGTGTCATTACAGAATACCTTAATCCATAATCCCCTCTTCATTTTCTGATTTCAGTTCTTTTAAAGGTAATTTTATGTGGCCAACTTTAAATTAAACTGCATTTGAGCTTTTTTGTGTTTGCTCTATTTTTATTGATCATATTTTTTATGTTTCAATTGTTTTCTTTCTAATGTTTTCTTACGTGACAACAAAATCTGAAATTCAAGAAGGAAAAATATAAAATAAAGCCACACTTGTGGCTCAGCAATAGTATAAAGTAGTTGAGCTGATGAACTCAAAAGACTGTGGACCAAGAAGCCTAGGACCTTACAGTGGTAGCCTTACTCATAGTGTACGAGTCATCTTCACACCTGCCAGTAGCCCATTGTTGCGCAGTCGGCAATGTTAACCATACGGCTTTTATTGCAAAACATGGTATTTGGTTCCCCTGTTTCGGACGCCGTTTTTCAACAGATTTTCTTTAAACTTGGTAAGTGTTTAGTTGAATAGTTATATTAGGTCCCTCATACCTCGAAATTTTGAAAATTTAACCAATACTAGACCTACTCTCTGTGATGTCGCAAAGTAACTCGATTTTCCTTAGTAATATTTCAAAATTTAGTAAAATTTTCGAAAATTAGAGGTATGAGGGGCATAGTATAACTATTCAACTAAACACTTACCAAGTTTAAAGAAAATCGGTTGAAAAACGGCGTCCGAAACAGGGGAATAAAATACCATGTTTTGCATTAAAAGCCGTATGGTTAACATTGCCGACTGCGCAACAATGGGCTACTGGCCTAATGGTGAAGATGACTCTTAACTACGACTATACGTAGGAATGTTCTTGGAGCACCTTTTTCTACAGGTGGTGCATTTTATTCCCCTCTATAGGCACTGATTAACCTACAACTAATTATGGTTACTAAGCGTTTTTCTTGTTAACTAACCAAATGCACTCCAAAGCACACCAATTAGCTGCCTTTTTACACTCATTATACATTTGTATTTGTCTCCATTACCTGCAGCCACATAAGCGTCTTTATAAGACAGGCACCCCCAGGCTAGCAGGGTCGTCGTGCTGGCCATCGTGAACCCGAACTTGACAAAGTCTCCAGCTTAAACAAACACATAAATCAAATCAAAGCTGTTGTTTTATAACACACTAGCTTACCCTTCATGCTTTGCAATGCCAACCAGAGGAAGTTTTGCCCTTCAGGTGAGCTCGTTCGTTATGCTCACTTGCCGTCCGGTTTTGCTCTAAAACTTGGACCATTTTGTAAAGGAAAATAAAGTAAAAACATTCCTTCAATTGAGTTTACATTTGTAATTTGTACCTTTTTAAATATCAGAATTGCCTCTAAAGTGTTTTGAAATGTTGTAGGCATAGTCGACTTTTGATTTAATTGAATGGTAAAAATTAAATGCTAGGCTATAAAACTTTTTTTTTAGATAAAAGATAATATAACTTACCATAGCTTTATATAAGCCTATAGATAATTTAGTCCATAAAACAAAATTATAGACTAACTTATAATTTATAAAACTTATAACATTTAAATATTATAGAGTTATGATAATTTAAATAATTTAACAAATTAATGCTGTTTTACTTACAACTTGATTTAGTAAAAATCACTCTATACACTTCATGCACTACAAGAGATGTAAAAAACCGTAATAGTTAAAATAACATTTGATTCATCTACAACAGTCCATTCTAGACATTTATTAAATTTATTAACATTGAAATAGTTATTTGTGTATTAAGAGCGCAAAGTACGTCATTGCCATTGCCGCTCGAGAAATGTAGATTTCAAAACATTTTTAAATATTTCGAAAGTTGCAATTTGTGACTATTTGTGCTCGTAATACACACAAGACTTTTCCTGTCACCATAATTGCAACAGATTACATTTTTATCATTAACAAAAATGTCATTTAGGCAATGTTTGATTTTTCTTTGGAACACACTAACAACTACAACCTTAAACTAAATAAACGGTATCAGTTAACTGACACATACTTTCTCCCAACAATATAAAAAATATAGGCTACCGAGCGCACACAGCTGTTTCAACAATTGATGATTGTCCTGAAACAGGTCTGAGACCTGTTTCAAGCATTTGTTTCTTCTCTGTCTATTGACCACGCTATAGCCTACGTTATGAAATAACGTCGCCATATTTACTCAATTGTAAAAGAGTCCCCAAACAACAATTTCTTGATGGCTCAGGCGGATAGCTAACAGCTGAGCATCACGAGTTTGACCCTAACAACGTACTGCGCGTCTGTGACTTTTAACAACGTACTGCGTTTACCGCTAAACGAAAAATGAATTTTCTCCGCAACCACTTAACGTAGAGCAATAATTTAAAATACTGGATTATTTAGTTTTTTGAGCTTTATTTAATTATGATAAGCAAAATTTATTTCAAATTAACAGCTATTTTGAAAATTAAGAAATCGATTTTTAAACACTTTTTATTGTATAACTTTTGAACGCGCATTTTCTCGGAGATGCGGGTGGTGTCATTTTATTCAGCATTTTAATCGTAACAACCCAAAAAATTGTAATCAAAATCGTTAGAGCTGTTTTTGAGAAATTTGATTTTTTTGCGTTTTTTGAGGGTTTTTGGGGGTAAACTACCCTTAAAAATAAAAAATTCAAAAAAATGAAAAAAAACGCCTGGAATTATCGTGGGTTTGGACCTACATATCAAATTTCACCAAAATCGGACCATTGGGGCATTCTCTAGCTCTGTTTACATCCTGACACACACACACACACACACACACACACACACACACACACACACACACACACACACACACACACACACACACACACACACACACACACACACACACACACACACACACACACACACACACACACACACACACACACACACACACACACACACACACACACACACACACACACACACACACACACACACACACACACAGAGAGAGAGAGAGAGAGAGAGAGAGAGAGAGAGAGAGAGAGAGAGAGAGAGAGAGACACACAGACATCACTCTGAAAACCACTTTTTTTGAACCAGGGGGCACCAAAACAGATAAATCCACCAACAACTCAAACTCGAAAATTTTGACGAAAACAATACTTTCTCCATATATTATGGTATAGGGGGGAGAAAGTAAAAATCAGCAAATTCCTAAACTGCAACAATGACCAACAGCTGGCATGGTTTGTAACAACAGCTGACCTTTAATAGTTATTTGATTTAGCGTGCAATGAAGTGAACAGCGGAAATGAACCATTATGCGTACTGTTTACAGGTGTGGTAATGTGATTATTTCCATGCAGTGGTAGGAAAAATATTAAAGATATTACCAAATGTTATCTTGTACACCTCTATGTTAGTGGTTACACTACTATCAACCATGATTAAAAGTGACGACAATGGGCAAATTAGGAAGGCATGTGATATGGTGGAGTTGACGTACCGGCAATCATTAAGTTATGAATCGCTTGATGAAGAGGAATGTGGTCTGTTTTTTCCCGCATTGGTGTCACATAAAAACCAGTTTTGTGATCAACAACTATTTGTTATAGTGATGCAATACTGACATACTGCGACGAAAATATACTAAATTACAATCTTGTAAAGTTAATTATTTAAACTTGTCAAAAATAAATTTGTCTGTATTCCCTTGCTGCGATTTTCCGCGAAAGCCCAATTAGCTGTTTACTAGTGCACGTGTTGCTCGACATCGAGAAATTTATTTTGTTACAATACAAAAGTTATATTTAGTTCCAAATCAATGATATCCAACCAATCCAATTCTGTGAATATCAGTGATCGGGCCTTCATTGTGCAAGTGAAGCTGGGCTGCAATGGCTTAGCGCCCTGGATTTAGTTTTATAGAGAGATCATTAATGTTTATTTTAGTTTTATTTTAAATGTATTGACGCAAGTGCTTTGCACAGCAGAACATCTTTTATTTATTTTATTATTATTATCTTTAAGATGGCGGCTGGCTATGACAGCCATACGATGTATTTATATATCACCAAAACAAAAACTACAGCTGTACGTTAACAGATGTTTAAAATGCTTAAACTAATCTCAATGTTATTCTAATGAGAATATTTCAAATTTAATTTGTGGATAGCACCTTTATTTTAAGTCCGATTCTCATCAATTTTTAGCGGAAACATCTACAGACCAAGCCCTATCCAACGACACCAAAACCTTGATAATCGGTTGAAAATTGTAAAAGAAGTTCTCAACACAAAAAACCCCTTAGTGTATTAAATAAGTACTAGTCTACTTGTTGCTCGAAATCAAGCAATTTATTTTGATACACTAAAGTAACATTTAGTTCTAATTTAACGACATCCAACCAATCCAATACTGTGAATATCGGTAATCACAAAAAACTGCGCGTATTTACAGCTGTACATTAACAGACGTTTAAAATGTTCAACCCAACCCCAATGTTATTCTAATGGGAAATTTTCAAATTTAATCTGTGTATAGTGCGCTTATTTTATGTTAGATTTTCATCAATTTTTGGCGGAAACAACTACAGCCAACGATACCAAAAACTTGAAAATCGGTTGAAAATTGTAGGAAGGTTCTTCCGTTACGCATATAGGCTCTTTTTCTGCGCGGCAATTCAAACATGCAAGTGAAGACCAGGGTGTCTACTGATATCTGATTTTGGAATTCCAGTATATTTCCAGTATTTCAAGTACATTTTTTCAAAAAATTCCAGTATCACTCGCGAACTATTAACCTGAATATGGAGTAACAATAACAACATTTTATACGTGTAAACAAATTTCACATGGATCTTTGTATAAAGAGATCGCCACTGGTCAAAATTATACAAAAAAAAAAAAAAAAAAAAAAAAAAAAAAAAAAAAAAAAAAAAAAAAAAAAATTGCCTGATTTGGACTCTAATTGATTTAATAAATTACCCTTAACATTGAAACTTTGAAAGCCTCTAGGGCGTACCCCTGGAGGCTGATGTGAATTATAATGGCATTCTGTTCATCTACAGGATGAACCTTTCTAACAGTATGCATGGATTTCTCTTACGATACACACAAGCTGAGAAAAAAGTAAGAAAATAAACATGCTAGCCTATTAATTTATAGAGACTTATTTCTAAGCTTAATCTTCACACAAATGTTTAGATTTCTTAATTGCTTAGTTAATCATTTGAACAGAACTACAAGTTTTCTGACTTTGGTTTGCAAACACACTTTAACAACAATAATAACAGGTGAAACATTTGTACATCGAAATGATCGGATCAAATGACAAAATCTATATTTTATACGTTAAAAAAAGAAAACAATTTCTGGATTTTAATAAAATTTAATTATTCAAGTACCTATTTTGAAATTCCAGTATAGTTCCAGTATTTCCAGTAATTCCAGTATCAGTAGACACCCTGGAAGACGGAACCTATCCCTGTAAAATTCACAGAGACGGCTATTTAGTGGTCAAATTAAAATGAACAAAGTGCCATGTTATTATTTAATGGTATGATAGAAATTATCTCTTGAAAAATATTCACACAATAATTTAAGTAAGCCAATGATTCATGTTAGAAGTTTTTTTTGTAATATAAATATATCTAGCGTATCTTTTATAATTTTGTAGTACTTGTAAAAAAAGTTTTTTTTCAATTCATAATGGAAGTTTTAGATAAAAATAAATAGTTAATAGGCATTAGTAACTATATGCAGATTTCAGGGCCGGATTTAGGATTATGCCGATATGCATTTCGCGGCCACCCCTTCATTTAGGGATGGACTCATACATTTATTTGTCACTTATAGCACCTATTCACCTATTTAACATTTATTGCACTTATATTCACCTTAAATACGCACCAGATTAAGTTCGTGTATCACAGATCATACTTTAAACCAGGAATCAAAACTCAAAGAATCAACGTTCCTTCACAGGAGCAGTATAGAAGGCAGGGGTGCCGGCCGCATAATAATGTTGAGCTTGTTACGAGCAACAAAGCAAAAGTTCGAACTACTTTAAATTGAAATTGAAATTTGGATTGAAGGAAATTCTGTTTGATTTGAACAGTTAATAAATTTACATGGGACTACATGTAAGTAAACGTAAAAAATTTGAGAAAATAGAGCCCTAATCATAGCAAATACAATTCACTACTTAGCAAAGCTATAGCAAAAGAAATTGCAATAGTGCAGCGCCGTCAAAACAACTTGTATGTGCTAAAATAAAACTAAAATAAATCAACACCCCAGTAAGTTTCCTACTGTACCCAATATTTTTGTCCTAGAGCCGCCTCTCTCATCACCGATTGACAGATTGTTTTAACAAAACAAAATCAAGAGAAGATTGAAAGATTTGCTGTGACAGCGTCACTCAGTTTCAACACTCAGACTTGAAAAGTCTGCGACAGACGAAGCTAGTGGTCCCTAATATTTAGACTCACATCAACTAGTTTTTTATGATTGATTCTGATTGTTTGCGGACGTTTCGTTGTGTGATGGAACAGTTCCGCCTGGCAAGTAGTGCTGTAAATTCAGTTCGTAAAAATACATTTTTCATGAGGGAGGTTATTTTAAAATCAAATTACTCTATTTTGAGGCAAATTCATTGGCTAAATTATTAAAATGACTTAAAAAAGAAATCACTAGTTGCGGTTATAAGGACTGCGGGAACGCTATTGTAGTTCTCTCAGTTATGAGCCAGCGCTCGGAGTGGATGGTTGTTCTGCCGGTCGGTCCCATACCTCAGATAAGGAACTGATAAGGCTTTCCCTTCATTTAAGCTTTCATGTCATGGCTTCTATAGTTGTATTAACTGCAGTTTGAGTGTAAAATTAATAGTTATTGTAATTGAGCTGTGCGTCTGTAAATTCCACTATGTCTGATAAGTGTAAAATGTGCCAGAAATTAATATCTGCTCGACAGAACAAAGTGCAGTGTTGTGATTGTTCATTATTCTTTCATGGATCATGTGTTTAACTAACTAAAGACGATATTGAATATATGACAAGTAGTGCGACGTCATGGAGGTGTGAAACATGCAATAATGAACGAAGAAAAAGTATGCAAGTTCAATCAAAACTTGGTGAAAATCAACCTAACCTTAATGATGTAATTTCACTTTTGAACGAAATGAGGCAAGAAAGTAAGGACCAAATTAGCAAACTCGAAACCGACCTCGGAAACTCTGTTGAAAATTGTCACCAGACAATTGAAGAACTTAAACAGACTGTTCAAACGCAAACAGCGGCACTTAAAAAATATGAACAGATGTATGATGCTTTGGTTGAAGAGAACAAAAAATTACATCTGCGTTTAAAAGAAATGGAAAAGCGGGAAGATGAGTCCAACCAGTATTCGCGCATCAACTGCATTGAGATCAGTGGAATACCCGAAATCAATAATGAAAATGTGTTACAAATAATAAAGAATGTGGGTAACAGTCTGGGCGTTGAAGTGGCAGAGGAGTCAGTGGACGCTTGTCACAGACTTGGAATAAAACGAGCTGATGAAAGTAGACCTCGCAGTATTATAGTCAAGTTTACAAGAAGGCTCATCAAGGAGGAAATATTAAAGAAAAGAAGAGTGAAACGCAATCTCAATACACACGATATCGGTTTCACTGCTAAGCCAGCTGACGTTGTATACATTAATGAATCCTTAACTCCAGCACGACGAGAAGTCCACAAAGAAGTAAGAGCTCTAAAGAAGAAAAAAGGGTTTAGCTTCGTCTGGGTACGTAATGGAAAGATTCTGGTGCGGCCATCAGAAGGAGCCAGCGTAATCGCAGTCACCACCATGGATGACTTGGAGAAGCTGAGGAAACTCCCACCGGCCCCAGGCTTACCCCAAGACAAGGAAACTACTTAGGACTCTTAGTAACTGGTATTGTGTTTATTTTTAGTTTTCATATTAGTAATGTAAATGGTTTTTTGTATATTATTTTATTTATTTTTTAATATGGCTTTCTCACAATGCTTTATTATGGTTTTAAATTTGTTAAGGTTTTTTTTGTTACATTTAAGTTCATAAATAAATGAATAGTATTTTATTAAGTAATTGTGATAACTGTATAACAGTGTTACAGCAAAATATCCGTAGCCTAAGGAGAAACTTTGATTCATTTGTTTCGGAGTTGAATTTAATAAATTTTATGCCAGAAATAATAATATTAACCGAAATATGGATTGAAGATAACGAAGTAAACAGTTATATTTCACCTCATTATTCCATTTTTGTAAAATGTAATTCTGAAAATAGATCAGGTGGAGTGGCTATCTTTGTTTCTGATAAGATAATATCTAGCCAGATAGATAATACAAGTATGCAAACTGCTGATTGTGTTCAGTTGAAATTATTGTTGCCACAAAATAGTCAATTGGACCTATTAGCTATTTACCGACTACATGAATTCTCTGCAGATAACTTTATAATAGAATTGGACTATATTATTAAACAAATCAAATCACCCAATCTAATGATTAACGGTGATATCAATATTAATATCCTTGAAATTTCAGGCACAGTTGATGAGTACATGATAAAAATGGCAAGTTACGGATTAAGATCACTAATTAACGAGCCGACTAGAGTTACAAAGTTTTCAAAATCATGCATTGACCACATATTTTATAGAAATAAGCTTAACAATAATTTTAAGTGTGAAGCTAAAGTTGTAAAAACATGTATAACCGATCACTGGATGACTGTAGCTTTTATCAGATTTAGCAATGGAATTGACTTCTTAAAGAATACTCACAAAAATGAGCAATTCTTCAAACTTGACATAGATTATTTAAAAAATATGGTAGATAAAATTGATTGGAGCGATATATTTGCTACAAAATTACCTTCTCTTGCACTCGATAACTTTGTAATGCAGTTACAATGTTGTATAGATAAATCATACAAAACAGTAAAATTAAAATCAAAATTTATTAAACCCTGGATGAATACAATAATAAAAAAGAATATTGAACAAAAAAATAAACTGTACCATAACTTATTAAAAAATCCTAATGATCTGGACTTGGAGCGAAATTACAAAATTTTAAGAATAATTTGCTAAACCAGATAAGAATCGCTAAAAAACAATATTATTCAGAATTGTTTGAATTAAATAAAAGTAATAGTAAGACGCAATGGAAACTGATAAAAGAACTGACAGGTGATAAATTAAAAAATACAACCCCCATTGCATTAAAAAGTAAAGACAATAAAGTTATTACAACCCCAAATAAAGTAGCGAATGTATTAAATGATTTTTTTTGCACTGTGGCTGATGACTTGAGAGAAGAAATAATTTTGGAAAATGCTAGTATTAATAAGGAATTTGATACTTATGGAAACATGTTTACAAGTAGCTCACCTAGTGAGTCAATTTTCTTTTACCCTACATGTAAGGAGGAAATAATCTTAATTATAAAATCTTTAAGAAATAATAAAGCACCAGGATATGACAATATAACACCCTCAATTATTAAAGAGATATCTGAGTCTATTGTTGATGTACTAGTTTATATTTTTAATTTAAGCATGTCTTGTGGCATTTTTCCAGAAAAATTGAAAAAAGCTGTCGTCATCCCATTATTTAAGAAAAATGACAAGACAAATCCTAGTAATTATAGACCAATAGCCCTGTTATCAATTTTCTCAAAAATACTCGAAAAAATAGTAAAAGTTAGACTGGTAAAGTTTTTAACCAAACATAATTTTTTCAGCAAAAATCAGTATGGCTTCCAAAGCAAATTAAATACAAGTTCAGCGCTAATTGAATTTATGTCACAAGTGTACACAACAATTAATAATGGAAAAATAAGTGCAGGCATTTTTGTTGATGTAATGAAAGCGTTCGACACAGTGGATCACGAAATATTATTAACTAGGATGTATCAAGCAGGGATACGGGGAATCCCCCTGGAATGGTTCCGGTCATATCTGTCAGGCCGAAGTCAAATTACTAAGGTAAATAATGTTTTGAGTGATTTGGGGGAAATAAAATTAGGAATACCGCAAGGTTCAGTTTTGTCAGGACCCCTTTTCTTGATATATATCAACGATTTATGCAATGGTAACTTTAGGGGTAATTTAGTGGCATTTGCTGATGACACAGCACTGTTGTATCAAGCGGAGTCACTTTTTGAGCTTAAGGAACAAATGCAACATGATGTGAATGCTCTCAGATGGTGGTTCACAAAAAATCTAATGGTCATGAGCCCCAAAACAAAATACATAATATTTAATCTAACTAAACAAACGTCTTTTATAAGTTCTTTAAAATATCATGAAACAAAATGCTCCATAAATTCAAGTAATTGTAATTGTCAGGCTCTTGAGCAAGTTGATAGTATAAAATACTTGGGATTGTGGGTAGATAGTAGGCTTTGTTGGAAAGAGCATATGAATTACTTAAAGACAAAGCTTGTAAAATATGTTCGCATTTTTTACATGCTTCGACCCGTATGTTATACTCAGCTTTTGAGATCAATTTACTTTGCTTTTATAAATTCAAAAATAGAATATGGAATAGAAATATGGGGAGGAGCTTATTTCACAACTCTTAAGCCTATTATTACATTGCAAAAAGCATTCATTAGAATAATATTGAACAAAATTAAAACTGAGCATTCTTTCCCTCTCTTTCAAAGTTTGAACATTTTACCAATTAGAAATCTTTATGTTTTTAAGGTTTTAAAAATATTTTTTGATAGATGTGGGGCAAATCGAGGCGATCAAAAATATATTATGTTGAGGAATAAGTGGAATGTATACGTTCCGAAGCCTAATTTATCAATATTCAAAAAATTCTTTTTATATCTAGCACCTACCTTCTATAACTTACTTCCAGATTTTATTAAAACATGTTCAAATAAAAATAAATTTATTAAATTGACCCGCGACTACTTAATAAAGGAGATTAATATTAATAGATTTTTTACCACCTTAGTATAGTTAGAATGTTTCTATGCATAACACTTAATTATAATATTTTTTCAGATGTATAAACTGTTTTCTATAATGACTGTATTCTATATGCTAGTATTATAGGCTATTCACTGTTGCTTAGATTAATGTGTTTCCTTTTCACTTATGTACTGTTTTTAGTTAACAACTTATTTTTTCTCTTAATTTTGTTGAATTTAAAATGAAGCCAATGAATGTTTTTGATTTATATTGTTGTAACATTAAGATCAGTAGGTGGTACTGGTGGCCGACCAGGCATACTTTCTCACTGCGAGACAGTTAAATGGTTAAGAATTATATGTACACCCACACAGGTTTTATAACCTCAGGGCTTTATTGTTAAAAAATATGATGAATTTTTGTAATGAGAAAAATAGTTTAGGAATTATTTTGATTAGTATTGGTAAACTTATTGTGTCAGAGAATTGTAAATTGTATTAATATTATAAATTGTACTCATATTGTAAATTTGTTGTGTGAACAATAAAGATTTTTTCAATTCAATTCAAATTCAATTCAATTCTCTCTTTCAGGACCTACTCAAACTACGAGTGTCATTACAACAATTACAATACATAGAAAATATACTACAAACTTATGTGGAGTAAATTTGAATGAAACGAATAAACATATTTCCATTTCCTCAAACGAATTGGGTCTACACTTCAAATCAGAAGGATGGACCTAAAGAAATGTCCGTTATTAAATGAAGTAGTACAGGTATTTTCAATTTGTTTAGTAAATTTCCGAAGAGCCGCCCTAAAATTTTATCGCTACAGGCTCCAACCTTTTCAGCCTATTTAGAAATACGGCCCTAGCAGATTTCAGGTTACATGTTTTACATGTTGTCAAATTTTATGCGGACAAAATTGGACTGTTGACGGAAAATCGCCTATATAGTCTGCATTACTCTCCAGGGGCTACCATTATAGATTTGAACATAAATTATTGTTGAAAAAAGGAAGCAGTTTTGAAACGGACAGAAAAGATAGGCATGGTTGTTCTGCAGAGGTCAGATATCTTAAATGTATAATATTACCTACGTAAATGTTTTAAACCTCCGAGATTCAAATACGTTACCCTTAGATTTCAATCATACTGATATGGGTACCGTCCAAGAAATGGTGCAAAAATTAAAAGTTAGCACAGTAGCCTACTTATATTTGCAAGAATAAACTGTTATACTGCATGGTTACTGCATACTGGTTATTGTAAAAATGTCAAGTTTATTTTAACACAGTTATGTTTAGCCATAGTTGAAGCCGCAAAGCAAGAAAAACAATTACATCTCTTTACACATACTTAGGCCTACAATAACACTGTCACAGCTGCTTATAACTTAAATACATTATTTTCTAGTTACATGGTATAAGTACTTAATAAAGATTGGTAGTAAGTTTTAAATTCTTCTGTCTGACCTTTGAATATTTTTTGTTTTGAGCTCAGTTTAGGCATAAAAAAATGTAAAGCAGCTGATAACGAAAACAGAGCTATCCGTCGTGCAGGTGACGTTGCAAGCTGTGGGGGCGGCGCTGAAATGTCTCTTAGCGAATTTGAGTCTATATTTGATAACTTTGTAATGTAAATTAACAAATTGCCTCCACCTACCGTCGTAGTAGCCGCCCGTGAGGTCCTCGCCTTGCTGGCCCACGTCGTCGATGGCGGAGTCGGCCCTCCAGGGGACGCGGTTGGTGGGCGGCAGCCGGCCCGACCGCTGAGCCTCGTAGAACAGCAGCGACAGCCGCAGCGCCTGGCCGTAGTCGTAGTCGGGGTCCGGATAGCCGGGAGGGTCCATGGCCAGCACCAGGGCGCATGCGCAGGTTGCCACCGCCGCCACAATCCCCAGCGCGGTCATCTGAAACACACGGGTTGTTGTTGAAGAAGGATAATGTTGTTTGTCCCAGGACAACTTTAAAACTGGTTTATACGAGTTGCCAAGTTGACATTGGGTAGCCTACAGCAAACGAAGTTGTCATAACACTGTGGTAAGTCTTTTGGCTGTCCACTAGTGTCCACTATGACAATTTCTCTTCCTTCATAATCCATTCATGTTCTAGACAGCGGGGGTGAATGCGATGGGTATGGAAACCCCTGCTGGAACATGAGTGGACAGTCGGTTAGTTGGCCATTTGGAGGGCAGAGCGACCGTTGCCCAGGAGCACGGGGGTTGTCCCTCTGAGTGGCAAAGCGGCCGTCTGATGTCCCGTCTCTCACCCTTTCTCTTTCTTCAATATTCCATCCTTCCGGGGGCATTCGCAAAATGCCCATTAGAGGTAGACGTGCTCAACGGTTTGGCCGGGGTCACCTTATCCACCATTAACAACAACTGATAAGGAGGACCTGGCTATAGACACGTCTCCCCGAGGGATACTGCGACAGCCACCGGAAAGAGGAGATTTAAAGGTAGGATGTGGTCAGAGGGAGAGAACCTTATCCAGCTTCAGGACGTAACCCGGATCCCGAGGTGGATACTGCCTAATCCAACAACCCCAAAGTCCACCAGACAAGGACCACACTAAAGTACAACCCTCCTACCTCCATTGTGTTGGACTCCATTGTTTTGTCCAAGAGTTCCAAGCAGACCAGACACGCTCAAAATGGAACAACCACCATCCAGGCACACGTCCCAGGAGCCCAATTTTTCAATCGAGTGAGTAGTGAGTTGGTGAGTTGGCTTATTAGCAAACAATTTTCATCCACCCTAATAGGTAAATGAGAATGAATATAATTTTTAAGGTCTTTTAAAACTTGCGCATCCAGTAATTAATATTTTTCATCAGTATTTCAAGGGATAGTTTTATTCACCATTGTGGCATATATGTATAAAAATGTAATTTGTGCAGAAAATCTCACCAACTCACCCGTTTTCACTCACCTAACAAATCGGTGGTGAGTGGTTTGGGTGAGATAATCTCACGTGAGGTTGAAAATTCTTCTTCTTCATCTTGATCAAAACAGGAAATAGTTCAATTTGTCAATAACAACTTTCATACGTTAAAAATCGTCTAGGTTATGTTTACGTTAGTTAAATAGCCTAAAATGTATATTGATACTTACAAGTGTGTAACTGAATATTTAAAATAAAAGAAGGTTGTAATTATGTTCTAAATATAACAATGCAAGTCATTTAGAATCTTTAAATTAATAGAACTGGCAATATTAAATGGTGTCATTAATTTGACGTTTGAAACCGGATGCTAACACAAACTTCAATTTTACCATCTCGAGCCAGTCGGTAAGGAGCAAACTGGTGAGATGTAACTCACGACTCACTCGATTCAAAAATTGGGCCCCAGGTACAGCAAGTAAGTCACTTCTCCCTACGTGGACTCGGCCGAAACTGAGTCTGCAGACTCAACCGTGACTCAAGGTCTCAGAGAGTGAAGGAGGAGCCAAGGGGTAGGAAGTTAGTCACATTGGGTAGCCAAAAGACCTGCCAATAATGTGACATCTTCATTTTGATGTTCCCAATATTTACCCCTGTACTAGTAAGTAGTGGGGAATGGGGGCTTTTGGGCCAGTTCAAGGTCACCCGAGCGATGACGTCATCGATGACGTCATCGAGGTCAATGACCCCATCGATGACGTCATCGATTGCATCATCGATGACGTCATCACCAATGACGTCACTTCCTTGACGTCACACCCATGACGTCACAGAAATGACGTGCTGATGACGTCATCACCCCTTACGTCACCAAGATGACGTCATCGATGTCACAAAGGTCAAGGTCACGCTGAAACCTAAAATTTTTTGGCACTTTTGCTGTTTCTCGCACTACGCTCCGAGTTTCAGTCACAGTTACCATGACCTTGACAACTTGGAGCGAATTTGCGATGAGAAACAGCAAAAGTGCTGAGGAAACTTGAAGTTTGCAACGTGACTCTGCCTAAACCGTCATGTGACACCGCTCGGGTGACCTTGAACTGACCCAGAAGCCCCCATTCGACCATTACTGCAACCGCGATGCGTACCCTACGACAGACACCGAGCGACTGACTGTCCAGCCCCGCGCACTCTAGGTATATGGGAAGTGGTGGGGGAAATTGTGATGACCTCGGGAAACTTGAAAATGTCAAGCCGGGTAGCACCGTTTCGGTGCTACCTTAAAGTTACATGCTAAAGTGTGATGACCTTGAGTAAAAACATAGAAATACTACAAGTTGATACCGTCCCAGAGTTAAAGTGTGGTGACATTGAGTCAAAACACTGAAATACTATAAGTTAAAATCATCCCAGAGTTAAAGTGTGATGACCTTGAGTGAAAACACAGAAATAATACAAGTAGATCCCGTCCCAGAGTTAAAGTGTGGTGACCTTGAGTCAAAACACAGAAATACTACAAGTCGATCCCGCCCCAGAGTTAAAGTGTGACGACCTTGAGTTAAAAAACTGAAATGCTATAAGTCAAAATCATCCCAGAGTTAAAATGTGATGACCTTGAGTCAAAACACAGAAATAGTACAAGTCGATATCGTCCCAGAGTTAAAGTGTATTGACCTAGATTCAAAACTTGTAAAAATACTTACATATAGAGAGTTAGAGAACAGCGAAACGCACCGCATGGAAGCTGGAGACATACTGGCGGAGCGGTGTTGTGCAGCCTAGGGACTCAGTTGTGGTGGGGGGTATAGCCAACACTTAGAGTAGAAGTGTTGTGGGTGACCTTGACCCACTTACCCCCCCCCCCTCCCCCCCCCCCCCGAATTTTTTTCGGAAAAATTTTTGACCTTGACCAAAAAGTTTTTTGCTCCGGACGAGAAGTGACCCCCCCCCCGAACTTTTTTTTCGGAAAAATTTTTGACCTTGACCAAAAAGTTTTTTGCTCCGGACGAGAAGTGACCCCCCCCCCCGAACTTTTTTTTCGGAAAAATTTTTGACCTTGACCAAAAAGTTTTTTGCTCCGGACGAGAAGTGACCCCCCCCCCTCCCCCACCCCCTCCCCCACCCCCTCCCCCACCCCCTCCCCCCCCCCGACAAAAAGTGCGAGCCCCCCACCCACCCCCCCCCACCCCCACCCCCTCCCCCACCCCTGATATCCTGGGCGTGGCAGCCCCGGTGGGGATATAAGGGGGCCCAGCCAGAGCCGGCTCGCAGCAGCGTTGCCAATTCGAGGGTAATTACCCTTTTTGAGGGTATTTTGGACCTTCGAGGGTATTTTCGAGGGTAATCGTTTTTGCTAATCAAAGGATAATTTTACTGAAATTGTCAAGTTTGACTCAGATATGTGAATTTTCGGGAATAGGTTAAAATCCAAAGTAGATTTAATTCAGGAGTAATTAATATTACTTGAAAGCTAATACCAATTAAACAGCTGATACACCTATATTAATCACCCCTGTGTGCTAACAACTGAGATGGTGGGTAAATTTAGTGATTTTCTGGTATTTTGGCACTTTTGAGGGTATTTGAGGGTAATTTTGGCAAGGACCGAGGGTAATTTGATGAAAAGTGATTGGCAACGCTGGCTCGCAGTCCGCTCCCGCGCGTTGAACGTGAACGATCGGGACGGACCGCCATAGGCATCACTAAACATTGAATGGCGCCTTCAGTGTTTAGCGAAGTCTACTCTAACTTTAAGACTTGTATTAGTTGTAAGATATTGCGCTTGCGTTTGGGTATTGCGAATTGTTCTATATTAGAGTGTTTTACTTGTACCCTATGTCTCCTGTGTGTGTGTGTGTCTTTTATCCTTTGTGTCTTGTTTGTCATATGTGTTTAATGTGTATGTGCTTGTTCCAGCATTGACTACGTTGAGCTCAATTGTGTGTTGTAAGTGTGTTATATTTTTCTAAAGTGTATACGCTTGTTGTAGCATTTCCCCCTTGAGCTTTTGCAATGCTCAAAGTAAATCGTAAAGACAGGGAACGGGAGTAGGCCCCCCGTGTAAAGTTACTTTTGTATAATTGTTAGGCTCCTCTCATGCATGCTTCAATGCGGCTGAGAACTCTCATGCATGCTTCAATGCGGCTGAG
The DNA here is from genome assembly GCA_030545055.2 of Neoaliturus tenellus. Lineage (NCBI taxonomy): Eukaryota > Metazoa > Arthropoda > Insecta > Hemiptera > Cicadellidae > Neoaliturus > Neoaliturus tenellus. Next base: position 128,966,406 of record CM061535.1, read on the forward strand.
AAATAGGAGTTGGTCCGTTTGTACGCCTATATGGGGGTAATGAGCCGATGGCCTCTGCACTCGGACCGAGGACGTAAGCCACTAGGGTGTCCTCAGTTAGTTTCCCTTCCGGAAACTCAAAATTATGTAAATGAAACTTTGTTAGCTATTTGTGTTTTTTTGTCCCCAAGGCCCCCGAACATTCGTGGTTCGCCATGGATGTACGGGGGCCGAAATTTTTTAATGTTCGTATGGCCTTGACCTAGTAAGAACTTATATAAATTTACTGCATTGCTGAACTTAAATATTAAATATTAAAGATAGGGAACGGGAGTAGGCCCCCGTGTAAAACCACTTTTTATAATTAATTGTTAGGCTCCACTCATGCATGCTTCAATGCGGCTGAGAAATTGGAGTTGGTCCGTTTGTACGCTTATACGGGGGTAATGAGCCGATGGCCTCTGCACTCGGACCGGGGACATAAGCCACTAGGGCTGTCCTCAACCTCTTTCAAAATTATGTAAATGACCTTTTGTTAGCTATTGGAAAAGTTATTTGTTAGCAATGCAGTAAATGCTTAAGTCTTGCGTGGTGAAGGTTAGACGACATTGGATGTTGCCTGTTGTCATAGTTGGGTCTCTTCGGAGGCTACAGCGATGACAACCCAAGTGCCCCAGGTGGGGCTTAATTTTTTTAAAGTTTTTTCGTGACCTTGACCTAAATACAGTAATAACCCCCCCCCACCCCCTCCCCCACCCCCTCCCCCCCCTTCCCCCGGAACTTTTTTTTGAGAAAAAATTTTGACCTTGACCAAAAAGTTTTTTGCTCCGGACGAGAAGTGCCCAAACAAAAAATTTGTACAAAGTAGTGGATTTAGACCAAAGATTATTGGTTTATCAAACCTGTTGAAGAATAAATTGAAAATGGGTGTTTAAAAGCCAAATCTGCTACATGATTGATAAACTGGATGTATATGACGTCACCTTCCCCCACCCTTCAACCTCGGGTATAAAGGGACCCGGTTGAGCGCGCTGCTCATTATTGCGTGGACATTCACCGAGTGCACACTCAAAGCCAAACTGTAAAAAAAATGGCTCTTTGCGATATTTGTGGTGAGTTTTTCCAAGATGAAGATATCTTTGTTTTACACCGAGAATTGCATCATGAAGAGAACAGAAAAGAAGAGATTGTTGTAAGTGAAGAAGACTTGGATGCGTTTGATCGGTTATTGGAAAACTGCCAGAAGCAGATGGACGACTGTGATAGCTATCTACAGTTACACCGAGAATTGCATCGTGAAGAGGACAGAAAAGAAGAGATTGTAGTAAGTGAAGAAGACTTGGATGCGATTGATCGGTTTTTGGAAAAACCCCATAAGCAGAAGGACTGGGCTAGCTATTTACAGTTAATGCAAAGAAGAAGACCAAGTGTTATTCAATTTGCCGGAGCTGGACCATCTACAGCTGGAGGATTTATTCAAGAAGAGAAAATGGAAGAAGAAGATACGGAAGAAGTGGAAGATGTAAGACAACTGCGTACCCAAGAAGAGGATATGGAAGATATAAGACAACTGCGCACTACAGCCTTGCCAGGACCAGTTGTAATTCATTTCAAAATTAATAATGTGCAATTAGAATTGGAAAATTTTATAACTCAAGCTAAAAAACTAGTTGTAAAAACATTGACGGAAGAATTGGCAAGATTGAACTTTATTAAATTTGGATTGGTGTTGGAGGCTATGTTTACTAATACCGATGGTGAAAATTCACCGAGAGCATTCATTGCTAAAAACCGAACCCTTACAACCACATCTGATATCAACGAAATTTTAGAAGAATGTTTGGTTGAACTGCTAGTGAAACTTCAAGAACATGAAGGAAGAGGATCCGGCTGGACGCTATCATCAATTGAAGGTGTGGATGTGAGGGTTCACAAGCATGGATATGGTATGAGAGGAAGCAGCTTTATCCCTCTACCAAAGGTGATCCGAGATACAAGATCATGTATCAATGTGAAAAATGAGGATAATGAATGTTTCCGGTATGCAATGTTAGCAAAATATGTGGAAGACCATTCCTGTAGACCTAGCATAGCATACGAAGCTGTTCAACACCGCTATAACTTCCAAGGTATGTCGTATCCTGTTAGTCTTAATGATGTTGCTAAATTTGAAAGAAAAAACCCAGGAGTTTCAGTTAATGTGTTTGGTTTAGACGAATCAAATAACGTATACCCGTTACGAGTTACAAAGACTGAACGTCAAAATCATACAGATTTGCTGCTATTGACCAAAGGTGAAATATCACATTATGTTTACATCAAGAACTTTGAAACTTTGGTTGGACGACAAGTGACTAAAAAGAAAATTAGAGTAACAGTGTGTAAGAGATGCTTTTGTTTCACAAATAAAGACTTGAGACGTGGAGGATCGGAGTGGTTGTCGGAACACCAGCGGCTTTGTAATGACAACTATGAAGTGAAGATTAGTCTGCCACCACCATCTAGAGCATTTGTCCAGTTCAATAAAACAGTTCACCAATACCGGATTCCACTAGTTATCTACGCTGACTTTGAATCCACGTTAGTGCCGCAGGAACTTTCGGATGGTGAAGTAACTAGAAGAACCAAATATCAATTGCATCAACCTAACAGTTTTTGCTTATTGGTGAAATCTACTTTACCTGAAGAACAATTGCAAGACTACGGCTTAACATCCACTCCGATACTCTACCGTGGGGAAGGAGCTGCTAAGTATTTTGTAGACCAGTTGTATAACATTGCTGAAAAGGCGGAACGCTTATACGGTAATGTTTTACCCATGAAACCTTTGAACCAAAATCAACAAGAAGAATACATTTCGGCAACAAGATGTTATTTATGCAAGAAGAGCTTCAGTGAAGAAAATCAAAAAGTAAGAGATCATGATCACCTCACAGGGTTATACAGAGGACCTGCTTGTAATTCATGCAATATAAATTACAAACTGCCTCAATTTATTCCTGTCGTGTTACACAATCTTAGCGGCTATGACTCCCACTTCATTATCCCAGAGTTAGGACGAGATGATGGAAAAATCGAAGTATTAGCTGAAACATTGGAGAAGTACATCAGTTTTTCAAAAACAGTTGGTAAAATTAAACTTCGCTTCGTAGACTCTTATAGATTTATGTCATCTAGTTTGAGCAAATTGTCTGAGAACCTAAGAAGAGAAGATCTAAAAGAAACCAGCAAAATTGTACCTGAAGATAAATTGGACTTAGTATTACGAAAAGGAGTTTTCCCCTATGATTATATAACTTCCACAGAAAAGTTTGAAGAAACCAGTCTACCACCGATTGAAGCCTTCAATAGCAAATTAAATGAAAGTGAAATCTCCGTTGAAGACTACAATCATGCGTGTAATGTTTGGAACCAACTAAACATTCAAACTTTAGGGGAATATTCTGATTTTTATATAAAATTGGATGTAACTCTGCTGTGTGATGTGATGGAAGAATTTCGGAACACCTGTTTCTCAGCATACGGATTGGATCCTTTACACTCGTATACATCCCCTGGATTAGCATGGCAAGCTATGCTCAAGTCAACTAACTGCCGATTGGAGCTTCTCACAGACATCGATATGGTCCTCATGATCGAATCAGGTGTACGAGGTGGTTTGACTCAAGCTGTGACAAGACATGTTAAGGCCAACAACAAGTATATCCCCAACTTCGACGAGCAACAACCATCACTCTACCTTGGATATTTTGATGCGAACAACCACTATGGTTGGGCGATGTCAAATCCACTTCCCTACGCAGACTTCAAGTGGATTGACCCGACCACCATTGGTGACATATCACGGATTCCAAAAGATGGCCAAACAGGCTATATTTTGGACTGTGATTTTGAATATCCAGAACACCTTCACGACCATCATTACGACCTGCCTCTCCTAGCCAAGACTGAAGTTTCACCGACAGGAAGATGGCCCAAGCTGATGATGACCTTGGAGAATAAGAGTCGATATGTGGCACACTACTGGGTAGTTCAACAAGCACTTGAATTGGGCCTACGTATAGTGAAAATTCACAGAGCAATTGAATTCACCCAGTCTTGTTGGTTGAAACCATATATCGATTCCAACACTACAAGAAGAGCTGCAGCGACAACAGCATTTGAAAAGGACTTCTACAAATTAATGAACAACGCCATCTTTGGGAAGACCTTGGAGAACAAGAGAAAACACAAAATTGTAAAATTAGTAAGTGATCCTAGGAAATTGGAAAAATTAGTGCAAAAACCAAATTTCGGAACATCAATGATTATAAACGAAAATCTAGTTGCTGTCAGTATGAATAAAACAACAATAGTGATGGATCGTCCGTTATACATTGGAATGTCGATTTTGGATATAAGTAAAACTCTGATGTATGATTTCCATTACAACAAAATGGTTAAACACTATGGAAGAGACAACATTGGAGTTGCATACATGGATACCGACGCGTTTATCTACTGGATAAAGACTTTGGACATGTATGAAGATCTAAGGAGTTTCCCATACAAAGACGACTTTGACTTCTCTGACTATCCGAAGAACCATCCGAATTACAATGAAAAGAATAAAAAAGTAATTGGAAAATTTAAAGATGAAGCAAATGGAATACCTTTGGAGGAAATAGTTGCGCTGATGTCCAAATTATATTCCTTCAAGATGTATATGGAAAACGACATACCGACAGTGAAGAAAGCTAAAGGAGTCAAAACATCGTACTTGAAGAAACGTGTGACATTTGACCATTACAAGACCTGCTTGTTTGAAGATTCTACAATGTCTGCAACGTTCAACACTATCAGAAGCTTTAAACATGAGGTCTACAGTGTCACTGAAGTTAAAAGAGCACTATCAGCTCAAGATGATAAAAGGCATATTATGCCGGATAAGATTCATACTCTTCCTTTCGGCCACTACTCTCTAAACCCTATCAACTAGTAACCTATTCTTCGTCCTTCTACAACTTCGACCTTATTCCTTTCTCCTTCCGTAAAAAAATGGGGAACACGGCAAGTCCAACGCCGTGTTCCCCATTTTTTTACACAAGTTTGGATGACCTTGACCTATATAAATGATGTGAATATTTAAGACAACATTCATTGTGATTATACATGTGATACATGAAACATTCAAACCTGCAATATGAAGAACTCGAAGCAAGAAATTGTCAACGAGCTTCATAAACCTGCAAGAAGAAAGTTTCCACGAAGAAATACAGTGATAAAAGGAATAAATGATTTATATCAAGCGGATTTAATCGAAATGATTCCTTATAGTAAACAAAATAGAGGATTTAAATACATATTGACTATTATTAATTGTTTTTCAAAAATGGCAGATGCTTTACCACTAAAAGATAAAAGTGGCAAAAGTGTTACAAAAGCAATGGAAACAGCTATACAAAGAGACAAACATACTATAAAACATTTACAAACTGATGATGGAAAAGAATATTTTAATAAGGAATTTGCAAATTTAATGAAAAAACACAACATTAACCATTACTCAACCAATTCAGAGGTAAAAGCATCAATAATTGAAAGATTCAACAGAACTTTAAAAGGTGCGATGTATAAGATGTTTTCTAACAGAGGATCGCACGTATGGATTGATATGTTACCAAAACTTATAAGCGATTACAATAACAAGTTTCATAGAACTATCGGTATGAAACCAAGCCAGGTGACTAATAAAAATGAAAAACTTGTATTAAAACGTATAAAAATGAATACTAAACCAAGAGTTGAAAAACTAAAGCCTAAAAGGTTTAATGTTGGTGATAAAGTGCGAATAAGCAAATACAAAGGTGTATTCAGTAAAAGATATCTTCCAAACTGGACAAATGAGGTATTTACTGTATTTAAGGTGCAACCTACAATACCAGAAACTTACATTTTAAAAGATAATAAAGGACAATTGCTGGAAGGAGGGTTTTATGGACATGAAATGTTAAAATCAACAGTAGGTGATGTATATTTAGTTGAAAAGGTGTTGCAACGAAAAAAGGATAAGGTTAAAGTACGATGGTTAGGATTTAATAAGACGGAAGATTCTTGGATACCTAAAAAGGATCTAATATAATGATAGAGCATCATTTTGGGTTGAACCATTACAAAGGATGGAGATAATACCGCAAAAAGACAATTTTACTATTAATAATATAGATGAACTCACAGTGGATGGTTCTCAATTCAATACTGGAAAACACGGTGTTTTGTTACCAAACACGGTGTGTTGTCTGGTTACCGGTCCTTCCAATTGTGGAAAAACAAATGTAGTATTCAATTTGATTACAAATCCTAAAGGATTACGTTTTAATAATTTATATGTATTTTCAAAGTCACTACAACAACCAAAATATCAGTTATTGGAACAAATACTCAATAATGTGCCTGAAGTTAAATATTTTAAATTCAACGCGAGCGTGAGTGTCATGCAACCGCAAGAGGCTAAACCATTCTCAGTATTCATATTTGACGATGTATCTTGTGAAAATCAAAATACAATAAGAAATTACTTCGCCATGGGTCGACATAACAACATAGATAGCATTTATATTGGTCAAACTTACAGCAAAATACCGAAACAGCTCATTAGAGACAATGCAAACATGTTAATTGTATTTAAACAGGATGAAACCAACCTAAAACACATATATTATGACCATGTAAGTGCGGATATGCCATTTGAACGATTTAAAGAGCTGTGTGGAAAGGCTTGGGCTGAAAAGTATGGGTTTTTAACAATTATGAAGGAACAACCGCTAAACAATGGTCGATACAGGATAGGATTTGATAAATTTATACTAATACACTGATCATGATGTAAAACATTCATTGTTGTACAACACGTCTTGCTACAAACATGGTTAACCAAGAAAAGTTAATAAAGGAAATAAAATCACTTAGTGATTCTATTCGAGATAAAAACAGAGCATTAAAATTAGGTATTAGCGAAAGGGAGAAATTTCTTGAATCTACTTTTAAACCTATTACTGAACCCTTGAAACAATTAAACAAAAAATTTGCTAAACCCGTTTTGGAAGGAGATGCAATTGCACCTATTACAAAGTTTGAAAGAGAAAATGTAAAATCAGAAGATTTTAGTGATGAAGACCTGGAATCCTCTACATATAGTGGTTTTACCGGTGGAGAACCTGAAAGAGAGCTAGAATCACCAGACTATAGTGGTATAAGAGAATTATATGAAGTAAAAGCTAAAAGAGGACATGAAGATGTATCAACTGCTAGTGAAGAGGAAAAAGAAGAAGAAGCAAGGGAAGGTCCGTCAAACATAAGCTTGTTGGGTGAAAACATTCATAACAAAGGACCTTTAGGAAGGAAATACATGGTAAAAATGTTACTCGGAACAATTCCTAATAAGAATTACCATAGTTATGGAGCGAGATTAACAGAAGATGGTTTAATGATAGGTAATAGCCCGTTAAACGTTGACGAACATGATAATATTGTCATTGGTGATCAAAGGTATAAGGGTACAAAAGGATTATTTGAATTATTATTTGAAAATAAGCCTTCAGTATCGTTAGTGAAAGAAAAAGACATGGAAGCATATAAAAATATTTTGGAACAGACAAATGCATATAGGAGAATGTATTTACCTGACCAACTTCCATTTAGATCTAAGTCTTTAAAATATAGAGAATTTGTATCCAAGTTAATACCAACTAGAAGACAAACAATGCCGTTAACACAAAGAAAACCTGTAAAACGAAGATTTATGGCATCCACTTTAGATGTAAGTGCTCAGGAAAGAAGAAAAAGAAGTAAGTCTGTTACGGGTACAGGTTTAATGAAGAAACTATATAACACAAATGTGATTTATTACAATAATATCAATAAATTGGTGGATAGAATGAAACTAATACATGAAGCTAAAGAAGCGGGTCATACTGGATTGGAAAACGAATGGGTGGCTTTAGTGGATGAACTCCGAAACCGTGGGGTAATCTCATAAAAAATGCGTTACTCACTAGATTACTATTCAGTTGCACCATGAGTGTCGACAAGTTCGGACGTTACTCCTCGGATGGGTTATATTACGCAAATAATTTAAAAAGAGGAGCTGGTTTACCACAAACACCTGATGGGGATTATGATATAACTAATAAAAGGTTAAAAAACATAAAAGATCCCACAGATGAAAACGATGCAATAAATTTAAAAGTATTAAAAGAAAAGATATCACCAACATTAAGACTACAGAAAAACACATATGACGCAGGTAATCATAGAATTGTCAATGTTGGTAAGCCAAATCAAAACGCTGATGCAATAAACAAAGGTTATTTATCATCAGAATTAAAAAATACGTTAAAATTCAATGGAAAAACGTATACTGCTGAAAATAAACGTATATCCAACGTAGATGACCCTAAAGATGCAAAAGACAGCGTAAATAGACGCTATTTACATTCATTAATACCTGAAAAGACAAAAGATGGTTTTTCTTTTTATAAATTTGTTATTAACGATATAGGTTATCCGAAAAATGAAAATGATGCTGTAAATTTAAAATATATAAAAGATCATTGTATTACACGTGATGTAGGAGTTATTGATTGTCTAGGTAATTGTTTAGCGAATGTTAAAGATGGTTCGGCACCATCAGATGGTGCAACAGTGGGTCAAATGAAGGAAACTTTAAAGCAAGAAACATCTGGATTTGTAAAACAGGATCAAGTAGTATCACGGTCGGGTGATGTGTTTGTACAAGGAAATGAAAAGTTTATTTTACTTGAACAAAAAAATAATGTTTGGGATTGCAAAGACATGAAATTATCAAATGCGCAATTAGCTACAGATGCTCATGATGTTCCGATTTTATCACAAGTTTTACATACTAATCCAAACAATTATCATAGAAGTTGGTTGGGTACAAATAGAAGAATAATTGACATATTTCCAGGTATCGATGATTACGATTGTGTTGTAGTAAAACAATCTTTAATATTAGACAAACCAAAAGGTAGTACTTTCAATGCGAAAAATAAGAAAATAGGTAATTTGGCACAAGGAACAGATCCAAAGGATGCTGCAACTGTAGGACAAACATTACAATATGATAGTGCAAATCAAGAGTTTATTTATAATACCAAAAGATTTAAATTAATGGATGTAAATGATTATCAAAATATATTAATTGCAGATCCAAATTCATTTAGCGGATTTAGAAAATTGTCTGGTGAGGAATTTATTCATAAAAATCATGTATTTAGAAATGAAGCAGACAGATCATTAATTAGTGCAGATTTAAAATATTTTAAATGTCCCGGGAATGATGCAAATGTAACTGATGAAGACTAAGAATTTGTATAAAAACTGATATGGGTTAGAAATCGGGACTAATATTATAAAAATGGGTTACACTCTAGAATGTTATTCAGTTGCACCATGAGTGTTGACAAGTTCGGACGGTATTCATCAGATGGATTATATTACTTTAATACTTTAAAAAGAGGTGTTGGATTACCACAAACACCTGATGGAGATTATGATATTAGTAATAAACGGTTAAAAAACATTAATGATCCCACAGATGAAAATGATGCAATAAATTTAAAAGTATTAAAAAAAGATATATTACCAACACTGAAACTAGACAAAAACACATATAACGCGGGTAATCATAGAATTTCCAACGTCGGTAAGCCAAATCAAAACGCTGATGCAATAAACAGAGGTTATTTATCATCGGAATTGAAAAATACGTTAAAATTCGATGGAAAAACGTATAATGCTGAAAATCGACGTATATCTAACGTAGCAGACCCTGTAGATGAAAAAGACAGCATAAATAGACGCTATTTACATTCTATAATACCTGAAAAGACAAAAGATGGGTTTTCTTTTTATAAATTTGTTATTAACGATATAGGTTATCCAAAGAATGAAAATGATGCTGTAAATTTAAAATACATCAAAGATCATTGTATTACACGTGATGTAGGAATTATTGATTGCTTTGGTAATTGTTTAGCGAATGTAAAAGATGGTTCTGCACCATCAGATGGTGCAACGGTGGGGCAAATAAAGGAAACTTTAAAACAAGAAACATCTGGTTTTGTGAAACAAGACCAAGTAGTAACACGACAAGGAGATGTATTTGTACAGGGAAATAAAAAGTTTACTTTACTTGAAGAAAACAATAGTGTTTGGGATGGTAAAGGAAAGTCATTGACAAATTTAGGTATTGGTGAAAAGCCTGGTGATGCTGTTACTTATGAACAGATAATACAATTAGAGCCAACTGGAAAACAATGGTGGAATTGTGATAACAAACGATTAACAAATGTTGCAGACCCTGATTATGCTGATAACGCTGTAACTGTTAATTTTCTTGTTAAAGTAATAGGTAATTTATTATTTGATATGCATAATTATATTGCAGCCGGACAACATAAACCTATTGATGAAAAAATGAGAAGTGCATGGATTAAACAAGAAATTCTTTATAAATACTTTTTTAATCATAATACACAAAAGTTTAGATCAACAGATTGGGGTACTTTTGATATTTAATTAAATAACACCATAAATTACATCATTTATGTGCAACCTGTCATAGAGGTAACACATAGGTTACGCTTTTCGAATATAAAAGACAATCATGGCATTTCATTACACCAGTCCATATCGAGACACTGTAAGGAAAGGAGGTGGGATCACGTCCACAGCGGTTTCTCTATTAAGTAAAGCCTTAAATCGAATTCCAGTAGGATCTATCGTAAATAGAGCAATAGACGCTTTACCATACGAATTTCATATACCGGGAGGTTATCAGTATTGCGGACCAGGAACTAAATTGAAAAAACGACTGGAAAGAGGTGATCCAGGCATAAATAAGTTAGATCAGGCTTGTAAAGAACACGATATCGCATATTCCACGTTTACCGATTCAAAAAATAGGTCAATCGCTGATAAAAAGCTAGCGAATATAGCTTGGCAACGAGTAAAGTCTAGTGACGCTAGTATTGCGGAAAAAGCAGCAGCTTTAGCGGTAACAGCAGGTATGAAGGCTAAAACAGCGGTAGGAGGTGGAAAAAGGAGGGGTAAGAATAAAAAAGGATCAAGCAAGAGAAAACATGGTGGTAATATTAGACTAAAAAGACGTTCTCCAAGGAAAAATAATAAAAAACCGACAATATGGTCAATGGTAAAAAACGGGGCTGGTCTATACCTAAGACCGTATCGTGCATATTAAATAAAAGAAATCAATTGGTTATACCGCATAAAGCGTTGACTAATGTTGAATTATTTAAATATATTTCCTGTTTAAAAATACCATTTTTCCGCGGAGTATTTATGAAAGACAGTTTACCAAAGAAAATATGGAAAAATGAGACTGGAATCGTAAATTTGGATAATACTGAAGGGCCCGGCACCCATTGGGTGTGTTATAAGAAACTAAATAGTAATGTATATTATTTTGATAGTTTTGGAAATTTGCCACCACCTAAAGAACTTGAACATTACTTTAAATCTGCTAAAAACATATATTACAACTATAAAAGAGAACAACCTGATAATACTTCAATATGCGGCCATTTATGTTTGGAATTCCTAGCTAAAAGTATCAGTCACTATTGAGATGTCTTCCTATACGGTATCATTAACAGGAAAATCGTCCACTTTACGAAGTATCCTTTTTCCAGCGTTACGCTTGCAAAAAGGAAGATTTTGGGAGGCAGCACTGTTGGATTTTACAACTTACAACTCTATTCCCAATGTTACGGAAGGTAAAAATAACTTATTGCATTATTATAAAGGAAAAGATGCCAGTGGGAAGTTTACAGACTTGGAAGTTTGCACTCTACCCACAGGTTCTCATGAAATTGATCATATTAATGAATTTTTGCAAAATAAAATGGGAAAAGACAATATAACGCTAAAAGGTAATAACAATACAATGAAAGCTGAGCTTACTTCAAAATATTATATAGATTTCAGTAAGTCACACTCAATTGGTGATTTATTAGGATTTCCCAAAGATGGAGCAATTTTAGAACCAAATAAAACACATTCCGGTAAACAAACTGTAACAATATTAAAAGTCAATAGTATAGACATAACTTGTAATATTATACAAGGAGCTTACAGAGATGGAGCAAATACTCATATAATACATACTTTTTACCCCAGTGTACCACCTGGATTTAAAATTGTTGAAAAGCCGCAAAACCTGGTATATCTACCTTTGAACACCACTTTCATTTCAGACATCGTGTTGAACGTATTGGATCAAGACGGTAACTTGATAGATTTCCGAGAAGAGCCTATTACGGTTAGATTACATTTAAAATCAACACTTTAATATAACATCATGGGTTTAACATTTAAAAGCGAACAACCTACGGGAATCCGCATTAGTAGCTCTTCAGCTGTGGAGGAGTTAACACGCGAGAACATTCGTTTCTTAGAGAGAATTGGATTAAAAGTAACCGATAATGGATATACTGGATATAGCTCAGGGTCCAACATTCGACGAAACCCTATGGGAAAAAGAATATCACACCCACAACCCTTACACTTCATCAAAATTAAACAATAACGATGAAATTCGTATTCCCATACAAAATCAAGACATTTACACACTACCATGTGAAAGTTACTTGTATATTGAAGGAAAAGTTACTAAAAAGGACGGTACTACTACTGGTACAACAGTTCCATTTATAAATAATCCCATGGCTTTCCTGTTTGATGAAATTAGATATGAAATATCAGGTGTAACAGTTGATTCTACTAAAAAAGTAGGTATTGCAACAACTTTAAAGGGATTAACATCTATATCACCTAATGAAACCAATTTAATACAACCTGCAGGATGGGTTTTACCTGCAAAAGACACAATCACTCCAGATACAAATGGAAATTTTGATTTTCATATTCCGTTACGTTTGTTGCTTGGTTTTGCTGAAGATTATAGGAAAATAATATTAAACGTTAAACAAGAATTAGTTTTGTTGAGATCTTCAAACGATAAAGATATTATTAAAGCTCCAGACGGTACAACAGATGCAACTTTAGAATGGAAATTAACATTAGACAAAATTGTATGGAGAGTTCCACATGTTAAATTAGCTGACGAGCATAGAATGCTACTATTAAGAAAGTTAAAGGCTGATCGTGATATTGTAATTCCTTTTAGAAGTTGGGAATTTCATGAACATCCCAGCTTGCCAACTACGGATCGACACACTTGGACAGTTAAAACATCTAATTATGTGGAACGAGCCAGGTATATTATATTTGGTTTACAAACAGGCAGAAGAGACACCATCACCAAACATGCAGGCCAATTTGATCATTGCAACTTGAAAAATATTAAAGTTTATTTAAATTCACAATTTTTTCCATACGATAATTTAAATGTGTCATTCGCTAATAAAAAGTACAGCATATTGTACGATATGTATGCAAGATTCCAAAGTTCATATTATGGTAAAACGAATGCACCTTTACTATCACCAGAAAAATACTTAGATAATTACCCTATAGTTGTAATCGATTGTTCTAAACAAAATGAATCGGTAAAATCATCAAGTGTAGATATAAAAATAAAAATGGAATTCAACGCGCCTATATCGGCTAATACAACTGCATACTGTTTAATTCTACATGATAAAATCGTAACATACACACCTTTAACTGGAATTGTTAAAAATGTATTGTAAAAGACCGGTTTTCCTACATTCCAATGCATTCCGCGAGTATAAAAGCAGAGCGTTCAGCTCGCTCCTTATCAGTTTGTTGCCTGTTGTTGTATGGGTAGCATCTTATTCAATATGACTTCTCCTAGTGGTACACAAGAAAATGTAGTAGATATTGAGAAGGAGATATCCGACTTTTTAGATCTTCAAGGTCAACCGGAGGGAGATGAACACAACGCTTGCGGACAACTCCACGCCAGTAATAATGTTGAGGAAAAAGGTAAAAGAAGAAAGAATGCACACAAGAGGAAAAGGGATATTGAAGATAATATTTCTCCTAACATATTAAGTGAGGTATTCTTGCGAATATTTTACCCAATCTCTTCCAGTTTGGACAAAAGTGTTTTAATCGGTGTTATGAAATCGACGGATTATTCACCTACTGTAATTTTAACTCATGGACCCAAAATGATTTTGTTCACCGATAGTGCTTGGGAATCTTTTATGAAGCACTTGCATCTGCTAGAATGCTATTTAACTAGTAACATGTATGGAAGAAAGACAAGAGTAGGACTTTTGGATTCAAATGTGGAAATTGATATTATAAAGAATCGTGGTGACCATCAGTTGCGGTTTAGAGACACAACAATACATGATAGAAAGATTCAACTTAATCGAGAAGAGTTTTTTATTCTAACCTGTGCAACTGAACCAATAACAAGATACTTGAGACAACTAGTGTTTTCAAGTTCTATTATTAAAGATTATTTGGAAGACACTTTGGACAAACAACCGGACGCACCTATACTGTACGGACCTGTGGATACTTCTATATTTAATAGAGTTCCTCATGAAGTACAAATGTGGAGACAATTGGAAAAATACGCTCAACTACATAAGAAATCAGTAAAACAGGAAGAAGAGGAAGAAGGAGGAGAAGAATCAAGTGTTAGTGATGAAAATGAAAACAAGGAGAATGTAAAGATGGAAACTTAGATGACAATGGTTGGTTTTTAAAACAATATCAAACGCTTTGTGGGGTTAGGCCTACCGGGGACGGTGCCCACGTTAAATATACACCAACGCGCCAACAACTGTACGGCCTGGTATAAAAGTCGTACCTACCGTGGTGTGGAAATCAGTTGATCTTTGGACTTCGACATGAGCAGACGAGTGGCCTTCGCAATGGACAAGGAAGAAGAACAAGTAAAGTCCAAACCTGGTATAATTGAGTTCCAAGCGTTTCGGGGTAATGACGATAGATTTATCATAAAAGAACTTGTGTTTTTCGACATCAATACAGGTGTTCCATATACATTTTTGTTCAAACCACCATGTTCTTATTCATCATTAACTAGCAAAGCCGCTACTACCAACAGGTGGATTTCAAAATATTTCCATCATATCGATTGGTATGATGGTTTTGCAAGTTACACAGACTTGTATCACATCATGCATCAGTTTTCAAACAGGTTTACCATACAAAAGGACTGGAAAAGAAGAGATGGATCGAAGAATTTACTCATGTTCCGGTTAATGATGTGGACTTGGATAAAAACTACAAGTATACGATGGAAAATGTTTGTATTTGTACTAAAAGTCCAGAACATGAAAAAGATAGACATTGCGCTTTAAAAAACGCCTATAAACTCGCATCTTACCTTCAAAGTGGGGAAGTGGGGAGTGGTGGGGGTGACGGGGGTTATATAAGTGAGGAGCAGACCGGGACCTGGTATGAGTATTACTCGAGATTCCGAGACGACAACATCTCCCAGCAAGAAGACGAAGAAGAAGACACTCTTTAACTCAACCATGGCATCTCACCAGTTCCTGCAAACTTTGGTTGAGCAGTTCAATGCTCACTCCAAATCTACCATACTACCTGTCAAGAAGTGTTCCGAACTTAAAGATGAGAAGCACTACATTATCCACGCCATGAAGAAGATGGAGACTACAGTTGGAGAGGCCATCTGCTGCAGTCTTAGCGAGGCACCATTCACTCCGGGGGATGAGCCCAAGTTCCAAGTCTACCTGCCAAAACGATTCGTCCATCTCCTCCAGAACGAGGATCTGCGCTCCATCCAACCTGGCTGTCTCTACCTGGTTTCCCACGGTTGCACGGGTAGCAATTCCACCGAGTTGACCATCCACATCGTCGACAAGCAGCAGTGTTAGATTTAAGTTTTACTGTTGTACATATGTTATTGTAATGTTTTATAAATAAACCATAAAAGACAAAAAAAAAATACAAAAGACAAAAAATGCAACATATCAATATGTGAGGTTTGTCACATATTGATATGTTGCATTTTTTTTAAACTTCGCGGGTGACCTTGACCTTTGACCTTTGCATTTCACAGTTACCCCTACCACCAAGCTAAAGGTCAAACATGCTTCAATGCAAACACCCCCACCACTTTTTCATAGTACCCCCAAGCGCTGTGCCTCAGCTTCATTTCAACTCCGACGGTCAACAGTACAACATCAAGATGTCTCTCAATGTAAGTTGTGCTAGTTACGAGGAGGTAACCATTAAGACTCAGCAGGAGCTGAACGACTTGTACAAGGAGTTGCAGCTGATGGTGGCGCGAGGCTACCGTATAAATGTGCAAGTCTACGCTTGCAATATACGCAATCTCCGACACCCAAAAGAAGAGTCTGAACATTACTCTTCTCCAGCGACTTCATCACCGGCGTCCATGAAGACTGAAGCGAGCCAGACTTTGGATTATTTCAGCTGACTAGCAGTTGGTTTCTTCTTCTTACCATTGTAGAATATGTTTATTTCTTTATTATATTAAAGATGTAAAAGAGAAAAAACACCTATCTTGTTACTGACATATGTGCTCAGTAACAAGATAGGATTTTTTTAAAACACAATTTGGATGACCTTGAAACTTCCCCCACTTTTTTATAGTACCCCCAAGCGCTGTGCCTCAGCTTCATTTCAACTCCAACGGTCAACCATACAACATCAAGATGTCTCTCAATGTAAGTTGTGCTAGTTACGAGGAGGTAACCATTAAGACTCAGCAGGAGCTGAACGATTTGTACAAGGAGTCCAAAAATGAGGTTGTCAACAAAACCGATGATCAACAATTGTGGGACTCCTCTATTACAGAAAAGGAATTACATGCAGCCGTCGAAGCTGTGGAGGAAAAGGAAAAGAACCTTAGGCAGCTCTGGTTGGCTCAGATGGATATTTGCGGATCTGTGCCGCGTGATGATTTTGAACTTCAATGTCAGATGGCGATTACCCAGCAACTAGAAGAAGCCGAAAAGGAGCTAAAGAGTGGAGGTACTATTTGGGCGGAGGTGAAAACTGAGAAACATGAAGAATATACCGAATATGATGATTAAACGTACTGTTGATCCCAATCCTTTTAGTTTAAGTGGTTATGTTATAAGTAAATAGACAAAGTTTCCTTTTTTAAAACTCCATTTGGGTGACCTTGAAATTTCCCCCACCACTCTGTTATACCAGCATTGCTCGCTGCAACAAGCATCATTCCTCCTCCAACAACCATGGCGGACACACCTGCTTGCGATGACATGTCTTCCACCGAAGATGTACCCACTACAAGTTGGAAATTGACAATCAACGACGTGCATGATTTAGAAACCATCTGCGATTGGATGAAGTCTATTCTCCTCGACAACCCGGGAATAAAGCTCAAGGTCACTTTAGATTATGATTGGTCTGAAGTTATAATGCAGCAAGACGATCAAGAATCAGATCACAGTGGAGGTCAACAATCACCGGAGTATTTGTCACATTTACCGTTGTCAACCATATATCCTACAAATGAGGTGGAAAGGGAAGAAGAGGAGCATGAAGTTTAGAGTTTCTTATTTTTTAAAACCCAATTTGGATGACCTTGAGATTTCCCCCACCACTTTCCATATACCTAGAGTGCGCAGAGCCAGACAGTCAGTCGCTTGGTGTCCGTCGAAGGGTGCACATCGCTGTTGCTACTCCAATTCCTGACAATTTGGGGTAGTTCAAGGTCGCCACACTTCTACTTTGGAACGACATCAACTTGTAGTATTTCTGTGTTTTGAATCTAGGTCAGTACACTTTAACTCTGGGATGATATCGACTTGTACTATTTCTGTGTTTTGACTCAAGGTCATCACACTTTAATTCTGGGATGATTTCGACTTATAGCATTTCAGTGTTTTAACTCAAGATCGTCACACTTTAACTCTGGGGGCGGGATCGACTTGTAGTAGTATTTCTGTGTTTTGACTCAAGGTCACCACACTTTAACTCTGGGATGATTTCAACTTATAGTATTTCAGTGTTTTGACTCAATGTCACCACACTTTAACTCTGGGGCGGTATCAACTTGTAGTATTTCTATGTTTTTACTCAAGGTCATCACACTTTAGCATGTAACTTTAAAGGTAGCACCGAAACGGTGCTACCCGGCTTGACATTTTCAAGTTTCCCAAGGTCATCACAATTTCCCCCACCACTTCCCATATACCTAGAGTGCGCGGGGCCGGACAGTCAGTCGCTCGGTGTCTGTCTTAGGGTGCGCATCGCGGTTGCAGTAATGGTCGAAATGGGGGCTTCTGGGTCAGTTCAAGGTCACCCGAGCGGTGTCACATGACGGTTTAGGCAGAGTCACGTTGCAAACTTCAAGTTTCCTCAGCACTTTTGCTGTTTCTCATCGCAAATTCGCTCCAAGTTGTCAAGGTCATGGTAACTGTGACTGAAACTCGGAGCGTAGTGCGAGAAACAGCAAAAGTGCCAAAAAATTTTAGGTTTCAGCGTGACCTTGACCTTTGTGACATCGATGACGTCATCTTGGTGACGTAAGGGGTGATGACGTCATCAGCACGTCATTTTTTGTGATGTCATGGGTGTGTGACGTCAAGGAAGTGACGTCATTGGTGATGACGTCATCGATGATGCAATCGATGACGTCATCAATGAGGTCATTGACCTCGATGACGTCATCGATGACGTCATCGCTCGGGTGACCTTGAACTGGCCCAAAAGCCCCCATTCCCCACTACTCTAGTAAATAGCCTACCAGTCAGAGAGCTAACGACGGCTACGAAAACAGTCGTTTACGATACAACCGTTGCATTGTAAAAGGTGTTCTTTTCCACCCTAGGAAGAAAAAGAAGCAGCAAAGGTCATCAGCTGTTTGTATTGGCAGATACACTGCCGCAGTAGCACACGATCAGCTGATTGTTTTGAAAGCTACGACGAAGTGGATTGCTTGTTTGTGAGCAGGTAAACAAGTTATAAAGATGAAATTCTTGTGTTTTTATGCAATTAGTTTAATAAATTGAGCATTGTGACCGAAAATATACGGCAGTGTGGTCCCATAAGTCAGGTATTGTCCTAAAGTCTTTTTGATACTTGTAATTTTACGACATCGTATGGAAAGAGTCACTTAGACCCTGGCAACGAAATGTACTATTATAGGCACTCCGGTACCGGGTACCTCTCGTTAATGATTGCTATTGTATTACGAGTACTTGTGAAGTTGCAGCTACTGTACGTGTACGTTTCCAACGGAAGAGTATCTGGTAGTATACTGATTCGGTACACGTTGATGACGGGACAAAAGTACTGAGACAAATAATGACTCATGCTGTGATACCATTCCGTATTCAAAGAGACTACTATAAATCTTGAACATCAATAACTTTAGGTTATGATTGTTATGACTTGTCAACGCATGTAATATGTCTAATAATAAATTAAATCTTTTGTATTATGTCACGGTTGAAGGTAAGAAGAAATATTTTTACTCCCTTCGCTAAATTTTCACACTAGTTGAGTTGAAATTGGTGCAGTCCCACTAGATCCGAGTCCCACTAGATCCGAGTCCCGCTAGATCCGAATTCCAAAAGTAACCCTAATTAGTCCGGTCGCTACCTCGGGGGAGAGTCCGAGTAGATCCGCGCTCTCCGTGAGGGTAATTAGACCCCTCCCAGCCTTCTCGGAAAACCGCTCAGCAGCAGAGTAGGCGTGTAAAATAAAACTTTCCTTTTTCACTGGTAGGCATAAACCTTAAAATAGTTAACGATACTGTAATTGAACATGAAATTGTTAAAATTTTTTTACACTTAGAAACATAAGGGATGAGGAAAATTAAAGAAGTACGATAAGTTCATTGTTAGCTCCACCCGAGATTGCGTGCCCCTTTGTGAAAATGGTACCTCAATAAGGCGGGCCTGTCGTATAGTCTCGCACAAACATACACAACAGGGGGTATAAGACCCACGGACGCCATGAACCCGCACGGATAACCGCACTCGGCCTTTTAGGGTGTAATCACATTGATTGCACTATTGTTATTTCAATGATTGTTCACGAATCATCAGACCAAATATATCAAACATCTCGACAGTATACAAGCAAAGTTTTATGCACCCTAAAGCCTATCTAATTTTTTTTTTTTTTTTTTTTTTTGCTATTCATTTACACTATGTACAATACAATAAAATGTAGTCAATTCGTTTCGCACTCCATTTGTCAGTCCGTCCAGTTATTTAATCCATTTTAAGGATGTATGCCATGTTCTTTAGAAAACGCCAGATATTTCCATTTTCCTCATACAGTATACTCCCTCTTAACCGGCCACCTTTTAACAGGTCTCCGCTTTAACCGGCCTACCCTGACACAAAATAACATCTTTTTAACCGGCCATTTTTATATCAACATTGCTTTAACCGGTCGCATTTCGCCGGAAACTAAGTTTTCTTATCTAACGTATCATTCAATTCAACTTTATTTCATAAAAAAGTTTAATAATATTGAAATCAATTTATTTATTTTCAGGATGTCTAACTTAAAAAAATAATGCCAACAACAAAATTATACTGGATTATCGGAAAATAACTACAGAATTAAGATACTATGGCATTGTTGTACCCTAGGGAATGTATTCACATAGGGGGAATGTCTTTTGTTTGCGTCAATAATTGTATATCAACCGATTAATATCAAACTTGGTATCAAAATAATTGAAATTTTAAGAACAAATTAGTTATGCTAACGAAATTTATTCATATTGAGTTGTATTTAAAGCGATACAACAACACTGAGTTTCTAGCGCTTGTTGCTACCGAGTGCAGTCAAGCAATAGTAATAAGAAGGGTTGCCCTCGCCGCCGCGCCGCGCGGATCCAGTGGGAATCGGTAATCCCCTCATTAGGACCACATATTTGTCGCGGATCTAGTGGGACAGTTTGCTGTCAATTTCATGTCCGGATCTAGTGGGACTCGGATCTAGTGGGACGACACGTCGCCGCCGCGCCGCGCGGATCCAGTGGGAATCGGTAATCCCCTCATTAGGACCACATATTTGTCGCGGATCTAGTGGGACAGTTTGCTGTCAATTTCATGTCCGGATCTAGTGGGACTCGGATCTAGTGGGACGACACGGTTGAAATTCAACCCCTCATTTACTTGAGTAGCTCCTGTTTCAACTCATTAAGAGACAAACCCATTATTTTCTTTCGAAGTGTATCATTATTAGTACACTCATTTTAACTATGAATCGAAAAACATATTTCGAGTTCTGTACCGAGAGGTTGTTTAATTAAATAAACTATTATAGAATATAAGTGTAGAAATTACACGGAAAAACTTTTTCATAACTAACTAACGTAAACAAAGAATAAACTGTTCGCACGTAGATGTGATGTACTTTACCCCAAATCATAACAAACCAGTTGTAAGAAGCATAGACAAATAAACCTTTCCTGCCGTGATAGGAGTAGGCATGATGAATCATGCCATGAGAACATTTCATTCAGCCTATCACTTACATGCAGAGGATTTGTACTAATGTGGCCAGTATTAAACAAAAGAAAATATTTTTTACCCAACCATACTATACAAGTAGTGTGAAATTGTTGGTGCTGGCCCAGTTCAAGGTCACCTGAGGGATGACGTCATCGAGGTCAATGACCTCACCGATGACGTCATCGATGACGTCATCGATTGCGTCATCGATGACGTCATCACCAATGACGTCATTTCGATGACGTCATACCCATGACGTCACAGAAATGACGTGCTGATGACGTCATCACCTCTTACGTCATCAAAATGACGTCACCGACGCCACTAAGGTCAAGGTCATGCCGAAACCTAAAATTTTTTGGCACTTTTGCCGTTTCTCGCACTACGCTCCGAGTTTCAGTCCGAGTCCCCGTGACCTTGACCACTTGGAGCGAATTTTCGACGAGAAACGGCAAAAGTGCCAAGTTAAACTCGAGTTTGTGACATGACTCTGCCTAAATGGGCAATCGGTTATCCCTCAGGTGACCTTGAACCAGCACAACACCAACAATTTGATATTACTGTGACCTAGAAAACTTAACTTAACAATGGAGTGCCGACACCGATGCGCACCCCACGACAGTCACCGAGCGACTGACTGTTAGGCTATGTGTATTCTAGGTATATTGGCTTGAGAGACTAAGACTCTAAACTGTCAGGAATGGGGGTAACTAACTGAACTTTGCAAGGAAAAGTCATTTCACCCAATATTCTAAACAAATCTTCATCAGTAAAACTTATATTAGTCTGTTTGGTATAAAACTTAGGGTGTCCACGCAACAGTTTGCGCCACTTAGCTAAAGTCGAAACCCTTTTGACTTTGAGTGGTGGACATTGAGCAGCTAATAAAGTCTTAACACGGCTAAGTTTCTTACCTAAAACGTCCCGCGACATGGCTTCCCCTCACAAAAGTCCGCACAATACTGAGAGACCGCTTGTAACGCGTGAGTCAAGGGAAAAGAGGTGGGGAAAACAGCAGGAGTGGGGGAAGGTCACAGTGGTGGGGGAAGGTGAGGTTGTACGCTGGAGTACCGCATCACTTCACCATGAGCTGTCCTACAGTTAACACACTGTTCTCTTGGCCCGAGTTGGCACTAGAAGAAACATTTCTGTACAGCTTAGGCTGTGAGAGCCGAGGAAGCAAAGTCAAAGTGGAAATCGCGTTAAACTCCAAGATGAAGAGTCTCCTAAATAAACTAATTGTATCTCTGCAATCCCCTATAACTCTGGAGAAATACCACTTTATAAAGCGACACCTTATTCTTTGGCAAAACGAATTGGAAATGGAAAAGATTACAGTAAAATTAATTTAACTTAAAATTTGGACAGGACACTCATGGCGATACCACGTGGCGTGCAAACGCCACCCTATACATTACAAGTTAGGTTATTGAGCACCTCTGGTACGATAACCGACGTGCTAGAGTTAAAGTGTTGTGACCTTGAGTAAAAACACAAAAATATTCAACCCATGTTGGTCCAGAGGTAAAGTGTAGTGACCTTGAGCCAAAAACTTGTAAAATACTTACATCAATAGAGACGAAGAACAGCGAAGCGCACTGCACGCAAGTTGGAGACAGACTGACGGAGCGTCGTTGTGCAGCCTAGGGATTCAATTGTAGTGGGGGTATTGCCAACACTTAGAGTATAAGTGTAGTGGGTGACCTCGAGGGTGACCTTGAACCAGCTCGAGAAGTGACCCGTACTCTAGGTATATGGGAAGTGGTGGGGGAAATCTCAAGGTCATTCAAATGGAGTTTAAAAAAAGTCAAAAAGTAGAGAGACTACTCTACTCTTCAGAGTCCTCGTGACCTTGAGGATTTGGAGCCAATTTCTACGAGAAATAGCAAAAGTGCAGTAGCACCGTTTTGGTGCTACCTTAAATGTAAATGTTAATTAGTCCCTTAAATGTTAAAGTGTGATGACCTTGAGCATAAGAGTTAAAGTTTTCTTGGGGAGACAATTCGATGTTGTCCCCAGAGTTAAAGTGTTAAGACCTTGAGTAAAACTCAGAAATATTTAGCCTATGTTGTTCCAAAGTTAAAGTGTGGTGACCTTGAGGAAAAAATTAGAAATATTTACCCCATGTTGGCCCAGAGTTAAAGTGTAATGACCTTGAGTCTGTCATGTGACACTGCTCGGGTGACCTTGAACTGGCCCGGCTGCCTTACTCTAACCATTACTGCAACCGCGATGTGCACCCTACGACAGACACCGAGCGACTGACTATTAGGCTCCGCGTAATCTAGGTATATGGGAAGTGGTGGGGGGAATTGCGATGACCTTGGGAAACTTGAAAATGTCACGCCAGGTAGCACCGTTTTGGTGCTACCTTAAATGTAGATGTTAAAGTGTAATGACCTTGAGTAAAAAAAACATAGAAATAATACAAGTCGATATTGTCCCAGAGTTAAAGTGTGGTGACCTTGAGTGAAAACATAGAAATATTACAAGTTGATGTCGTCCCAAAGGTAAAGTGTGGTGACCTTGAGCATAAGAACTAAAGTTTTCTTGGTATGACAAGTTTAAGTAGATTCAGAGTTAAAGTGTGGCGACCTTGAGTGAAAACATAACAACATTACAATTTGAAGTCGTCTCAGAGGTAAAGTATTATGACCTTGAGTGAAAACACAGAAAAACCACAAGTCGATGTCGTCCCAGAGTTAAAGTGTGGTGACCTTGAGGGAAAAGTTCTGAAATATTTTAGCCTATGTTGGTCCAGAGTTAAAGTGTAGTGACCTTGAGCATTTGTCTTGGTACGACAATTTGATGTTGCACCAGAGTTAAAGTGTTGGGACCTTGAGTGAAAAAGTAGAAATATTACAAGTTGATGTCGTCCTAGAGGTAAAGTGTGATGACCTTGAGTCAAAACACAGAGAAACCACAAGTCGATGTCGTCCCAGAGTTAAAGTGTGGTGACCTTGAGGGAAAAATTCTGAAATATTTAGCCTATGTTGGTCCAGAGTTAAAGTGTAGTGACCTTGAGCCGAAAACTTGTAAAATACTTACATCAATAGAGACGGTAATCCCCGCTCTCACCCCTGCGCCCCCAGTGGCGCCCCCAACCCTGCACCCCTGGTAGCACCCCCACCCCTGCGCCACCGATGGCGCCCCTGGGTGTGGTTGCCCGGTGGAGATATAAGGCGGCCCCGCTCATAGCCGGCTCACAGCCCGTCCCCGTGCGTTGAGCTACCTAAAGGTTTGAGCAAACACTTAGAAATATTTACTCTTCGTACGATCAGAGTTAAAGTTTTCATCTCAACAGACGTACCCCCAGGTTTGAACCAACACTTAGAAAAATTTACTCATGGTACAACAGTTTTATGTTTTCGCCAAATAAGTGTAAGTGTGGTAAATTGAACTGGCTAAAATGTTATAATTTGCTAAGTTTGTATTGTTGTACATGATAAATCCTAAACTTTAACTTAAAACCGTACAGCAGAGTGCCGACACCAGTGTGCACCCCACGACAGTCGCAAAGCGACTGACCGTACGGCTCCAGGTGCCCTATGTATAAGGAAAGTGGTGGGGGGAATTTCGATGACCTTGGGGACTTTAACAATTGTGACTATACGTAAAATTTCGTCTTTCATTATATCAACCTAAGGTCTTGGTTTTTTGCGTTTCAGAGTGTATTAAAGCGATCTAGCTATTAATTGTAAAATTGATTTCTTAAAAGATAGTCATTTTTACGCTGGGTGTTAGTAAATTTGTTAGAGTCCTGATTGGCCATACAAAACCAAACTTTTTTATTATTCAATATTTCAGTCTGGGATTTCGGATTTACATGTTTCAGCGTATTTTAGAGTGTTTAAGCTTATCTTAAAAATTTGAAAAACTTTAACATTTTTTACTAAAATTTGAGAGTTGACTGATAGAATACTTCTGTCAGGAGTGACTATAGGTAAAATTTAAGTTTTCGTTATTTCAACCTAAGGTCTTGGCTTTTCGCGTTTCAGAGTGTATTAAAGCGATCTAGCTATTAATTGTAAAATTGATTTCTTAAAAGATAGTCATTTTTACGCTGGGTGTTGGTAAATTTGTTAGAGTCCTGATTGCCCATACAAAACCAAACTTTTTTATTATTCAATATTTCAGTCTGGGATTTCGGATTTACATGTTTCAGCGTATTTTAGAGTGTTTAAGCTTATCTTAAAAATTTGAAAAACTAACATTTTTTACTAAAATTTGCGAGTTGACTGATAGAATATTTCTGTCAGGAGTGACTATAGGTAAAATTTAAGTTTTCGTTATTTCAACCTAAGGTCTTGGCTTTTCGCGTTTCAGAGTGTATTAAAGCGATCTAGCTATTAATTGAAAAATTGATTTCTTAAAAGATAGTCATTTTTACGCTGGGTGTTGGTAAATTTGTTAGAGTCCTGATTGTCCATACAAAACCAAACTTTTTATTATTCAATATTTCAGTCTGGGATTTCGGATTTACATGTTTCAGCGTATTTTAGAGTGTTTAAGCTTATCTTAAAAATTTGAAAAACTTTAACATTTTATACTAAAATTTGCGAATTGACTGATAGAATATTTCTATGTCAGGAGTGACCATAGGTAAAATTTAAGTTTTCGTTATTTCAACCTAAGGTCTTGGTTTTTCGCGTTTCAGAGTGTATTAAAGCGATCTAGCTATTAATTTTAAAATTGATTTCTTAAAAGATAGTCATTTTTACGCTGGGTGTTAGTAAATTTGTTAGAGTCCTGATTGGCCATACAAAACCAAACTTTTTTATTATTCAATATTTCAGTCTGGGATTTCGGATTTACATGTTTCAGCGTATTTTAGAGTGTTTAAGCTTATCTTAAAAATTTGAAAAACTTTAACATTTTTTACTAAAATTTGCGAATTGACTGATAGAATATTTCTGTCAGGAGTGACTATAGGTAAAATTTAAGTTTTCGTTATTTCAACCTAAGGTCTTGGCTTTTCGCGTTTCAGAGTGTATTAAAGCGATCTAGCTATTAATTGTAAAATTGATTTCTTAAAAGATAGTCATTTTTACGCTGGGTGTTGGTAAATTTGTTAGAGTCCTGATTGCCCATACAAAACCAAACTTTTTTATTATTCAATATTTCAGTCTGGGATTTCGGATTTACATGTTTCAGCGTATTTTAGAGTGTTTAAGCTTATCTTAAAAATTTGAAAAACTTTAACATTTTTTACTAAAATTTGAGAGTTGACTGATAGAATATTTCTGTCAGGAGTGACTATAGGTAAAATTCAAGTTTTCGTTATTTCAACCTAAGGTCTTGGCTTTTCGCGTTTCAGAGTGTATTAAAGCGATCTAGCTATTAATTGTAAAATTGATTTCTTAAAAGATAGTCATTTTTACGCTGGGTGTTGGTAAATTTGTTAGAGTCCTGATTGCCCATACAAAACCAAACTTTTTTATTATTCAATATTTCAGTCTGGGATTTCGGATTTACATGTTTCAGCGTATTTTAGAGTGTTTAAGCTTATCTTAAAAATTTGAAAAACTAACATATTTTACTAAAATTTGCGAGTTGACTGATAGAATATTTCTGTCAGGAGTGACTATAGGTAAAATTTAAGTTTTCGTTATTTCAACCTAAGGTCTTGGCTTTTCGCGTTTCAGAGTGTATTAAAGCGATCTAGCTATTAATTGAAAAATTGATTTCTTAAAAGATAGTCATTTTTACGCTGGGTGTTGGTAAATTTGTTAGAGTCCTGATTGCCCATACAAAACCAAACTTTTTATTATTCAATATTTCAGTCTGGGATTTCGGATTTACATGTTTCAGCGTATTTTAGAGTGTTTAAGCTTATCTTAAAAATTTGAAAAACTTTAACATTTTTTACTAAAATTTGCGAATTGACTGATAGAATATTTCTGTCAGGAGTGACTATAGGTAAAATTTAAGTTTTCGTTATTTCAACCTAAGGTCTTGGCTTTTCGCGTTTCAGAGTGTATTAAAGCGATCTAGCTATTAATTGTAAAATTGATTTCTTAAAAGATAGTCATTTTT
Source organism: Neoaliturus tenellus (assembly GCA_030545055.2). Lineage (NCBI taxonomy): Eukaryota > Metazoa > Arthropoda > Insecta > Hemiptera > Cicadellidae > Neoaliturus > Neoaliturus tenellus. Next base: position 128,993,906 of record CM061535.1, read on the forward strand.
ACGCTGGGTGTTGGTAAATTTGTTAGAGTCCTGATTGCCCATACAAAACCAAACTTTTTTATTATTCAATATTTCAGTCTGGGATTTTGGATTTACATGTTTCAGCGTATTTTAGAGTGTTTAAGCTTATCTTAAAAATTTGAAAAACTTTAACATTTTTTACTAAAATTTGAGAGTTGACTGATAGAATACTTCTGTCAGGAGTGACTATAGGTAAAATTTAAGTTTTCGTTATTTCAACCTAAGGTCTTGGCTTTTCGCGTTTCAGAGTGTATTAAAGCGATCTAGCTATTAATTGTAAAATTGATTTCTTAAAAGATAGTCATTTTTACGCTGGGTGTTGGTAAATTTGTTAGAGTCCTGATTGCCCATACAAAACCAAACTTTTTTATTATTCAATATTTCAGTCTGGGATTTCGGATTTACATGTTTCAGCGTATTTTAGAGTGTTTAAGCTTATCTTAAAAATTTGAAAAACTTTAACATTTTATACTAAAATTTGCGAATTGACTGATAGAATATTTCTATGTCAGGAGTGACCATAGGTAAAATTTAAGTTTTCGTTATTTCAACCTAAGGTCTTGGTTTTTCGCGTTTCAGAGTGTATTAAAGCGATCTAGCTATTAATTTTAAAATTGATTTCTTAAAAGATAGTCATTTTTACGCTGGGTGTTAGTAAATTTGTTAGAGTCCTGATTGGCCATACAAAACCAAACTTTTTTATTATTCAATATTTCAGTCTGGGATTTCGGATTTACATGTTTCAGCGTATTTTAGAGTGTTTAAGCTTATCTTAAAAATTTGAAAAACTTTAACATTTTTTACTAAAATTTGCGAATTGACTGATAGAATATTTCTGTCAGGAGTGACTATAGGTAAAATTTAAGTTTTCGTTATTTCAACCTAAGGTCTTGGCTTTTCGCGTTTCAGAGTGTATTAAAGCGATCTAGCTATTAATTGTAAAATTGATTTCTTAAAAGATAGTCATTTTTACGCTGGGTGTTGGTAAATTTGTTAGAGTCCTGATTGCCCATACAAAACCAAACTTTTTTATTATTCAATATTTCAGTCTGGGATTTCGGATTTACATGTTTCAGCGTATTTTAGAGTGTTTAAGCTTATCTTAAAAATTTGAAAAACTTTAACATTTTTTACTAAAATTTGAGAGTTGACTGATAGAATACTTCTGTCAGGAGTGACTATAGGTAAAATTTAAGTTTTCGTTATTTCAACCTAAGGTCTTGGCTTTTCGCGTTTCAGAGTGTATTAAAGCGATCTAGCTATTAATTGTAAAATTGATTTCTTAAAAGATAGTCATTTTTACGCTGGGTGTTGGTAAATTTGTTAGAGTCCTGATTGCCCATACAAAACCAAACTTTTTTATTATTCAATATTTCAGTCTGGGATTTCGGATTTACATGTTTCAGCGTATTTTAGAGTGTTTAAGCTTATCTTAAAAATTTGAAAAACTTTAACATTTAATACTAAAATTTGCGATTTGACTGATAGAATATTTCTATGTCAGGAGTGACTATAGGTAAAATTTAAGTTTTCGTTATTTCAACCTAAGGTCTTGGCTTTTCGCGTTTCAGAGTGTATTAAAGTGATCTAGCTATTAATTGTAAAATTGATTTCATAAAAGATAGTCATTTTTACGCTGGGTGTTGGTAAATTTGTTAGAGTCCAGATTGCACATACAAAACCAAACTTTTTTATTATTCAATATTTCAGTCTGGGATTTCGGATTTACATGTTTCAGCGTATTTTAGAGTGTTTAAGCTTATCTTAAAAATTTGAAAAACTTTAACATTTTTATACTAAAATTTGCGAATTGACTGATAGAATATTTCTATGTCAGGAGTGACTATAGGTAAAATTTAAGTTTTCGTTATTTCAACCTAAGGTCTTGGCTTTTCGCGTTTCAGAGTGTATTAAAGCGATCTAGCTATTAATTGAAAATTTGATTTCTTAAAAGATAGTCATTTTTACGCTGGGTGTTGGTAAATTTGTTAGAGTCCTGATTGGCCATACAAAACCAAACTTTTTTATTATTCAATATTTCTGTCTGGGATTTCGGATTTACATGTTTCAGCGTATTTTAGAGTGTTTAAGCTTATCTTAAAAATTTGAAAAACTTTAACATTTTTTACTAAAATTTGAGAGTTGACTGATAGAATATTTCTGTCAGGAGTGACTATAGGTAAAATTTAAGTTTTCGTTATTTCAACCTAAGGTCTTGGTTTTTCGCGTTTCAGAGTGTATTAAAGCGATCTAGCTATTAATTGTAAAATTGATTTCTTAAAAGATAGTCATTTTTACGCTGGGTGTTGGTAAATTTGTTAGAGTCCTGATTGCCCATACAAAACCAAACTTTTGTATTATTCAATATTTCAGTCTGGGATTTCGGATTTACATGTTTCAGCGTATTTTAGAGTGTTTAAGCTTATCTTAAAAATTTGAAAAACTAACATATTTTACTAAAATTTGCGAGTTGACTGATAGAATATTTCTGTCAGGAGTGACTATAGGTAAAATTTAAGTTTTCGTTATTTCAACCTAAGGTCTTGGCTTTTCGCGTTTCAGAGTGTATTAAAGCGATCTAGCTATTAATTGAAAAATTGATTTCTTAAAAGATAGTCATTTTTACGCTGGGTGTTGGTAAATTTGTTAGAGTCCTGATTGCCCATACAAAACCAAACTTTTTTATTATTCAATATTTCAGTCTGGGATTTCGGATTTACATGTTTCAGCGTATTTTAGAGTGTTTAAGCTTATCTTAAAAATTTGAAAAACTTTAACATTTTTTACTAAAATTTGAGAGTTGACTGATAGAATACTTCTGTCAGGAGTGACTATAGGTAAAATTTAAGTTTTCGTTATTTCAACCTAAGGTCTTGGCTTTTCGCGTTTCAGAGTGTATTAAAGCGATCTAGCTATTAATTGTAAAATTGATTTCTTAAAAGATAGTCATTTTTACGCTGGGTGTTGGTAAATTTGTTAGAGTCCTGATTGCCCATACAAAACCAAACTTTTTTATTATTCAATATTTCAGTCTGGGATTTCGGATTTACATGTTTCAGCGTATTTTAGAGTGTTTAAGCTTATCTTAAAAATTTGAAAAACTAACATTTTTTACTAAAATTTGCGAGTTGACTGATAGAATATTTCTGTCAGGAGTGACTATAGGTAAAATTTAAGTTTTCGTTATTTCAACCTAAGGTCTTGGCTTTTCGCGTTTCAGAGTGTATTAAAGCGATCTAGCTATTAATTGAAAAATTGATTTCTTAAAAGATAGTCATTTTTACGCTGGGTGTTGGTAAATTTGTTAGAGTCCTGATTGTCCATACAAAACCAAACTTTTTATTATTCAATATTTCAGTCTGGGATTTCGGATTTACATGTTTCAGCGTATTTTAGAGTGTTTAAGCTTATCTTAAAAATTTGAAAAACTTTAACATTTTATACTAAAATTTGCGAATTGACTGATAGAATATTTCTATGTCAGGAGTGACCATAGGTAAAATTTAAGTTTTCGTTATTTCAACCTAAGGTCTTGGTTTTTCGCGTTTCAGAGTGTATTAAAGCGATCTAGCTATTAATTTTAAAATTGATTTCTTAAAAGATAGTCATTTTTACGCTGGGTGTTAGTAAATTTGTTAGAGTCCTGATTGGCCATACAAAACCAAACTTTTTTATTATTCAATATTTCAGTCTGGGATTTCGGATTTACATGTTTCAGCGTATTTTAGAGTGTTTAAGCTTATCTTAAAAATTTGAAAAACTTTAACATTTTTTACTAAAATTTGCGAATTGACTGATAGAATATTTCTGTCAGGAGTGACTATAGGTAAAATTTAAGTTTTCGTTATTTCAACCTAAGGTCTTGGCTTTTCGCGTTTCAGAGTGTATTAAAGCGATCTAGCTATTAATTGTAAAATTGATTTCTTAAAAGATAGTCATTTTTACGCTGGGTGTTGGTAAATTTGTTAGAGTCCTGATTGCCCATACAAAACCAAACTTTTTTATTATTCAATATTTCAGTCTGGGATTTCGGATTTACATGTTTCAGCGTATTTTAGAGTGTTTAAGCTTATCTTAAAAATTTGAAAAACTTTAACATTTTTTACTAAAATTTGAGAGTTGACTGATAGAATACTTCTGTCAGGAGTGACTATAGGTAAAATTTAAGTTTTCGTTATTTCAACCTAAGGTCTTGGCTTTTCGCGTTTCAGAGTGTATTAAAGCGATCTAGCTATTAATTGTAAAATTGATTTCTTAAAAGATAGTCATTTTTACGCTGGGTGTTGGTAAATTTGTTAGAGTCCTGATTGCCCATACAAAACCAAACTTTTTTATTATTCAATATTTCAGTCTGGGATTTCGGATTTACATGTTTCAGCGTATTTTAGAGTGTTTAAGCTTATCTTAAAAATTTGAAAAACTAACATTTTTTACTAAAATTTGCGAGTTGACTGATAGAATATTTCTGTCAGGAGTGACTATAGGTAAAATTTAAGTTTTCGTTATTTCAACCTAAGGTCTTGGCTTTTCGCGTTTCAGAGTGTATTAAAGCGATCTAGCTATTAATTGAAAAATTGATTTCTTAAAAGATAGTCATTTTTACGCTGGGTGTTGGTAAATTTGTTAGAGTCCTGATTGCCCATACAAAACCAAACTTTTTATTATTCAATATTTCAGTCTGGGATTTCGGATTTACATGTTTCAGCGTATTTTAGAGTGTTTAAGCTTATCTTAAAAATTTGAAAAACTTTAACATTTTTTACTAAAATTTGCGAATTGACTGATAGAATATTTCTGTCAGGAGTGACTATAGGTAAAATTTAAGTTTTCGTTATTTCAACCTAAGGTCTTGGCTTTTCGCGTTTCAGAGTGTATTAAAGCGATCTAGCTATTAATTGTAAAATTGATTTCTTAAAAGATAGTCATTTTTACGCTGGGTGTTGGTAAATTTGTTAGAGTCCTGATTGCCCATACAAAACCAAACTTTTGTATTATTCAATATTTCAGTCTGGGATTTCGGATTTACATGTTTCAGCGTATTTTAGAGTGTTTAAGCTTATCTTAAAAATTTGAAAAACTAACATATTTTACTAAAATTTGCGAGTTGACTGATAGAATATTTCTGTCAGGAGTGACTATAGGTAAAATTTAAGTTTTCGTTATTTCAACCTAAGGTCTTGGCTTTTCGCGTTTCAGAGTGTATTAAAGCGATCTAGCTATTAATTGAAAAATTGATTTCTTAAAAGATAGTCATTTTTACGCTGGGTGTTGGTAAATTTGTTAGAGTCCTGATTGCCCATACAAAACCAAACTTTTTATTATTCAATATTTCAGTCTGGGATTTCGGATTTACATGTTTCAGCGTATTTTAGAGTGTTTAAGCTTATCTTAAAAATTTGAAAAACTTTAACATTTTTTACTAAAATTTGCGAATTGACTGATAGAATATTTCTGTCAGGAGTGACTATAGGTAAAATTTAAGTTTTCGTTATTTCAACCTAAGGTCTTGGCTTTTCGCGTTTCAGAGTGTATTAAAGCGATCTAGCTATTAATTGTAAAATTGATTTCTTAAAAGATAGTCATTTTTACGCTGGGTGTTGGTAAATTTGTTAGAGTCCTGATTGCCCATACAAAACCAAACTTTTTTATTATTCAATATTTCAGTCTGGGATTTCGGATTTACATGTTTCAGCGTATTTTAGAGTGTTTAAGCTTATCTTAAAAATTTGAAAAACTTTAACATTTTTTACTAAAATTTGAGAGTTGACTGATAGAATACTTCTGTCAGGAGTGACTATAGGTAAAATTTAAGTTTTCGTTATTTCAACCTAAGGTCTTGGCTTTTCGCGTTTCAGAGTGTATTAAAGCGATCTAGCTATTAATTGTAAAATTGATTTCTTAAAAGATAGTCATTTTTACGCTGGGTGTTGGTAAATTTGTTAGAGTCCTGATTGCCCATACAAAACCAAACTTTTTTATTATTCAATATTTCAGTCTGGGATTTCGGATTTACATGTTTCAGCGTATTTTAGAGTGTTTAAGCTTATCTTAAAAATTTGAAAAACTAACATTTTTTACTAAAATTTGCGAGTTGACTGATAGAATATTTCTGTCAGGAGTGACTATAGGTAAAATTTAAGTTTTCGTTATTTCAACCTAAGGTCTTGGCTTTTCGCGTTTCAGAGTGTATTAAAGCGATCTAGCTATTAATTGAAAAATTGATTTCTTAAAAGATAGTCATTTTTACGCTGGGTGTTGGTAAATTTGTTAGAGTCCTGATTGTCCATACAAAACCAAACTTTTTATTATTCAATATTTCAGTCTGGGATTTCGGATTTACATGTTTCAGCGTATTTTAGAGTGTTTAAGCTTATCTTAAAAATTTGAAAAACTTTAACATTTTATACTAAAATTTGCGAATTGACTGATAGAATATTTCTATGTCAGGAGTGACCATAGGTAAAATTTAAGTTTTCGTTATTTCAACCTAAGGTCTTGGTTTTTCGCGTTTCAGAGTGTATTAAAGCGATCTAGCTATTAATTTTAAAATTGATTTCTTAAAAGATAGTCATTTTTACGCTGGGTGTTAGTAAATTTGTTAGTCCCGATTGCCCATACAAAACCAAACTTTTTTATTATTCAATATATCAGTCTGGGATTTCGGATTTACATGTTTCAGCGTATTTTAGAGTGTTTAAGCTTATCTTAAAAATTTGAAAAACTTTAACATTTTTTTCTAAAATTTGCGAATTGACTGATAGAATATTTCTGTCAGGAGTGACTATAGGTAAAATTTAAGTTTTCGTTATTTCAACCTAAGGTCTTGGCTTTTCGCGTTTCAGAGTGTATTAAAGCGATCTAGCTATTAATTGTAAAATTGATTTCTTAAAAGATAGTCATTTTTACGCTGGGTGTTGGTAAATTTGTTAGAGTCCTGATTGCCCATACAAAACCAAACTTTTTTATTATTCAATATTTCAGTCTGGGATTTCGGATTTACATGTTTCAGCGTATTTTAGAGTGTTTAAGCTTATCTTAAAAATTTGAAAAACTTTAACATTTTTTACTAAAATTTGAGAGTTGACTGATAGAATACTTCTGTCAGGAGTGACTATAGGTAAAATTTAAGTTTTCGTTATTTCAACCTAAGGTCTTGGCTTTTCGCGTTTCAGAGTGTATTAAAGCGATCTAGCTATTAATTGTAAAATTGATTTCTTAAAAGATAGTCATTTTTACGCTGGGTGTTGGTAAATTTGTTAGAGTCCTGATTGCCCATACAAAACCAAACTTTTTTATTATTCAATATTTCAGTCTGGGATTTCGGATTTACATGTTTCAGCGTATTTTAGAGTGTTTAAGCTTATCTTAAAAATTTGAAAAACTAACATTTTTTACTAAAATTTGCGAGTTGACTGATAGAATATTTCTGTCAGGAGTGACTATAGGTAAAATTTAAGTTTTCGTTATTTCAACCTAAGGTCTTGGCTTTTCGCGTTTCAGAGTGTATTAAAGCGATCTAGCTATTAATTGAAAAATTGATTTCTTAAAAGATAGTCATTTTTACGCTGGGTGTTGGTAAATTTGTTAGAGTCCTGATTGTCCATACAAAACCAAACTTTTTATTATTCAATATTTCAGTCTGGGATTTCGGATTTACATGTTTCAGCGTATTTTAGAGTGTTTAAGCTTATCTTAAAAATTTGAAAAACTTTAACATTTTATACTAAAATTTGCGAATTGACTGATAGAATATTTCTATGTCAGGAGTGACCATAGGTAAAATTTAAGTTTTCGTTATTTCAACCTAAGGTCTTGGTTTTTTGCGTTTCAGAGTGTATTAAAGCGATCTAGCTATTAATTTTAAAATTGATTTCTTAAAAGATAGTCATTTTTACGCTGGGTGTTAGTAAATTTGTTAGAGTCCTGATTGGCCATACAAAACCAAACTTTTTTATTATTCAATATTTCAGTCTGGGATTTCGGATTTACATGTTTCAGCGTATTTTAGAGTGTTTAAGCTTATCTTAAAAATTTGAAAAACTTTAACATTTTTTACTAAAATTTGCGAATTGACTGATAGAATATTTCTGTCAGGAGTGACTATAGGTAAAATTTAAGTTTTCGTTATTTCAACCTAAGGTCTTGGCTTTTCGCGTTTCAGAGTGTATTAAAGCGATCTAGCTATTAATTGTAAAATTGATTTCTTAAAAGATAGTCATTTTTACGCTGGGTGTTGGTAAATTTGTTAGAGTCCTGATTGCCCATACAAAACCAAACTTTTTTATTATTCAATATTTCAGTCTGGGATTTCGGATTTACATGTTTCAGCGTATTTTAGAGTGTTTAAGCTTATCTTAAAAATTTGAAAAACTTTAACATTTTTTACTAAAATTTGAGAGTTGACTGATAGAATACTTCTGTCAGGAGTGACTATAGGTAAAATTTAAGTTTTCGTTATTTCAACCTAAGGTCTTGGCTTTTCGCGTTTCAGAGTGTATTAAAGCGATCTAGCTATTAATTGTAAAATTGATTTCTTAAAAGATAGTCATTTTTACGCTGGGTGTTGGTAAATTTGTTAGAGTCCTGATTGCCCATACAAAACCAAACTTTTTTATTATTCAATATTTCAGTCTGGGATTTCGGATTTACATGTTTCAGCGTATTTTAGAGTGTTTAAGCTTATCTTAAAAATTTGAAAAACTAACATTTTTTACTAAAATTTGCGAGATTACTGATAGAATATTTCTGTCAGGAGTGACTATAGGTAAAATTTAAGTTTTCGTTATTTCAACCTAAGGTCTTGGCTTTTCGCGTTTCAGAGTGTATTAAAGCGATCTAGCTATTAATTAAAAAATTGATTTCTTAAAAGATAGTCATTTTTACGCTGGGTGTTGGTAAATTTGTTAGAGTCCTGATTGCCCATACAAAACCAAACTTTTTATTATTCAATATTTCAGTCTGGGATTTCGGATTTACATGTTTCAGCGTATTTTAGAGTGTTTAAGCTTATCTTAAAAATTTGAAAAACTTTAACATTTTTTACTAAAATTTGCGAATTGACTGATAGAATATTTCTGTCAGGAGTGACTATAGGTAAAATTTAAGTTTTCGTTATTTCAACCTAAGGTCTTGGCTTTTCGCGTTTCAGAGTGTATTAAAGCGATCTAGCTATTAATTGTAAAATTGATTTCTTAAAAGATAGTCATTTTTACGCTGGGTGTTGGTAAATTTGTTAGAGTCCTGATTGCCCATACAAAACCAAACTTTTTTATTATTCAATATTTCAGTCTGGGATTTCGGATTTACATGTTTCAGCGTATTTTAGAGTGTTTAAGCTTATCTTAAAAATTTGAAAAACTAACATTTTTATATTAAAATTTGCGAATTGACTGATAGAATATTTCTATGTCAGGAGTGACTATAGGTAAAATTTAAGTTTTCGTTATTTCAACCTAAGGTCTTGGTTTTTTGCGTTTCAGAGTGTATTAAAGCGATCTAGCTATTAATTGTAAAATTGATTTCTTAAAAGATAGTCATTTTTACGCTGGGTGTTAGTAAATTTGTTAGAGTCCTGATTGCCCATACGGTGTATGAAAGCGATCTAGCTATTAATTGTAAAATTGATTTCTTAAAAGATAGTCATTTTTACGCTGGGTGTTGGTAAATTTGTTAGAGTCTAGATTGCCCATACAAAACCAAACTATATATATGCGTGTGTGCGTGTGTAAATTCTTAACCAAACATTAGTTTTAACCTTAAAAGTGATAAAGTAACCCTCTTTTGGCAGAAAGGGTAGCATCGTTTTGATGCTACCTTTAAGGTCCTATTTAATAGTGTTTTTTTTAAATATGTAATATGTTTTTAAAATATGTTAGTAAAACATAAAGCATATTGTGTTGGTATATAATTCTGATATATATTTGTTTTTTTTTTTTTTACAAGAAAAGTTTTAAATGTAATGTACAATTGTGTATGTCGCATGCGCAGAAGGTTTTTCTCCATTCTCCGTTGGGTATAAAAGCAGCTCGTTTAACCATGTCTTTCATTATTTGGCGAACTTTTGCCGAGTGAACATCTTTTCCACAACTCCGGGTTTTCGGATATTTAAAAGGTGTATGATAATTTTAATATTCAATTAATATTTAAATTAAATAGATAACAAATTACTTTAGCATGTCTGCACTGCAGTGTTACATGTTTGATAATAAACCTGTAGCTGTCTTATTTGATCGTGAAAACAATCCATGGTTTAAGGCTAATGATATATCAGAGATTCTAGAATACAAAAGACCACGGAAAGCAATAAATGATCTAGTTAAAGAAAAATATAAAAAGTTATTTAAGGATATAGATGGAACTAGTTCAGTGCTACCCTCTAACTTTCAAAAAAGTACCACATTCATCAATGAACCAGGTTTATATTCCTTAATTTTATCGTCTAAGATGAGATTAGCTAAACGCTTTCAAGATTGGGTGTTCGAAGAAATCCTCCCATCTATTCGCAAGTATGGAGAATATAGAATTAAAAAAGAAAACCTTGAGTTGACTCACTCTTTACATAAAGTGTTGGCAAATAATCAAAAACTAATTGAAACGTTAATTAATCAAATACCTAAAGTTGCTGTTATACCTGATAATATGGATTTAAAACATATCTTTTGTGTATTGGAAAAAGACACATACTATGAAAAGTATGGAGTAATGGAGTATAAGTGCATTCGTACAGAAAGAAGACGATATAAAAGAGCGCTAAAGAGAGCTAAGAAAGATGGTTTTGTACCAAGTTTTTCAAGATATCCTGTGCCAAACAGTATAAATATCTTAAATAAAGCTAAAGAGGTTATGCATAGTTATGGTATGCATTATGAATCTTCATTAAATAACATATTGACCTCTCATAATTTTGTAAATATTGTAAAAATTGTTCTTAATGAATAAACTGTATGAGTGTATGTGTGAATGTGGAACTTATTAGATTGAGAAGTTAAAGCTATTACTTTAGCTACTCCTATGAAAAGTCTGGGGTGAGTGAAGGTCACTGGCGCGGTTGACTAAAAGACCCGTAAACCATGTGTGTGTGTGTGTGTGTGTGTGTGTGTGTGTGTGTGTGTGTGTGTGTGTGTGTGTGTGTGTGTGTGTGTGTGTGTGTGTGTGTGTGTGTGTGTGTGTGTGTGTGTGTGTGTGTGTGTGTGTGTGTGTGTGTGTGTGTGTGTGTGTGTGTGTGTGTGTGTGTGTGTGTGTGTGTGTGTGTGTGTGTGTGTGTGTGTGTGTGTGTGTGTGTGTGTGTGTGTGTGTGTGTGTGTGTGTGTGTGTGTGTGTGTGTGTGTGTGTGTGTGTGTGTGTGTGTGTGTGTGTGTGTGTGTGTGTGTGTGTGTGTGTGTGTGTGTGTGTGTGTGTGTGTGTGTGTGTGAATGTGTGGAAAATGACGTACATCCACCTCCCCGTGGTATTTTCTGGGTAACGCTAAGAGGTGTACATCTAATATTTTTATAACCCACGTGGACCAGTTAATGTAATAAAAGAAGGTTTGAAGCTAAAAATACACTAAACACTAATCTTAAGACCTATATGAACTATTATAAAAGAAACTTAGCATAAAAGTGGTTATCTTTCAAGAAATCAATTATACAAATAATAGTTAAATCGCTTTAAAACACTCTGAAACGTAAAAATCCAAGACCTTAGGTTGAAATAACAAAAAATTAAATTATACCTATAGTCACTCGGGACTTAGAGAAGTATTCTATCAGTAAACTCGCAAAATTTAGTGAAAATTGTTAAAAGTTTTACAAATTTTTAAAATCGTCTTAAACACTCTAAGACACGCTGAAACATGTAAATCCGAAACCCCAGACTGAAATATTGAATAATAAGAAAATTGGTATTGTATGGGCACTCGAGACTGTCGAATTTTACAACACCCCGCAATGATCGACTATCTTTTAAAAAATCAATTTTTCAATTAATAGTTAAATCGCTTTAATACACTCTAAAAGGCAAAAAGCCAAGACCTTAGGTTGAAATAACGAAAACTTAAATTTTAGCTATAGTCACTCCTGACTTAGAAATAATCTGTCAGTCAACTCGCAAATTTTAGTATAAAATGTTAAAGTTTTTCAAATTTTTAAGATAAGCTTAAACACTTTAAAATACGCTGAAACATGTAAATCCGAAATCCCAGACTGAAATATTGAATAATAAAAAAGTTTGGTTTTGTATGGGCAATCTGGACTCTAACAAATTTACCAACACCCAGCGTAAAAATGACTGTCTTTTAAGAAATCAATTTTACAATTAATAGCTAGATCGCTTTAATACACTCTGAAACGCGAAAAACCAAGACCTTAGGTTGAAATTACGAAAACTTAAATTTTACCTATAGTCACTCCTGACATAGAAATATTCTATCAGTCAAATCGCAAATTTTAGTATTAAATGTTAAAGTTTTTCAAATTTTTAAGATAAGCTTAAACACTCTAAAATACGCTGAAACATGTAAATCCGAAATCCCAGACTGAAATATTGAATAATAAAAAAGTTTGGTTTTGTATGGCCAATCAGGACTCTAACAAATTTACTAACACCCAGCGTAAAAATGACTATCTTTTAAGAAATCAATTTTAAAATTAATAGCTAGATCGCTTTAATACACTCTGAAACGCGAAAAACCAAGACCTTAGGTTGAAATAACGAAAACTTAAATTTTACCTATGGTAAAATTGAAGACATAGAAATATTCTATCAGTCAATTCGCAAATTTTAGTATAAAATTTTAAAGTTTTTCAAATTTTTAAGATAAGCTTAAACACTCTAAAATACGCTGAAACATGTAAATCCGAAATCCCAGACTGAAATATTGAATAATAAAAAAGTTTGGTTTTGTATGGGCAATCAGGACTCTAACAAATTTACTAACACCCAGCGTAAAAATGACTATCTTTTAAGAAATCAATTTTAAAATTAATAGCTAGATCGCTTTAATACATTCTGAAACGCGAAAAGCCAAGACCTTAGGTTGAAATAACGAAAACTTAAATTTTACCTATAGTCACTCCTGACATAGAAATATTCTATCAGTCAATTCGCAAATTTTAATATAAAAATGTTAGTTTTTCAAATTTTTAAGATAAGCTTAAACACTCTAAAATACGCTGAAACATGTAAATCCGAAATCCCAGACTGAAATATTGAATAATAAAAAAGTTTGGTTTTGTATGGGCAATCAGGACTCTAACAAATTTACCAACACCCAGCGTAAAAATGACTATCTTTTAAGAAATCAATTTTACAATTAATAGCTAGATCGCTTTAATACACTCTGAAACGCGAAAAACCAAGACCTTAGGTTGAAATAACGAAAACTTAAATTTTACCTATAGTCACTCCTGACAGAAATATTCTATCAGTCAATTCGCAAATTTTAGTAAAAAATGTTAAAGTTTTTCAAATTTTTAAGATAAGCTTAAACACTCTAAAATACGCTGAAACATGTAAATCCGAAATCCCAGACTGAAATATTGAATAATAAAAAAGTTTGGTTTTGTATGGGCAATCAGGACTCTAACAAATTTACCAACACCCAGCGTAAAAATTACTATCTTTTAAGAAATCAATTTTTCAATTAATAGCTAGATCGCTTTAATACACTCTGAAACGCGAAAAGCCAAGACCTTAGGTTGAAATAACGAAAACTTAAATTTTACCTATAGTCACTCCTGACATAGAAATATTCTATCAGTCAACTCGCAAATTTTAGTATAAAATGTTAAAGTTTTTCAAATTTTTAAGATAAGCTTAAACACTCTAAAATACGCTGAAACATGTAAATCCGAAATCCCAGACTGAAATATTGAATAATAAAAAAGTTTGGTTTTGTATGGCCAATCAGGACTCTAACAAATTTACTAACACCCAGCGTAAAAATGACTATCTTTTAAGAAATCAATTTTAAAATTAATAGCTAGATCGCTTTAATACACTCTGAAACGCGAAAAACCAAGACCTTAGGTTGAAATAACGAAAACTTAAATTTTACCTATGGTCACTCCTGACATAGAAATATTCTATCAGTCAATTCGCAAATTTTAGTATAAAATGTTAAAGTTTTTCAAATTTTTAAGATAAGCTTAAACACTCTAAAATACGCTGAAACATGTAAATCCGAAATCCCAGACTGAAATATTGAATAATAAAAAAGTTTGGTTTTGTATGGGCAATCTGGACTCTCAACACCCAGCGTAAAAATGACTATCTTTTAAGAAATCAATTTTACAATTAATAGCTAGATCGCTTTAATACACTCTGAAACGCGAAAAGCCAAGACCTTAGGTTGAAATAACGAAAACTTAAATTTTACCTATAGTCACTCCTGACAGAAATATTCTATCAGTCAACTCGCAAATTTAAGTAAAAAATGTTAAAGTTTTTCAAATTTTTAAGATAAGCTTAAACACTCTAAAATACGCTGAAACATGTAAATCAGAAATCCCAGACTGAAATATTGAATAATAAAAAAGTTTGGTTTTGTATGGGCAATCAGGACTCTAACGAATTTACCAACACCCAGCGTAAAAATGACTATCTTTTAAGAAATCAATTTTACAATTAATAGCTAGATCGCTTTAATACACTCTGAAACGCGAAAAACCAAGACCTTAGGTTGAAATAACGAAAACTTAAATTTTACCTATAGTCACTCCTGACATAGAAATATTCTATCAGTCAACTCGCAAATTTTAGTATAAAATGTTAAAGTTTTTCAAATTTTTAAGATAAGCTTAAACACTCTAAAATACGCTGAAACATGTAAATCCGAAATCCCAGACTGAAATATTGAATAATAAAAAAGTTTGGTTTTGTATGTGCAATCTGGACTCTAACAAATTTACCAACACCCAGCGTAAAAATGACTATCTTTTATGAAATCAATTTTACAATTAATAGCTAGATCGCTTTAATACACTCTGAAACGCGAAAAGCCAAGACCTTAGGTTGAAATAACGAAAACTTAAATTTTACCTATAGTCACTCCTGACATAGAAATATTCTATCAGTCAAATCGCAAATTTTAGTATTAAATGTTAAAGTTTTTCAAATTTTTAAGATAAGCTTAAACACTCTAAAATACGCTGAAACATGTAAATCCGAAATCCCAGACTGAAATATTGAATAATAAAAAAGTTTGGTTTTGTATGGCCAATCAGGACTCTAACAAATTTACTAACACCCAGCGTAAAAATGACTATCTTTTAAGAAATCAATTTTAAAATTAATAGCTAGATCGCTTTAATACACTCTGAAACGAGAAAAACCAAGACCTTAGGTTGAAATAACGAAAACTTAAATTTTACCTATGGTCACTCCTGACATAGAAATATTCTATCAGTCAATTCGCAAATTTTAGTATAAAATGTTAAAGTTTTTCAAATTTTTAAGATAAGCTTAAACACTCTAAAATACGCTGAAACATGTAAATCCGAAATCCCAGACTGAAATATTGAATAATAAAAAAGTTTGGTTTTGTAATGGGCAATCAGGACTCTAACAAATTTACTAACACCCAGCGTAAAAATGACTATCTTTTAAGAAATCAATTTTAAAATTAATAGCTAGATCGCTTTAATACACTCTGAAACGCGAAAAGCCAAGACCTTAGGTTGAAATAACGAAAACTTAAATTTTACCTATAGTCACTCCTGACATAGAAATATTCTATCAGTCAATTCGCAAATTTTAGTATAAAAATGTTAAAGTTTTTCAAATTTTTAAGATAAGCTTAAACACTCTAAAATACGCTGAAACATGTAAATCCGAAATCCCAGACTGAAATATTGAATAATAAAAAAGTTTGGTTTTGTATGGGCAATCAGGACTCTAACAAATTTACCAACACCCAGCGTAAAAATGACTATCTTTTAAGAAATCAATTTTACAATTAATAGCTAGATCGCTTTAATACACTCTGAAACGCGAAAAACCAAGACCTTAGGTTGAAATAACGAAAACTTAAATTTTACCTATAGTCACTCCTGACATAGAAATATTCTATCAGTCAACTCGCAAATTTTAGTATAAAATGTTAAAGTTTTTCAAATTTTTAAGATAAGCTTAAACACTCTAAAATACGCTGAAACATGTAAATCCGAAATCCCAGACTGAAATATTGAATAATAAAAAAGTTTAGTTTTGTATGGGCAATCGGGACTCTAACAAATTTACCAACACCCAGCGTAAAAATGACTATCTTTTAAGAAATCAATTTTACAATCAATAGCTAGATCGCTTTAATACACTCTGAAACGCGAAAAACCAAGACCTTAGGTTGAAATAACGAAAACTTAAATTTTACCTATAGTCACTCCTGACAGAAATATTCTATCAGTCAAATCGCAAATTTTAGTATTAAATGTTAAAGTTTTTCAAATTTTTAAGATAAGCTTAAACACTCTAAAATACGCTGAAACATGTAAATCCGAAATCCCAGACTGAAATATTGAATAATAAAAAAGTTTGGTTTTGTATGACCAATCAGGACTCTAACAAATTTACTAACACCCAGCGTAAAAATGACTATCTTTTAAGAAATCAATTTTAAAATTAATAGCTAGATCGCTTTAATACACTCTGAAACGCGAAAAACCAAGACCTTAGGTTGAAATAACGAAAACTTAAATTTTACCTATGGTAAAATTGAAGACATAGAAATATTCTATCAGTCAATTCGCAAATTTTAGTATAAAATTTTAAAGTTTTTCAAATTTTTAAGATAAGCTTAAACACTCTAAAATACGCTGAAACATGTAAATCCGAAATCCCAGACTGAAATATTGAATAATAAAAAAGTTTGGTTTTGTATGGGCAATCAGGACTCTAACAAATTTACTAACACCCAGCGTAAAAATGACTATCTTTTCAGAAATCAATTTTAAAATTAATAGCTAGATCGCTTTAATACACTCTGAAACGCGAAAAGCCAAGACCTTAGGTTGAAATAACGAAAACTTAAATTTTACCTATAGTCACTCCTGACATAGAAATATTCTATCAGTCAATTCGCAAATTTTAGTATAAAAATGTTAAAGTTTTTCAAATTTTTAAGATAAGCTTAAACACTCTAAAATACGCTGAAACATGTAAATCCGAAATCCCAGACTGAAATATTGAATAATAAAAAAGTTTGGTTTTGTATGGGCAATCAGGACTCTAACAAATTTACCAACACCCAGCGTAAAAATGACTATCTTTTAAGAAATCAATTTTACAATTAATAGCTAGATCGCTTTAATACACTCTGAAACGCGAAAAGCCAAGACCTTAGGTTGAAATAACGAAAACTTAAATTTTACCTATAGTCAATCCTGACAGAAATATTCTATCAGTCAATTCGCAAATTTTAGTAAAAAATGTTAAAGTTTTTCAAATTTTTAAGATAAGCTTAAACACTCTAAAATACGCTGAAACATGTAAATCCGAAATCCCAGACTGAAATATTGAATAATAAAAAAGTTTGGTTTTGTATGGGCAATCTGGACTCTCAACACCCAGCGTAAAAATGACTATCTTTTAAGAAATCAATTTTACAATTAATAGCTAGATCGCTTTAATACACTCTGAAACGCGAAAAGCCAAGACCTTAGGTTGAAATAACGAAAACTTAAATTTTACCTATAGTCACTCCTGACAGAAATATTCTATCAGTCAACTCGCAAATTTTAGTATAAAATGTTAAAGTTTTTCAAATTTTTAAGATAAGCTTAAACACTCTAAAATACGCTGAAACATGTAAATCCGAAATCCCAGACTGAAATATTGAATAATAAAAAAGTTTAGTTTTGTATGGGCAATCGGGACTCTAACAAATTTACCAACACCCAGCGTAAAAATGACTATCTTTTAAGAAATCAATTTTACAATCAATAGCTAGATCGCTTTAATACACTCTGAAACGCGAAAAACCAAGACCTTAGGTTGAAATAACGAAAACTTAAATTTTACCTATAGTCACTCCTGACAGAAATATTCTATCAGTCAAATCGCAAATTTTAGTATTAAATGTTAAAGTTTTTCAAATTTTTAAGATAAGCTTAAACACTCTAAAATACGCTGAAACATGTAAATCCGAAATCCCAGACTGAAATATTGAATAATAAAAAAGTTTGGTTTTGTATGGCCAATCAGGACTCTAACAAATTTACTAACACCCAGCGTAAAAATGACTATCTTTTAAGAAATCAATTTTAAAATTAATAGCTAGATCGCTTTAATACACTCTGAAACGCGAAAAACCAAGACCTTAGGTTGAAATAACGAAAACTTAAATTTTACCTATGGTAAAATTGAAGACATAGAAATATTCTATCAGTCAATTCGCAAATTTTAGTATAAAATTTTAAAGTTTTTCAAATTTTTAAGATAAGCTTAAACACTCTAAAATACGCTGAAACATGTAAATCCGAAATCCCAGACTGAAATATTGAATAATAAAAAAGTTTGGTTTTGTATGGGCAATCAGGACTCTAACAAATTTACTAACACCCAGCGTAAAAATGACTATCTTTTAAGAAATCAATTTTAAAATTAATAGCTAGATCGCTTTAATACACTCTGAAACGCGAAAAGCCAAGACCTTAGGTTGAAATAACGAAAACTTAAATTTTACCTATAGTCACTCCTGACATAGAAATATTCTATCAGTCAATTCGCAAATTTTAGTATAAAAATGTTAAAGTTTTTCAAATTTTTAAGATAAGCTTAAACACTCTAAAATACGCTGAAACATGTAAATCCGAAATCCCAGACTGAAATATTGAATAATAAAAAAGTTTGGTTTTGTAATGGGCAATCAGGACTCTAACAAATTTACCACACCAGCGTAAAAATGACTATCTTTTAAGAAATCAATTTTACAATTAATAGCTAGATCGCTTTAATACACTCTGAAACGCGAAAAGCCAAGACCTTAGGTTGAAATAACGAAAACTTAAATTTTACCTATAGTCAATCCTGACAGAAATATTCTATCAGTCAATTCGCAAATTTTAGTAAAAAATGTTAAAGTTTTTCAAATTTTTAAGATAAGCTTAAACACTCTAAAATACGCTGAAACATGTAAATCCGAAATCCCAGACTGAAATATTGAATAATAAAAAAGTTTGGTTTTGTATGGGCAATCTGGACTCTCAACACCCAGCGTAAAAATGACTATCTTTTAAGAAATCAATTTTACAATTAATAGCTAGATCGCTTTAATACACTCTGAAACGCGAAAAGCCAAGACCTTAGGTTGAAATAACGAAAACTTAAATTTTACCTATAGTCACTCCTGACAGAAATATTCTATCAGTCAACTCGCAAATTTTAGTAAAAAATGTTAAAGTTTTTCAAATTTTTAAGATAAGCTTAAACACTCTAAAATACGCTGAAACATGTAAATCAGAAATCCCAGACTGAAATATTGAATAATAAAAAAGTTTGGTTTTGTATGGGCAATCAGGACTCTAACAAATTTACCAACACCCAGCGTAAAAATGACTATCTTTTAAGAAATCAATTTTACAATTAATAGCTAGATTGCTTTAATACACTCTGAAACGCGAAAACCAAGACCTTAGGTTGAAATAACGAAAACTTAAATTTTACCTATAGTCACTCCTGACAGAAATATTCTATCAGTCAAATCGCAAATTTTAGTATTAAATGTTAAAGTTTTTCAAATTTTTAAGATAAGCTTAAACACTCTAAAATACGCTGAAACATGTAAATCCGAAATCCCAGACTGAAATATTGAATAATAAAAAAGTTTGGTTTTGTATGGCCAATCAGGACTCTAACAAATTTACCAACACCCAGCGTAAAAATGACTATCTTTTAAGAAATCAATTTTACAATTAATAGCTAGATCGCTTTAATACACTCTGAAACGCGAAAAACCAAGACCTTAGGTTGAAATAACGAAAACTTAAATTTTACCTATAGTCACTCCTGACATAGAAATATTCTATCAGTCAAATCGCAAATTTTAGTATTAAATGTTAAAGTTTTTCAAATTTTTAAGATAAGCTTAAACACTCTGAAATACGCTGAAACATGTAAATCCGAAATCCCAGACTGAAATATTGAATAATAAAAAAGTTTAGTTTTGTATGGGCAATCGGGACTCTAACAAATTTACCAACACCCAGCGTAAAAATGACTATCTTTTAAGAAATCAATTTTACAATCAATAGCTAGATCGCTTTAATACACTCTGAAACGCGAAAAACCAAGACCTTAGGTTGAAATAACGAAAACTTAAATTTTACCTATAGTCACTCCTGACAGAAATATTCTATCAGTCAAATCGCAAATTTTAGTATTAAATGTTAAAGTTTTTCAAATTTTTAAGATAAGCTTAAACACTCTAAAATACGCTGAAACATGTAAATCCGAAATCCCAGACTGAAATATTGAATAATAAAAAAGTTTGGTTTTGTATGGCCAATCAGGACTCTAACAAATTTACTAACACCCAGCGTAAAAATGACTATCTTTTAAGAAATCAATTTTAAAATTAATAGCTAGATCGCTTTAATACACTCTGAAACGCGAAAAACCAAGACCTTAGGTTGAAATAACGAAAACTTAAATTTTACCTATGGTAAAATTGAAGACATAGAAATATTCTATCAGTCAATTCGCAAATTTTAGTATAAAATTTTAAAGTTTTCAATTTTTAAGATAAGCTTAAACACTCTAAAATACGCTGAAACATGTAAATCCGAAATCCCAGACTGAAATATTGAATAATAAAAAAGTTTGGTTTTGTATGGGCAATCAGGACTCTAACAAATTTACTAACACCCAGCGTAAAAATGACTATCTTTCAGAAATCAATTGTAAAATTAATAGCTAGATCGCTTTAATACACTCTGAAACGCGAAAAGCCAAGACCTTAGGTTGAAATAACGAAAACTTAAATTTTACCTATAGTCACTCCTGACATAGAAATATTCTATCAGTCAATTCGCAAATTTTAGTATAAAAATGTTAAAGTTTTTCAAATTTTTAAGATAAGCTTAAACACTCTAAAATACGCTGAAACATGTAAATCCGAAATCCCAGACTGAAATATTGAATAATAAAAAAGTTTGGTTTTGTATGGGCAATCAGGACTCTAACAAATTTACCAACACCCAGCGTAAAAATGACTATCTTTTAAGAAATCAATTTTACAATTAATAGCTAGATCGCTTTAATACACTCTGAAACGCGAAAAGCCAAGACCTTAGGTTGAAATAACGAAAACTTAAATTTTACCTATAGTCAATCCTGACAGAAATATTCTATCAGTCAATTCGCAAATTTTAGTAAAAAATGTTAAAGTTTTTCAAATTTTTAAGATAAGCTTAAACACTCTAAAATACGCTGAAACATGTAAATCCGAAATCCCAGACTGAAATATTGAATAATAAAAAAGTTTGGTTTTGTATGGGCAATCTGGACTCTCAACACCCAGCGTAAAAATGACTATCTTTTAAGAAATCAATTTTACAATTAATAGCTAGATCGCTTTAATACACTCTGAAACGCGAAAGCCAAGACCTTAGGTTGAAATAACGAAAACTTAAATTTTACCTATAGTCACTCCTGACAGAAATATTCTATCAGTCAACTCGCAAATTTTAGTATAAAATGTTAAAGTTTTTCAAATTTTTAAGATAAGCTTAAACACTCTAAAATACGCTGAAACATGTAAATCCGAAATCCCAGACTGAAATATTGAATAATAAAAAAGTTTAGTTTTGTATGGGCAATCGGGACTCTAACAAATTTACCAACACCCAGCGTAAAAATGACTATCTTTTAAGAAATCAATTTTACAATCAATAGCTAGATCGCTTTAATACACTCTGAAACGCGAAAAACCAAGACCTTAGGTTGAAATAACGAAAACTTAAATTTTACCTATAGTCACTCCTGACAGAAATATTCTATCAGTCAAATCGCAAATTTTAGTATTAAATGTTAAAGTTTTTCAAATTTTTAAGATAAGCTTAAACACTCTAAAATACGCTGAAACATGTAAATCCGAAATCCCAGACTGAAATATTGAATAATAAAAAAGTTTGGTTTTGTATGGCCAATCAGGACTCTAACAAATTTACTAACACCCAGCGTAAAAATGACTATCTTTTAAGAAATCAATTTTAAAATTAATAGCTAGATCGCTTTAATACACTCTGAAACGCGAAAAACCAAGACCTTAGGTTGAAATAACGAAAACTTAAATTTTACCTATGGTAAAATTGAAGACATAGAAATATTCTATCAGTCAATTCGCAAATTTTAGTATAAAATTTTAAAGTTTTTCAAATTTTTAAGATAAGCTTAAACACTCTAAAATACGCTGAAACATGTAAATCCGAAATCCCAGACTGAAATATTGAATAATAAAAAAGTTTGGTTTTGTATGGGCAATCAGGACTCTAACAAATTTACTAACACCCAGCGTAAAAATGACTATCTTTTAAGAAATCAATTTTAAAATTAATAGCTAGATCGCTTTAATACACTCTGAAACGCGAAAAGCCAAGACCTTAGGTTGAAATAACGAAAACTTAAATTTTACCTATAGTCACTCCTGACATAGAAATATTCTATCAGTCAATTCGCAAATTTTAGTATAAAAATGTTAAAGTTTTTCAAATTTTTAAGATAAGCTTAAACACTCTAAAATACGCTGAAACATGTAAATCCGAAATCCCAGACTGAAATATTGAATAATAAAAAAGTTTGGTTTTGTATGGGCAATCAGGACTCTAACAAATTTACCAACACCCAGCGTAAAAATGACTATCTTTTAAGAAATCAATTTTACAATTAATAGCTAGATCGCTTTAATACACTCTGAAACGCGAAAAGCCAAGACCTTAGGTTGAAATAACGAAAACTTAAATTTTACCTATAGTCAATCCTGACAGAAATATTCTATCAGTCAATTCGCAAATTTTAGTAAAAAATGTTAAAGTTTTTCAAATTTTTAAGATAAGCTTAAACACTCTAAAATACGCTGAAACATGTAAATCCGAAATCCCAGACTGAAATATTGAATAATAAAAAAGTTTGGTTTTGTATGGGCAATCTGGACTCTCAACACCCAGCGTAAAAATGACTATCTTTTAAGAAATCAATTTTACAATTAATAGCTAGATCGCTTTAATACACTCTGAAACGCGAAAAGCCAAGACCTTAGGTTGAAATAACGAAAACTTAAATTTTACCTATAGTCACTCCTGACAGAAATATTCTATCAGTCAACTCGCAAATTTTAGTAAAAAATGTTAAAGTTTTTCAAATTTTTAAGATAAGCTTAAACACTCTAAAATACGCTGAAACATGTAAATCAGAAATCCCAGACTGAAATATTGAATAATAAAAAAGTTTGGTTTTGTATGGGCAATCAGGACTCTAACAAATTTACCAACACCCAGCGTAAAAATGACTATCTTTTAAGAAATCAATTTTACAATTAATAGCTAGATTGCTTTAATACACTCTGAAACGCGAAAAACCAAGACCTTAGGTTGAAATAACGAAAACTTAAATTTTACCTATAGTCACTCCTGACAGAAATATTCTATCAGTCAAATCGCAAATTTTAGTATTAAATGTTAAAGTTTTTCAAATTTTTAAGATAAGCTTAAACACTCTAAAATACGCTGAAACATGTAAATCCGAAATCCCAGACTGAAATATTGAATAATAAAAAAGTTTGGTTTTGTATGGCCAATCAGGACTCTAACAAATTTACCAACACCCAGCGTAAAAATGACTATCTTTTAAGAAATCAATTTTACAATTAATAGCTAGATCGCTTTAATACACTCTGAAACGCGAAAAACCAAGACCTTAGGTTGAAATAACGAAAACTTAAATTTTACCTATAGTCACTCCTGACATAGAAATATTCTATCAGTCAAATCGCAAATTTTAGTATTAAATGTTAAAGTTTTTCAAATTTTTAAGATAAGCTTAAACACTCTGAAATACGCTGAAACATGTAAATCCGAAATCCCAGACTGAAATATTGAATAATAAAAAAGTTTGGTTTTGTATGGCCAATCAGGACTCTAACAAATTTACTAACACCCAGCGTAAAAATGACTATCTTTTAAGAAATCAATTTTACAATTAATAGCTAGATCGCTTTAATACACTCTGAAACGCGAAAAACCAAGACCTTAGGTTGAAATAACGAAAACTTAAATTTTACCTATAGTCACTCCTGACATAGAAATATTCTATCAGTCAAATCGCAAATTTTAGTATTAAATGTTAAAGTTTTTCAAATTTTTAAGATAAGCTTAAACACTCTAAAATACGCTGAAACATGTAAATCCGAAATCCCAGACTGAAATATTGAATAATAAAAAAGTTTGGTTTTGTATGGCCAATCAGGACTCTAACAAATTTACTAACACCCAGCGTAAAAATGACTATCTTTTAAGAAATCAATTTTACAATTAATAGCTAGATCGCTTTAATACACTCTGAAACGCGAAAAACCAAGACCTTAGGTTGAAATAACGAAAACTTAAATTTTACCTATAGTCACTCCTGACATAGAAATATTCTATCAGTCAACTCGCAAATTTTAGTATAAAATGTTAAAGTTTTTCAAATTTTTAAGATAAGCTTAAACACTCTAAAATACGCTGAAACATGTAAATCCGAAATCCCAGACTGAAATATTGAATAATAAAAAAGTTTGGTTTTGTATGGGCAATCTGGACTCTCAACACCCAGCGTAAAAATGACTATCTTTTAAGAAATCAATTTTACAATTAATAGCTAGATCGCTTTAATACACTCTGAAACGCGAAAAGCCAAGACCTTAGGTTGAAATAACGAAAACTTAAATTTTACCTATAGTCACTCCTGACAGAAATATTCTATCAGTCAACTCGCAAATTTTAGTAAAAAATGTTAAAGTTTTTCAAATTTTTAAGATAAGCTTAAACACTCTAAAATACGCTGAAACATGTAAATCAGAAATCCCAGACTGAAATATTGAATAATAAAAAAGTTTGGTTTTGTATGGGCAATCAGGACTCTAACAAATTTACCAACACCCAGCGTAAAAATGACTATCTTTTAAGAAATCAATTTTACAATTAATAGCTAGATCGCTTTAATACACTCTGAAACGCGAAAAACCAAGACCTTAGGTTGAAATAACGAAAACTTAAATTTTACCTATGGTCACTCCTGACATAGAAATATTCTATCAGTCAATTCGCAAATTTTAGTATAAAATGTTAAAGTTTTTCAAATTTTTAAGATAAGCTTAAACACTCTAAAATACGCTGAAACATGTAAATCCGAAATCCCAGACTGTAATATTGAATAATAAAAAAGTTTGGTTTTGTATGGGCAATCTGGACTCTCAACACCCAGCGTAAAAATGACTATCTTTTAAGAAATCAATTTTACAATTAATAGCTAGATCGCTTTAATACACTCTGAAACGCGAAAAGCCAAGACCTTAGGTTGAAATAACGAAAACTTAAATTTTACCTATAGTCACTCCTGACAGAAATATTCTATCAGTCAACTCGCAAATTTTAGTAAAAAATGTTAAAGTTTTTCAAATTTTTAAGATAAGCTTAAACACTCTAAAATACGCTGAAACATGTAAATCAGAAATCCCAGACTGAAATATTGAATAATAAAAAAGTTTGGTTTTGTATGGGCAATCAGGACTCTAACAAATTTACCAACACCCAGCGTAAAAATGACTATCTGTTAAGAAATCAATTTTACAATTAATAGCTAGATCGCTTTAATACACTCTGAAACGCGAAAAACCAAGACCTTAGGTTGAAATAACGAAAACTTAAATTTTACCTATAGTCACTCCTGACATAGAAATATTCTATCAGTCAACTCGCAAATTTTAGTATAAAATGTTAAAGTTTTTCAAATTTTTAAGATAAGCTTAAACACTCTAAAATACGCTGAAACATGTAAATCCGAAATCCCAGACTGAAATATTGAATAATAAAAAAGTTTGGTTTTGTATGGCCAATCAGGACTCTAACAAATTTACTAACACCCAGCGTAAAAATGACTATCTTTTAAGAAATCAATTTTAAAATTAATAGCTAGATCGCTTTAATACACTCTGAAACGCGAAAAACCAAGACCTTAGGTTGAAATAACGAAAACTTAAATTTTACCTATGGTCACTCCTGACATAGAAATATTCTATCAGTCAATTCGCAAATTTTAGTATAAAAATGTTAAAGTTTTTCAAATTTTTAAGATAAGCTTAAACACTCTAAAATACGCTGAAACATGTAAATCCGAAATCCCAGACTGAAATATTGAATAATAAAAAAGTTTGGTTTTGTATGGGCAATCAGGACTCTAACAAATTTACCAACACCCAGCGTAAAAATGACTATCTTTTAAGAAATCAATTTTTCAATTAATAGCTAGATCGCTTTAATACACTCTGAAACGCGAAAAGCCAAGACCTTAGGTTGAAATAACGAAAACTTAAATTTTACCTATAGTCACTCCTGACAGAAATATTCTATCAGTCAACTCGCAAATTTTAGTAAAAAATGTTAGTTTTTCAAATTTTTAAGATAAGCTTAAACACTCTAAAATACGCTGAAACATGTAAATCCGAAATCCCAGACTGAAATATTGAATAATAAAAAGTTTGGTTTTGTATGGGCAATCAGGACTCTAACAAATTTACCAACACCCAGCGTAAAAATGACTATCTTTTAAGAAATCAATTTTTCAATTAATAGCTAGATCGCTTTAATACACTCTGAAACGCGAAAAGCCAAGACCTTAGGTTGAAATAACGAAAACTTAAATTTTACCTATAGTCACTCCTGACAGAAATATTCTATCAGTCAAATCGCAAATTTTAGTAAAAAATGTTAGTTTTTCAAATTTTTAAGATAAGCTTAAACACTCTAAAATACGCTGAAACATGTAAATCCGAAATCCCAGACTGAAATATTGAATAATAAAAAGTTTGGTTTTGTATGGGCAATCAGGACTCTAACAAATTTACTAACACCCAGCGTAAAAATGACTATCTTTTAAGAAATCAATTTTACAATTAATAGCTAGATCGCTTTAATACACTCTGAAACACGAAAAACCAAGACCTTAGGTTGAAATAACGAAAACTTAAATTTTACCTATAGTCACTCCTGACATAGAAATATTCTATCAGTCAATTCGCAAATTTTAGTATAAAAATGTTAAAGTTTTTCAAATTTTTAAGATAAGCTTAAACACTCTAAAATACGCTGAAACATGTAAATCCGAAATCCCAGACTGTAATATTGAATAATAAAAAAGTTTGGTTTTGTATGTGCAATCTGGACTCTAACAAATTTACCAACACCCAGCGTAAAAATGACTATCTTTTAAGAAATCAATTTTACAATTAATAGCTAGATCGCTTTAATACACTCTGAAACGCGAAAAGCCAAGACCTTAGATTGAAATAACGAAAACTTAAATTTTACCTATAGTCACTCCTGACATAGAAATATTCTATCAGTCAAATCGCAAATTTTAGTATTAAATGTTAAAGTTTTTCAAATTTTTAAGATAAGCTTAAACACTCTAAAATACGCTGAAACATGTAAATCCGAAATCCCAGACTGAAATATTGAATAATAAAAAAGTTTGGTTTTGTATGGGCAATCAGGACTCTAACAAATTTACCAACACCCAGCGTAAAAATGACTATCTTTTAAGAAATCAATTTTACAATTAATAGCTAGATCGCTTTAATACACTCTGAAACGCGAAAAGCCAAGACCTTAGGTTGAAATAACGAAAACTTAAATTTTACCTATAGTCACTCCTGACAGAAATATTCTATCAGTCAACTCGCAAATTTTAGTAAAAAATGTTAGTTTTTCAAATTTTTAAGATAAGCTTAAACACTCTAAAATACGCTGAAACATGTAAATCCGAAATCCCAGACTGAAATATTGAATAATAAAAAGTTTGGTTTTGTATGGGCAATCAGGACTCTAACAAATTTACTAACACCCAGCGTAAAAATGACTATCTTTTAAGAAATCAATTTTACAATTAATAGCTAGATCGCTTTAATACACTCTGAAACACGAAAAGCCAAGACCTTAGGTTGAAATAACGAAAACTTAAATTTTACCTATAGTCACTCCTGACATAGAAATATTCTATCAGTCAATTCGCAAATTTTAGTATAAAAATGTTAAAGTTTTTCAAATTTTTAAGATAAGCTTAAACACTCTAAAATACGCTGAAACATGTAAATCCGAAATCCCAGACTGTAATATTGAATAATAAAAAAGTTTGGTTTTGTATGTGCAATCTGGACTCTAACAAATTTACCAACACCCAGCGTAAAAATGACTATCTTTTAAGAAATCAATTTTACAATTAATAGCTAGATCGCTTTAATACACTCTGAAACGCGAAAAGCCAAGACCTTAGGTTGAAATAACGAAAACTTAAATTTTACCTATAGTCACTCCTGACATAGAAATATTCTATCAGTCAAATCGCAAATTTTAGTATTAAATGTTAAAGTTTTTCAAATTTTTAAGATAAGCTTAAACACTCTAAAATACGCTGAAACATGTAAATCCGAAATCCCAGACTGAAATATTGAATAATAAAAAAGTTTGGTTTTGTATGGCCAATCAGGACTCTAACAAATTTACTAACACCCAAAGTAAAAATGACTATCTTTTAAGAAATCAATTTTAAAATTAATAGCTAGATCGCTTTAATACACTCTGAAACGCGAAAAACCAAGACCTTACGTTGAAATAACGAAAACTTAAATTTTACCTATGGTCACTCCTGACATAGAAATATTCTATCAGTCAATTCGCAAATTTTAGTATAAAAATGTTAAAGTTTTTCAAATTTTTAAGATAAGCTTAAACACTCTAAAATACGCTGAAACATGTAAATCCGAAATCCCAGACTGAAATATTGAATAATAAAAAAGTTTGGTTTTGTATGGGCAATCTGGACTCTAACAAATTTACCAACACCCAGCGTAAAAATGACTATCTTTTATGAAATCAATTTTACAATTAATAGCTAGATCGCTTTAATACACTCTGAAACGCGAAAAGCCAAGACCTTAGGTTGAAATAACGAAAACTTAAATTTTACCTATAGTCACTCCTGACAGAAATATTCTATCAGTCAACTCGCAAATTTTAGTAAAAAATGTTAAAGTTTTTCAAATTTTTAAGATAAGCTTAAACACTCTAAAATACGCTGAAACATGTAAATCAGAAATCCCAGACTGAAATATTGAATAATAAAAAAGTTTGGTTTTGTATGGGCAATCAGGACTCTAACAAATTTACCAACACCCAGCGTAAAAATGACTATCTGTTAAGAAATCAATTTTACAATTAATAGCTAGATCGCTTTAATACACTCTGAAACGCGAAAAACCAAGACCTTAGGTTGAAATAACGAAAACTTAAATTTTACCTATAGTCACTCCTGACATAGAAATATTCTATCAGTCAACTCGCAAATTTTAGTATAAAATGTTAAAGTTTTTCAAATTTTTAAGATAAGCTTAAACACTCTAAAATACGCTGAAACATGTAAATCCGAAATCCCAGACTGAAATATTGAATAATAAAAAAGTTTGGTTTTGTATGGCCAATCAGGACTCTAACAAATTTACTAACACCCAGCGTAAAAATGACTATCTTTTAAGAAATCAATTTTAAAATTAATAGCTAGATCGCTTTAATACACTCTGAAACGCGAAAAACCAAGACCTTAGGTTGAAATAACGAAAACTTAAATTTTACCTATGGTCACTCCTGACATAGAAATATTCTATCAGTCAATTCGCAAATTTTAGTATAAAAATGTTAAAGTTTTTCAAATTTTTAAGATAAGCTTAAACACTCTAAAATACGCTGAAACATGTAAATCCGAAATCCCAGACTGAAATATTGAATAATAAAAAAGTTTGGTTTTGTATGGGCAATCAGGACTCTAACAAATTTACCAACACCCAGCGTAAAAATGACTATCTTTTAAGAAATCAATTTTTCAATTAATAGCTAGATCGCTTTAATACACTCTGAAACGCGAAAAGCCAAGACCTTAGGTTGAAATAACGAAAACTTAAATTTTACCTATAGTCACTCCTGACAGAAATATTCTATCAGTCAACTCGCAAATTTTAGTAAAAAATGTTAGTTTTTCAAATTTTTAAGATAAGCTTAAACACTCTAAAATACGCTGAAACATGTAAATCCGAAATCCCAGACTGAAATATTGAATAATAAAAAGTTTGGTTTTGTATGGGCAATCAGGACTCTAACAAATTTACCAACACCCAGCGTAAAAATGACTATCTTTTAAGAAATCAATTTTTCAATTAACAGCTAGATCGCTTTAATACACTCTGAAACGCGAAAAGCCAAGACCTTAGGTTGAAATAACGAAAACTTAAATTTTACCTATAGTCACTCCTGACAGAAATATTCTATCAGTCAACTCGCAAATTTTAGTAAAAAATGTTAGTTTTTCAAATTTTTAAGATAAGCTTAAACACTCTAAAATACGCTGAAACATGTAAATCCGAAATCCCAGACTGAAATATTGAATAATAAAAAGTTTGGTTTTGTATGGGCAATCAGGACTCTAACAAATTTACTAACACCCAGCGTAAAAATGACTATCTTTTAAGAAATCAATTTTACAATTAATAGCTAGATCGCTTTAATACACTCTGAAACACGAAAAACCAAGACCTTAGGTTGAAATAACGAAAACTTAAATTTTACCTATAGTCACTCCTGACATAGAAATATTCTATCAGTCAATTCGCAAATTTTAGTATAAAAATGTTAAAGTTTTTCAAATTTTTAAGATAAGCTTAAACACTCTAAAATACGCTGAAACATGTAAATCCGAAATCCCAGACTGTAATATTGAATAATAAAAAAGTTTGGTTTTGTATGTGCAATCTGGACTCTAACAAATTTACCAACACCCAGCGTAAAAATGACTATCTTTTAAGAAATCAATTTTACAATTAATAGCTAGATCGCTTTAATACACTCTGAAACGCGAAAAGCCAAGACCTTAGGTTGAAATAACGAAAACTTAAATTTTACCTATAGTCACTCCTGACATAGAAATATTCTATCAGTCAAATCGCAAATTTTAGTATTAAATGTTAAAGTTTTTCAAATTTTTAAGATAAGCTTAAACACTCTAAAATACGCTGAAACATGTAAATCCGAAATCCCAGACTGAAATATTGAATAATAAAAAATTTGGTTTTGTATGGCCAATCAGGACTCTAACAAATTTACTAACACCCAGCGTAAAAATGACTATCTTTTAAGAAATCAATTTTAAAATTAATAGCTAGATCGCTTTAATACACTCTGAAACGCGAAAAACCAAGACCTTAGGTTGAAATAACGAAAACTTAAATTTTACCTATGGTCACTCCTGACATAGAAATATTCTATCAGTCAATTCGCAAATTTTAGTATAAAATGTTAAAGTTTTTCAAATTTTTAAGATAAGCTTAAACACTCTAAAATACGCTGAAACATGTAAATCCGAAATCCCAGACTGAAATATTGAATAATAAAAAAGTTTGGTTTTGTATGTGCAATCTGGACTCTAACAAATTTACCAACACCCAGCGTAAAAATGACTATCTTTTATGAAATCAATTTTACAATTAATAGCTAGATCGCTTTAATACACTCTGAAACGCGAAAAGCCAAGACCTTAGGTTGAAATAACGAAAACTTAAATTTTACCTATAGTCACTCCTGACATAGAAATATTCTATCAGTCAAATCGCAAATTTTAGTATTAAATGTTAAAGTTTTTCAAATTTTTAAGATAAGCTTAAACACTCTAAAATACGCTGAAACATGTAAATCCGAAATCCCAGACTGAAATATTGAATAATAAAAAAGTTTGGTTTTGTATGGGCAATCAGGACTCTAACAAATTTACTAACACCCAGCGTAAAAATGACTATCTTTTAAGAAATCAATTTTACAATTAATAGCTAGATCGCTTTAATACACTCTGAAACACGAAAAACCAAGACCTTAGGTTGAAATAACGAAAACTTAAATTTTACCTATAGTCACTCCTGACATAGAAATATTCTATCAGTCAATTCGCAAATTTTAGTATAAAAATGTTAAAGTTTTTCAAATTTTTAAGATAAGCTTAAACACTCTAAAATACGCTGAAACATGTAAATCCGAAATCCCAGACTGTAATATTGAATAATAAAAAAGTTTGGTTTTGTATGTGCAATCTGGACTCTAACAAATTTACCAACACCCAGCGTAAAAATGACTATCTTTTAAGAAATCAATTTTACAATTAATAGCTAGATCGCTTTAATACACTCTGAAACGCGAAAAGCCAAGACCTTAGGTTGAAATAACGAAAACTTAAATTTTACCTATAGTCACTCCTGACATAGAAATATTCTATCAGTCAAATCGCAAATTTTAGTATTAAATGTTAAAGTTTTTCAAATTTTTAAGATAAGCTTAAACACTCTAAAATACGCTGAAACATGTAAATCCGAAATCCCAGACTGTAATATTGAATAATAAAAAAGTTTGGTTTTGTATGGCCAATCAGGACTCTAACAAATTTACTAACACCCAAAGTAAAAATGACTATCTTTTAAGAAATCAATTTTAAAATTAATAGCTAGATCGCTTTAATACACTCTGAAACGCGAAAAACCAAGACCTTAGGTTGAAATAACGAAAACTTAAATTTTACCTATGGTCACTCCTGACATAGAAATATTCTATCAGTCAATTCGCAAATTTTAGTATAAAAATGTTAAAGTTTTTCAAATTTTTAAGATAAGCTTAAACACTCTAAAATACGCTGAAACATGTAAATCCGAAATCCCAGACTGAAATATTGAATAATAAAAAAGTTTGGTTTTGTATGGGCAATCTGGACTCTAACAAATTTACCAACACCCAGCGTAAAAATGACTATCTTTTAAGAAATCAATTTTACAATTAATAGCTAGATCGCTTTTATACACTCTGAAACGCGAAAAGCCAAGACCTTAGGTTGAAATGACGAAAACTTAAATTTTACCTATAGTCACTCCTGACAGAAATATTCTATCAGTCAACTCGCAAATTTTAGTAAAAAATGTTAAAGTTTTTCAAATTTTTAAGATAAGCTTAAACACTCTAAAATACGCTGAAACATGTAAATCCGAAATCCCAGACTGAAATATTGAATAATAAAAAAGTTTGGTTTTGTATGGCCAATCAGGACTCTAACAAATTTACTAACACCCAGCGTAAAAATGACTATCTTTTAAGAAATCAATTTTAAAATTAATAGCTAGATCGCTTTAATACACTCTGAAACGCGAAAAACCAAGACCTTAGGTTGAAATAACGAAAACTTAAATTTTACCTATGGTCACTCCTGACATAGAAATATTCTATCAGTCAATTCGCAAATTTTAGTATAAAAATGTTAAAGTTTTTCAAATTTTTAAGATAAGCTTAAACACTCTAAAATACGCTGAAACATGTAAATCCGAAATCCCAGACTGAAATATTGAATAATAAAAAAGTTTGGTTTTGTATGGGCAATCAGGACTCTAACAAATTTACCAACACCCAGCGTAAAAATGACTATCTTTTAAGAAATCAATTTTACAATTAATAGCTAGATCGCTTTAATACACTCTAAAACGCGAAAAGCCAAGACCTTAGGTTGAAATAACGGAAACTTAAATTTTACCTATAGTCACTCCTGACAGAAATATTCTATCAGTCAATTCGCAAATTTTAGTAAAAAGTGTTAAAGTTTTTCAAATTTTTAAGATAAGCTTAAACACTCTAAAATACGCTGAAACATGTAAATCCGAAATCCCATACTGAAATATTGAATAATAAAAAAGTTTGGTTTTGTATGGGCAATCAGGACTAACAAATTTACCAACACCCAGCGTAAAAATGACTATCTTTTAAGAAATCAATTTTAAAATTAATAGCTAGATCGCTTTAATACACTCTGAAACGCGAAAAACCAAGACCTTAGGTTGAAATAACGAAAACTTAAATTTTACCTATGGTCACTCCTGACATAGAAATATTCTATCAGTCAATTCGCAAATTTTAGTATAAAAATGTTAAAGTTTTTCAAATTTTTAAGATAAGCTTAAACACTCTAAAATACGCTGAAACATGTAAATCCGAAATCCCAGACTGAAATATTGAATAATAAAAAGTTTGGTTTTGTATGGGCAATCAGGACTCTAACAAATTTACCAACACCCAGCGTAAAAATGACTATCTTTTAAGAAATCAATTTTTCAATTAATAGCTAGATCGCTTTAATACACTCTGAAACGCGAAAAGCCAAGACCTTAGGTTGAAATAACGAAAACTTAAATTTTACCTATAGTCACTCCTGACATAGAAATATTCTATCAGTCAAATCGCAAATTTTAGTATTAAATGTTAAAGTTTTTCAAATTTTTAAGATAAGCTTAAACACTCTAAAATACGCTGAAACATGTAAATCCGAAATCCCAGACTGAAATATTGAATAATAAAAAAGTTTGGTTTTGTATGGCTAATTAGGACTCTAACAAATTTACTAACACCCAGCGTAAAAATGACTATCTTTTAAGAAATCAATTTTAAAATTAATAGCTAGATCGCTTTAATACACTCTGAAACGCGAAAAACCAAGACCTTAGGTTGAAATAACGAAAACTTAAATTTTACCTATGGTCACTCCTGACATAGAAATATTCTATCAGTCAATTCGCAAATTTTAGTATAAAAATGTTAAAGTTTTTCAAATTTTTAAGATAAGCTTAAACACTCTAAAATACGCTGAAACATGTAAATCCGAAATCCCAGACTGAAATATTGAATAATAAAAAAGTTTGGTTTTGTATGGGCAATCTGGACTCTCAACACCCAGCGTAAAAATGACTATCTTTTAAGAAATCAATTTTACAATTAATAGCTAGATCGCTTTAATACACTCTGAAACGCGAAAAGCCAAGACCTTAGGTTGAAATAACGAAAACTTAAATTTTACCTATAGTCACTCCTGACAGAAATATTCTATCAGTCAACTCGCAAATTTTAGTAAAAAATGTTAAAGTTTTTCAAATTTTTAAGATAAGCTTAAACACTCTAAAATACGCTGAAACATGTAAATCAGAAATCCCAGACTGAAATATTGAATAATAAAAAAGTTTGGTTTTGTATGGGCAATCAGGACTCTAACAAATTTACCAACACCCAGCGTAAAAATGACTATCTTTTAAGAAATCAATTTTACAATTAATAGCTAGATCGCTTTAATACACTCTGAAACGCGAAAAACCAAGACCTTAGGTTGAAATAACGAAAACTTAAATTTTACCTATAGTCACTCCTGACATAGAAATATTCTATCAGTCAACTCGCAAATTTTAGTATAAAATGTTAAAGTTTTTCAAATTTTTAAGATAAGCTTAAACACTCTAAAATACGCTGAAACATGTAAATCCGAAATCCCAGACTGAAATATTGAATAATAAAAAAGTTTGGTTTTGTATGTGCAATCTGGACTCTAACAAATTTACCAACACCCAGCGTAAAAATGACTATCTTTTATGAAATCAATTTTACAATTAATAGCTAGATCGCTTTAATACACTCTGAAACGCGAAAAGCCAAGACCTTAGGTTGAAATAACGAAAACTTAAATTTTACCTATAGTCACTCCTGACAGAAATATTCTATCAGTCAACTCGCAAATTTTAGTAAAAAATGTTAAAGTTTTTCAAATTTTTAAGATAAGCTTAAACACTCTAAAATACGCTGAAACATGTAAATCCGAAATCCCAGACTGAAATATTGAATAATAAAAAAGTTTGGTTTTGTATGGGCAATCAGGACTCTAACAAATTTACTAACACCCAGCGTAAAAATGACTATCTTTTAAGAAATCAATTTTACAATTAATAGCTAGATCGCTTTAATACACTCTGAAACACGAAAAACCAAGACCTTAGGTTGAAATAACGAAAACTTAAATTTTACCTATAGTCACTCCTGACATAGAAATATTCTATCAGTCAATTCGCAAATTTTAGAATAAAAATGTTAAAGTTTTTCAAATTTTTAAGATAAGCTTAAACACTCTAAAATACGCTGAAACATGTAAATCCGAAATCCCAGACTGTAATATTGAATAATAAAAAAGTTTGGTTTTGTATGTGCAATCTGGACTCTAACAAATTTACCAACACCCAGCGTAAAAATGACTATCTTTTAAGAAATCAATTTTACAATTAATAGCTAGATCGCTTTAATACACTCTGAAACGCGAAAAGCCAAGACCTTAGGTTGAAATAACGAAAACTTAAATTTTACCTATAGTCACTCCTGACATAGAAATATTCTATCAGTCAAATCGCAAATTTTAGTATTAAATGTTAAAGTTTTTCAAATTTTTAAGATAAGCTTAAACACTCTAAAATACGCTGAAACATGTAAATCCGAAATCCCAGACTGTAATATTGAATAATAAAAAAGTTTGGTTTTGTATGGCCAATCAGGACTCTAACAAATTTACTAACACCCAAAGTAAAAATGACTATCTTTTAAGAAATCAATTTTAAAATTAATAGCTAGATCGCTTTAATACACTCTGAAACGCGAAAAACCAAGACCTTAGGTTGAAATAACGAAAACTTAAATTTTACCTATGGTCACTCCTGACATAGAAATATTCTATCAGTCAATTCGCAAATTTTAGTATAAAAATGTTAAAGTTTTTCAAATTTTTAAGATAAGCTTAAACACTCTAAAATACGCTGAAACATGTAAATCCGAAATCCCAGACTGAAATATTGAATAATAAAAAAGTTTGGTTTTGTATGGGCAATCTGGACTCTAACAAATTTACCAACACCCAGCGTAAAAATGACTATCTTTTAAGAAATCAATTTTACAATTAATAGCTAGATCGCTTTTATACACTCTGAAACGCGAAAAGCCAAGACCTTAGGTTGAAATGACGAAAACTTAAATTTTACCTATAGTCACTCCTGACAGAAATATTCTATCAGTCAACTCGCAAATTTTAGTAAAAAATGTTAAAGTTTTTCAAATTTTTAAGATAAGCTTAAACACTCTAAAATACGCTGCAACATGTAAATCCGAAATCCCAGACTGAAATATTGAATAATAAAAAAGTTTGGTTTTGTATGGCCAATCAGGACTCTAACAAATTTACTAACACCCAGCGTAAAAATGACTATCTTTTAAGAAATCAATTTTAAAATTAATAGCTAGATCGCTTTAATACACTCTGAAACGCGAAAAACCAAGACCTTAGGTTGAAATAACGAAAACTTAAATTTTACCTATAGTCACTCCTGACAGAAATATTCTATCAGTCAATTCGCAAATTTTAGTAAAAAGTGTTAAAGTTTTTCAAATTTTTAAGATAAGCTTAAACACTCTAAAATACGCTGAAACATGTAAATCCGAAATCCCATACTGAAATATTGAATAATAAAAAAGTTTGGTTTTGTATGGGCAATCAGGACTAACAAATTTACCAACACCCAGCGTAAAAATGACTATCTTTTAAGAAATCAATTTTAAAATTAATAGCTAGATCGCTTTAATACACTCTGAAACGCGAAAAACCAAGACCTTAGGTTGAAATAACGAAAACTTAAATTTTACCTATGGTCACTCCTGACATAGAAATATTCTATCAGTCAATTCGCAAATTTTAGTATAAAAATGTTAAAGTTTTTCAAATTTTTAAGATAAGCTTAAACACTCTAAAATACGCTGAAACATGTAAATCCGAAATCCCAGACTGAAATATTGAATAATAAAAAGTTTGGTTTTGTATGGGCAATCAGGACTCTAACAAATTTACCAACACCCAGCGTAAAAATGACTATCTTTTAAGAAATCAATTTTTCAATTAATAGCTAGATCGCTTTAATACACTCTGAAACGCGAAAAGCCAAGACCTTAGGTTGAAATAACGAAAACTTAAATTTTACCTATAGTCACTCCTGACATAGAAATATTCTATCAGTCAAATCGCAAATTTTAGTATTAAATGTTAAAGTTTTTCAAATTTTTAAGATAAGCTTAAACACTCTAAAATACGCTGAAACATGTAAATCCGAAATCCCAGACTGAAATATTGAATAATAAAAAAGTTTGGTTTTGTATGGCTAATTAGGACTCTAACAAATTTACTAACACCCAGCGTAAAAATGACTATCTTTTAAGAAATCAATTTTAAAATTAATAGCTAGATCGCTTTAATACACTCTGAAACGCGAAAAACCAAGACCTTAGGTTGAAATAACGAAAACTTAAATTTTACCTATGGTCACTCCTGACATAGAAATATTCTATCAGTCAATTCGCAAATTTTAGTATAAAATGTTAAAGTTTTTCAAATTTTTAAGATAAGCTTAAACACTCTAAAATACGCTGAAACATGTAAATCCGAAATCCCAGACTGAAATATTGAATAATAAAAAAGTTTGGTTTTGTATGGGCAATCTGGACTCTCAACACCCAGCGTAAAAATGACTATCTTTTAAGAAATCAATTTTTCAATTAATAGCTAGATCGCTTTAATACACTCTGAAACGCAAAAGCCAAGACCTTAGGTTGAAATAACGAAAACTTAAATTTTACCTATAGTCACTCCTGACAGAAATATTCTATCAGTCAACTCGCAAATTTTAGTAAAAAATGTTAGTTTTTCAAATTTTTAAGATAAGCTTAAACACTCTAAAATACGCTGAAACATGTAAATCCGAAATACCAGACTGAAATATTGAATAATAAAAAAGTTTGGTTTTGTATGGCCAATCAGGACTCTAACAAATTTACTAACACCCAGCGTAAAAATGACTATCTTTTAAGAAATCAATTTTAAAATTAATAGCTAGATCGCTTTAATACACTCTGAAACGCGAAAAACCAAGACCTTAGGTTGAAATAACGAAAACTTAAATTTTACCTATGGTCACTCCTGACATAGAAATATTCTATCAGTCAATTCGCAAATTTTAGTATAAAATGTTAAAGTTTTTCAAATTTTTAAGATAAGCTTAAACACTCTAAAATACGCTGAAACATGTAAATCCGAAATCCCAGACTGAAATATTGAATAATAAAAAAGTTTGGTTTTGTATGGGCAATCTGGACTCTCAACACCCAGCGTAAAAATGACTATCTTTTAAGAAATCAATTTTACAATTAATAGCTAGATCGCTTTAATACACTCTGAAACGCGAAAAGCCAAGACCTTAGGTTGAAATAACGAAAACTTAAATTTTACCTATAGTCACTCCTGACAGAAATATTCTATCAGTCAACTCGCAAATTTTAGTAAAAAATGTTAAAGTTTTTCAAATTTTTAAGATAAGCTTAAACACTCTAAAATACGCTGAAACATGTAAATCAGAAATCCCAGACTGAAATATTGAATAATAAAAAAGTTTGGTTTTGTATGGGCAATCAGGACTCTAACAAATTTACCAACACCCAGCGTAAAAATGACTATCTTTTAAGAAATCAATTTTACAATTAATAGCTAGATCGCTTTAATACACTCTGAAACGCGAAAAACCAAGACCTTAGGTTGAAATAACGAAAACTTAAATTTTACCTATAGTCACTCCTGACATAGAAATATTCTATCAGTCAACTCGCAAATTTTAGTATAAAATGTTAAAGTTTTTCAAATTTTTAAGATAAGCTTAAACACTCTAAAATACGCTGAAACATGTAAATCCGAAATCCCAGACTGAAATATTGAATAATAAAAAAGTTTGGTTTTGTATGTGCAATCTGGACTCTAACAAATTTACCAACACCCAGCGTAAAAATGACTATCTTTTATGAAATCAATTTTACAATTAATAGCTAGATCGCTTTAATACACTCTGAAACGCGAAAAGCCAAGACCTTAGGTTGAAATAACGAAAACTTAAATTTTACCTATAGTCACTCCTGACAGAAGTATTCTATCAGTCAACTCTCAAATTTTAGTAAAAAATGTTAAAGTTTTTCAAATTTTTAAGATAAGCTTAAACACTCTAAAATACGCTGAAACATGTAAATCCGAAATCCCAGACTGAAATATTGAATAATAAAAAAGTTTGGTTTTGTATGGGCAATCAGGACTCTAACAAATTTACCAACACCCAGCGTAAAAATGACTATCTTTTAAGAAATCAATTTTTCAATTAATAGCTAGATCGCTTTAATACACTCTGAAACGCGAAAAGCCAAGACCTTAGGTTGAAATAACGAAAACTTAAATTTTACCTATAGTCACTCCTGACAGAAATATTCTATCAGTCAACTCGCAAATTTTAGTAAAAAATGTTAGTTTTTCAAATTTTTAAGATAAGCTTAAACACTCTAAAATACGCTGAAACATGTAAATCCGAAATCCCAGACTGAAATATTGAATAATAAAAAGTTTGGTTTTGTATGGGCAATCAGGACTCTAACAAATTTACTAACACCCAGCGTAAAAATGACTATCTTTTAAGAAATCAATTTTACAATTAATAGCTAGATCGCTTTAATACACTCTGAAACACGAAAAACCAAGACCTTAGGTTGAAATAACGAAAACTTAAATTTTACCTATAGTCACTCCTGACATAGAAATATTCTATCAGTCAATTCGCAAATTTTAGTATAAAAATGTTTAAGTTTTTCAAATTTTTAAGATAAGCTTAAACACTCTAAAATACGCTGAAACATGTAAATCCGAAATACCAGACTGAAATATTGAATAATAAAAAAGTTTGGTTTTGTATGGCCAATCAGGACTCTAACAAATTTACTAACACCCAGCGTAAAAATGACTATCTTTTAAGAAATCAATTTTAAAATTAATAGCTAGATCGCTTTAATACACTCTGAAACGCGAAAAACCAAGACCTTAGGTTGAAATAACGAAAACTTAAATTTTACCTATGGTCACTCCTGACATAGAAATATTCTATCAGTCAATTCGCAAATTTTAGTATAAAATGTTAAAGTTTTTCAAATTTTTAAGATAAGCTTAAACACTCTAAAATACGCTGAAACATGTAAATCCGAAATCCCAGACTGAAATATTGAATAATAAAAAAGTTTGGTTTTGTATGGGCAATCTGGACTCTCAACACCCAGCGTAAAAATGACTATCTTTTAAGAAATCAATTTTACAATTAATAGCTAGATCGCTTTAATACACTCTGAAACGCGAAAAGCCAAGACCTTAGGTTGAAATAACGAAAACTTAAATTTTACCTATAGTCACTCCTGACAGAAATATTCTATCAGTCAACTCGCAAATTTTAGTAAAAAATGTTAAAGTTTTTCAAATTTTTAAGATAAGCTTAAACACTCTAAAATACGCTGAAACATGTAAATCAGAAATCCCAGACTGAAATATTGAATAATAAAAAAGTTTGGTTTTGTATGTGCAATCTGGACTCTAACAAATTTACCAACACCCAGCGTAAAAATGACTATCTTTTATGAAATCAATTTTACAATTAATAGCTAGATCGCTTTAATACACTCTGAAACGCGAAAAGCCAAGACCTTAGGTTGAAATAACGAAAACTTAAATTTTACCTATAGTCACTCCTGACAGAAGTATTCTATCAGTCAACTCTCAAATTTTAGTAAAAAATGTTAAAGTTTTTCAAATTTTTAAGATAAGCTTAAACACTCTAAAATACGCTGAAACATGTAAATCCGAAATCCCAGACTGAAATATTGAATAATAAAAAAGTTTGGTTTTGTATGGGCAATCAGGACTCTAACAAATTTACCAACACCCAGCGTAAAAATGACTATCTTTTAAGAAATCAATTTTTCAATTAATAGCTAGATCGCTTTAATACACTCTGAAACGCGAAAAGCCAAGACCTTAGGTTGAAATAACGAAAACTTAAATTTTACCTATAGTCACTCCTGACAGAAATATTCTATCAGTCAACTCGCAAATTTTAGTAAAAAATGTTAGTTTTTCAAATTTTTAAGATAAGCTTAAACACTCTAAAATACGCTGAAACATGTAAATCCGAAATCCCAGACTGAAATATTGAATAATAAAAAGTTTGGTTTTGTATGGGCAATCAGGACTCTAACAAATTTACTAACACCCAGCGTAAAAATGACTATCTTTTAAGAAATCAATTTTACAATTAATAGCTAGATCGCTTTAATACACTCTGAAACACGAAAAACCAAGACCTTAGGTTGAAATAACGAAAACTTAAATTTTACCTATAGTCACTCCTGACATAGAGATATTCTATCAGTCAATTCGCAAATTTTAGTATAAAAATGTTAAAGTTTTTCAAATTTTTAAGATAAGCTTAAACACTCTAAAATACGCTGAAACATGTAAATCCGAAATCCCAGACTGTAATATTCAATAATAAAAAAGTTTGGTTTTGTATGTGCAATCTGGACTCTAACAAATTTACCAACACCCAGCGTAAAAATGACTATCTTTTAAGAAATCAATTTTACAATTAATAGCTAGATCGCTTTAATACACTCTGAAACGCGAAAAGCCAAGACCTTAGGTTGAAATAACGAAAACTTAAATTTTACCTATAGTCACTCCTGACATAGAAATATTCTATCAGTCAAATCGCAAATTTTAGTATTAAATGTTAAAGTTTTTCAAATTTTTAAGATAAGCTTAAACACTCTAAAATACGCTGAAACATGTAAATCCGAAATCCCAGACTGTAATATTGAATAATAAAAAAGTTTGGTTTTGTATGGCCAATCAGGACTCTAACAAATTTACTAACACCCAAAGTAAAAATGACTATCTTTTAAGAAATCAATTTTAAAATTAATAGCTAGATCGCTTTAATACACTCTGAAACGCGAAAAACCAAGACCTTAGGTTGAAATAACGAAAACTTAAATTTTACCTATGGTCACTCCTGACATAGAAATATTCTATCAGTCAATTCGCAAATTTTAGTATAAAAATGTTAAAGTTTTTCAAATTTTTAAGATAAGCTTAAACACTCTAAAATACGCTGAAACATGTAAATCCGAAATCCCAGACTGAAATATTGAATAATAAAAAAGTTTGGTTTTGTATGGGCAATCTGGACTCTAACAAATTTACCAACACCCAGCGTAAAAATGACTATCTTTTAAGAAATCAATTTTACAATTAATAGCTAGATCGCTTTTATACACTCTGAAACGCGAAAAGCCAAGACCTTAGGTTGAAATGACGAAAACTTAAATTT
Organism: Neoaliturus tenellus; assembly: GCA_030545055.2. Classification (NCBI taxonomy): domain Eukaryota; kingdom Metazoa; phylum Arthropoda; class Insecta; order Hemiptera; family Cicadellidae; genus Neoaliturus; species Neoaliturus tenellus. Next base: position 129,037,308 of record CM061535.1, read on the forward strand.
TACCTATAGTCACTCCTGACAGAAATATTCTATCAGTCAACTCGCAAATTTTAGTAAAAAATGTTAAAGTTTTTCAAATTTTTAAGATAAGCTTAAACACTCTAAAATACGCTGAAACATGTAAATCCGAAATCCCAGACTGAAATATTGAATAATAAAAAAGTTTGGTTTTGTATGGCCAATCAGGACTCTAACAAATTTACTAACACCCAGCGTAAAAATGACTATCTTTTAAGAAATCAATTTTAAAATTAATAGCTAGATCGCTTTAATACACTCTGAAACGCGAAAAACCAAGACCTTAGGTTGAAATAACGAAAACTTAAATTTTACCTATAGTCACTCCTGACAGAAATATTCTATCAGTCAATTCGCAAATTTTAGTAAAAAGTGTTAAAGTTTTTCAAATTTTTAAGATAAGCTTAAACACTCTAAAATACGCTGAAACATGTAAATCCGAAATCCCATACTGAAATATTGAATAATAAAAAAGTTTGGTTTTGTATGGGCAATCAGGACTAACAAATTTACCAACACCCAGCGTAAAAATGACTATCTTTTAAGAAATCAATTTTAAAATTAATAGCTAGATCGCTTTAATACACTCTGAAACGCGAAAAACCAAGACCTTAGGTTGAAATAACGAAAACTTAAATTTTACCTATGGTCACTCCTGACATAGAAATATTCTATCAGTCAATTCGCAAATTTTAGTATAAAAATGTTAAAGTTTTTCAAATTTTTAAGATAAGCTTAAACACTCTAAAATACGCTGAAACATGTAAATCCGAAATCCCAGACTGAAATATTGAATAATAAAAAGTTTGGTTTTGTATGGGCAATCAGGACTCTAACAAATTTACCAACACCCAGCGTAAAAATGACTATCTTTTAAGAAATCAATTTTTCAATTAATAGCTAGATCGCTTTAATACACTCTGAAACGCGAAAAGCCAAGACCTTAGGTTGAAATAACGAAAACTTAAATTTTACCTATAGTCACTCCTGACATAGAAATATTCTATCAGTCAAATCGCAAATTTTAGTATTAAATGTTAAAGTTTTTCAAATTTTTAAGATAAGCTTAAACACTCTAAAATACGCTGAAACATGTAAATCCGAAATCCCAGACTGAAATATTGAATAATAAAAAAGTTTGGTTTTGTATGGCTAATTAGGACTCTAACAAATTTACTAACACCCAGCGTAAAAATGACTATCTTTTAAGAAATCAATTTTAAAATTAATAGCTAGATCGCTTTAATACACTCTGAAACGCGAAAAACCAAGACCTTAGGTTGAAATAACGAAAACTTAAATTTTACCTATGGTCACTCCTGACATAGAAATATTCTATCAGTCAATTCGCAAATTTTAGTATAAAAATGTTAAAGTTTTTCAAATTTTTAAGATAAGCTTAAACACTCTAAAATACGCTGAAACATGTAAATCCGAAATCCCAGACTGAAATATTGAATAATAAAAAAGTTTGGTTTTGTATGGGCAATCAGGACTCTAACAAATTTACCAACACCCAGCGTAAAAATGACTATCTTTTAAGAAATCAATTTTACAATTAATAGCTAGATCGCTTTAATACACTCTGAAACGCGAAAAGCCAAGACCTTAGGTTGAAATAACGAAAACTTAAATTTTACCTATAGTCACTCCTGACAGAAATATTCTATCGGTCAATTCGCAAATTTTAGTAAAAAATGTTAAAGTTTTTCAAATTTTTAAGATAAGCTTAAACACTCTAAAATACGCTGAAACATGTAAATCCGAAATCCCAGACTGAAATATTGAATAATAAAAAAGTTTGGTTTTGTATGGGCAATCAGGACTCTTAACAAATTTACCAACACCCAGCGTAAAAATGACTATCTTTTAAGAAATCAATTTTACAATTAATAGCTAGATCGCTTTAATACACTCTGAAACGCGAAAAGCCAAGACCTTAGGTTGAAATAACGAAAACTTAAATTTTACCTATAGTCACTCCTGACAGAAATATTCTATCAGTCAATTCGCAAATTTTAGTAAAAAATGTTAGTTTTTCAAATTTTTAAGATAAGCTTAAACACTCTAAAATACGCTGAAACATGTAAATCCGAAATCCCAGACTGAAATATTGAATAATAAAAAGTTTGGTTTTGTATGGGCAATCAGGACTCTAACAAATTTACCAACACCCAGCGTAAAAATGACTATCTTTTAAGAAATCAATTTTTCAATTAATAGCTAGATCGCTTTAATACACTCTGAAACGCAAAAGCCAAGACCTTAGGTTGAAATAACGAAAACTTAAATTTTACCTATAGTCACTCCTGACAGAAATATTCTATCAGTCAACTCGCAAATTTTAGTAAAAAATGTTAGTTTTTCAAATTTTTAAGATAAGCTTAAACACTCTAAAATACGCTGAAACATGTAAATCCGAAATACCAGACTGAAATATTGAATAATAAAAAAGTTTGGTTTTGTATGGCCAATCAGGACTCTAACAAATTTACTAACACCCAGCGTAAAAATGACTATCTTTTAAGAAATCAATTTTAAAATTAATAGCTAGATCGCTTTAATACACTCTGAAACGCGAAAAACCAAGACCTTAGGTTGAAATAACGAAAACTTAAATTTTACCTATGGTCACTCCTGACATAGAAATATTCTATCAGTCAATTCGCAAATTTTAGTATAAAATGTTAAAGTTTTTCAAATTTTTAAGATAAGCTTAAACACTCTAAAATACGCTGAAACATGTAAATCCGAAATCCCAGACTGAAATATTGAATAATAAAAAAGTTTGGTTTTGTATGGGCAATCTGGACTCTCAACACCCAGCGTAAAAATGACTATCTTTTAAGAAATCAATTTTACAATTAATAGCTAGATCGCTTTAATACACTCTGAAACGCGAAAAGCCAAGACCTTAGGTTGAAATAACGAAAACTTAAATTTTACCTATAGTCACTCCTGACAGAAATATTCTATCAGTCAACTCGCAAATTTTAGTAAAAAATGTTAAAGTTTTTCAAATTTTTAAGATAAGCTTAAACACTCTAAAATACGCTGAAACATGTAAATCAGAAATCCCAGACTGAAATATTGAATAATAAAAAAGTTTGGTTTTGTATGGGCAATCAGGACTCTAACAAATTTACCAACACCCAGCGTAAAAATGACTATCTTTTAAGAAATCAATTTTACAATTAATAGCTAGATCGCTTTAATACACTCTGAAACGCGAAAAACCAAGACCTTAGGTTGAAATAACGAAAACTTAAATTTTACCTATAGTCACTCCTGACATAGAAATATTCTATCAGTCAACTCGCAAATTTTAGTATAAAATGTTAAAGTTTTTCAAATTTTTAAGATAAGCTTAAACACTCTAAAATACGCTGAAACATGTAAATCCGAAATCCCAGACTGAAATATTGAATAATAAAAAAGTTTGGTTTTGTATGTGCAATCTGGACTCTAACAAATTTACCAACACCCAGCGTAAAAATGACTATCTTTTATGAAATCAATTTTACAATTAATAGCTAGATCGCTTTAATACACTCTGAAACGCGAAAAGCCAAGACCTTAGGTTGAAATAACGAAAACTTAAATTTTACCTATAGTCACTCCTGACAGAAGTATTCTATCAGTCAACTCTCAAATTTTAGTAAAAAATGTTAAAGTTTTTCAAATTTTTAAGATAAGCTTAAACACTCTAAAATACGCTGAAACATGTAAATCCGAAATCCCAGACTGAAATATTGAATAATAAAAAAGTTTGGTTTTGTATGGGCAATCAGGACTCTAACAAATTTACCAACACCCAGCGTAAAAATGACTATCTTTTAAGAAATCAATTTTTCAATTAATAGCTAGATCGCTTTAATACACTCTGAAACGCGAAAAGCCAAGACCTTAGGTTGAAATAACGAAAACTTAAATTTTACCTATAGTCACTCCTGACAGAAGTATTCTATCAGTCAACTCGCAAATTTTAGTAAAAAATGTTAGTTTTTCAAATTTTTAAGATAAGCTTAAACACTCTAAAATACGCTGAAACATGTAAATCCGAAATCCCAGACTGAAATATTGAATAATAAAAAGTTTGGTTTTGTATGGGCAATCAGGACTCTAACAAATTTACTAACACCCAGCGTAAAAATGACTATCTTTTAAGAATTTAATTTTACAATTAATAGCTAGATCGCTTTAATACACTCTGAAACACGAAAAACCAAGACCTTAGGTTGAAATAACGAAAACTTAAATTTTACCTATAGTCACTCCTGACATAGAAATATTCTATCAGTCAATTCGCAAATTTTAGTATAAAAATGTTAAAGTTTTTCAAATTTTTAAGATAAGCTTAAACACTCTAAAATACGCTGAAACATGTAAATCCGAAATCCCAGACTGTAATATTGAATAATAAAAAAGTTTGGTTTTGTATGTGCAATCTGGACTCTAACAAATTTACCAACACCCAGCGTAAAAATGACTATCTTTTAAGAAATCAATTTTACAATTAATAGCTAGATCGCTTTAATACACTCTGAAACGCGAAAAGCCAAGACCTTAGGTTGAAATAACGAAAACTTAAATTTTACCTATAGTCACTCCTGACATAGAAATATTCTATCAGTCAAATCGCAAATTTTAGTATTAAATGTTAAAGTTTTTCAAATTTTTAAGATAAGCTTAAACACTCTAAAATACGCTGAAACATGTAAATCCGAAATCCCAGACTGAAATATTGAATAATAAAAAAGTTTGGTTTTGTATGGCCAATCAGGACTCTAACAAATTTACTAACACCCAAAGTAAAAATGACTATCTTTTAAGAAATCAATTTTAAAATTAATAGCTAGATCGCTTTAATACACTCTGAAACGCGAAAAACCAAGACCTTAGGTTGAAATAACGAAAACTTAAATTTTACCTATGGTCACTCCTGACATAGAAATATTCTATCAGTCAATTCGCAAATTTTAGTATAAAAATGTTAAAGTTTTTCAAATTTTTAAGATAAGCTTAAACACTCTAAAATACGCTGAAACATGTAAATCCGAAATCCCAGACTGAAATATTGAATAATAAAAAAGTTTGGTTTTGTATGGGCAATCTGGACTCTAACAAATTTACCAACACCCAGCGTAAAAATGACTATCTTTTAAGAAATCAATTTTACAATTAATAGCTAGATCGCTTTTATACACTCTGAAACGCGAAAAGCCAAGACCTTAGGTTGAAATGACGAAAACTTAAATTTTACCTATAGTCACTCCTGACAGAAATATACTATCAGTCAACTCGCAAATTTTAGTAAAAAATGTTAAAGTTTTTCAAATTTTTAAGATAAGCTTAAACACTCTAAAATACGCTGAAACATGTAAATCCGAAATCCCAGACTGAAATATTGAATAATAAAAAAGTTTGGTTTTGTATGGCCAATCAGGACTCTAACAAATTTACTAACACCCAGCGTAAAAATGACTATCTTTTAAGAAATCAATTTTAAAATTGATAGCTAGATCGCTTTAATACACTCTGAAACGCGAAAAACCAAGACCTTAGGTTGAAATAACGAAAACTTAAATTTTACCTATGGTCACTCCTGACATAGAAATATTCTATCAGTCAATTCGCAAATTTTAGTATAAAAATGTTAAAGTTTTTCAAATTTTTAAGATAAGCTTAAACACTCTAAAATACGCTGAAACATGTAAATCCGAAATCCCATACTGAAATATTGAATAATAAAAAAGTTTGGTTTTGTATGGGCAATCAGGACTAACAAATTTACCAACACCCAGCGTAAAAATGACTATCTTTTAAGAAATCAATTTTACAATTAATAGCTAGATCGCTTTATTACACTCTGAAACGCGAAAAGCCAAGACCTTAGGTTGAAATAACGAAAACTTAAATTTTACCTATAGTCACTCCTGACAGAAATATTCTATCAGTCAACTCGCAAATTTTAGTAAAAAATGTTAGTTTTTCAAATTTTTAAGATAAGCTTAAACACTCTAAAATACGCTGAAACATGTAAATCCGAAATACCAGACTGAAATATTGAATAATAAAAAAGTTTGGTTTTGTATGGCCAATCAGGACTCTAACAAATTTACTAACACCCAGCGTAAAAATGACTATCTTTTAAGAAATCAATTTTAAAATTAATAGCTAGATCGCTTTAATACACTCTGAAACGCGAAAAACCAAGACCTTAGGTTGAAATAACGAAAACTAAAATTTTACCTATGGTCACTCCTGACATAGAAATATTCTATCAGTCAATTCGCAAATTTTAGTATAAAAATGTTAAAGTTTTTCAAATTTTTAAGATAAGCTTAAACACTCTAAAATACGCTGAAACATGTAAATCCGAAATCCCATACTGAAATATTGAATAATAAAAAAGTTTGGTTTTGTATGGGCAATCAGGACTAACAAATTTACCAACACCCAGCGTAAAAATGACTATCTTTTAAGAAATCAATTTTACAATTAATAGCTAGATCGCTTTATTACACTCTGAAACGCGAAAAGCCAAGACCTTAGGTTGAAATAACGAAAACTTAAATTTTACCTATAGTCACTCCTGACAGAAATATTCTATCAGTCAACTCGCAAATTTTAGTAAAAAATGTTAGTTTTTCAAATTTTTAAGATAAGCTTAAACACTCTAAAATACGCTGAAACATGTAAATCCGAAATACCAGACTGAAATATTGAATAATAAAAAAGTTTGGTTTTGTATGGCCAATCAGGACTCTAACAAATTTACTAACACCCAGCGTAAAAATGACTATCTTTTAAGAAATCAATTTTAAAATTAATAGCTAGATCGCTTTAATACACTCTGAAACGCGAAAAACCAAGACCTTAGGTTGAAATAACGAAAACTAAAATTTTATTTTACCTATGACTAAAATATGTCACTCCTGACATAGAAATATGCTATCAGTCAATTCGCAAATTTTAGTATAAAAATGTTAAAGTTTTTCAAATTTTTAAGATAAGCTCAAGACCTTAGGTTGAAATAACGAAAACTTAAATTTTACCTATAGTCACTGACAGAAATATTCTATCGGTCAATTCGCAAATTTTAGTAAAAAATGTTAAAGTTTTTCAAATTTTTAAGATAAGCTTAAACACTCTAAAATACGCTGAAACATGTAAATCCGAAATCCCAGACTGAAATATTGAATAATAAAAAAGTTTGGTTTTGTATGGGCAATCAGGACTCTTAACAAATTTACCAACACCCAGCGTAAAAATGACTATCTTTTAAGAAATCAATTTTACAATTAATAGCTAGATCGCTTTAATACACTCTGAAACGCGAAAAGCCAAGACCTTAGGTTGAAATAACGAAAACCTTAAATTTTACCTATAGTCACTCCTGACAGAAATATTCTATCAGTCAACTCGCAAATTTTAGTAAAAAATGTTAGTTTTTCAAATTTTTAAGATAAGCTTAAACACTCTAAAATACGCTGAAACATGTAAATCCGAAATACCAGACTGAAATATTGAATAATAAAAAAGTTTGGTTTTGTATGGGCAATCAGGACTCTAACAAATTTACCAACACCCAGCGTAAAAATGACTATCTTTTAAGAAATCAAATTTTCAATTAATAGCTAGATCGCTTTAATACACTCTGAAACGCGAAAAGCCAAGACCTTAGGTTGAAATAACGAAAACTTAAATTTTACCTATAGTCACTCCTGACAGAAATATTCTATCAGTCAACTCGCAAATTTTAGTAAAAAATGTTAAAGTTTTTCAAATTTTTAAGATAAGCTTAAACACTCTAAAATACGCTGAAACATGTAAATCCGAAATCCCAGACAGAAATATTGAATAATAAAAAAGTTTGGTTTTGTGTGGCCAATCAGGACTCTAACAAATTTACCAACACCCAGCGTAAAAATGACTATCTTTTAAGAAATCAATTTTTCAATTAATAGCTAGATCGCTTTAATACACTCTGAAACGCGAAAAGCCAAGACCTTAGGTTGAAATAACGAAAACTTAAATTTTACCTATAGTCACTCCTGACATAGAAATATTCTATCAGTCAACTCGCAAATTTTAGTATAAAATGTTAAAGTTTTTCAAATTTTTAAGATAAGCTTAAACACTCTAAAATACGCTGAAACATGTAAATCCGAAATCCCAGACTGAAATATTGAATAATAAAAAAGTTTGGTTTTGTATGGCCAATCAGGACTCTAACAAATTTACTAACACCCAGCGTAAAAATGACTATCTTTTAAGAAATCAATTTTACAATTAATAGCTAGATCGCTTTAATACACTCTGAAACGCAAAAAACCAAGACCTTAGGTTGATATAATGAAAGACGAAATTTTACGTATAGTCACAATTGTTAAAGTCCCCAAGGTCATCGAAATTCCCCCCACCACTTTCCTTATACATAGGGCACCTGGAGCCGTACGGTCAGTCGCTTTGCGACTGTCGTGGGGTGCACACTGGTGTCGGCACTCTGCTGTACGGTTTTAAGTTAAAGTTTAGGATTTATCATGTACAACAATACAAACTTAGCAAATTATAACATTTTAGCCAGTTCAATTTACCACACTTACACTTATTTGGCGAAAACATAAAACTGTTGTACCATGAGTAAATTTTTCTAAGTGTTGGTTCAAACCTGGGGGTACGTCTGTTGAGATGAAAACTTTAACTCTGATCGTACGAAGAGTAAATATTTCTAAGTGTTTGCTCAAACCTTTAGGTAGCTCAACGCACGGGGACGGGCTGTGAGCCGGCTATGAGCGGGGCCGCCTTATATCTCCACCGGGCAACCACACCCAGGGGCGCCATCGGTGGCGCAGGGGTGGGGGTGCTACCAGGGGTGCAGGGTTGGGGGCGCCACTGGGGGCGCAGGGGTGAGAGCGGGGATTACCGTCTCTATTGATGTAAGTATTTTACAAGTTTTCGGCTCAAGGTCACTACACTTTAACTCTGGACCAACATAGGCTAAATATTTCAGAATTTTTCCCTCAAGGTCACCACACTTTAACTCTGGGACGACATCGACTTGTGGTTTCTCTGTGTTTTGACTCAAGGTCATCACACTTTACCTCTAGGACGACATCAACTTGTAATATTTCTACGTTTTCACTCAAGGTCCCAACACTTTAACTCTGGTGCAACATCAAATTGTCGTACCAAGACAAATGCTCAAGGTCACTACACTTTAACTCTGGACCAACATAGGCTAAAATATTTCAGAACTTTTCCCTCAAGGTCACCACACTTTAACTCTGGGACGACATCGACTTGTGGTTTTTCTGTGTTTTCACTCAAGGTCATAATACTTTACCTCTGGGACGACTTCAAATTGTAATGTTGTTATGTTTTCACTCAAGGTCGCCACACTTTAACTCTGAATCTACTTAAACTTGTCATACCAAGAAAACTTTAGTTCTTATGCTCAAGGTCACCACACTTTACCTTTGGGACGACATCAACTTGTAATATTTCTATGTTTTCACTCAAGGTCACCACACTTTAACTCTGGGACAATATCGACTTGTATTATTTCTATGTTTTTTTTACTCAAGGTCATTACACTTTAACATCTACATTTAAGGTAGCACCAAAACGGTGCTACCTGGCGTGACATTTTCAAGTTTCCCAAGGTCATCGCAATTCCCCCCACCACTTCCCATATACCTAGATTACGCGGAGCCTAATAGTCAGTCGCTCGGTGTCTGTCGTAGGGTGCACATCGCGGTTGCAGTAATGGTTAGAGTAAGGCAGCCGGGCCAGTTCAAGGTCACCCGAGCAGTGTCACATGACAGACTCAAGGTCATTACACTTTAACTCTGGGCCAACATGGGGTAAATATTTCTAATTTTTTCCTCAAGGTCACCACACTTTAACTTTGGAACAACATAGGCTAAATATTTCTGAGTTTTACTCAAGGTCTTAACACTTTAACTCTGGGACAACATCGAATTGTCTCCCCAAGAAAACTTTAACTCTTATGCTCAAGGTCATCACACTTTAACATTTAAGGGACTAATTAACATTTACATTTAAGGTAGCACCAAAACGGTGCTACTGCACTTTTGCTATTTCTCGTAGAAATTGGCTCCAAATCCTCAAGGTCACGAGGACTCTGAAGAGTAGAGTAGTCTCTCTACTTTTTGACTTTTTTTAAACTCCATTTGAATGACCTTGAGATTTCCCCCACCACTTCCCATATACCTAGAGTACGGGTCACTTCTCGAGCTGGTTCAAGGTCACCCTCGAGGTCACCCACTACACTTATACTCTAAGTGTTGGCAATACCCCCACTACAATTGAATCCCTAGGCTGCACAACGACGCTCCGTCAGTCTGTCTCCAACTTGCGTGCAGTGCGCTTCGCTGTTCTTCGTCTCTATTGATGTAAGTATTTTACAAGTTTTTGGCTCAAGGTCACTACACTTTACCTCTGGACCAACATGGGTTGAATATTTTTGTGTTTTTACTCAAGGTCACAACACTTTAACTCTAGCACGTCGGTTATCGTACCAGAGGTGCTCAATAACCTAACTTGTAATGTATAGGGTGGCGTTTGCACGCCACGTGGTATCGCCATGAGTGTCCTGTCCAAATTTTAAGTTAAATTAATTTTACTGTAATCTTTTCCATTTCCAATTCGTTTTGCCAAAGAATAAGGTGTCGCTTTATAAAGTGGTATTTCTCCAGAGTTATAGGGGATTGCAGAGATACAATTAGTTTATTTAGGAGACTCTTCATCTTGGAGTTTAACGCGATTTCCACTTTGACTTTGCTTCCTCGGCTCTCACAGCCTAAGCTGTACAGAAATGTTTCTTCTAGTGCCAACTCGGGCCAAGAGAACAGTGTGTTAACTGTAGGACAGCTCATGGTGAAGTGATGCGGTACTCCAGCGTACAACCTCACCTTCCCCCACCACTGTGACCTTCCCCCACTCCTGCTGTTTTCCCCACCTCTTTTCCCTTGACTCACGCGTTACAAGCGGTCTCTCAGTATTGTGCGGACTTTTGTGAGGGGAAGCCATGTCGCGGGACGTTTTAGGTAAGAAACTTAGCCGTGTTAAGACTTTATTAGCTGCTCAATGTCCACCACTCAAAGTCAAAAGGGTTTCGACTTTAGCTAAGTGGCGCAAACTGTTGCGTGGACACCCTAAGTTTTATACCAAACAGACTAATATAAGTTTTACTGATGAAGATTTGTTTAGAATATTGGGTGAAATGACTTTTCCTTGCAAAGTTCAGTTAGTTACCTCCATTCCTGACAGTTTAGAGTCTTAGTCTCTCAAGCCAATATACCTAGAATACACATAGCCTAACAGTCAGTCGCTCGGTGACTGTCGTGGGGTGCGCCTCGGTGTCGGCACTCCATTGTTAAGTTAAGTTTTCTAGGTCACAGTAATATCAAATTGTTGGTGTTGTGCTGGTTCAAGGTCACCTGAGGAATAACCGATTGCCCATTTAGGCAGAGTCATGTCAGAAACTCGAGTTTAACTTGGCACTTTTGCCGTTTCTCGTCGAATATTCGCTCCAAGTGGTCAAGGTCACGGGGACTTGGACTGAAACTCGGAGCGTAGTGCGAGAAACGGCAAAAGTGCCAAAAAATTTTAGGTTTCGGCATGACCTTGACCTTAGTGGCGTCGGTGACGTCATTTTGATGACGTAAGGGGTGATGACGTCATCAGCACGTCATTTCTGTGACGTCATGGGTATGACGTCATCGAAATGACGTCATTGGTGATGACGTCATCGATGACGCAATCGATGACGTCATCGATGACGTCATCGGTGAGGTCATTGACCTCGATGACGTCATCCCTCAGGTGACCTTGAACTGGGCCAGCACCAACAATTTCACACTACTTATACACAATATGTACCAAGTAGGCTAAATAGTACCATTGCCTATAACGTTCTTCAGTCAATAATTGTAGGCACTTATAAAAGATATTGCAGCATAACAGTATATGCCTACAATCAAATAGTACCAACATAAACTTCTTTTTGTACTCGAGGGACTGCGAAACAGGCGAGCAAATGTTAAAAAACACTAATAACAACAGTGGGACACCTTGTCTGAAAATGCCAATCGACATAATTAATCATTGAAAATACCATCAACAACCAGAACTGCCGGTCATTCAGTGCCACTCTACAACTCATCGATCATGGGTAGAGACGACAGGATCGTCAGTCAATGGCCGGCAAGTCCCTTCACACTGGCTTCTTTCAGATCAGAGCGGTCCGGCGCCGCGCCGGACCGCGGACGTGCGGCGGCGACCGGAAGGCCCTTTCATATCAAGGCAGCCGAATCCGGCGATTTCCAGGCCAATATTATTCAAATTTTAAATACAAATCCCCATTTTTATATATTTTTTATAATTTAATTTTTAGAACAAATTATAAATTTGATATTCCTAACGGTTTAGAAGATGGTAACGGTAGAAAGTTAGTTTTTGTTTTCAATACCTAAGAATAACATGAAAAAATTCACAACCATTCTAGAGTTTTTGCACACACGGTAAATGAATACGGTAAACGCTAAACGCTATTTAATTAATGGTGGATTTAGGTATTTTTGATGCTTAAAGCTACGAAAGGTCGTTGAAAAGTGGTCAATAGTAACCATTAAGCACTAATAATACAGTTGAAATATCCTGTGTAACGTAATATACGAAAATTTGCCAACTTAAAAATAGCGTTTAGCTTTTACCGTAAGATTTACCGTATGTTGCAAAAACTCTATTGTCTCTGAGCATTTTACGTTAAACAAAACTGTCGAAGCATGAAAATAAATGTCTTTACCTACAATATTGGATTGGTGGGATGTCTTTGATTTAGTACTATATGTAATTTTCGTAATGTATCAAAATAAATTGCTCGATTTTGACCAACAAATGCTGTAGGATACAGGGTTTTTTTACCTGATTCTTCTTAAGAATATTGGAGTGGGGGAGTGATTTAAACTGTAAACAAAAAATTAAAACTCGTGACATATATGTTCGAGTATCAGATTTCCTTAAATAACGTTTTAAATCAGTTATAATGCCTTTCATTATCTTAATCTTAATTGTATAATTGTATAGTAAACGCCTCAATCCCACGCACAGGCTTTACCTATGTGGGATTATTTCATATTGTATAAAAGTTTGTATTGAAATCACTGTAATTTGTTACATGAAATAAAGTTGTTTTTGACTTGACTTGACTTTTTGACTTGACTCATTAACTCCTAGTCAGCTGTTATATTTTTAAGCCAAACCTATGCCTTGTTAAAAGTAACAGTTCTAAAGTAAACTGATTAAAAAACAACTTCTCTAATAATATTGTAAAACTGATACACAATATGTTGTGATGTAAAATTACCGGCTGGTATAAAGCAGTGAAATAAAAAATAAATAAATAAAAACAAAGGGCTCCAGCCAATTAGACATTAGCGAGGATAAACGAACCCCCACCACCATCTCTCCCTAGAAAGATTAGGTTTTAAAAAACTGGCTATATATGAAAACAATTATGCTTCCGGGTTGTGTTATAATAAAAACACATCTCCGCATGCTTCCGTTACAAAAACACGGTTATGGTGTTCTTTTAAGGATTTCTCCCACAACACTGGCCTCTGGTTGACCAAACTTATCAAGTGCTTGATGTCAATTCATTCCTCCATGTCGTACACTGTGCTTATTAAAAACTACAGTTCAACAATAAAAGTGTAGAACCAACACTAGTCAACCACTGAGAGATAGAGAGTGAAAAATATTCGATTTACGTCCGGCGAAAACGATGCCGGAACGCACTGATGTGAACGCGTTGATAAAAACCAATGTACGAAACAATGTACGGTCCGGTGCGGAGACGGAAGGTACGTTTTTGCTTTCCGGCGGCCCTCCGGCGCCGGACGTCCAGTGTGGTTCGACCGGCCGCTGCCGCACTGGTATGAACGCTCCCATTAGGATCAACAGTCAAAACATTTTCGTCCGGTCCAGTGCGGCGCCGGACCGCACTGATCTGAATTTCAGTACATCGCAGGGCTTTGTAATAATTTATGAGGGGGCGATGACCACTGCTATAAGGTTAAAGGTAATTATAAGAAGTTTCCTCTATCAGCCCTATACTATACACCTTTGTTCAGCTTATACTTCCGCACAACTTTGCTAATTTGACCTTTCCTGTAATTTTTGTAGTTTGCGAGATCCCAATGGTGAGCATAAAAAAATTAACACACTGTAGGCTATAACTGTATACATTGTAAAATGTATTAAATTAATTTAAATTGTGTTTTAATTCTGTATCCGTATTCTAACATAATTGAAAAAAAATCCTTGCCATGGCTGAGTGAAATGTGTTGCATCTCGAATCACGTTTAACTCAAGAATTTCGGAGAGCAGCGATGAATATTGTGCAGTCCGATCCAGGACCCGCCCTGTCACGTTGTTGCCAATAGAATTGGGGATTTTTGATGGTGGCCGGTGTGGACGGACCTTCGCGCAGCTACTGAGATCAGCCACCGTCTATCCATCATCCACATATTGCTCCTATTACCTATATAGGCTAATATAACTGGCGAATCAACTACTTACCTGATACAAATAAATCTATCATGCAGGACTCCTTAATAGTGCTGCAGAATTTAAACTTTCCGTAAAATTGAAGGAAAATCTTGAACATGAAACATTATTATAATGAGAAATATAATTATAAGTAGTATAACTTTTCTGTATAAATTTTAGTATAAATTTTCTGTTTGCTTTATTAAACTAAGAAACTTGCGTTCAACACACGTTCATTGTGGAAAAAAATGCTCAAAGTTGTTAAAGACGCTAAAAGACACTTTTTGATTTGACGGGTTCTAAAGTGGTTGATTATTCTGAGTATGCAGGACAGTAAGCTACAGTTGTTAATAATAATAATAATAATAATATTTATTGCATTGGTGTTTTTTAGACACATTACAATGTTAATGAAAATACAATAAATTTTGAAATTACATATAACTAGTTATCTAACTTAAGCTCAAAAAATTCATTTATAGTATAAATACAATTTTCAGTTAAAATAATATTCAAAGTCTTCTTGTAGGATTTGAAAGATAGATTTTTGATATTATCTGGCAACTTGTTGTATAATTTAATATTTAAATATGTAAAACTCTTCTGCGTTCGTGCATATTTTACTCTTTGTACTTGTATATTATTGTTCCCTCTTAAAAAGTGTTCACACTCCTCCATAATTTGCTTGTGACTTCTAATATTTTCTTTTATATTTGTCAGTGCTTGAAATATAAAAATTGACGGTAGTGTCATTATATTTAATTTTTGAAACAATGGTTTACAATGAGTTGTCTTGTTAACACCGCAGATAACTCTTATTGCCTTTTTTTGAGCCTTGAAAATTTTTTCCTTATCAATTGAGTTTCCCCATAGTAGTGTGGCATAGTTTAGAGTTGAATGAATATAAGAGTAATAAACAAGTAAAAGGGCATCTTCTGTAATAGAATGTTTCAATCTTTTCAAGCAGTATATTCCTTTGTTAATTTTCTTTAGAATGTTATCTGTATGATTTGACCAATTAAGATTACAGTCCAGGGTAACCCCCAAGAATTTTAATGATCTAATTTTATAATTAAGTTTGAACACTCCACTGTAATTAAATTCAATTTCCTGAGTCTTATCAAGATTAAGGACCAGTCTGTTTGATTCACACCAAGATTGTAATTTTCTTGTTACCTCTGAAATTTTTACTTTAATATCAATATGTTTTTTGCATGATACTTTGATTCCAATGTCGTCTGCAAACATTATAATTTTAGTGTCAACCAATGAAATATGCAGTGGAGCATCATTTATATATATATTAAATAATAAAGGCCCTAATGCAGAACCTTGTGGAACTCCATTATTCACTTTTTTATGTTCTGAATTTATACCATTGACATAAACCGATTGATATCTCTCCGATAAAAAGGATTTCATTAATTTGATTGATTTAGGCAGAAAACCATATAATTTAAGTTTATAAAAAAGTATATCATGACATACTGAATCAAAAGCTTTTGAAATGTCATATGTTTTGAAAGATATAATTTTTTCTTCTTCAATATCGGATATCACACTGGACATAAGATTGGATAAGGCTTTAGTAGTTGATTGATTTTTTCTAAATCCGAACTGTTCTTTTGCAAATAGATTGTTTTCTTCAAAATAACTATTAATTTGGTCAAATAAAAGAGATTCAAATACTTTTGACAAAGCCGGAACAATACTGATTGGTCTAAAGTTAATATAATCCATTTTTCCAGATTTGTAAACAGGTACAACCTTAACTCTTTTAAATAATTTAGGATATATACCTTGATCTATACAATCATTGTATAATGATGTTAACACTTCACATATCTCTTGAGCAGAATATTTTAGTATCATGGTATTTATTGCATAACAGTCTAAACATGTACTTGTCTTGAGTTTACATAGAGTTTCATAAACTTGTTCAACTTTCAAGTGTTTAAATTCAAAAGTTGTATGTACATTTTTGAATTTTATATAACAATTGGTACTGCATACCTTATTGTTGCTTGATATAGATTTGACAATTTTTTCTATGTTATCAATAAAAAAATTATTGAATCCTTCTGCGGTCAAATGTTTTGGGATTAATGGTCTTTCATTTTTATTGTAATTTGTTAAATTTTTTATCACTTCCCATGTTGCTTTGGATTTATTGGAGCTTTCACTAATCTTCTGACTATTAAATTCAATCTTAGCCTTTTTTACTTCATGCTTATACTCTTTTAACATGTTTTTATAAAACGTTTTTGAATCTTCAGTTTTTTTCTTGCTGATATTTAGAGAATAAATGTTTACATTCTTTCTTCTTCATTCTTAGTTCAGTCGTGTACCATTTACTATTGATCAATTTGTTATTTGTATTGTTAAAATTTTTTAGAGGAATTGATTTGTTTACAGAGTCAAGATATATAATCATCATTTCATTAAATTTATCTTCAATTTCTAATTTAGAATAAACTGACAACCAGTTTGTTATTCGTAATAATTGGTGAAATTCACGTAGATTCTGTTGATTGATAAGTCTTCTTTGAATTTTTGAAGCTTGACTTTGCCTAGAGGTCTGGTTTGTGTTTTGAAGAATAGTAGAAAAAAGTATAGCATCATGGTCCGACTCAGGAGAGTAAATTATTTTACAATACCAGGAGTCTTGGTTTACATTTGTAAATACATTGTCAATGCAGGAACCAAGATTTTTAAGCCCAGGCCTTGTAATTTCATTGACAGTGTGGTAAAGACCATGGCTATTCATTATATTGCAGAGTTGCACAGTTTCATTTGAATGCTTTCTAATATTGACATTAAAATCTCCAGTTATTATTAGTTGTCCTTTGAATTTAAAAACTATTTTCAATACTTGATCCAATTTTTCAAGAAATGTTTTGTATATTAATTTATCTTTGTTGTATGGTCTATAAAGGGATATAACAATTGTATTGTAATCTTTAAGCTTAATTGCTGAAATTTCAAAAATCATTTCTTCAGATAATTTATTAATTTTTGTGAGCTCATGACATATGATATCATTTTTAACAATAATCATTGCACCCCCTTTTCGTTTATTGTTTCTGCAGAATGATGAAACTATTTTAAAGCCTTGTATTCTATTTACATCAATATGTTCATTTTTTATCCAATGTTCAGTTAAGCAGATAACATCAATATTATTTTCTAATAAATACACATTTAAAATATCTAATTTATTGACCAATCCTCTTATATTCCAAATAAAAAAATAGATATTTTTTCTCCTTGTTTTTATTTTATTTTTATTATTACTATTCAACTTGATATCAAAACTAGAATCACTATTTAAAACAATGTTTTCACAACTCAATCTCAATCTTAGATTTTTACATATTCTTTTATACCTCGTCTTCCTAAAAAATGATTATAACCTGTTATTATAACAGGAATATATTTTGCGTGTTGATTAGAAACTCCATTACTAATTATTTGATTACAAATTGAGTTTGAAACAGTTACCTTACCATTTAAGTTCAGATGCAATCCATGCCGAGTATAAAGTTTACGATTTAAAAATTTTAAGGGAATAAATTTAACATGATGTAAACATTTGGAAAGAGAACTTAGTTCTTGATTCAACTCATATATTTTATCATTTAGTTGGGGTATATCATATCTATATGGCACTGATATGAGTAAAACATTAGTATGTGTTAATTTTTCTAATTTTTTACCAAACTTATCTTTTAAAGATTGTGGGTTTGAGTTTTCCATATCATTAGTACCACACATAACAATTATGAAATCTTTTTTCGTCATTAATTTGCTTTCACTTTCCATTTCACTTAAGATATTTTCAGAGACTCCGTTTGGTTTAAAGTATAGCGAGACTTGAAACGATTTTAAATTCTCTTGAATAATGTCTCGTAAATATCTACCGTGACTGTCCGAAAATATCTTTACCTTTGGTTGTTCATCTTCTTGTTTATTAGGATTTGTATCTCCAATGGTTATTCCTGTTTTAGGACTCAGGTGATTATTATGCACTTTATCTTCACTATGAGGTTCATTTGTATGCTTTTCAATTGTTTGTTTATTTTGGTTAGGGATGTTTAGTTTTTCACAACTAATGTCTTGTTTACATTGAAGCTCTTTTTGGTTATTTTTTGTAGTTACACTTAGAATCTCATTATTTTCTAAACCATTGTCGTTGAATACCTCTTTGTCATTCAATAAATACTTTGTCGGTGATTTTTTGTAGATCTTTCCTTTTACTTCATTTTTATTTTTATATTTGACTGGATCATCATTTTCTACAAAATTCTCTAATGGTAGAAATCTGTTACTGACCGATACCTCTACTTTATTGACATTTTTTGATTTAAGAGATTTTTTTGGTTTTGTGAACTTATTGTGGGTGTTTATTTTAGTTTCTATAGTTTCTTGAGTGATTTCCCGCTCTAGTTTTTCAGTTGTTGAAATATCATTCATGTCTTCATTGATAAGGAAATCAAGAATCACCTCTCTATCTTTGCTTTTTACTAAACAATCTAAGTAATATTTTGTATTAACTAAAACGTGAAGCCCACACTCAAACGTATACTCCTGTTGGATGGTTGGAACCTCAATTATTTTATCATTGTTACTTATATTTTTAGCAAGAATCTTTGCATGTTTAAAGTTCATACCCATCAAACTGTCAAAGTGATAAAAGGCAGAATTTTTCTTAGAATGAACTAATAGGCTCCAATGACTACCATTCGATATTTTAGGATTCCAAGATTGAGACTTAGTGCAGTTATTTAGGCAAAAGAAAGTATAGTCAACTTTATCAAATCCAAGAGCTGTTAAATTAAAAGTTATTTCATATGTATTTCCAAACTTCAGAATTTGAGTGGTAGATGGCCCTACAAGTAGTACATTATTATTGGTCTTGGCCACAAAAGCATTGAAGGAGTCAAAATAAGCTTGTATGAAATCATCATCTATCCACTTAGACTCTTCGAACCCAGTTACCGAGTACTTGTTGCATTTACCCTTGGCCTCCACTGAGGGGTATGCTGTTTTTGATCTTGTTTGGATAATTGAGTGCATATTCTTTTATTATTTCAATTATAGACAAAATAAAATTGTTGGTTTGTTTTTGAGGTTAATGTAAACAAAAAGTTTCAAAGTAAATATATAGAAGTCTGAACAGAGTTATCACTAATTAATACTTACATAATTTAAAATAAGCCATAATTGAACAAATTTATCAATTGTTTGTATGAAATATATCAAATTAAATTCTTAAAATTAGTAAAATATGAGGAGAAAAGATTTTGCAGTTGTTGTGTTCAATAGATCAGCTGTATAAACTGCGAAGTTAATTATAACAAATTAGTAGAATACTTAAACTGTTCTTAAACTTCGATAAGTACTTTTTAACATCAACTTTTTCAACGTTTCAACAAGTTTTTATATCTTAAAACAGTAAAAAAATGGTAAATCTACAATAAAAGGCATAGCGTTTAGAGTTTACCGAATTCATTTATTGTATGTCTAAAAACTCTTTAATAATAGATTGCTTATATAAAAATATAAAGTTGTATCATGAACTGACTAAAACTGCGTTATTAATTTTAAATAAAATGCGGTAGCGTAATGCGGCGGTTAACCGTCGACTGCCGGCCGTCGGATGAAGTGTACTATTTTGGCAGCTAAGTTTGGAGTGTACTAATGACCTCAAAGCTCGACCTGATCCTCGGATGAAGTATGGTATTTTTAAAACACCCCGTAAATCGGATAAAGTGGCGTAGGCTACAGGCGATTCATATATCTATAATGCTCTACAATGACTATGTTCTAAGAAAGTACACGACAAATCAGAATAAATATACTGATAATTTTTAGGAGCACGAGGTGTTTTACGGATCTAAATATTGCCAATAAAATCTTTTGCACATGGAACAAGTATTTTGGTGCAAAAAATCGGCCACTCAAAAGCCTGTTTTAATATTTTGCAATGTAGCACCTATCTTAAATTATTAAAAGGACATATTATTTCATGATCGTACCTTTCATTCTTCCATATCGCAAGTTTACTATAGATTTTCTTCCCGTCCAAAAATTGGTCAAAATTGATTTTCTAAAGAGCCGATGAGGAACACAGGTAAAAATACACAATGACCGAACATTTCCTAGAACGAAGATGACAGAGCGAGGTGAACTCGCGGGCATGCAACAAAAGATGCAAATATCGTTACTGCGTGCCCCGACTGTCAACAACTCGACTGCCCGAGCGCTAACTTTCCTCGATTAATATGCCGCTAACGGAAATCCACGCGACTTTCATTTGTCCTGGGGCTAGGGCGGCGTCAAATACCAAGGGCACCACGCACCGCCAGCGCCACTCCTGCAGCCGCCTTCGCTTTCGCGTTGTCTTCGGATTGGTTTTATGAAAGAAATAGGTCGGTAATTGAACGTTTTATCTTTACTAGAGATCGCCTCCTGATCGAAATTCGATCACAATTTCAGTTGATCTGGCCCAAGAAGCTTAAAAACATTTTAGAACTAAAACATCTGTTCTTCCTAATTTTTTATCAGTTGTTTTTACAACAGCTGTCTAATGATTCATTCAATTCTTCTTTCTCCATAAGATTAACATTGGAACTTTGAAAGCCTGTGGGGCGTAGCCCTGGAATCTGATGTGAATTAGAATGTGATTCTGCTCATCTACAAGACTATACCTTTCTAACGGTATGCTCTTATTTATCCTACGATGAACACGAGCTGAGAAAAAAGGAGGAAATGAAACATGCTTGCGTATTAATATATAGATTGTTACCAACATAAAAGAAAGCGGTTCGTTCAAATATAACGTTAATATCACATCCTAAATGTCATCATTTACAACAGTTCAATGTAAAAGAAATATATTTAAATGAAAAAAAAAATACGGAACACATAAAATTATTCGTTCTATGACAATTATTAAATGATCATGTTAAATATTGACGTCAAATCTCTTGATGATTGAAACAAGTTACACGAGTATGGTCCTTCTAAATAACAATGAATTTTAAACGAACGTGATGAACGCCTGTAACAGGATGGTTATTATTTAAAATAACTAAAAATCTGTCAATTATCTTCGTGTAGGGAATTGAATTCAGGCAACGCAAGGGATGAAATTTAATGCGCTTTTAGTGGATTATCGGGAACAAAACGCGACACCTTCCACAGTGTCTGTCGCCTTTATGCTCTGTTCCACATGTTACGTTGACAGCATGACATCTTCTGGTAAATGGTTGAGCTGTAAAAGCATCATCCTGATACAGTAACCCTATATGAGCATGGGGACCGACTTTTGAAATTCATTGGGGGGGAACCAATTAAATCAAAGACCCTTGTACAGGCAGCAATAAGATTGCCCTTGTATCTCTCTCTTAGAGGGACAATACGATTACATCCCTTGAGGATTATTTTTCCTCTGAGGGACGGTTAGGATTCAGAATTTGTAAATTCTCCTTGGAAGGATATTGCCAAATTTTAAATTGATATAAAGTCGATTTGGATTAATTAAACATAAATCGATTTATGATTAAACATAAAAACATAAAAAATCATAACAAAAATTGTTTTGAAGATTTTGGAAATTGTTATAATTTGGAAAAACTGCGTTACTCTACTCATAGATCCAATTTTAAATAGCTGAAATTGTTCTCATGCCACAGAGAATTTTCATGAATTCTAGCCCAATCGACTACAATCCGAATAAATGGTTTTCCAACACATTTTAAACAAGACGAAAACTGTCATATCATTTCGAGAGTATTTAAGATTATTTTTTCTTGGTTTTAAAAAGCCTTCTAGTTTAAAGTTTGCCACATTAAAATTAAATCCTTTAGTTTTTAATATACGAAAATTAATAAGACCTACTTCATTTGATTTTTTGTTAGCAAATATCATTCAATATGTTATGCTGTATGTACGCCAGTGCCTTTCTTCGCATTTGCACTATGTGTGCCTACTTTGATAAGGTTTTAGACAATATTATTTCATTATTAATTAATCAGTAAGTTACCAAAGTAAAAATGTTCATAGCTCGATTGATTAACTCGTCACAAAGAAACTGAAAATGATGCGCATCGCCCTGCTGACAAATTTATTATACACGTCGACGTCAACATTAACAAGTTTTTGTCTTCTACATAAAATTTCCGACAACATTGTAAAATATTTTCTCTAAAGGAGTTATTTGGATATTATCAAATCTTAAGCGATGTTTTTATCCGTGATGATTAAGATTCACTCTCGTTTATTTATTTGTATTGATACAAAAACTTAGACTATTAAGGGTAAAAGTCCAATTTAATAGTAATTCGATTGTTATTTTTTGTTCTGAGTTTAGTATACTTGAGTCTATGTGTGTAAACCATATATATTTTTTAATTATTTATAATGAATTTAACGATAAAAAATCTAATAAAGAGGGTTTGATAGACAACTAAACAAATATTTCGATAAATAATTAACCTTCTCAACAACCAAATAACGGAAAATGCTTCTCAATCCTTTATATGGCACCAACTCAACTCTCAAAGTACAGTACATAAAAATGTTGGTCATGTCAAAGTGTCTTCGGTGCACTTGATCATTTAAGTGAACTAAGTGTTTTTAGAACTGTTTTCCATGACTGAATTCACATTTCCCCAAGAATGTCGATAGTTTGTCGCTATAGTGCCGAATGCTTGTTGTTCATTCTTGCTACTGTTTTGGAATCACGTCGTCCATGCAGGTTGAGTATGGTATGAGTGGCACAACCTGTATTTGTAATCCGACACACTCCGACACATCAGAACCGGTTTTCCGTTGTAGAGGTTACTTTGTCTTATCTGGTTCAGAGATACTGATTATGATAAAAGCCAACGATTATTGCAGGTAATTACTGGCATTGTCGGCAATCACTGTTATCCTAAACGACCTTACATTTTTCAAATTTGGAATCATTAACTGGTCAGTGACCAATCGATAAACGATGTTAAAAATTAAAAATTAGGCTATATCGAGGCTGCCGGTGACTGGCTATATGAGTTCATTTGGAAAATGATCTCTTAAAGAGTCATCTTCACCTTTGGTCTGGTAGCCCATTGTTGCGCAGTCGCCAATGTTAATAATACGCCTTTTAACACGTTGATTGCGGACTACAGCTATTGATGTAGTGCGGCGCCATCCCTAGTAGTGGCCTACAGCTATTGATGTAGTCGCGCCACTCCCACTTTATTAGTTCAGTATGAGCTCAGCCATTGTCCGGGATCGTTTTATTCCTTTGCCGCCTGTTGTGCCAGTACACAGGTCCATTTTGGCACGTATAGTTTTCCGTTCTAGGGTTTCTGTTCAGGACGGTACCATGGTAACTTCACACTTTTGTCTGGTGTGTATAGTTGTTTTTATTTTTCATTTATTTTTCTATTCTATTATTTTTAGTACTTGTTGTGTCAAAAAACAAGTTTGTAGATCATTAGAAACAGTTGTGGCAGTAAACGGACTACATTATCCTCGTGGAGACTTACGCGACCGGCGCCACCGGCGGACTACATCAATAGATGTACCGGAAGTGATGTCATCAATAATGACAAAATTGGAGTCCTGGCGATCCTCAGATAATATTTTTATGCATTCCTCTCATTTACTCGGTGTGTAATCAGTTATTTTATTTTAGCCACTCAAAAATGCCTTGCGGTGACTCACGCGACCGGCGCCACCGGCGGACTACATCAATTGATGTACCGGAAGTGACGTCACAAATAATGACCAAAATGGAGGCCTGGCCATCTTATGATGATGGCATAAGATAAAAATACTCGTTATGTTTTTGGAAATTCTCTAAAACTAAATTTAACTATAGCGGTTCTTTGGGGATCCATACCGTACTTTATAAAAGTATTATTTAAAATATCAAAGAAAATAAAACAGCACTCTTTATGATTCTTCTTCAGTGGCTCTAAATCCACCATATAAAACAATTTTACGATATTTTTAAATCCTTAAAACAACGTGACTCATTATTAAGGACCATAGTGTTTGCATTTTAAAATTAAAAAGATTCAAAATTTTCCTTTACGTCATATCCCACACAGTTCCAAATTGTATTGTTCCATAGGATTTTTGACCGGTTGAACATGTTTGGAATTACTGTAGAAATTTTGAGAAAGTGAATTCATAAAAAGTTTTATTTTGCAACAAATGGAAAATCTCATTGTCAAATGAAAATAAAAATATATATTGTCTTTATTTAAATATATTTCATTTCAAGTAAATACTAAATATAACAACTCAAACCAAACTATGGGATGGTGTAAGAAATAATTCAAGCTTAAAATTAATTAATTTATCGATCTCTATTCATCTTGCCTATTCACAGTTGATTTAAATATATAGAATAGTTGTTTGATTGTTGGATTGTTTGTAATATTAACTAGTTTTCATTGAGTACGTCCCCCATATTCATGTAAAACAAAATTTATGAATATTTCGAACAATTGATGAAAACCTAAAGTTCATACTAGGCCTATTATTGATATGGCTTTCTTATTCACCACTAGACACGCCATTTTCAATCTGTTTTGTAAATAACACTGAATTGCATTTACATAGTTTTCCCCGCAGTAAATAATTGGTTTCCAAGCAAATTACGTTTTATCAATCAATAGTGGTCCAGATACCTGGAACTGGAGAAACTATTGTTCTAGATATATCCTATTGTACATTATCCATGACTCTATTCAGGGAAAACCTATTACCTAGTCCTTGTTTTCTTATGTTTATTGGATGAGGACCCCTATAACAACTGGGTGTGACGACGAAAGTTAACGTTTATGAATATTTTATGTGGAAACCTGGTGGGCAACCATTTGATAAACAATATATTTTATCGTTTGACTATCTGATCGCCTTTAAACCCCTTGCATTATTTATATATTATTTAGGCCATAGAGTCGTTCAAAATCATCTAGATAAAAATATGGTTAAATTTGAAAGGCGTTGTTTTGTTCACATTCACATCTTCAATTGAATTATCGACTAAAGACCTAGAAGTTGTGGAGCTGTCACTAGATGCAAGCTACTAGATACAGCGTTGGGGATCCTTCCCGTGGTGGGATTCGAACCCACTACCACTCGTGCTGGAAAGGTATCTGGGCCGGTCAGTCCCGAAAATATTGATGTCCCGCGGATGCCAGTGGTTACGGTCATATCACTTTCACCTTGCCGTGATCGCGACTTGCGCAACCAGGCGATCCGCAGCGCAATGCGCAACCGGTTGCTCACAATCAGCTGCAGCGCGCAACAGCGACAACCGGATCGTGGCACATGCCACTCCACTTGCACTTTCAGAGCGCAACATAAGTAACATGGGAACTAAGTCAAAGTTAATGCATGGTTTTTACCGTTTTTACAAATGAAGAAAGCTATACCGTAGCTGAAATTTTCACTGCACCTTAGTCAGATTTCTGCCCAGATTTAGATGGGAATATTAACTTTCCTCAGTATTTCCCATGACTATGATTGTTCTCCCAAAATTCCGTTTTCTCTCTCCTCATAGTACCAATGTTCACATAGGTCGACTTGGAATTGGTCTATATGTTGACAACAAAAAAAGGTATTCCAGGGAGTCCGCAGAATATTTACGATAAATTTTCGTGACTTTCTCTTATCTTGTAGAGATTTCCCTGGCTCTTGACTTTAACCTCAATGTTTTACAGTAAATTAAAAGCTTTATTAAAAAATTCTCCATCGCTTCTCCGATATTCCAGACTTTTATTCCGTTTCCCTGGGTTTCCCTGACTGTAAATCTTGTTTTTTTCAGAATATGAACACCCTGACGTCGTCTTCGAACGGCTTCCACGCTCGGACTAAGTATAACTTAGTTATACTTAGTCCGAGCTTCCACGTCGCCCTCCGCACAATGATGCCGGTTACTCATCATGTTCCTTCCCCATGAACCCTTCCATGTCGCCCTCCGCACAATGATGCCGGTTACTCATCATGTTCCTTCCCCATGAACCCTTCCATGTCGC
Organism: Neoaliturus tenellus; assembly: GCA_030545055.2. Taxonomy (NCBI): domain Eukaryota; kingdom Metazoa; phylum Arthropoda; class Insecta; order Hemiptera; family Cicadellidae; genus Neoaliturus; species Neoaliturus tenellus. The sequence goes on from CM061535.1 coordinate 129,063,947, forward strand.
CCTCCGCACAATGATGCCGGTCACTCATCATGTTCCTTCCCCATGAACCCTTCCACGTCGCCCTCCGCACAATGATGCCGGTTACTCATCATGTTCTTTCTCCATAAACCCTTCCACGTCGCCCTCCGCACAATGATGCCGGTAACTCATCATGTTCCTTCCCCATGAACCCTTCCACGTCGCCCTCCGCACAATGATGCCGGTTACTCATCATGTTCCTTCCCCATGAACCCTTCCACGTCGCCCTCCGCACAATGATGCCGGTTACTCATCATGTTCCTTCCCCATGAACCCTTCCACGTCGCCCTCCGCACAATGATGCCGGTTACTCATCATGTTCCTTCCCCATGAACCCTTCCATGTCGCCCTCCGCACAATGATGCCGGTTACTCATCATGTTCCTTCCCCATGAACCCTTCCACGTCGCCCTCCGCACAATGATGCCGGTTACTCATCATGTTCCTTCCCCATGAACCCTTCCACGTCGCCCTCCGCACAATGATGCCGGTTACTCATCATGTTCCTTCCCCATGAACCCTTCCACGTCGCCCTCCGCACAATGATGCCGGTTACTCATCATGTTCCTTCCCCATGAATCCTTCCACGTCGCCCTCCGCACAATGATGCCGGTTACTCATCATGTTCCTTCCCCATGAACCCTTCCACGTCGCCCTCCGCACAATGATGCCGGTTACTCATCATGTTCCTTTCCCATGAACCCTTCCACGTCGCCCTCCGCACAATGATGCCGGTTACTCATCATGTTCCTTCCCCATGAACCCTTCCACGTCGCCCTCCGCACAATGATGCCGGTTACTCATCATGTCCCTTCCCCATGAACCCTTCCACGTCGCCCTCCGCACAATGATGCCGGTTACTCATCATGTTCCTTCCCCATGAACCCTTCCATGTCGCCCTCCGCACAATGATGCCGGTTACTCATCATGTTCCTTCCCCATGAACCCTTCCACGTCGCCCTCCGCACAATGATGCCGGTTACTCATCATGTTCCTTCCCCATGAACCCTTCCATGTCGCCCTCCGCACAATGATGCCGGTTACTCATCATGTTCCTTCCCCATGAACCCTTCCATGTCGCCCTCCGCACAATGATGCCGGTTACTCATCATGTTCCTTCTCCATGAACCCTTCCATGTCGCCCTCCGCACAATGATGCCGGTTACTCATCATGTTCCTTCCCCATGAACCCTTCCATGTCGCCCTCCGCACAATGATGCCGGTTACTCATCATGTTCCTTCCCCATGAACCCTTCAATGTCGCCCTCCGCACAATGATGCCGGTTACTCATCATGTTCCTTCCCCATGAACCCTTCCATGTCGCCCTCCGCACAATGACGCCGGTTACTCATCATGTTCCTTCCCCATGAACCCTTCCATGTCGCCCTCCGCACAATGATGCCGGTTACTCATCATGTTCCTTCCCCATGAACCCTTCCATGTCGCCCTCCGCACAATGATGCCGGTTACTCATCATGTTCCTTCCCCATGAACCCTTCCATGTCGCCCTCCGCACAATGATGCCGGTTACTCATCATGTTCCTTCCCCATGAACCCTTCCACGTCGCCCTCCGCACAATGATGCCGGTTACTCATCATGTTCCTTCCCCATGAACCCTTCCACGTCGCCCTCCGCACAATGATGCCGGTTACTCATCATGTTCCTTCCCCATGAACCCTTCCATGTCGCCCTCCGCACAATGATGCCGGTTACTCATCATGTTCCTTCCCCATGAACCCTTCCACGTCGCCCTCCGCACAATGATGCCGGTTACTCATCATGTTCCTTCCCCATGAACCCTTCCACGTCGCCCTCCGCACAATGATGCCGGTTACTCATCATGTTCCTTCCCCATGAACCCTTCCACGTCGCCCTCCGCACAATGATGCCGGTTACTCATCATGTTCCTTCCCCATGAATCCTTCCACGTCGCCCTCCGCACAATGATGCCGGTTACTCATCATGTTCCTTCCCCATGAACCCTTCCACGTCGCCCTCCGCACAATGATGCCGGTTACTCATCATATTCCTTTCCCATGAACCCTTCCACGTCGCCCTCCGCACAATGATGCCGGTTACTCATCATGTTCCTTCCCCATGAACCCTTCCACGTCGCCCTCCGCACAATGATGCCGGTTACTCATCATGTTCCTTCCCCATGAACCCTTCCATGTCGCCCTCCGCACAATGATGCCGGTTACTCATCATGTTCCTTCCCCATGAACCCTTCCACGTCGCCCTCCGCACAATGATGCCGGTTACTCATCATGTTCCTTCCCCATGAACCCTTTCATGTCGCCCTCCGCACAATGATGCCGGTTACTCATCATGTTCCTTCCCCATGAACCCTTCCATGTCGCCCTCCGCACAATGATGCCGGTTACTCATCATTTTCTTTCTCCATAAACCCTTCCACGTCGCCCTCCGCACAATGATGCCGGTTACTCATCATGTTCTTTCTCCATAAACCCTTCCACGTCGCCCTCCGCACAATGATGCCGGTTACTCATCATGTTCCTTCCCCATGAACCCTTCCACGTCGCCCTCCGCACAATGATGCCGGTTACTCATCATGTTCCTTCCCCATGAACCCTTCCACGTCGCCCTCCGCACAATGATGCCGGTTACTCATCATGTTCCTTCCCCATGAACCCTTCCACGTAGCCCTCCGCACAATGATGCCGGTTACTCATCATTTTCCTTCCCCATGAACCCTTCCACATCGCCCTCCGCACAATGATGCCGGTTACTCATCATGTTCCTTCCCCATGAACCCTTCCACGTCGCCCTCCGCACAATGATGCCGGTTACTCATCATGTTCCTTCCCCATGAACCCTTCCAGGTCGCCCTCCGCACAATGATGCCGGTTACTCATCATGTTCCTTCCCCATGAACCCTTCCACGTCGCCCTCCGCACAATGATGCCGGTTACTCATCATGTTCCTTCCCCATGAACCCTTCCACGTCGCCCTCCGCACAATGATGCCGGTTACTCATCATGTTCCTTCCCCATGAACCCTTCCACGTTGCCCTCCGCACAATGAGACCGGTTACTCATCATGTTCCTTCCCCATGAACCCTTCCACGTCGCCCTCCACACAATGATGCCGGTTACTCATCATGTTCCTTCCCCATGAACCCTTCCACGTCGCCCTCCACACAATGATGCCGGTTACTCATCATGTTCCTTCCCCATGAACCCTTCCACGTCGCCCTCCGCACAATGATGCCGGTTACTCATCATGTTCCTTCCCCATGAACCCTTCCATGTCGCCCTCCGCACAATGATGCCGGTTACTCATCATGTTCCTTCCCCATGAACCCTTCCACGTCGCCCTCCGCACAATGATGCCTGTTACTCATCATGTTCCTTCCCCATGAACCCTTCCATGTCGCCCTCCGCACAATGATGCCGGTTACTCATCATGTTCCTTCCCCATGAACCCTTCCATGTCGCCCTCCGCACAATGATGCCGGTTACTCATCATGTTCTTTCTCCATAAACCCTTCCACGTCGCCCTCCGCACAATGATGCCGGTTACTTATCATGTTCTTTCTCCATAAACCCTTCCACGTCGCCCTCCGCACAATGATGCCGGTTACTCATCATGTTCCTTCCCCATGAACCCTTCCACGTCGCCCTCCGCACAATGATGCCGGTTACTCATCATGTTCTTTCTCCATAAACCCTTCCACGTCGCCCTCCGCACAATGATGCCGGTTACTCATCATGTTCCTTCCCTTGAACCCTTCCACGTCGCCCTCCGCACAATGATGCCGGTTACTCATCATGTTCCTTCCCCATGAACCCTTCCACGTCGCTTTCCGCACAATGATGCCGGTTACTCATCATGTTCCTTCCCCATGAACCCTTCCACGTCGCCCTCCGCACAATGATGCCGGTTACTCATCATGTTCCTTCCCCATGAACCCTTCCATGTCGCCCTCCGCACAATGATGCCGGTTACTCATCATGTTCTTTCTCCATAAACCCTTCCACGTCGCCCTCCACACAATGATGCCGGTTACTCATCATGTTCCTTCCCCATGAACCCTTCCACGTCGCCCTCCGCACAATGATGCCGGTTACTTATCATGTTCTTTCTCCATAAACCCTTCCACGTCGCCCTCCGCACAATGATGCCGGTTACTCATCATGTTCCTTCCCCATGAACCCTTCCACGTCGCCCTCCGCACAATGATGCCGGTTACTCATCATGTTCCTTCCCCATGAACCCTTCCACGTCGCCCTCCGCACAATGATGCCGGTTACTCATCATGTTCCTTCCCCATGAACCCTTCCATGTCGCCCTCCGCACAATGATGCCGGTTACTCATCATGTGCCTTCCCCATGAACCCTTCCATGTCGCCCTCCGCACAATGATGCCGGTTACTCATCATGTTCTTTCTCCATAAACCCTTCCACGTCGCCCTCCGCACAATGTAGCCGGTTACTCATCATGTTTCTTCTCGATGAACCCTTCAACCCTTCCACACCGTTTTGTCGGGTGATCGTCCTGATCCTCCTTCCCCCGGAGGTCCTCCGCTTCACCACCACACCCTGGTGCCGATGTCGGTCTCTCATCACGTCGTGCCGCCAATTTCACCGTCACGATCGCGCATGCTCGCCGCATGAAGCGTAATTAAGGTCCGCGAACTGCGTTTAAGTTTGCGATGCACGACTACGCGCCCCCCCCCCCGCCCCGCCGCCCGCCCGCTCACCGCTAAACCTTCCCACCGCCGCGGCTGGTGTTGGCAAGTTAGCAATTTTATGTTGCAACTAAATAAAATATATTCTATTCCGTTTCATTTTTTCATAGCGGAGGTTAGCCTATCCAAAACAGCCAAACCACCATTTTTGTTGACTTTGTTTCTTCATTTGCGTTCTGGACAATTTCGCTAAATTTACCGTTAGTTCCAAATTTATAAATAACAAAATATGTTATAGAGTGTGGACAGCACAGGGCGTGATAAAGTAAGGTAACTTACCATAATTCGATATTTGTTACGGTACTTCCCACATTCTTCAGAGTGGATGTCTTCTCCAACTTTCCATGCCCTCAAGGCGGAAAGTTCCTGCATATTATCATCGATGTATATACATCGATGCATATTATGGAGCTTCGAACGCAAGTGGAATCCCCGTCCTGTTACTCTCCCCTTATTTTCCACCTATCTTGATCACTGATTTCTTTGTCTCAGCCATGGACTCTAATGAGAAATTGCTCATTTTTTCTTTGAAAAGTAAAGTCCCCGGTCCTTTTGGGACAATGACTCCTGTGTCTTCCACACCCCTAGGACAGCAGATGCCAGCCCTAGTCAAATATGCTCAGGGTTTTTTAGACCCCCCTGACAATTCTGATGCACTACTTTCAGGATGATGGGGCTGCTTAAATACAGTGTCCACCTGCTGCGATCAACTTTAACCCAGCAGTTGGTTCTTTTTGGGGTTGCAGATCACAAGATGGACTTGTCCCTACTGAGCATCCCACAAACACCCCGGGACAGGGAGATCTCATCCTGAGGAGGACGCGTAAACCGGGCCATTTGCCATAGCATGACAAGCCCTGAACCGCCTTCGTGATTTTAAAATAAAAATAAAGATCGTCTTTATTTTCAAGCGATTTCCAGCATCATTATGCTTTACAAAATAACTCATGTCAATCGACATAAGTAAATGTAAAACAATTTCATGGAGACTATTTACAACTACATAAAAATATACAAAAGACAAACCATCTATGATAACATAATTATAAACATTATTCTTAAAAGATTTTTCTGCGGTAAGACCAAGACTGCTTATTTCAGGGGTTATGTTATTTATAAATCACAGGAGAAAAATACCCAAACATTTTCTTATCCACTTCTTTGCGCACACTGGACACCCCTAACACGCCGGTCCTGTCGAGTGCTGCGGGACCGCATCTCAGATCGGGTGTTTAATTTATTTTTCTAATAACCAGGTTCACCTTGAGTCATGATTTTGTGGACAATGCAAGAAGTCTGAAGAGAACAGAGGTCAGTCATAGGCAAGAATGGCCTTTCGCATCTGAAATGTGATCAAACTGCCTTATTCCACATACATATCTTACACACATGTACTCTCTTAATTTTCTCCATGTCTCCCTCCTGCCGAGTGTAGACAGGTAGACAGTATTCCAATATAGAGAGTACAAGCTACTGAACAAGGCAAAGTTTAGTAGTGTAGGAAATAGGTTTTTGTGTTTTTTAACACTATTAGTCGGCTATTTCTTCGTTAACATACAACGCTCACATGATCGGGAAATGTGAGATGGAGTTTATGTACAACGCCCAGCACTTTGGAAACATTGATTTCTTTTAAGGCCAAAAAACCGAGAGAGACACCTGTTGGGGTATTCGGAGGAGGAAATCTACTTGATGGAAAAGTTTGAACTGCACATTTGGATCACATGTCTCAAAAGGCAGCCACTCTACTACCTCTATTTCGTGTGCCGCCACTAGATGGTCCTTTTTATTCTACCTTATGTTTATTTAGTTTTACTAAACCAAAGTTCACCTACCAAACAAAAACCAACAAGAAGAAAAACAGCAAAGTTCTAGAGTTTCAACATCAGTTAAAAAATATCCTTTAGGTAAAATATACTATATTATTAGTACAGAATAGTTTTGAACACTTTCCAATAGTTCAGTAAGTAAAATTTGTGAATAAGTATAAATTTTTTTTGCAACACTAGTTTGTCTGAACTTGACTAGATTTAGTTGTCGAACTACTATAGTACAGGCTCATAACATTATGGCATGATATAGTTGTCTTAAATCCCAACACGTTCGCGGCGGCATGGAAGCGATCGCTCCCACGCCGAACCCTAATGCCATCCTGATGGGTGCAATCGCTCCCAAGCTGCACTGCTTTACAATATGATTTATTTTTAAGCCAGGATCTGAGCTAGAAATTTGAAACTTTGCACAGCACTGCTCAATAGTATAATGTATTTCGAGACCACGTAGGTTTTTACTGGGCAGTGCTGCTGCTACGGTGGGTTTTACAATTTTTTACTTTCAGGATGGTGACGAGGTTCGAGCAAAACCCTCGCCGCCGCGAACGTGTTCAAACAATCTGCGGTAGTTGATATCACTAACACAATAAATTAATTGCATACATTCTAATTTGGATATTTAAATGCAAATGTGTGGATAATTAAATTTTAAGGGTTTTATACTAAGTAAAAGTGGTCCGATTGTTTTTATATTAAACATTCGGAATAAAGGGAGTCCACGTGAAAGGTGACACATATGCAGTTATTGAATTTCCGAGAAAGATTTATGGAGATTCTTTTTGTCGTTCTATTCATTGAATAAATCCATCGGAACGGAATACATGTGAAAATAGAAATTATATTTATTTCAACAGGATTTGTGTTATACATTTTTACAAATATCACATATTGAATTCGTATGGGATGTTATCCAATAAAAATATGTATAGCGCTTTTGTAGTTAAAAGTATTTCATCAACAAAACAGGAATTTAAGTAATAATTGTACTTATTGAGTAATCCTGCAGTCACCACAGTAAAGGCCTACACAACTAAATAAGTTCATATATTTATGATTTTAATCCTATTAATAATGATCGTACGAAAATGCATAATAACCTCAAGTCCAAACAAACCATTCTTTGATTATTTGAAGTGCCAATAATAGGTCTATACCTAGGAGGTCCCTATAGCTATACCATAAAAATTTGCTTTAAGAATGTATTTGAAGAAAAGGTATGCTACTGCACTAAAATCCCGCTTTAAATTGTTTTACGTTATAAAGTAAAATTACAATAAAAAAAGAAATAGAATATTATTCTAATGTAATAGACAACATTAATGATTGCTGAAACCTACACAAAGGTTGTACGCACACGCACAAAAGACTGAACGTAATACGTACTGAAATGAAATAATGATTTAAGATAATGTTTAAAGTTAATTGAGCTGGTGTGAAAATTGTGAATGAAAATGCTCACGTTGATTAAACACAGTTTATTGATTAATAATTACGTAAAATCATGATAACAAATTTAATGTAAATGGTAAATGATAACTTAAATGTGTAACATATGTTAAATGAATTATTAAAACTTAAAAATGTGAAATGAGAAGTGGAAATGAAACGTCTGCCTGTGTGGCAGACAACCGACAAAATGTAGACGGTTTGTTCACAACTGACCTGCGCCACACACGCACCCCCGACAGTCCCAGGGGTGGGGGTGACACTTGACAAAAAGGTGCCAACAAAGGTAAAGTTATTTGTTTGAATTTCTAATGATGAAAAACAACTAACATAGTTAAATACCTAAGTGTACATCTATAAATGAGAATATTGAAACACACGTTAGAGTTAAGTTTTTACTAAGTAGCTAACAACATTTTGTTTTTAATTTAACTCAGTTTTATAACCCACGATAAGTACAAGTTAGGAGATCTAATTATTAATCAAATATCCCTTACAAATAAATCCTAATACAGTACATTATTAAAACTGGGAGTTATATCTGTTACACTATCTTACGTGATAACTGAGTTGTATAACTGATACTGTATAACTGAGTTGTCTGAGTGATATAACTGGGAGTTATATCTGTTGTATATCATTATAAAAACATCATGCAGGAGTCCTAATGAACTCTGTAAAAGCTAAACATTTTTATCAATAATTTAGCTAGAAGTTTTAAAGTCTGAGAATTCAATAGAGGGCTAAAAGTCAATTTTTTATCATAACTGTGTGTCCGGTATTATGGGGTCCATAGGAGTCAGTAGAAAACCTTAAATGTAAACATAGGTTGTTATGAACATCAAAGTAAAGGTCTAATTAACTTAGTACAGTACAATACCGCAAATCCGACCTCAAATCAAATCCAAAATATAACATTATTCGTTTTGGCGGCATAACACTCTACAAGTGAGGCCTTTAATTTAATACATTTCAACACATGCTTAAAATTGAGATTTTCAAATGCCTCCTCATGGATCGATTTCCACAAGACTTAGATACTCAGTTATAACGTAAAAAAATTGAATTTTACTCATAAATTGAATTATCTGAGTTTTAAACTTGTAGATAAACTATTGATAAAAATTTTTAGAACAAGGCTTTTCAACACCCATATATGTTAGTTATTTATGTAAGCAACAAATTACGGATTTGGACTATCCTAAGCTAAGATAAATAAAAAATACTTTAGGACTACTATGGTTTACCTTTTAAGAGTCATCTTCAACCCTGGGCCATTATCCCATTGTTGCGCAGTCGGCAATGTTAACCATACGGCTTTTAATGCAAAACATGGTATCGCATTCCCCTGTTTCGGACGCCGTTTTTCAACCGATTTGCTTTAAAGTTGGTAAGTGTTTAGTTGAATAGTTATACTATGTCGCTTATAGGTCGGAAATTTGAAAATTTAACAAATATTACTCTTTGAGACGTCGCAAAGTAACTCGATTTTCCTTAGGAATATTTCAAAATTTAGAAAAATTTTCAAAATTCCGAGGTATGAGCGAAATAGTATAACTATTCAACTAAACACTAACCAAGTTTAAAGAAAATCGGTTGAAAAATGGCGTCCGAAACAGGGGAATACAAGACCATGTTTTAGCATAAAAGCCGTATGATTAACATTGCCGACTGCGCAACAATGGGGTACTGGCCCAGGGGTGAAGATTACTCTTAATTAAGGGCTTCTTCACCCCTGGGCCAGTAGCCCATTGTTGCGCAGTCGGCAATGTTAACCATACGGCTTTTAATGCAAAACATGGTATTTTATTCGACTGTTTTGGACGCCGTTTTTCAACCGATTTTATTTAAACTTGGCAAGTGTTTAGTTGAATAGTTACATTAGGGCCCTCATACCTCGAAATTTTGAAAATTTAACAAATATTACTCTCTGTAACGTTACAAAGTAACTCGATTTTTTTATAGTAATATTAGTTAAATTTTCAAAATTTCGAGGTATGAGGGGCCTAATATAACTATTCAACTAAACACTTACCAGGTTTAAAGAAAATCGGTTGAAAAACGGCGTCCGAAACAGGGGAATAAAATACCATGTTTTGCATTAAAAGTCGTATGATTAACATTGCCGACTGCGCAACAATGGGCTAGTGGCACTAGAGTATCCCATTGAGTGTGTACACAGCTAACAATGGAAAGATGATATGCTTTACGAGGATGTCCGATTCCGGACTTGGCTGTTCACTAATGGCTTCGTAGCTCGATGTACCATGAATACATGACATGTTGCTTTCAAAGTGCTTACATACCCTACAAAAAGTTTTGTGTCTACGTCCATGCTACTTTCCAGATTAATCCTGTCTCTTGAACCATAGATTAAGCATGCTTGAACACAATAGTGATATGAAGATAGAAACAACAATAAAATAACAACTGCGTTAACAACATTTTTTAATACAGTGTGAAACAGAACTTAACGCCGTGATGAAAAAAACATTGATATCCTCATGATTTGTGAGATCTTCAAGATTCATTGCTTGCAGATCTTGTAGGACTTTCTCGCCATTACAACGTTTCATACATTCTTCTGGTGGATGGCATTCTTCCGGAAACTTATTAGCGAGAGAGGAGTTAATTTAAAAACTTTATCTAAATGTAGACTAATTAAATAAGGAAAATATCATGAAAGAAACTAGAAAATGTTCCTAGTTATACATTTTTTACTACGGTTGTATGATTTCGGCATGAGGTGTTCTCAATTCAATTCTTGTTAGATATCCTATACTGGAGGCGACGAGGAAAATGTTAAACGTTTCCCGCTTTTTCAAATTCTTGCAAGAGGTTAAAAACCACCTTCAGAAATTTTCTGATATTGTTGTCTGATCTTTAAGGTAAGAGATTGTGCATGCTCACTTAATACCTAATTTTAGCATTTTTCACTTACGACTTAGACATTGAAAAAGTTGATGACACAGGTTATCAATAGCTGTTTAAAGGGGTAGCTGTAGGCTTTTTAAGTAAACTTAGAAGAAATCATTCAAAAAGTAAAATGCAAAACTACATAAATTGATTTGTTTATCGAAACAATCAATCTGACAGAGTGGGCTGCATAAATTATAGTCTCTAACTCATTACTCCACTGTAATGGATTGGTGTGCCAGTCCTTAGCAATTTTTCATTTTCTTCTCAGTGTATATATATTGCGTTAGATTTGATGCAGTATATTAAAATAAAATATAAAAATCAAATAGATTTGTCACACATAACACATAGCATACACAATGTAAACAAAAAAAATTACTGTAAGCGGATTGTTATAGTTTTATTTAGGATGTAGGCTAAAATGTATAGGCAGTACGTCTTGGGCGTAAACATTCTACTTTAACATTACACACGACATAAAGTATGGTATTTCGATTGATAACTTTGAAGATTGTTTGCTGAAAATTAAAAATATGAATTCATAAATAAAATAACCTAGTACCAAATATGATTCACACCATTACACTATAGTGCAGTGTCCTTCAGTACAAATACTAACATGGAACGACAGAAAAAATAATATGTTTAATAATAACTGTAGGTTCCGTAAAAAACAAACTTGTCCACCAATTAATTAAACTAGAATCAGAATACATTTATGTCCACAAATTTGTGCAAACTATGTACAGTAGCATTAGTAACACAAATGTAATAACATTGAATCATAAACTTTTATCAATTATAAAGAACTAAATCTTAAAATATTAAAAATAAATATATATATATTGCTTCTGATTATTTTCAAATAAATATATATCTGGAAATGAGCTTACAGTTATGTGTGTAAGCTCCAGTCGATAATGTAGATTTCTTCTTAGAGCAATTTTGTTTAGGTTTTATTGCAGGCATACTTTTAAAATAGCATATAAAACACGCATTTATTACTTTTAGTCTTAAAAAAACATTGAATTTTTTTTTTTTTAAACACGTTCGCGGCGGCGAGGTTTTTGCTCGAACCTCGTCACTATCCTGAAAGTAAAAATTGTAAAAAAAAACTTAATTTTATATATTATTATTCCACTGATAGGCTTTTGTATGCTTCCATCACGTTTTGAGGTTTGAAAATTGACGCCTACTTCCATGGGAGTGATCGCACCCATCAGCACCTGGCATTAGAATTGCACTAATGATGGGTTGATTAATAAAGAATACTGGCTTTGTTTACAAAGTATACAGTTATTTTTTTAATTATTACTAAAACGCAATAATATTTGAATATTTATTTATTTAACATAATAATTATTTGAAACAGAAAAAACAAAGTTTTTTGGGTACGATCGCATTTACTCTGAAATGAGACAATTTACTATGCCTACAATGAAAGTTTATAAGATAAACTAATAGATAAAATGTCTTTCAAAAGAAAAAATAAATGGTGTTTTGTTTTTTTAGTAAAAAAATAATAAGTCAAAAATAATAATAATAAGTAATTACTAAAAAACGCCACCCCACCTTAGCAGCAACAGTGCCCAGTAAAAACCCAAGTGGTCCCGAAATACATTATACTATTGAGCAGTGCTGTGCAAAATCTCAGATTTCTAGCTCAGATCCTGGCTTAAAAATAAATCATATTTCAAAGCAGTGCAGCTTGGGAGCGATCGCACCCATCAGGATGGCATTAGGGTTCCGCGTGGGAGCGATCGCTCCCATGCCGCCGCGAACGTGTTAATATTGTGCCTATGTGAAAAGAGGGAAGTTTTTGTTTTATATTCTAGAAAATGTTACATGGTGACCGTGGTTTATAATTATAGATCATTATAGTTAAATTATGAAACCTGCATGTGTGTAATAAGTTTGATTAGATTGTTTAGCGCATAAACTTGTTAGTAAAATCAGCCTCAGTCAGTTTAATATTACGAATTTTTTGCAGTAATTCTAAATGTCCTTTGCAGGCCATAATATTATTTTATTTGTCGAGTTTCTTTTTGTAAATTGTTTGTAATACACAATTATGCATGTTACTAATACATGTTATAAAAAGCCAACCGAAATTTCATATTCTAAAATTGATATAGTCAACTTGATAGTATGCAATTTATAGAACAACTAAATAATTGTAAAGCTACCAATAGTTAATTATAAATCAATAAACAATGATAGCAACGATGATACACCATTAAGTTGTGTTCTGGTGAAGAAAAACATATGGAAGAAAAGTCATCTCGAGTTGTTGGAATAAAATTCGATCAGTAGTTATCAAGCTTGTTATAGAGTAGAAGACACTTCTAGCTTAAGAGAATTTACATGCTTAAACACATAGGCGTCATTTCAGCATTCTGATTGGGGGGGCAAGATTTTCAATAAGGCCTCCCCCCTTCCCACAAATACGCCAAACATCTTAAATTTCGCTAAAAACTGTCAATAAAAGCTAATTAAGTCACTAAGCTGTCCATAAAATGTGAACTTATAATATAATCTCACAAACCCATGAAAACAATACCCTAATGCATGTAAAATTTTATTATATAGCCTAACATGTTTCTATTTGTAGAAAGTAATTATTCTTCTGGAACTGCCAGTGTACTGTAATGTAAAACACCTTAAGAAATTTAACAGATTTAATTGGTTAATGGATGCTAAATCGTTAAAATAAAAAACATCATTTTATAACTATTAGGTTATTTTTTTTGTATATTATTTACAACTCTAAAGTTTTACAGACGGATACATAGATTAAAACTCCATAGGTTTGTAGGGTAAAACATATTGTTTTATCTTTATCAAAAATTAGTTTTTGACAAAGCACTTTTGCAGTCTGCCGTATAAGGGACAAAAAATCATTTAACACTTAACTACTGTTGGTTAGGATCAGTACAGCTACGGTATATTGCCCTTTACATTACCTAAAAAAATTAAATTGATATTGAGGACAAGAGAAGTAAAAAATTACTAAGTGATTAAAAAAAGATAAATAATGATTTACAAAAACATCTATACACATGTGATACGGGTTTTTGTACAAGAAACTCCTCTCACAATTTGCAATATATTTTAATGATTTTAGTGCCATTGGATAGAGCTCGGCTTGAAGTTGTTTCTAAAGTGAATTGGTAAATTGTCCATTAAAAAGAGGGGACCTACAAGTCCTTAAAGTTTGTAATTTTCCCATTTGATCATCCATCAGTAAGAAAATTGATTGATTTTCAAGTAAAAAACAGTAAAGTGTAAACATCGGACATCAGCGAAGGTACTATATCTACCTTTTCACACGAAAGAGGTTATGTTTAACCAAGGCAAGGCTCCGGTCTACCTGAGCCTGAACGACGTTACCAAATGCCGCCTCGCGGCCGTAGCGCTAGGCGAGTTTGATGGCTGCAGACAGTGCAGAGGTTTACGGGAATCGTGTTTTAAAGTTAACTAATTAAGATAGAGATTGACTCTTAACATTTTCTAAAATTAGAGAGACGGGTCTCGTCTTCTCTGGTTTGAGAATTTTTAAATACAATTTCTAGTTTCAGTTATAACTGTCTAAAATCATCTGTTTTTAGTGGCGAAAAGTTTTATAGATGCAGAGGTTTATGGGGATCGTGTTTTAAAACTAACCAATTAAGATAGAGATTGGATCTTAACTTTTCTAAAATTAAAGAGATGGGTCTCTTTGGCTCTGTTTTGAGAATTTTTAAATAAAATTTTTAATTTCAGCTTTAGGCCTAACTGTCTAAAATCATCTGTTTTTCTCGATGCAAATGCAAGAGTTTTTAGAACCCTGTTATCTTTTGCTAAATGCAGCCTAGAGCTACAACTAATGTGTCATATTAAAGAAGAATAACGGTGCTAAATTTCCTTTCTTACACTTTGGTAATCTCACTTTGGTAGTGTTATCAAAACTAATGGAAAACTTAAGTTAAAAATCGAGAAAAACAGATGATTTTAGACAGTTATAGCTAAAATTAGAAATTGTATTTAAAAATTCTAAAAACAGAGCCGACGAGATCCGTCTTTTTACTTTTAGGAAAAGTTAAGAGATATCTCTATCTTAATTGGTTAGTTTTAAAACACGATCCCCGTAAACCTCTGCATCTATAAAACTTGCCTCTATATAAAAAAAAAAAAAAAAAAAAAAAAAAACCCAGACGATTTCAGACAGTTATAACTGAAATTATAAATTTTATAAAAAAATCTAAAACCAAAAAAGACGAGATCCGTCTTTCTACTTTTACAAAAAGTTAAGAGTCAATCTCTATAATAATTTGTTAATTTTAAAATACGATTCCCGTAAACCTCTGCAACTGCAGCCATCAAACTAGCGGAATTCGCCTAGCGCTACGGCCGAGAGGCGGCATTCGGTAACGTCGTTCGTGCAGGTAGACCGGAGCCTTAACAACTCAACACACGTGAGATGGCACTTCCTGCTACAGATGACGATTGCAGAATGAGTCAATTTAAGAGCTTTGTGTATATAATACAAAATGCAAAGTAGACATTTTGTTAAAGTGTGATTCAGAAGTTTATAATTGTTGTATACAAATATTTCACCACATTACATAACCTAAAATTTTAATTTCCAATTAA
Source organism: Neoaliturus tenellus (assembly GCA_030545055.2). Taxonomy (NCBI): domain Eukaryota; kingdom Metazoa; phylum Arthropoda; class Insecta; order Hemiptera; family Cicadellidae; genus Neoaliturus; species Neoaliturus tenellus. The sequence goes on from CM061535.1 coordinate 129,079,507, forward strand.
AAAAAAATCACCGAAATTATTGGGGGGGCAACTGCCCCCCCTTGCCCCCCCCCCCAAATGACGCCTATGCTTAAACACTGTTTACCTCAGAACTCAAGTGTAAAATAAAACGTTGCCGTGACAATGACGTATACAACTTATCACTTTACAGAAGTCTGTTACATCAGACAAATCCTCCTCGGAGGTCGCCGTTAATACAGGTTTTTCTCGAGAAAATTACCAAATTAAGCGGTGAATGGGATGTTTCAAGTGTCGTGGGATTTTCCTGTCTCACCGGTCCCCGTTCCCGGAAGCCATCAAGGTCACCGTCGCCCATGATGTTTGTAATCGGTGCCACCGTAAGCTGCAGTTGATACCTAGGTACTCTAGAAGGTGGCTCAAGCTCTAGAGAAGATTGTGCTTCAGTAGGCCTAGTGCACATAGGGTGCGTTTCGAACAATTAGCATTAGCACAATAAACGAAACAAAGTCGTTGGTCTCCTGACGTTCAGTGCAATGAATGCATCTAGTTTTCCTTTTTCATTATGTTGAGAGGAAATGAAGGTTGCTTCAAGGAAATGAGGTCCGCGCCCGGAGTATAAGGCCGGCGACACACTACCGGACTTTTCACAAGACCGTACATCAGACCGAGCATCGTACCGGAAAACCCCCAGTCCAGTAGTATGTCAAGGTTCAGTACACCATACCAGACACCGAACCGACCACCGTACCGGACGTCGCACCGAGAGCTCTGGAAGCGGTTTTCTGGCGAAACATCAAAAAATTATCGTTCCGGTGTACGGTCAGATGCACGGTGGTGTTAGGGTAAATTTTGCTCCGTATGTCGTCCCGAACGTAGCATTTAAACAAATGGAACGCCCCTCCCCTCTCCACCGCATCACGGGCTCTCACCTACTCACGCTATCCCTCTCTCTCTCTCTCTCTCTAAACTTCCTTCACCTCGCTCCGTGAATTTGTACGATGCTCGGTCCGATGTCTTGTTCTGGGACATGTTCGGAGTAAATTTACCTCCCTGTTCGGTGCAATTGGTTCGATGCTCGGCCCGATGTACGGTCCGGAGCAAAGTCCGGTAGTGTGTCGCCGCCTTAAAGAGCGCCAGAATGCTTCGGCCGCCGCTTCCCGGAAAGTGCTTCTTCCAACCCTCACTTTTGGTTCTCCCTCCCCTATTCCAAAGACAACTTCCGAGTTGTGACAAAAACATCAATATTGTATAAACATACTGTTTCTGTCAAGAAATAAATTTATTTTTGGAATTAAATTTAGATGAAAATGACCTATTTCAATGTGCCGTGATAATTTTAAATATGAGGACATCACGTTCGAACCGTTAAACAAATACTATTACACACTACAATTCAAATCCAAATTTTCGAAGAAGAAACTCAAGTAAAATCGACATAATGACACTTAATAACTTGTTGGATAACTAGACTTATGATCAATATGTTAAATCGCAGTTTGTCATTACGCCAAGCTCAGATTTTCATTTTCAATTTAAGTTCTGTCATTCATTCACGATACAGCTGGTAATGGTGGCGCGATGAGGTCTAAAATAGTTTGCATTGAGGCTGGGCGGATGTTTTTCGAAGTATACATATAAGCATTATGATAAAGTAGTATTGGTAGGCCAACCTTATGCCATACCACGTTAATTTATGTACGAGTTGAACTGTTTTCAAACTTTTTTTTAATTGGTCCTCGATGCTAGGTGTTTTGCCTTTCGAGGCCAGTGTTTGATATTTTTTTAATTATAAACAAAGAAATAAATAAAATAATTGAAAATTTTATGTTAGACCCTAAATAGAAAAATAATTACGGATAAAATATTCTATATAGTCCCTTTATTTTCCTGCGATTATAAAAAAGTATTCTTATCAAAAATTTGAAATAAAACCTTCGAAAATAACAAAGCTCCAAAAAATTAAAAGATACTCGAATCTAAACCTTATGTATTCATGTGTTATAAGTTAACCAATAAAATTGTTTCGCTCATTATCGTTTACTTGGTTCTGATATTTTTGACGTTTTATAAATAAAATACATACAGAAAAAATATATCCTGAGGTAAATCAAATTTTCTTTTCCTACTAAATTATTAGTGGTTACGATAATGAACATAGTTATAAAACTTTTCTCGCAAAACTGAGAGACTTGGAATTGAATTCCCAGGGAAATGAACATAATCATGCAGGTGGTGAATAAACACTGATAAGCCCAAGAGGAAGTCGTGGGAGAAACGCATGCGAAGTAGGGCCGCCAAAACCTGCCCGGAAGTCGGCGTCCGAGTCGCGCCGTCTTATCACACCATCTTATCTTGCGAATGTCCTAGTTGGCGCCGAGATACGTGACATTCCCCTACTAAGGACCTCCTGGTTTTGCTACCTCAGATGTTGGAAAATGATTTGTTAATACATGAATGGCTCCGCCGAAAAACTATGCGACAAAAATACAAATTTCGAGATTTTTAGTGAAAAAGGTTCTAACAGACCTCTCCAGCATCGTGGGATATTTTGCTTTGGAAATATTTATATTGGCACCCCTGATTTTAGCTGTCCATTCCGGCACCAAATTCGGGAGTTCGCGAGGTTGTTGGCGAATAAGATTCTAACAGCCGCGATACCAGCGACCAAGGAATACTATAGACTGGCAATGTGGCTCGCGGATTGAAGCCGGGCTGCGCCTATGATGGAGGGGAGAGAGGCACGTGAGTGCGCGTGCGTCGCACAATACCGCGCGTCGAGCGGCTATGAACGGCCACTGACATTGCAGCGTCTACTCTTGCGCTCTGAGTAATTTTGATTAACGATTCCTTATTGTGTCGCATACGGGTGCAATAATAATTTAAGAAAAAAATGGTTGGTGTTTCTTTTCACAGGCACGTAGTTGATTAGCTGCAAATGTGTTAAATAGCTACTAACTAATCAATTTATTTTAGGCCTACGGTAATTTTTTTCAGTTTGCTCAGTCAATAACTTACACCAACTGTTGAAACTGCATTATACTTTAACATTTTAACACTGTCTACTTAATGTTTACTACACACTCTGTTTATGTTAACTATAAACTATTACAAAATATGAAATACTGAATTGCTTTAGCTTGTTTGGTAAAATACACTGTTTCTGCTTTTTGGAGGATTTTATACTGTGGTAAGAAGCGTTATCCATCACTATGACTTAGGGTTTCGTCAAATAATTAGGAATTAAGAAATCCTTAAACTATTTATAAAATGTTTTACGATGGAAAGCCATTAGCTTAGCTGCAAAGTGGTACGCCCGTTCCAACTGAATGATACGATTTTGCTCTTTTATTGGGCGTGTACGTGGACGTTTCCATTTAATACGATTTCCTTCCATAATAAACCATAAAGCTATAGATTGTCACTAAATTACTGAATACTAACTACCAACACAATTTAGACATACAGCATATGGACAACTAACTGTTGACACAACCAGTACATATAAACAACAATAGGCCTACACGACGCTTATCTAAGACACGTGTGCGAGACATTGTCAGAATTGTCAACTTTTTGGTGCATGGCAACGTCATTTGATATTGCCAGATCATTTGTTGTTATGATAAGTGTGGTTACTTTTTAAGAGAAGGGGGCAAAATTAAACCTTTACTGTCAGTTTATTTTATTTTTTTTTTTTTAGTTCAGAACTTTTTTATATCATAAAGTTGCTGAATATTAACCATTTTTTTCGTTTTAATAATTTGTATGTAAAAATATTGATAGGCAGGTTTTAACACCCATGCTATACAGTCAATAAGGGAGGCTACTTTTTCTGTTTTAAAAACAAACAGTTTTTATTTCTAATAAATATCTTAGTAAAATTTACATAGTATCAAATATCAATTAAAACTTCAATTAAAAATACACCGTACATATCAATGTATTTTTTGTAATATCTAGTGTCTTATTATGTTTATATAAGCTAATTTTTGTTTTGTTTTAAATAACTATGTATTTTTAAAATCATACATATTTAAATTTTGTTAATACATTTTGTCGTTTTCAAGGAAATGTTTTTCTTGTTTATTAATGCCTTTCCTTAGTCATTATTCAATAATAAAGTGTTGCAGTAATTATTTTGGATACGATCACCATTAAAAAAATAATAATTCACAAAATAATAATAATAAAGTAATAAACTATCAAAGTTGTATACGTGCGACAAGTGCTCCGAATGGCGCGGCGGCACGGGTCGCGGCAGCCGGCCGTCGGCAATTAAACTATTAACTTTGAATTAGAATAAAACCAAAACGAAGCGTTCTACAAAAAATTTTTAAATTACAAAGTTGCGATTTAAGTCTTTTCCAACAACTTTCCCGCTGACAAAATTCACCTGACCAATAAATAAAAAACTTCCTCGCTTACTAACTTTTTGATGTCATGAATTTCAAACAAAAGTGCTTTGCTATAATTTTGTATTTTTTTCTTCCTCTTATTATTTTAATTTCGACATAAGAACATTACCATAGGCACCGTTATATAGTAATGTTCATCATACTAAAATATCAAAATTTTATCTTGGATATAACTATATTTTTTTACAGTGTTAATGAAACGCGGCGAATTAAAATTTGCGCCCGTCGCGAGCAGTAGACCCGCTAGTTGCACCTATGTGGAACTATAGAAATTCAACACCTATCAATGTTAAAGGATAGGGATTGCCAGTCTATAGTATTCCTTGGTCGCTGCGCGATACGGACCCTCCGCCGTCTGTGCCGCTGTAACCCGGCGACATAAATCGGCTTAGTTTTGGAAAAAAACGGAAGTTAAATGTCGGGAAACGGAAAGATAAGAATGGAAAGGAAAGGTGAAACGCCATATTGCCATATATATCTAAAACCAAGAAGCCAGTACCAGGATAACTGCCACCAGGAGTGGTAAGTGGAATAACGTTCTAAGGGCTACGGCCTGATGCCTGTTGATTCCTACTCTTTAAGTTTAAAATTGACATCTTTTTATAATATCATTTTCTAATAATTTTGGAAACTAATTCCTTTTTCTAACAAAAATATTTTTAGGGCTTAACTATTTTTATTATTATATAACATGTTGAACAATAATATAGCACCTGTGTGCGTAATGCATTTTTCCGCCTCTCCCTCAAAAAAAAAAAAAAAAAAAAAAAAAAAAAAAAAAAAAAAAAAAAAATAGTACGTTAAGAAAATGTTTTAAGAAGTATTAACGTTTTGTTTAATACTTTAATGTTATATTTTTATAATATTATTATAGTAAAAGTGTAAAAAAGTATTGAACCTTTTTTTCTGCTGAAATCTTGCAGCCATGATCACCGCTGTAGGGAAATTGTAAACAACGTGTTTTTTTTTTACAATAAACAAGTAAAATATATTTTCTTGATACAAAGGTTCGAATGAAGTTTTTAACTTGAGCTCATTTTCGATCAAAAAAAATGTCCTGTTATCAATGGATTCAGGAAAAGAATATTTCTCAGTTAAAATTGTTAATTTAAGTTATATAGCGTTCTAGTTGTTTTTTTAGGGAGTTTTAATCATTTATGAAGTTGGCAGAGGGAAATTAAATTTCTAAAAATATGAAAAGATAAAAACTAGAGTCTGTAAGTCAATAATGTGCATTTCCGTTATGTTATGAACTAAAGGATGCCAGAATTCACAGGTTGGTTGCCGGTATGTATCCTACACATCGATAATTCGCTATTCTCTAGACGTATTTTTGCAGACTTATTACAAACAGGGCCATAGAGAGTAAAATTGGAAATAAAGTAGTCCCCTGCCCCCCCCCCCCCCCCCAAGATGGGGGGGACTACCGGGGAATATTTGTAAGGCAATACACAGTAGAAAAAAACAAACAACAAAACTTGAAACACTAATTTATTTAGTTAATTTATTTCCAAATTGTCTTGTCACAACTAAATCTTACATGATGATATTAACCTTTCCGCACTCAATGTTGATTTGAAACAACACCTACATACTTTAACCAGAGTTTATAGGCAAAATCTAGTGATTTACTCCCAAAAAGCTAGTTTGGCTTCCAAAACTACATTGTTTTAGTTCGTACGGCCGGAGTGCAACAGCTTCCAGTCACCAGGGCCAAAATTTATTCAGTTTGGATGGAGCAATGTCATTGTGCTGTAGCACAGTATACCTAAATTATTATATCAATGTATTATCGCTATTTATCTATTTATCGTAGTTTATCTTAAAATAAAGATCTGTGGATTCTTTGAAGCCCTGAGCCCTAAGTTATTTAATAACCTCGAAGTTTCCGAGTTCAGTTACACTTTTTCGATTGGTTATCAGTAAATTATAGGAAAGTAAAAATTCTTTTGGTGTGAATTATGTTATTTTTTATATCCACTGCTTATTTTTTTCCTGTTGTTCATAAATAGTAAAATACTGCATGGAATGTAACTGCCCAAAATATCTCAAGCGGCATCTTATCAAGCTTTGATTTCTTTACAAACGTCCTGTTACTAACACTACCACAGTCACGTTGACTGACACTGCCGCCTTGTCTTGGGGCTTGACTTGAGGTTTAGTTCCGGATACAATGCAGCCATCCGTTGCTAACACCTCAAAAATATCCTCATTTACTGTATAATACGATACGGTATACATCCACAACGTCTACAGATTAAAAATATTGTTATTCCTAGCACAAAAGTTGAAATGAAAATTAATTAACGTAGCGTTTTATGCATTTTATTACAAATGAATTAAAGCAGTGAAACTCAAGGCTCCTTTGAAGCTTGCTGGCTCTTTGTTGAAGCAAATTTTACAAAATTTGTTGGTACTTGTTTGTTATACAGTTGAGTTTTTTTACCTATAGAAGTGGTCAAGATTAGGTGGCTGAACTTCTTTTATCTGTAGCAAAATGTGTCCCGTCAATCATATAATACCTTTGTTTATCAACAAAATATATAAACAAACTTACGTTGGCGGTTTATTTGTTTTCATTAAACCTCAAAATTTGACAAGTAGAAACATATGATAATACTAGGAACAAAAGAAGTATTTAATCAAAGATATTCCACCTAATATTGACCGCTTCTAGTTAAAAAAATTCAACTATAAGCCACTATTTCTTATTAGGTTATTCTGAACTGCGGCACATTATTAGACTCTACAGCACATTTTTTCTTATCACTACCCTGGCGATAAAAACTTTCATGTGTGGGGTAGACTGGCCCATTAAAACAATTTACCAGTATGCATATAAGTTCTTCTGATGGAATTGCAAGACGCTATATAGTATTCTTTTCAAAACTCCATCCTGGACGATAAGAGCTCGTCGAATGACGATGAGCTCATAAAAAATAAGATAATAATTTGTGCTCATCATTCCTGAGACAGCTACATTATTGTGTGAAATTGTCCATGCTTTAGTCTCACTACGGGGATAAAATCTAAACTCTTCTTTTTTAAGTCGAATGGCGAGCATGAGCCGATGATCATCTTCCGAACTCATTGAAGCCATTTTGACAATTGTGACAAAACAAGATAAAACAAGCGTATGTGCCATTACCCGAGACCTGGTCGCGGAGGAGAAAACGCCCCTGGAGAAATGGGACTGTGAAATAATCTCGAGTTAAAACAAATCACGATTATAGAGCGATTTTAAGGATTAAACTACTGAAAAACGCGTCCAATTTTTTAACGAAAAATTTTAAACATACTGTGTTGTTTTAAATCAAACAATCAATAACACAAAACCTTTGATTTACTGCAGTCCAAGTTATTAAAATTTCCTTTAAAATGAAATGAAGATGAAATTTTTTGACCAGTATTAAAGGCGTAGGGAACGTTTGAAATTTAACATTAGTCTTATGATGGGAATTAAATCCATGATGACGGGTAAATGGGGTACAGTATTTGTGGTTCGCGAGAGAGGTGAGGTAAACATCCTAAAGGTGGCGACACACTACCGGACTTTCCACCGGACCGTACATCGGACCGAGCATCGTACCGGAGGTGAAGGAGGTTTAGAGAGAGAGAGGGAGAGAGTGAGCGAGAGCGCTTGAGGGAGTGAAGGAGAGGGGGAGCCTTGCCATCCGGTGCTCGGTCCGGTGTACGGGCCCCTAACACACTACCGGACTTGCTGTTTTTGCTCGGTACGATACTCGGTCCGGTGCTCGGTCCGGTGAAAAGTCCGGGAGTGTGAGCCGGCCATTGCATTTTGTGACGAGAGCGTGTTTTATCTGAACCGCATTACTATATTGTTCATCTTCAAAATAAAAATAAAAATCTCCAGCCAGAAATTGTTTAATAGAATTAGTTTATTTCTAATTACACTTTTGCAGAAATAGGCTTGGCTGAGTAACAAGACTATAGCAACATATTTAAACAACAAAGTATATTATATAAATAATTAATTTGACTAACTTAATGAGAAAATATGCACAGCAATATTTTTTTCTTGAAACTACGTTTCTGCGGCATAGTTTCATTTCATTTTGTTTAATGTCTTTCCAGATAAATTGTAGACTTCAGGGAATGTTAAATTTCTTTTTCACTCCGCCGTTTGTTCATAGCTTTGTTTCGTGGGTGGCGCGCGTTTCACAGCAAGTTATAGTTTCATTTGTTGTTATTAAAGTAGCAGCAAAGCTTCATAAAAGTTATTGTAAGCATTTCGTATGGATTATAAAATCATAAAATGCACATTCCTTTAGATATAATATGAAAAAAACCTATTCCATTGATACAAAGAACATAGATTTTTCAGACGTAGTAAAAATTTGTGAAATCTAGTTTTGCACAGTTATACTAAGTCTACTACATTACTAAGTTAGTTGAAATATCTTAGAAAATGAGTTATAAAACAAATCAAATCGAAGTCCACAAACGCAGCGATTATGGAATTGTCTTCTTAGGGCTGAACCCATCTCATTTTGACCGAGCCATCTTCACCTTTGGGCCAATAGCCCATTGTTGCGCAGTCGGCAATGTTAACCATACGGATTTTAATGCAAACCATGGTATTTTATTACCCTGTTTCGGACACCGTTTTTCAACCGATTTTCTTTAAACTTGGTACGTATTTAGTTGAATAGTTATATTAGGCTTCTCATACCTCGAAATTTTGAAAATTTAACAAATATTACTCTCTTTGACGACGCATATTACTAAGGAAAATCGAGTTACTTTGCGACGTCACAGAGAGTAATATTTGTTAAATTTTCAAAATTTCGAGGTATGAAAAGCCTAACTATTCAACTAAACACGTACCAAGTTTAAAGAAAACCGGTTGAAAAACGGCGTCCGAAACAGGGAAATTAAATGTTATGTTTTGCATTAAAAGCCGTATGGTTAACATTGCCGACTGCGCAACAATGGGCTACTGGCCCAAAGGTGAAGTGTAGACCATTACCAGGAAAATTCAGGAATGAATAATCTTGTTTTATCGACTCAGAAGAGTGTTCTTTAGCAATAGATCAAACGATTGATATAAGCAACTAATCTAAGATTGGTATTGTGCGATCTTAGGAGAAAGTACTGAAGGAGTTGTTGTGTCTTGTGTAGGCCTACATTAGACCACCAACGGCGCAAATCCAATCTCATTGCGAAATACGTTCCAGTTGTAAAATAAGTTATTAATGGCGTCCTGTGGTGGTAAATAAGTGATTAACATACAATGAAATAGATTTATAAATTTATAACTATTTTTCAGAACTCTTTTCGGTTTTTTTTAATTTATGTAAAAGGTTTTAATGATACGACGTGTTCTAGATGTAGGATGTATTGCGTATCTGATTAATGAATAAATTTCTGTTATAAAGTCCAAACGCCGATCTATTCTTACGATAAATTATTGTCAACACAAACACAGGGTTCCACAAAAAGGTACCGGTCTCTGGAAATTCGGCATTATTATACTCATATATCGGCTTGATTTTGTTGTAATCTACCATTTACATTGTTCTTCAATTAGTTTTTCATATTAATAAACAAGCTCCCAAAATACATTTTGAACTATTTTGTGTTTAAAATTTAATTTTTTGTTCTGAAATCTTTAAAATGGCGGTAACTAAAAATAAATAATAATGTAGGCCTAATAAGCTAAAATTTTAATAAGTTAATTTTTATTTTTGAAAATTCATTTATTTTGTTGCATACAGTAGAAGGGTTCCCCTATCAAACACTGTGCGGTATAGCTTTTAATCTATCATACTTCGAGTGATTCGTGAACGTCGTGCAATATTAAATAACATGTGATTTAGAGTTTCTTCTAAAAATCATTATTGATTTTAGCCTCGTGATTGTTTCATATAATAATTTAAAATCTTATCTTAGCAATCCTTTAAAAAGTAGGAACTATTCTTCCATAAAGTACATCATGCATCGTGGAGTGAATTATACCTGATAAAAACCTGTTTCAGCCTCGACAAAAAAAGAGATCCTGGATGTTTCAATCAAATTTTTAACAGTTTTTTGTTACATTGCTGTTTTGTATTGTTAGCTATATTGTTGTTGATGTTTTAAAATTACCTCATAATCAAATTTAAATCCGACGTGAGGCATGTGACTTTGTCAATTGCACTGTGTTTAACGACATTAAGTAGGGTTAGATCTGAATTTAAATTCAAATAGAAGGAATAAGTCAGAGCTAACTAACACATATTTTGGGTGAACAAAAATGTTTATCTTTTTTCTACAACGGATGTGCAATTAACATTGGTTTTTAAGAACTACACTGTATACCTAATGGTAAGCTATAGACCTACATGCAGATTCAATGTTTGTTTGTGTTCACGAATGATGCTTTCTTGTTCTTCTTAGTGTAAATAATTTTGAGTTCCGTATTGGTAAAACGGAAGGACAGGTGAATTCGTTCAATGAGCATATTAACTACATTCGGATGCGTGGCATACAGAGGGCTAATTATGTTTCGCACTAAAATCGTGACAAGACTGTCATCATTAAGAACAAAATCCTTCTGGCGTTTAGCTAAAAGACAAGTATTTAATAAAGCCCTGACATGTATGAGTGGCACCACACTATATCCATTCAGGCCTACATCAATCTCACATTAGATCAGAAATCACAAATGTTTATTGCCGTTTTTGGCAACAAACATTTCTAAATAAACGATAAACCTAGGCAGAGTCATAATACAGGCAAAAGCATTCCAAGTCAAATTACATTTAAGTAAAACAACTAACATATATAGGCTACATATAAATTAAGTACCGTGCATACAAGTGATTAGAATCTGTTGATAACACAGCGGTAAAAGTTGAGTTTTGACAACAATGTTTAGAATTACAGAAAAGTGACAAACAATAACAACGAGCAACAACAATGACTAGAATAAAAAGAGATAAATAATCACAACAAATAATTGAAATTTCAGTCTATTGATTTGAGTCTATTGCAAAAACAATGAATCCGATTCTTAGGAAATTCGATGATTTCTAAATACTATTTAGAATCCAAAGAGTACTCCACTGTGTACAATAAATCAAATTCTTTTACTGTATTGAAAAAATAAGACTTGCTGAATTAAAAACAACTTGGACTTGTCTCGGACGGGCCAAAAACTTAAATCCGCCGCTCGACTTCTAATGAATTGCCACTAGCTTATCTTTCTTAATTAGGCACTTTAAATTAATACACATTAAATTAAATATTAGACATATACGAACAATAACATATCTTACCTTTTAGGTTTGTTTGAAGTAGGGTACAAAATAGTCTCACTTCACTCGGACTCGTAGAAAACCATTTCACCGGTGATTGAATAAGACAGTCCAACCCTCTGGTTTATTTACGTATTTTTAGTGCACTGACACATATTAATTAATGTTAGGATGGAAACGCACGAGCGGGCAGATAGCAAAAATGACACACTGTTCTGGAACGAGCGCGAAAACGGACTGAAGGCGAGCGGCTGGAGCGGCAGACGACCAGACGTGGTTGGCGCGACGCGACGCAGTGTTCCCACGTTCCCAGACCGGTAACGGCAAATTATCGTACGAGCAATCCAAAATTATCGTACTTCAAACAAAATTATCGTACAATAGACTGAAATAATAATATTATTCGTACGTAAACGTCTTTATAGCTCATAGTATTTGCATCTTCTTTTAAGTTCCAACGACCAAAAATATATTTTAAATGTCTAATTATGTTTTTAAAACTACTGAATTTATACCCTTGATAAATTTGCAATTTTTCTGGAAATATTTTTTTATAAAATCACCAAAAAATTTGAAAAATTGTGGGAACCATGCAAAAAATACTTTTTATGCAGCTAAACATGTTAATATACCTACAAAGAAAAAACTCAAAAAATGAGAAGAATACAAAATCAGAAGAAAATTTTGTAATGTAAAAACAAGAGACTGAGAATAACATTCACATTTAGAATAATAGTGAATTAGGGATAATTAAATAACACGTATCTGGTAAAAACTATATAGGTCTAGGACGAAAATGGGGGAAATGAAAAAAAGTATTTAGTCTATTATACATATTTTTAATTAACTCCCATACATTTAAAAACAATATCAAGGAAATTGACTTACTGTATTATTATTGTTAGTATTATTACTGCTGTATTCAATTTAAAATTGTTATTTTCTTATTTTGGTAAAATTTCTCTAAAACTTATATTATCATCTTTTTATTGAAAATATTCCTTACAGTTTACTTCATGGCCCGACTTGTTCAAAAGAGCAGTATCACACGGTGTCGTAAATCATCGTATTTTACGGTATAAATTATCGTATGAAACGAAAATTATCGTAGTCTGGAAACATTGCGCGGCGTGAAGTCGGTACAGACCCGGACTGGATTGAGGGACAGCGACTGTCAGGCACTCTAGCGGCAAGCTCTGGAAACGCCGTCCTTGTGTCGAGGCCGGTATACAAATCCCACTCGCACATTGGAGTTGATATCTTATCTGTGATCAATACAGACAGATCTATTCTTCCCTCAGGCAGAGTGTTGCTTTCTGAAGATAAAGACTGGACAGGATTTGAATTTATTGATATATATCATGCGTTTTATCACAGATAACGTAGGGCCTATACATTTTCTGTGGTTTTATTTAAGATTGATATTAGATTAAAGTTTTGCGCATGGCCCATTAAATTTGTGATTACTGCATTGGGAAACTAATTATAATTTAAAAACTGACAATTTAATAAGAAGAGTGTAGGCTATTTGAAAATATTCCATCAATCATAGGATGTTGTTGCAATTTGTTGCAATTGGTACTTTTTATGTAATGAATGTTCTTCATCCAATCATTTCTAAAGTAGTAGAAGTTATTTTAAAATATATGTCAACCTTCCCTGTGTGTTTCACACGTTAACATCTCCACCATTGAATGACGAACTGTAGTCAATTACAAATAACATTTTCTGTCCTTATATTATGTATAATATTAAAGAAGTTTGATTAGTTCAATTCATAGGCCTATATGGTGTTTGGAAAGTACAGTTAAGGAAATCATTACACCTAGCTATGTACCCATGCGCTTTTACAGAAAACTAGGTAAATCCAAAAATAATTTCTTTACCACATGTACTGTAACGACAGAGAGAATTGTCCAAATCGCCTATAAGTATTCTACATTCCATTAATAATGCTTAATTAACAAGTCTCGAAGTACAATCATATGCCCCAGACAACTTTAAATATTGTCAAGTGACGATACCCTGAGTAGGCCTACTAATTAACTTAAAAAGCAAATTTTTTTAGGTAGGCTTATTAATGAGGCCAAATATCATGATGTGCGGAAACTCATTAGAAAAAATTCTTAAGTTACTTTACTTTCTTTTAGAGCTTGTGGTTCTTTTCCAAATAGCCGTCTAATGTTTGGCATCAAATTTCTTTCCTTAATCACTATAATTACAGACATTGGTTGAAAACAAATGTAACAAGGCATAAATAAATTTCAAATACAAATTGTCATTAACACAATTTTGCATAAAATGTAGCATGGGAAGTAAAAAATTTGATTGTAACATACTTGGTTCAAAGTTATGTCACATTTTATAATATCTTTATTATAAGAGGTGTATAATAATGTGAAAGAGAACATTTAATTTGTCAATGACCGACAATGTTTACTTATACATTTTATAATACAAATATAAATAAATTGAGGAAATTTCAAAGATTATTTTACCGTTATAAAATAACATGGACATGAGCCCTGAATGGGTAGCTCAGTATACAGTACATTCTCCCTTTGTTTTAAATACATTGGAAGAGGTATCAGGAGCAATGGATTCCGAAGATCCAGTACCATTCAAATCACGAATTAGTTCCCCCCCCCCCCAAAATTTTTGCTATGTTGCTTATTAATATTTTTAGTAGAACGTTTAATTGCACTCGAATAATTAATTTAAACCATAGCAAATCCTGGAAACGTCATTGAAGGAACAATGCCGCCAATCTACCATTTTTTCAAAATTGAGGTTTTAGTATCCCAGCAACAGCAATGTGGTTATGAAGGCAATGGCAGTCGTAGTTCACTGAAAATCCAAGGGACAGCATTAGTATAGGGATGTTCTAATACCGCTCCTTTGCAAAAAGATCAGTAGTTTCGGTTCTTTTCAATAGTTATCGTGTTAGTGGACACACACATAAAAGGTTTATAAAAAGATCTCCGGATAAAAAAAATTGCTTAAAAAAGGAGTTGATGTGTTAAAATAGTTTTATTTTATTTGTTTAGGAGTCAAAATGTAAATCAATTAAATAAAATTGTATCACCTGGTGTGAATTATCAATTCAAGACATTTTTATTCTTGATTATTTTTTATTTTAATCAATGGTTTCGGAGATATGGGCAGATAAAGTTTGCCCCATGTTATTCTTATGGAACTAAAAATGAACTTTAATTACCTCTAGCTCCTTAACTGTTAGGTTTAGAGAAAAATGGTGAAGTATAAAAAAGTCTTAAAATCGCGTGGAAATTTCAAAAACATCATGAAATGTAGTGTATTCCATAATAATTTCAAAGTTCGCCACCATATTGGAAAAATGGCGGGAAATTTTGAAAAGTGAAATACATACCTGAATCAAAACAAAACAGTAAAGGGGGTTCCCCATGAGAAGTAAGCTGTCAGATATAGAATAAAAAAGTTAGCTATTGGATCACTTTAAGAAACTCGGTCTAATAATTGGGTCTGAGGCAACGAGGTTAAACTAGCACATAATTTAACCTCATTGGTCTGGGGTATATTTTATATGATGAACACACGTGGCTATTGACACAAGCATTGGATGACATCAGCGGTCGGGGAGAAACAGTCACTGTTACCAAAGATAACAAAAACCAGAGTAACTCTATTTTTCTAGGCAATATATCTACACTTGTTATAAAAGATATCCAATTCACTGGATTTATAGTTGCTGACCAAACTTATAAAACATGACAATAACATTGTGTTTATGATAATGCACATATCATTAATTAAATTTTTTGTGTAATTAGTATAACATTATAACATTATTTATAACATTTTATGTGTTTACCTACAATTGATGCCAGTTTCGTTTAAGGTTTCAGATTTTACAGTAATTTTTTACTGCCGGGTATAGTTAACATTCAGTCATATATGCATGTCTTCTTTTATAATTGAGTGGGTCCCCTGCGGGGCCCCCTGTCATTGGGGGCCTGGGGCAGAATGCCCACTTTGCCCCCCCCCCTGGTGGTGGCTCTGGGGAAATTCGCTAAAAAATTATTCAGATTAAAAGAATAATGCATTTTTATAAGTAAACACAACACCTTCATACCCCTGTGGGCAATTTAACCAGAACTGGGAGAGATTGTTGTAATGTAATAGACAAGGGCTGTTACCAGGTAAAACTATGTATACAACCTCACTTGCCTGATTACACAAAAAACAGTTGGTGAATGTTATTCTTATGGACATTATATTAATTCATTACGTCGCAGGCCTGAATCAAAAGCGGCATTTTTAAACATCAAAAGAATGAAATAGGTTCTTTTGTTTATTTTCTTTCTCCATGATCCTGGGTTTAACCCATAACAAGAATGGATAGCGTTTTTTCCCCTTATACTAACCCATTAAGGCCCATGGTCCCCATTTGGGACACTTAGAATTATGACTGGAGTAAAATTTTATATGGCATCATTAGTATGAATTTATTTGACATTTTAGATTGAAAATATTACTAACTTTCATATTTCAAAGCCGTAATGGCACACACACAGTAAACAGTAGTAAAAAATAGCAAAATCAGTGTAGCAAAAACTCTCAAAGAATCAACCGATCCCGACAACTTCCACTCAAGCCTGCCACCGTTTATTTAACGTAGGCCCTCCCACCAACGTTGCCACAGATTGGCTAACCCTTTTAAGAGTTGCACCACCAGGTCAGGTTTGGTCGTGAGCGGGAATCGAACCCGCGTTTGCGTAGACATACTGGCCAAGGTGCCTACGCGTTAGAAACATCAGCTATCATGACCGGCAGCCCAGGCACGAGGATTAGGGTTATGAACAGTGCGCGCCCCTAGCGGGAAAGGCCGTTGGTATGCAATTGCACTACTTGAGCGCAGCACTAAGCAACTGCACTAAATTTAAAAGAAATCATTTGGCATTAAATGGGCTAAGAACTAAAAAAAAATATAAGGAGTAAGGAATTTGAGGATACAGTAAAGATAAAAGATGCTCAATTTAATTGTTTCCTATATTCAACGATTATTAAATTGAGAAGACCAACAAAACATTTTTTTCAAAATATAGTTTATTGATGACTTACAAACACTAAATTTATAAAGCTTTTACACCTTGAGAGAGAGAACAGTTTTTGTTTCCAGTTATATAAGAAAGAGCTTTATGTACATGTCATCAGTGGGGGCGCCGGAATTCTACCCCCAGGAAAAGTACCCCCATGAAAAAACGCTACGTCATTTTGACGTCACAGGTATGGGGGTAGTTTTCCGGCCGCGAACTTTTGAAGAGAATACATTATACTCTACTTCAATCATTGGTTAGGCACTTTTATAATTTATTTCTATAATGAACAATTTAAGCAATGTTTTGTAAGTTTGCTAGGGGTGGAAAACTACCCCCGGAATTCTACCCCCGGAATACTACCCCCAGCAAAACTACCCCCGGCAAAACTACCCCCGGATTTCTACCCCTGGAATACTACCCCCAGGAAAACTACCCCCAGGAAAACTACCCCCGGAATTCTACCCCCAGCAAAACTATCCCCAATGGACTAGACCGCTAATCCTACACCCGCGAAAGTACTTCCACGTACACAATTCCTTAAGTATTTAACAATTGTTATTTTATGTACGTGTTCTGGTATTTAAAACATTTCTATTATAAAATAATAATATGTTAAATTTACATTAATACAAACTTGCCTCTCGGGTGATCTCGTTCTCTACCCTCACTCGCCGTCAAGTTCTATAATAGGCCTATGCTTTAGTTTTATATTACCAATCTTCCTTTAATCCTTTACAGGCTTTTAGCTGTGTGTTTTTGAAAATGTTTTTTTGAATGAAAATGTAATTGTGGGTGATGGTGAGTTAATGTTTTTGGTTTAATGTTATATTTTACAAAACAATATAATAAATTAATGGTATTATTATCTAAGGTATTTTTTTATAAATTGTTTGGAAAAATGTGTATGCAGCAACTGATTATGTTCAGGTGTTACATAATATTTATAAGATGACAATGTAGGCCCTATGTGCTTCAAACCTGAAAGTTAAATAGAGAAAAATCGGAATAATAATATTCACAATAATCTGAAGGAATTTTGTTCACTCTGATCACTCGCCTCCTAGACGGACAAGACCTTTACTCAGTAGTAAAATTCTATTACCGTATTACTGGTTGTACTAGATATATTGAGTTATATACTTTTCAGACTATCTAAATTTACAAAAGGTGAGTAAGTTACATAAGCATAAAGTGTATCCTATCCTATACTGTAATACGAGTAAGTTATGTATTTGTATGTGTGTATGTTTGCACACGGATCTCAAAAACAGCTAAAACCATTTTCTTCCAACATTGCAGATAACATAGTTTTGGGATGAATTTATTATAAATACAGGTCTCTATGACAGAAAAAATCTTATTTCTTTATAATCATTAATTTGAATTTTAAAAATTTTAATATTGGTCTTATGGAGTTAAAAAAAATAAATAATGAAAACAGTAGACTCAACTGTCAAAGTGCAGAATAGGCCTATGTGTTCCAGTATAAACATATAGTTTTGCATGGCAGCCAATTACTAAATTATTAAATAATACTATTTTATGATGAAAATAATCTATAATTTTTTTTAATCGTACTTCATACTGCTGATTATTAATAAGAATAAAAGTAATGTAAAAGTATATAAAACAACAAATCAATTTGTAGAATTACATTTGAATTTAAAAACACTAGCATTTTGAACAAAAGCATTAGAAAGAATAAAGCAAACACCAGCTAACTAAATCATTAGAATTCACGTGTTACACACTCAACATGAGTTTTAACAAATATACACGAGACCCGTAGGCCTACATTGAAACAGTCTGAAAGCACAGAAAAAAAGCTGAAAGGCGAGTGAGTGGAGCAAACGAGCTCGTCTTGAACAAGAAATAAGCCTTTTTGCACCAGGCTGTCTGTAAATGATATTACCATATTTTATCTATGATATTACTACTAAAAATATAACTGTTTAAGTTTACCCAGCTAATGCTTGGCCCCCACCCCCCAGGTACTGAAAATTATAAACCTAATATCAAAGTATATGATGGTACGGTAATATATATATATTATTTGATGTTAATAAAACCATACAGCTAAAAGCCTGTAAAGGATTGAGGAAAGATAGGTTATATAAAACTAAAGCATAGGCCTATTATAGAACTTGACGGCGAGTGAAGGTAGAGAACAAGATCACCCGAGGGGCAAGTTTGTATTAATATAAACTTAACATTTCTATTATTTTATAATAGAAATGTTTTAAATAACAGAACACGTACATAAAATAACAATTAATTGTTAAATACTTAAGGAATTGTGTACGTGGAAGTACTTTCGCGGGTAGGATTCCCGGTCTAGTCCATTGGGGGTAGTTTTGCTGGGGGTAGAATTCCGGGGGTAATTTTCCGGGGGTAGTATTCCGGGTCTAGTCCATTGGGGGTAGTTTTGCTGGGGGTAGTTTTGCTTGGGGTAGTATTCCGGGGGTAGAATTCCGGGGGTAGAAATCCGGCTGGTGTTTGGTTTGCTATAATGTTAATTTAGAGCAACCAAATTAAATAATAATGTATTTATAAAACTGGGGGTACTTTTCCGGCCGCGAGCCAAAACTCCATGCCACTTTAAGCTCCGCCCCTCGTGACGTCAAAATGACGTAGCGTTTTTTCATGGGGGTACTTTTCCTGGGGGTAGAATTCCGCTACCCCCATCAGTGTTTCCACTAAAAAAGCATGTAACTGTACAAATAAGCAAATAATTCATGTTGAGTTTTTAGTGTAACCTGTACTTTTTTCTCTACAGAATGTCATAGAAGAATGAAACATCACACATTTATGTTCTAAGGTAGGTATTATAATTAAAATTATTTAGACTTTAGAATCAATACATTTAAGACATCATTCTTCTTGCCCAAAAAGTAAAGGTTAGGCGAATATTTTGAGAATTCAATACATATTAAGATTCCAGTATTGATGTTTGAGGAAATCACAATCTCACTATACAATAATGTTTATCATAAACTAAAAACTGTAGTAAACCCTAGCAATTTGCATAGGGTTTGGTTCATTTGATTGTCTGCCATTTTTATCTTGTTATTTATTTGTGGTTGGTTTTGCAGTACAGTTTAAGACAAAGCAAGACCTATAATTTGATTTAAAAACAAATTATTTACTATCAATACTTAACAATTTCTCTTAATTTCTGGTTTGGACAACAATTAGAGACAAAAAAGTAATGAGGTATGCCAATAAGTTAAAGACCCGACACAGTAGTATGATGTTTTATTATAAGTCATTTGATGCAGAAAAAAGTATGGGAAATCATTTAAAAACCCACAAGTAGATCACACCTTACAAATCAAAATATATAAAAAGCGATAAAAAGAAATATAAGATTCACGTGTACTGGAACCACTCAAAGTAGACATCGAGATTTTCATCGGTGATCCTCTGAGAGATCTGAACGCTGTTGACACGAGTGATGGCAGCGCAGCTCCATATCCTCAACACGTTCAGCTCATTGTTGCCATCCAGAACAGCGTTGATGGTGTTCATCGTCACACCGTGACAATGATCTATCGTCAGATGGGACAGCTTTTCCAGGGGGTTGGTCTGAAAAAAATATCTTGAATAGAGTTGTGTGGAAATGGATAGAGTCTGGATATTTCCAAAATATTAAAAAAATCAAAGGGAAACTTGAAAAAACTAACTTAACAATAAAAACTTTGTAATTTCAAAATTTAACTTTATGTCCCAAGGAATGAAAATAAAACTCAATCAACTAGCCAAGAAAATCTCTTGATCTTAGAATGAAATAGACATGGAAGTAATTCCAACCCAAAAACGTTTGGCACATTATACATGTACAGAAATTAATTTAATGTGTTTTAAACATAAAATACAAATAACAGACTACAACAACACTAACAACAAGATTGGGTGGACTTAAGTTTAACTTTTAATCTTTAATTATAAATGTTTTCCACAATGTCCACCAAATTACTGTTATCTTTATCTTCCATACAAATATATATCAGAGTTTTCTTAGTTGTCTGGTTGATTTATATAGCTTTAAAGTATAATACAGCAGTCCATCGCTGATGGACTGTGTGACTTATAAACTAAGTCCAACCATGGGTAAAACTGCGGCATGGGGAGGTGGACTACGACCTGACCCGATTCCTGACAGGTCACGGCTATTTTCGGTCGTACCTTTATGCGATGGGCAAGACCGGTTCACCGGAGTGCATTTATTGCCCGGGCGTTCACAACGATGCGGAACACACGTTCTTCCGCTGCCCCCATTGGGAAGTGCCCCGCCTAGAGGCCACACAAATTTTTGGTGCATTTTCGGTGGACTCGATCTGCCAAAAGATCTTGGAGGATGAGGGCTGCTGGGATTTAAGCGGCTCGGACCACCCTGACTGTGTGGCTGGTCAAGGAGTGAGCCCAATGGGCTTAGGCTGATTAGGCATAGCCTGATGTAAAGTGACAAACAATTTCCAGGCTAGATTCCTAAAGAGTAGAGGAGGTTTTTAGTGGGTATACCCGTTTTTTAGGGGAGTCCCACACTACAGGCTGGCCCCCTATGTGCGTAATACATTTTTATATCCTCTCCAAAAAAAAGAAAAAAAAAGAAAGTATA
The DNA here is from genome assembly GCA_030545055.2 of Neoaliturus tenellus. NCBI lineage: Eukaryota > Metazoa > Arthropoda > Insecta > Hemiptera > Cicadellidae > Neoaliturus > Neoaliturus tenellus. Next base: position 129,100,838 of record CM061535.1, read on the forward strand.
ATACAGCAAAATCCCGCATTTATACAGCAGAGTATAATCAGCGACATGTTTAGTGCCTGATGTGGACTAAACAGTGTCCGGTTTTGAGAGAATTCTGGGTTATCGGGAAAGGAGTTAACTTAAAAAAATGTATTGATTGCATAATACAAAAACTAAATGCTTAATCCTAATTTTTTTTAAACAAACTTATAAGCACCACATTACACTTCGGGGGTTTCATTGTGCTTAGTACGTTGAAAACCCAGTGCACTTTACTGCTATAATAGGCTTTTCGAGTTATCCAGAATTCCGGGTTATTGAAGTCCAGGTTTGGGGGACTCTATGTACTCCAAATTCAATTGAGGAAGATTTGAGTTAACCAGACATAAAGTTTTAAAAGAGTGAAAATCAAGATCAAGCAGGTAAGGCAAAGAGTGTGTGCAGAGGTAATTTTAAGAGTTAACTCTCATACTCCCGCCCTATTTTGTGACACAACTACTGTTGCGGTGATCTGTCAGACCCCCATTTATAAATATTAAAAAATATATTTTATAAAACAAGAAAATTCAGAAATGTTTTTGATAGTACTTAATAAAATTTAACATGTTTTTTTAGCCTTTGAAAAAAATTATACAGGTACTTATTTTTACAATAAAACTAACAGAACCATTAGAAAATTAAAATAGACACTATTAGATGTACCTAATATACCAGACATACCTTCTAGCGTAGAGGTCTCTCTGCAACCTAATGCACTGCATGCTCACTGCGCACTGTGGAAATTACTACCGACTTACCTTGCCTTTGCCACCCTAAGACTTTTCCATTTAACGGTGCCATTATTGAGTGTCAAAAGAGTGCACCCAAAATACCCTAGCTGGCAACACAAAATTTATGTATGACCTTGGGATCTGTCAACACCCTGCGCTAGTATTTAGGTGTTAAAAAGTGTTAAAGCACTGTCTTAAAGTATGTAATTAAAAAAAATACACATTTACTTTTTTACCTAACTCCATCACTGTACATTTTGTCAAGACACCCCTACTTTGTATTCTAAAACAAATGCTATTTTCGAGAGAGCTCATTAAAAAAAAAAACATTTTGTGTTGAGAGCCGTTTGGGAACTATCTGAATACAGTTTGCAATGTTACAACAATGTGTGCTAACAACCATTCATGGTGAGAGAAACAATATCCAATACTCGGTGTAAAACACTGTGACCAAAGAAAGGTTGCTGCACTTCAGCACGTGTGAGACACAAGACTCTGGTAGATGATAGTGAGGAGGGGATTTTGCCGCGGACTGTAGTGTGAAGGAGAGATGTATTTAGGGATTTTTTATTAGATAAAAGACTATGAACATTGTGTACTTTAGTAGGAGGCCGCAACGGTCATGACTAGAGTCAAGGTCCCGCTGGATGGCAAGGCGCTTTGGAGGTAAAAACACTGGGTTCATCGAACTGAAGGTCAGAGGCGAGGTGCGATCTAATATATAGGTCAACTTGCTTGTAGTTGGGGGGAGCGGTGCCTGGACCCGGGGCGGTCGTAGGTGAGTAACCGTATTTGGTTGATTTTGGGAAAATAGGCCCTGTTAGGAGTTTTTTGGGGTTTTCGTGTTAAAGGGTTAGTTAAAGTTCTTTTGGGTTGAGTCTTTAAGTTTTATTGTAGTTGAGTTTTTTAAGAAAAGAGGGTTTAATTTCTGTAGCATATTTAAGAAGAAATAAGTTTATTTGAGTTTAAATTAAAGTCTCAGTTGACCAGATTGCACAACCTCCAGAGCGAGTTTGCCGTCCAGAGTAATTGTTTCAAGAGAGAATATTATTTGTTTTGTTTTGTTTGAGAAGACATTTTGTATAAGAAATTATTAGAGCCCAGTTTATGTTTTGTATTGTGTATAGATAGGGTTTTGATTTGATTAAAAGAAAGGTCCGCTCAAACACGTGTATCTGTTATTAAGTAGAAACCCACATTATCCCTGATTACTTTAGAATTAGTTAGCTACGCTCCCTAAAGTGGTAGACGGACCAATTTGGGGTTCGCTACAGTAGGTCTAGATGCTTTCATTGACAACGTTCATAGCGTGCTCTCCGAGCCGTTTCAATGGCTTCCGCTAAAGGCTGCCAGTATAGGGGTCTTCTGCGGGTCAAAAATTCATCGTGCAGTGCCTCCCCCACTCCGATATAGGCCACTTTCACATTGGGTCGCTGCGACAGGGTGGCAGCCACTGACTCGTAGAAGTCGCAGCCACGCTTGTCGTTTCACATATACAGTGGCTGAGACGAGTTCTCACGATGCGCGAGTGACAGACACAGGGAAGGAGGCAGGCAGACGACGTAAACAAGGTGCGCGTGCATCCCGAAAATGTGGTGGTAAGTTAGGTCGCAGTCACCGAGTGTGAAAGGTTCCGTATGTTTCAACTTGAGTCACTAAAAAGCAGGGTCGCTGCCACCGCCGGGCGACGCCGTTATCTGGCGACCGAGTCGCCGCCACCGAGATGGGTCGCTGCGACACACTAATGTGAAAGGCTCCATAAGGCTCAATGCATTTTCAACAGGCAAGTGGCCGACGGGTGGCTGCCACTCGGTAGCAGAGACCCAATGTGAAAGCGACCTTAGTGTTTTTATTTAAACTCGGCCTTAGTGTTTTTATTTAAACTCTGTTGAAAGTGAAAGAGGTTCCCTAATTTTTATTGGTCATATATAAAATTCACACCATACAAACCTGATTTATTTCCATGAATAAGGAATCAGTCAAGACGTTGCAGCTGTTGAATAGGATGTTCCTCATGATTGGACTGAAGAGGAGGAGCTGCTTGATGAGGTTTGGAGTGTGTTCTATGTCCGTGACAGACCACAGCTCTAGAGCCTCGAGCTTGTTGAACCAATCGGGGCAAGGCTGCGAGGGCATCTCGAATATGGGAACATTTGAAAATGCCAAATTCTGCAAGTTGGGGCAACTGCGTCCTACACCTTGCCTCCAAACAAAACATACAGCTAATTATGTAGATGAAAAAAAATTATTCAAACTGTGTAAGTGAATGGAAAGTTTAATATGTTTAGTCTTAGAAGTTGGCTTTATTAGGGTTCATCAAGAGTTAATTGGCTAAAAGTCAAAATTATATGGACGTCTCGCCAGACCTGAAGAAACAATTAAAATCCATTGTTTAGTCCCTAAACTGAAAATTTCAGACTTATTGTGTAGGTTCTATACCTTGTATACCTTAGAATACTTTGTATTACAGCTCAATCTTTGACATTTTTCTCCACTAAAACCCCATCATCCATTGTTAAACAATAAATGATTTATCATATGAATGTCCAATTTAAAAAAAAAATCAATTTATTACCATTAAAAAATGAAAATAAACACATCAAAAAATCTTTGGATCTCACTTTGTTGCTACCAGGACCCTAGATGACCTGACTACCTTGATAACAAGTATTATTTTTTTAGTAGCTGTGAATTACTTATAAAACTCATTGTTAATAATAAGTTTACCTCCATAAGATGAATTATTTTCATATAAATAACTCAATAGCATGTACTTTGCCAATGTAAATTACTCCACGATCAACCACTACAACATGAATTAAAAAATGTCAGAACCTCTATAGCATGAATTTCCTCTTGGAGAATGCGAATATTTCAGTAAATTAACTTTGTAATGTGAACCTAACCTCAGTATTGGGAAGTTTTGAGTTACACTACACAACATAACAATAAAACATTAATTTTTAGATGTGTGTTTCATTAAGTAGTTGATTATGTTAATTTTATATTAACTCTTGCTAGTGAGGTTTCATTGAAATTGCACTTGATATAGAGTAAGTTTAACAAAAAATATCACCTCGATAAGACAAATTATTGGTAAAATGACCTTGATAGCTTTACACTCAACTAGACGAGGACCTTGTTAAGACGTCTTGGTACTACCTCATGAAAATTGTCTTAATGAGGTTCTACTCATTTCTGTTTGACAACTGATGATACCACTGAAGCGAGGAAACAAATAAATATATATGTAAGGCAAGAACCCACAATTAGTTTGAAGTAATAGCGGGGTAGCATAATTAATTCTTAGTAGCAGCATCGCAAATTAATATACTGGAGCAGGTGAAGCACCAGTGACTGGTAGCAAAACAGGCAGGACGGCTAGGTCAGCCATGTGTGACTGGCATTCAAGACATTCAAGAAAGAGGCCACAACTGAAAGATGGTGAAGGTATAGATTGCCGATGCTGCCAAGCATAAATTTTGGGCAATGGAGAAAATGTTTCTTACTAAATGTCGCATCCAATGTGATAAATTACTTTATACTTAATAGTCATAGGGCATAGCGCAGTTAAAAAAATGGATAATTATATAAAGTGATCAGAGACAGATTCTCTAACGAATTACCCACATCCAAACAAATTACCCACACTACAATGTAGGTTTTGAGTCATCAGACTACTGGGAGGGGGCGAGACTACCAGCAGGCAGTCTATCTATCTTTTCCATCCATTGTAACATACAAGCACCTATTGCACACCGATTGAATTTAGGATCAAGAGAGGATATTTTCAGAGAGTAAATTGTTCACTTAAACTGGACAGGAAACAATTGCAGCAAGACAAGAGCATTTTTTCTTATTTTCAAGCCATGACTATTCTTTGTACTTGAAGAAGGAAATTGAAGATTACCTGCTATGTCGACTCCTGGGAAATTGGAGAGGATGAGGCTGTGAAGTCGGTTGCCACAAACGGAGAGAACAGGCAGCACTCCTTCCTGGAATGTGAACGAGCATCCTTCACCGTTGGTGAGAGACAGGGCCGAGAGGTTCTCTAAGAGCATCAACTAAAACAGAAACAATAAGTTGACAGGTTCAATATCAAGTAATGCATATTTGCGTTGGATCGGTCATTTTCACAGCTCCCAACAACAATGAGTTGTACAGACCAGGGGTCACGCAATCAATCCCTTTACCCCAATCAACCACAGTCTGTGTTTTTTTTTTTTTTTTTTTTATTTTTTTATTTTTTTTTTTTTTTATTTTAAGTACGTTTTTAGTATCAGTATGAACTAGCATACTGTAAACACTAACTCTTGTTTTGTTTACTGAGTTATAGAAAATGTTTTTGGCGATTTGAGCCAACTAGTCTATTTAATGTAAAATAACATGTATGTTTTACAATAGATCCAATAAGCATGGTTTGAACTTGAGAATTCTATAGTTTTTTGGGCCTATTTCATTTTAGTTTCCATGGTTCCACAACACAAACAGAACAACTCCTGTGCAATTTATACTAAAACAATCAACTTTAAGCAAATAAACATCTTTAAAGTGATGCAGAAAATGTTAACATAAGTTTTTTCCAACTGTTATGTGAAAAGACTAATTATGATTCTCAAAGACCAAGCAAGACATTGTTTTCCCCTAATTTAATGCAAAATAAACAGCACTTTAAAATAGGCGAGTGTAATAAGAAACATTTAAATAACGTGGTGACACAGAAAATAATGTGTCAGTGACTAAACCAACTCAAATTGTGTTTCTGAGCTAAAAGATTGACAAAATTTTCACATGAAACAATGTGGTAGCGGACAAGTTAAACACTCAACTGCCACAACCACTTTGAGGATTATTTTAAATTTTATTGGTACCCAGCATACAGAACTGTGGTCATATAAGTTTATATTGATGCATGGAACTATATATTGTCCTTGAAGGAACAATACCGCCTATCTGACAAATTACAAACTTTACAGGAGAGAAGAAAAACTTTTTGGTTACTTTCATTGACTATACATCTATAGTGAATTCCCCTGTCAGTATGGCGTCAGAAAGGGATGGTCAACGATCGACGCTAATCGACCGCTATCATGCTGGACTTCGGGACCATGGCAGCAATGTCGAGGGTCCGGATCCGCGTTCTGCCAGTGACTTTTATTAATAACATTCACCTTGTACTATAGCGGCTCACCCCTTACTTTATCTAATACGATCCAATCACAGATCAACAGTCTATGTGGACAGGGCAAAGTAAGGAAAAAAGAGATCCGCCAATCTCTTACAAAAAGTGAATCCCTCTGCTTTTCCAAACTTTTAAAATATTTTGCTGAGATAATTCTAACTATAATTCTAATTCATTCTGAGAGTGGTCTATGACAGAAACAACAAGGTATGTTATATACGTTTTGAATTCACCTTGTAGAGAGCTTCGTTCGGGAGCCAACTGTTGGCTATGGCGACATTGGTGGCATTGGGGCACAACCGCACCGTGGCCTCGAGTGACTCCTCGCGCACGTACTCCGCGGAGGAATTGAGGCAGGTCAGGCGCAGGTGTGAAGTGCTGGTGGTGGGGGCAGTGGACAGGCGCACGCCCGCGCGAGCCAGCAAACACATCTCCGACTGCTGGTCCCATCCCTCCACTTGCTCTATGGCCTGCAACAGAAACTCAGCTTACGATGGGAAAACCAGCAGACTGAGCATTATTAAAATAAAAAAATAATCAATATGAACTGCCATGGAGCTCCTGTTGGTATGATTTTGCATAGGAGACTATAATAATAAAGCTTATAATACCTTAACTGTCGTAAATCCGAACTAGTTTATTGATGACTAGTTTCAGGAACAATGGCCCATTGTCAAATCTTCTAAAATGTCATGGTCTCCATTATTGAGCATCGTGTCATCGTCAGGTGATTAAAATTACACACATACACCAAACACAAACGAACGAAACATTTAATAAAGAAGTTAAACTAAAAATAGCATAACCGGCCAAAGACACATACTGCTTTCGACTGAAAAACTGTGGGCACTCGGAAGATGACGTGATGTAGTTCATCCAAAACTTACTTTTATGTCGTCGACCTCGTGGAGAGTGGAGCCATCCAGTGTTCTTATCACTTCCTCCCCTCCTGTTTTCCAATTTCTCAATTTTGTCAAGTAAAATGTTTGAGTCAAAATTAAAAATTTTGTTTAAAACATTATTTTGTGTTCTCTTTACTGCTCTGTAAATTTCTAAATTCTCTAAAATATTTATAACTGGGCATTTTGGACATTTACTTCAAGTTATCTTTGCAACTATTGATATTATGATTTTCTTTGGACGAATGTTCTGCGAATTTAGATTTATGAATATTAAGTTAAGGTTTAGAGATATGCTCCTTAAAACGGGTATTAAAAGATGAACCAGTCAGACTTATGTAAATCACTGGACATTTGTTGCAGCTTAATTTATAAACACTTATTTTGTTCAGTTCATTAGGGTTTATCAGGGTCAGCTTATCAGATTTTCGCCATTTATTTAAGTGTCTTTCTACTTTTTTTGTGATTTGCATATCAGAGTGATATTTTCTTTTTTAGTTTGTTTTTAGTGTGTAATGTAGGACAGCGCCAAAGTCTATGGAAACAAATGTTTTGTTTAAAGCGGTGGACATGGGGATATTTAACCCTCGAGCGGGGATATTTGTTCTGGACAGGACTCGAGGTGTCTGTATAGCCACTACCAATGTCAATTCCGGCATAGGTCTGATATTTTAATTAATTTCTTCCAATTTATGTGTTTTTTTTCAACGATTGGCTCAATCTAATTTTAATTTTAGAGATTAACTGTAAGAAAGGACCATGTGGTTCTAATTAATGTTTGCATCAATAAAGAAATATTTTCATTTATTAATTGATTACATCAATTTGTGTAGTTCACAAAATTTGTCAGATATTAGAAATATATCATTGGTATATCTACTCATTTTTTACTGACTTATTACTCCTTGTCGGTATTGGAACTCAATGCGTGCGCTTTTCAGAATATGGACATGACTTCTAGTGCGAATGCGAATTTAGTATACCACCCCTTCCGGAATCACCAATTATGGACGTGACGTGACGTGTGTCTTAATAGTATAAAAGCATCATAAGTCGGAACGAGTCTTTGGTCGGCCATACTTTTTTAGTTCCTCGTCTTAATGTTTATTAAATGTTTTGTTCATTTGTGTTCCATGTATATAACTGTATTTTCAACCACCTGACGAAGACACGATGTTCAACAACCAAGACTACGACATTTTAGAGGATTTGAAAATGGGACATTGTTTCCGAAACTAGTCATCAATAAACTAGTTTGGATTGATTACGGTTAAGGTACCTACAGTAACTTTTATTATTATGGTCTGAAATCAATCCAGGAGGAAAAAAATCATGAATAAATTTGCAAAGAAGACTGTGAGTGGTAAATTATTGTGTTTTCCATCAACCTAACACCAACACCACAACCACTTTTGTAGGTTCTCTAAGAGTTTTTTAAAAGACTTTTTAAAGTTTTAAAGTAGTTTTTATTCACCTAACCTTTTAATTTTTAAAAATGAATTTAAATTATCAGAATTTTCAAGTTATAAAACTTTGAATTCTACAGAAATCACTAAAATCTTAAAAATCAATAAGTCCCTTGAATTTTTTCGCACCTCGAATATGTTATCAAAATCAAACTCCCGGAGGTTGGGCAAGAACTGCAGTACGACTGCCGCACCAGCGACGCTGATCCATGTCTCGGCAATGGAGAGTCGCGCGAGTTTCTGACACCTCAACTCCCCAGCGGAAGACAGGCACAGGTGCACTAAGCCCTTGTCAGTGATGGGGGTACCGGAGAGGTTCAGGTCCACCAGGTGACGGCAGCATGCTCCAATCTTGTCCACCACCTACAAATCATTAAAGTATCTTTATTTATTCAATATAGAAACTACTGTAAAGAGTGTCAATATGACTTAACCCATTTAATGCCAAATTATTTCTTTTAAATTTAGTGCAGTGGCTTAGTTCGCTCTCGTAGCACCTTGGCCAGGATGTCTACGCCAGCACGGGTTCGATTCCCGCTCACGACCAAACCTGACCTGGTGGTGCAACTCTTAAAAGGGTTAGCCAATCTGTGGTAACGTTGGTGGGAGGGCCCACGTTAAATAAATGTGGCACACGGGATCAATTGATTCTTTGAGAGATGCACCCTGGTCAACACAGATTTTGCTACTTTTTACTACTGTTTACGGTGTGTGTGCCACTACGGCTATGAAATATGAATGTTGAATATATTTTCAATCAAAAATATCATTTAAATTCATTCAATGATGACATATAACATTTTACTCCAGTCTTAATTCTAAGTGTTCCAAAAAGGGACCATGGGCCTTAATCGGTTAAGCTAAGTTAAAATATCAAAAAATAAACTTTTGTAATGAGAGCTCAGGGTTTTCCATGACTGACTACTTATGTACCGTAATTAATTGATGCATATTCCCAATCGGGGATATTCGCTAAAAGTTTTTGTATAAAGCGACCTATTTTTAACCACTTTCTACTAAATAGTATATTTCCTATGTAAATTTGCTAAAAGATAGCTGTCCAATTTAAATACGCACCTCATCTACAGTCAAAGTCATCCGCAGATCCAGACTCACAATGTTCGTCAGAGTGGGAACCAACGTCATGAATACTTTGTGGTTCAAGTGTCTCACATAGGACATGTTCAAATGCTTCAATTTCTGTAAAACAAGACACAGTTGCTTGAAATATTGTGAAGAATCAGAATAATTTTACAAATACTTAAGTACAAAAATGCCATTAGTTAATTACAAACTGAACCACCTAAAGCTAATCGTCAGACGTAAATGTATTATCACTTGATAATTTTAATATTATCAATTTATTTTTCATTGTGTGCTGATAATACCCACAACATTAAGAATTGTGAATATAATTTATGCTATAATACACAGTCATGAAAAATTCTGTAACGATAGAAGGAAAGCTTATCTTGAAACGTAATTGAGATAAATTTGATCTGCAAAAAAATCGAGAACTCAAATTTGTAAGTAACTGTGCTTTGATATGTCATATTTTTAAACCAATGTGCAAAATGTATTTGTGCCAGAAATTAAAGCTGCCACGCCAACTGTTTTGCTGTGAGTGCTATTCCAATGCCAATAAGTCAATAGAAAGCACAGTGTGTTCAGTTTTGTTAGTTTAACTTAGTTTAAATCAGTTACGTTTCTCAGTAAACTTCACGTTTTCTCCAGTGTGTTTATGGTAGTGATTCTCCTCATTCAGATATGAATGTTCTCAAAAAACTATCATTGTTGATGAAAAATGACCTCTGGACCAGTCTGGACCCATGCTTCTTGTAACACTATCATTCTGTACATCCGCTTAAGGTTGTGGGCACACTTAAAAAACTCATGTAAAAATTCGGTTACTGTACCTTGAAAATACTTAGTAAGTTTCTGATTAGTTTTCAAATTTAAACATTAATTTTGTCCCGATTACAATTTGAGGTATGATTAATTATTATTCCTACAGACTTTTTAAAGACCCTGTATTTATTGTAGTCCGGATGTTGCTAAATACAGTACATTATAACCTGGTTATCAGTCACTATACTCTACTATGCTGATCAGTTTTCATCATTAAATTTGAATGGTTCCGTTATTACCACATACACCCTCGCTTATGTTTCCTTTGGGGAATCCAATAATCATATAAGGTATCGGCTAACTCAGCCTGAAAGGCGTATTGAAGCACTAATTTCATTCAAACTAGCAGATAAAAGCTCTTAGCGAGACGAACAGCTAGTGTACACCCACTTCCCATTTTTCCTCTGGCTTCAATATTGCCTTACCTAGGAATTTCTACATTCAGGTAATTTCTTACAAGCTGAGCAGGCCAGCCATAAATGTTCTGCGGGTTCTACCTCAGCTGCACAGAATCTGCATCGCATTTATTTACTAAGTCCTGTTGGTTTTAAATATTTCTTCATCAGTGGCTATAATGGATATAATAAGTTAAAGGTTCAACCCGTGTATGCACAGTACCTTACAGCGAGTGCTGATGAGGTGGAAGGCCATCATCTGGTCCGCTATGCCGCCTGTTGTCCACTCTTGTAGGTTCTCGGTGATCATCATGTGCAGGTGGTGACATCGTAGGTGCGTCAGGTGTCTCATCTCCTCAGCCTAAGTTAAAGGTTCAACCCGTGTTGCACAGTACCTTACAGCGAGTGCTGATGAGGTGGAAGGCCATCATCTGGTCCGCTATGCCGCCTGTCGTCCACTCTTGTAGGTTCTCGGTGATCATCATGTGCAGGTGGTGACATCGTAGGTGCGTCAGGTGTCTCATCTCCTCAGCCAGTTCCTCCAGCATGTTCGGTGCTGTGCAAAACTGACATTTTGTTCCTTATTGTATTTAATCGATATAAGAGTTTTGAGTTTTATATGTAATCCATGTTCTTTACCAAAGTTTTCTGATATATAACTAATTTTGAATTTTACTATGATATCACATTTCCAGGCTTATCTCAAACACTGATCTTGATTATTGACTATGAGCCTCTGTATTTTCTTGGCCATAAAAACTATGTCAGTGTAATAAAAATTTATCTGTAATTAAAAATATTAAGATGCTGCTGATGTTGTCCACCTTAAGACTGACTTGTTAATCCCATACAATGGTAAACATAAAAAATTTTATAATTCCATGAAACGGAAACAGGAGCCAACAAATGTTTTCTTTGAAGAGCTGTATAAGATAAAAGGGGTTTAGAAAACTTACAGAACACTTTGTGGAATACATTATAGGGTGTGGAAGGACTACTTCTTTCTTCAGGTTTGGCAATTAGTTCGAACTTTAAAAAGGGCCCTCATACTTTTAGTGGAAATTTATAATTCTGTAATAGTAGTTTACACGATATTGATTCCAGAGCCTATTCAACACATTGACAGTTCCAAAACGCTGTTACAGTACTGACTTATAAATGATCACCCCAGTCATATTGAATCATTGAGGCAGGGCCGATTTTGTAAATGAGCCTTGTGGGCCCGGGCCCAGGGGCGCAAGAGGTTTTAGGTTTGTTGGGGGCGCAAGCAAAAGAAAAGATTTTTTTTTTTGCGGTCCAATGGAAAGGGGGGAGTAAGTGCAAATATATTTTGGGCCCATATCACGACACATATAAACAACAGGCCTGCACTCAGGCACTGATTTTTAGAGTAAGAAAATGACCAAAAAGTGAGTCATATGTGGTTTGTGTGGTAATAATGACATAGCCCATTTTAATTTTTTATAAATCATACTAGTAAAAAAAATATGTGTAAAAACACAATAATAACACAAGACTGTTAGCAATATATCATGTCTATAAAACAGATGAAAATTTTTCAAAATCACATTCAGTGCAAAACTCACGTAAGTCTATGAGAGGGTTTTTGACCTCCAGGTAGGCCCCAGAGTCAATCAAGACCCTCATGTCTTCATCTTCATCCACTCCATAGAACAGTTTGTTGAACTTGCGGCAGAGTGTCTGCAGAGAGAACTTCCGCAGAGACTGAGGTTGATGCTTTAGTGGCATGACTTTGACCAACTCTAGAAAATAGGATCATTGGATGAATCGCCCAAAACAGTTTTGTTACATAAAGTTTACATGAGTTATGACATTTCAATAATAAACATACAAATATTATGATCCAGAAACTCCAAATCCTTTTACATTTTCAGTATAAGAAAAATAAGTTATAAATAAAATGCAAGCATTAGAAGTTCACTCTTAATAAATCTGTCAGAATGTGGAAAAATATACTATCAGTAATCTTTTAATTCAAAGTAAAGCTTCATTTTACATTGAACACATGGGTTGAGCACTAGACCTCAATTGATTTAGCATGAATTAATGGGAACTACACATTTAAAAGTGTTCAACAAATCCAAATTTTGATATGAGAAGAAGTGAAGTTAATTCTTCTGACTTACATGTTACAGTTAACCCTTTCATTACATGATAATACCCTACAAAAAAAATATTATATATACAGGGTGATTGAAAAGTCACTGACAATTTTATTTTTGGTATTCTAAGGAAACTATGTTATGTAGGTAAACAAAGATAGCAAACAAGAGGTAATTTAATACCATAATTAATGATAAGGTTTTGTTGAAACATCAGTCAACAATCAGGGTAGGTATAGATTGATTAAATGCAATTGATGCAAAATGTGGTATTTGGGGTATTATGGACAAAAATTGCCTTGTAAGTTTATATGATGTTTGAAAAATCAGTTTTGCAATTTGAGTGATGATGAGATCATAAAACGGATCATCATTTTTTATGGATAATCATTTTTTGCTCTTCATCATCATTCAAATTGCCAAACTGATTTTCAAACATCGCATTAAGGCAAATTTGTTGCCCAAATACCCCTGAAATACCAGATTTGCATCAATTGCATACAGGGGTGTGTCAATCCCCCCATGAACTATGACGCCAATCCCCCCCAAAAATGTCTGGAAGTACAGTACTGTAATAAAAATATCTTCCCACCAACATTACTGAATTAATGTTCATTTTCCACAAAATATTTAGCTTAAAAAAAAGTTGTGTACCATTAATTTAATAACCCTGGATCTGTTTTCAAATTATTTCTCTTCAACATGAAATATGGTCGACAAAGCTATTTTTTGGATCTTGGCTCTACAGCAAAGCATAAAATCTAATAAGGACTCAAATACATTTGTCAAATTATTGCATGGAACTTGGCAATATAACCTCCTGTGTTGTGTTCCTGTGTCCAAACTGAATACGTTCATGCTTTCATTACTATAGTTAAAAAAAAAAAAAAAAAACTTCTCCACTGGAGCTACTGAATATTTCCCTCATTTTCTCTCTCTGCGTTCAGTGGACAACATTGAATATCTCACTTTTACCCTAAATGCAAAGCTATGGTCGAAAATATTACCAAAATAAAAATTAAAGATTGATAATGAAGAGGTACTTTAACCTATAGCTACAAAAACTTCATTCTACAAGTTCTATTTACTGTATTTATTGGTTTATTTATTTATTTATATTTTATGAAATATATTGTTACATTTCATAGATAATGGCCCTTTACTTGGTGTTGGATGAGGATATGTTTTTGTAAGAAGAAAGTTTCATAAAATACATCCAATTCTTTTAATGGTACTGTAAATTTAATGTGCCTCCCCCAGAAGTAGTTTCTAAAAAAATAAAACAGTAATGATGGGAAATTACTGTACTAAATGATATAACTAATGGATGTTTTTGCCGTGTTGCCAGAGGCCTACAATTTTTACATTTCTCCCCTATAAATGGTTTCAAAGAGTAAGAACCCCCCCATAGCCGTAAATACACTCTTATTAAACTTTTCCTATATCAATGATGGGGGGGGGGATACTTCCCCCGTGAAACCCATATAAAAATATATTTTGGCTTAACAATTAATAACAATTTTTTTTATATAATATATAATCTAGTCTCCTAAGCTTTGTCTTTGGTAGCCCTGAAACCCAAGTTCTTCTGTGACCCCTTCATTAATTTGCTGTGCTCTCGCTAGGGCCTCATGGGCGTTTACAACAGATGTCGCAGCATAAACAAAAGTGAAAAATATTTGTCAATCAATTTTTAAAATATGCACTTTTGTAAAACTTCCCAATATAATTCTACCCAATATTAATTTTGCACAAGGGAATTCACTGAACAGAAACAAAGTTATATAACTCTCTAAAGTAGTTTATGAAGAAATTTAAACCCACCAGAAGCCCAATAAAGATTACTAACTTGAGGAGTTAGCATTACTGGATCCATATGCCATCTACTACTCCAATATTTTCCTTTCCAAAATTTACTAATGTTTAATAAGCTGGGTCACATGTATTGGAACCTATAATGCTTGCAATAACCTCTCCCACATATTGGACTACTCAGCAACCTTCAAACAAGAGCATAGGCAAAAGGTTTGGTAGCTAAGGCAAAATGGCCATTTCATGAGTAATTTTAATGAGCTAAAAAGAAAATATCACAAGGAATATAAATATGAGTAAAAAAAGTAATGAGCATACCTAGAAAGTAATGCAGTGACCAGCGGCTGATGTTGACTGTACTGGAGGTATTTTTAACCACCTTGCCGGTCACTTATACTCACAATGGGTTATATTTAGACGGACCAAAATCGCTTCAAAACTTACAAACATATTGCTTTTGTTTACATTTTTAAGCTCAGGATTGTTTGTAAAAACATTGTTTTAATAAAACACTTAGGTCTATTTATTGTAATTTATTGTTGTTATAAGTTATTAATTTTAATCTTTTCTTAGTTGCAACAAAAGGTTCTTCTAAAGCTTGATTATATTGATTTCAGTATGGAATAATTTAGCACTAATGTAAAGTTTTTGAAAGGTTTGATATTTTTTTAAATAGTTGTACTCGTTTTTGTGTGACCTGAAGATTTAAGCTATGGATTTTTGAATTAACTAAAAAAAATTGTTCTGCTTTGATGTAAAAGTCTTGTACTGTTTGAAGCAAGAAAAAAATAATTTAAAAAATTAATTTTAAAAAATTAATGTTTTCAAGGTTGGTTAGAATTATTCTAAAATTAATCGCTATTGTTTTTAAGTTTATTGAAATTTTTCATCCTGTACAATACTGATTTTATTTGTCAACGAGTTTATTATTCTTGAAATGGCTGAAGTCTCCTTGGAGTTTTACAGAAGCTTTATTTAGTAAAACTTAATGTTGACTCAATTTAAAAAATGTTCAGCCAGAGGTTATAATTTATTATTATTTTTTAAAGCTTTACAGGTATAAAAAATCAACTATATCGGAGATAAAGACAGTGCCGTCAAGAGCCAGGTCAGGCCCCAAGTTTGCAATCATCCAGGGGCCCCGGTAGCCACCAGTAGCCTTGTGGCTACCTGCATGGGCCCGAGGAGCAATGCTGGAGGCAGAATTAATTGCGAGGATTATCCGCAGAATATAAACGCCCGCAAACCCCTGACAAGGCAAGCTATCTTTGATGAGTATTGATCCTACATATTAAATCTATTAATTCCGACTAGGGACATTTTATTGTGAGAAATAAGTAACTAAGATAATTTTACTGGCCTAATAAGAAGGATGAACACTTGATACCTAATAAATATATTTAAATAATTACATCGTAACTGTAGGAAAGTATTTGTTAGCCTATTCCCCCAGATAGATTCCCCCCCACGCCAACAAAGGTTTAAACTACTCACAGAACCTTCATGATGCTGCTGCTGGCCAGGCTTCTGACGACTGAGACTGAGTCCTTGCTGACCATGCTTACCTGCCGGTTTCCGCGCATGAGCGGACAATGTCCCCAGTCCTATTGTTTGCAGCACCGTTCCTCCGGGGTGATTATACTATGGGATGATCCCTCACCGGGGGTCTCCTCCAACAAAGAGCGAGGGTCCGGGGGTCCTCCCCCGGAAAAATTATTGTTTTATAAGTGAGTAATAAATTGAAGTTATAATTATATATACAGCGTGTTTTTAAACGCAACCCAAATCAAAATTAACAAAAGTCACTGTTTAATGACAAAACAAGCTCATAAGTAGACAACCCTGCTTCATTTACTTCATTACCGATCATCTAATATGCATTGTTGCATTGTTGTATACACAGTTTAGTGTTATTTGGAATGTATTGTGAATGAGACTCAAAATTGGTATTTTCCCAAAATCAAAAAGTAGGTATTTATTGTAGAAGAATACATTAAAAGTAAATCATAAATTTTGTGCCAAGGAAGGTTTGCATTATCTAAAATAATAAGCTGTATAACATATAAATATCAATAATACAACACATTTTTTCCCATATACGTGCATTATTCAATCTTAAACATGGGTTTGGGTTTAAAAATAACCCCTGTATATATTAATTTGGTCTCAAGGGACCTCAAAAAATAAAAATAAAAAATATATGATTCCAGGCTTAGGTCTTACCGTGAGTACTACCGTAATAGCTCTGTCCCTGGCATGAGTGTTTGCTTAACACACTCAAACCATTACTAATAATAAAACAATTTTAAAAAATTTGCAGGAGGACCATTGCCCTCATATTCAATAACGAGCGCTGATGTGGTTAATTACAAGGAGCTGGAGTATTAACAGTTTAATCTCTTAAATATTTTTACTAGGGTTATTAGTAAAATAAGGTTCCCAAACCTTTATGGAACATAAGTCCCAAATCACATTAAGGCAGATTAGACCCCCACAGACACTGGAATTCACCAGGCCCGTGGTACTCAACTAGCAAGTGAACCCAAAATCGACAAACCGCTGTGAGCAACAGTGGCAGCACTATCCAACTACTTCTCAACTATCGTTTGTGAGCAGGGGTGTATTTACATATGGGCTAAATGGGCTATAGCCCAGGGCGGCAGAATTCGGGGGGCGGCAAATTTTTAAAAACGACATTTTTTAGACTTCAAATTAAAAAACTCAAATTATTGGAGGCAGAAATTTTTTGGAAGAATTGTACAGAAAAATTTGAGAACCGAGAGTGACTATGTTCTAAGCGAGATCATAATATCTTAGCGCAAGGGGCCATTAAAGAGCTTTAAAGAGGAGCTGGGAGAACTCTGCACTACGTTGATTTGTCACGGTAGCGATCCAAACGTCGGCGAAAAGGAACCATCCGCCACCTCGCCGCCCCCTCTTTCTCCCCCGTATATACATCTGCCACCGCTGAGCTGCACCAGTGCATTCGGGATGGGTGATTTGAGGTTATGCCAGGATATAGTGATAATTGATACTGCTATTGACAATATTTTTACTTCAAACTTAACGAGAAAACACATAAATAGCCGTAATTTAGCTATTGCACTTTATCTAATACTTCATTTTAAATACCTTAGTAGGCCTATATGGTTTTGTATCTAGAATAAAATTAAAATCACTATTCCAATTTATTATTGCTACACTCAGACGTGGCTAAAAACCTCAAAAATCTACTCGGGCTGGGAACAGAGGTCACAGTATTCCGCCCTATTCCACCGGCCGTGAACAACGCACGAGCACAAAGGCTAGTTTTCGACTGATCCTACGACACTTGTTATTGTGTCTCGGATTGGTCAAAAAACCAGTCAAACACTAATAGTCATGCTTTGAGCCACACTTTAGTAGTTCTTGCATCGCAACGCAAAATCTTTGATTTCAAGTTCTTAAATTTTAAGTTCCGTATGATCACTATTTTTAGCTTTTTATGCCCCCTCCTGTCGAAATAGCATTGGAATTGGGGCAATAATTGTGGATATAAATTAGGAAATAATGGCGGGAGAGGGGGCGGCACTTTTTGAATAGCCCAGGGGCGGCAAATTTACAAATCCGCCTCTGTTTGTGAGCAACAACGCCCCCAGTAAGGTTGGAGGGCTTCCCTAGCGGAATCTAAGTGCCTATCATGCCGGCAATCACTCTCCCCCTAGAGTCCAACCCAATATCCGGACTGGCCGAAGCCAGGGCCTTGAACCGGATCCCAAGGTTCCCAATTTATATTTTACTTGGGTTATGGGTATTTCCCAAACGGAATAACTAGGTCTCTGAATTCCTGCACGCCCACTATAAGTCACGCCACATAAGTTGACGAATGGCCAAAAACAGCTGGGTAGGGCGAGGGGAGGAGAGGGGATACTTTTCCAAAAACATCGAGCTTACGTTACATGCAATTTTTTATAGAACAGCTGATTATCCAATCATTTTAACTGAATAGTAGTGAATATTCATTCGTCAAGTTACGTGGCGGGGGTTATAATAGGGTGCCGGTACACTAAAATTGTGCCCGAAGGTCGACGGACACCACAGATCTCCGACACCCTGACTCATTGCCTTCTTTTGGGGAAGCTGGAGTGACTCACCCCGTAAGCGTGCGATTGGCAAAGCCACCTCCACCAGGGCTTCTCACAGTCGAAACTGATCTCCTTCATTGATAAAGGGAGCCACGCCCTTTTGCACAGCACAGAACTTGGGGCTGGTATAGGGTAGTGAACATCCCAGTTCTAAGGTTACATGTCCTGAAGTATAACATGCCCACCTTTGCTGTTCGATCATTACAACCACCACAGCGAAGGCTTGGCAAAGACTCCGTGGGAGACTAGGCCTACTTCAATGCTAAAGGGAACCACGTCTGTTCTCTTAGACCCGAAGGACTGGCATTGGATAGTGGACACCCAAGTTGTAGGGGTAGTACGCCTTGAAGTACAACGCATACCTAAACTCAGCTTCAGTAGAAATATCTGATATAGTTTGTTTTTGATTGTGTGGTGTTTGCCTTTTGGACTGCCGGCTCTCATACCAGCGGCGGTGTGTCACCGCACATGCGCCGTTAGCGAGAGGCCGTGAGAGGATCTACTGTCATGGGCTTACCAGCATGGAGGAGTAGGGAGCGCCCAAGGCATCGGGGGTAGCCTCCCTCGTCAAGGTGTGGTAGCCTAAATTAAAACATTGATTACAATTACCATTGTTCCCAGCAATAATGTTCCATTTCAGTAGCCCAAATTAATTGAACTGATTAATCCTTTGATTGAAGGTGTGAGTTTAAATCTGGAATTTAACAAACCTTTAAAATTTTCCCTAGTTCCCTTGTTATTTTCCCTAGTTCAGTAATTCTTTTCTTTTTTAGCGAATTTCCCTATAGGGAATACGCTATTACGGTAGTAGCCATGGTAAGACTTAAGCCCGGGACCATGATACTTTTTCGTTTTGAGGTCCCCAGAAGCCAAAAACACCGTTCGTTCATTTTCATATATATGTATATATATATCTATATATATATACAGGGTGTCCAGCTTCCACCTTTACAAACTTTTCCAGGTTATTAAGCATGCCAAAACAAACAGAAAAATCATGTAAACATGTGTCCGGAAATGTTTCGTTAAGCCGCTAGCCGCCATTTTATTTTTTACACTTAAGAATTTTTCTTTCCGTAACGGGTTGTTGTATGGAGTTCATATTTGGCATGTACCTTAATCACACCAATGCTCGTTTTTAGAAAAAAATATTATTTTTTCCGATCAATATTTTCAAAATGGCGGCCATTTTAAATTTGTAAACTCAAATATCTTAAAAACCGTAAATTTTATAAAAATTTTACTAGACACAAAAAAGTTGACAAATTAAATTATCTAAATATTGATACCAAGTGTGTAAGGATCCGACAACAAATAACGGAGTTATTGAGATTTTTCTCTTAAAATAACCTAAATTGGCAATTATCATAGTGCAAAATCAGTGTTTTTCTACAGTAAAACCACCATAACTCCGTTATTTGTTGCCGAATCCTTACAAACTTGGTATCACTGTTTAGATAATTTAATTTTTCAACTTTTTTGTGTCTAGTAAAATTTTTATAAAATTTACGGTTTTTTAGATATTTGAGTTTAAAAACTTAAAATGGCCGCCATTTTGAAAATATACATAGGAAAAAAATAATATTTTTTCTAAAAATGAGCATTGGTGTGATTAAGGTACATGCCAAATATGAACTTCATACAACAACCCGTTACGGAAAGAAAAATTCTTAAGTGTAAAAAACAAAATGGCGGCTAGCGGCTTAACGAAGCATTTCCGGACATATGTTTATATGATTTTTCTGTTTGTTTTGGCATGCTTAATAACCTGGAAAAGTTTGTAAAGGTGGAAGCTGGACACCCTGTATATATATATATATATATCTATGTGTCCGTGGTACTGATAACTTTTGACAACGACCTCCGATTTTGATGAAATTTGGTATGAAGGTGTAAGACCAGGTCTATTTTCATGAGTTCGCGAACCAGCGTGATCGGGTTATGGGAACGGGGTTTTATGGGGTTTCAAAGGGGTCAAAAATGGGTTTTTGGCATTTTTGGACCTCATTTTTCAAAATTTATCAATTTTAACTAAACCATTTAAAAGAGCTCAAAAAAACAAACAATTTGATATTTTGAATTTTTATCTTAGCATAACTGGTTACGGAGAAAATCCAAAAATATGTTTTCCATGTTATTCTTATGGGAAATCAAGAAAACCCTATACCATGCTTATTTATTGGCATAACTTAATCAAATTTGGTATGTGGATTATCTAGATAGGGTTTAACTTATACTTGCTTTCAAAACCCATATGGCGGCAAACCTACATACTCACCCCCATGGGGTTTATGGAAAAAATAAAAAATTGCCATAGCTTGATACAATTTTGTGTTTACATTCACCAATTATTGATTAACTTAGATTTTCTGACAACACCCCATTAGCAGCAAACCTACATACTCAATCCTATGGTGTTTTTTATGGGGAAAGTAAATAATCTGAAATTCCATTGGAAATTCGCTGAGTACGCAGGTCTGCTGCGACGGGGGTATTTTCTTTTTAAAATAAAGAGGTGAGCGGACCTCATTTTGCCTTACTTTGCCCCGTCCACATAGAATACTGATCTGTGCGTGGATCGTATTAGACAAAGTAAGGGGGTGAGCCGCTACATTACAAGGTGAAAGAAAGGTACTGATAAAAGTCACTGGCAGATTGCGGATTCGAACCCACGAGATCGCTGCCATGGTCCCGAAGTCCGGCGAGCTAACCACTACGCCACCCACTCAACCAATTATAATTATTGGAATTTATAATTGGAATTTATTTTGGTATTAATATTTAGTAATATATATTTAATTAATTATCTTATCAAATCTGGTAAATGGCCTCATTATTTAGCGGTGTCTGCTCAACCTCTGTCAGTTATTCATGGGTTCAATATATTTCCAAATTGGTTGAGGCGAAGAGTCGCCTATTTATTAATGACAGACTATTTATTAATGAACAACATTCAAACTGTTTGAATAAACAAGAAACAACAGCTATAAAATTTTGTTGTCTGTCTGAATTTAATAAAATTTTGTATAAAATTTATTAGTCAAATGAGGAAGTTCCTGGTCCATTCTGAAATACACTTCTCTCCAAACCCAAACCCACCACCGACAAACGACTTATTGTATAGGGTGTATTACTAGATATGACAGTCTCACATGTGAAAAGTACTTAGCCCAGAAGAAGCTAGCGCTCACTGGTGCATAGTTCTCCAAATACGGTACAGTGCTGTTGTTTTGCTGTTGATTCTTTGATTCCGATGCCTGGATGTACAGTACCCATGTCAAGTAGTGAGCCTACCGTAGTGCTTTAATTTGCCATTCCATTCATAAACAAATAACAGTAATATGTTGAAGACGCTATTTTAAAATCAAATTAATGCGTATGCGTATGCATATTATAATATCCAATCTTTTAATACAACCAATAAAATAGTAGTTAAAACAGAAAATCACTACTTGGGAGTCTTTTAATAAGGTTTTCTACCTTATTTACTTTTGGCTAGCTGATACTGTGCAGTTTGTAAAAAGGACGGAAAATAGCAAATTCAGAAAATACCGTTTTTTGAGATAAATTTATGCGTATAGTTCATTTTGCAGTTTAGGAGGACCTAACGTTGTTATTTGTTAAATAGTGCCCCATCACACTACAAATTTGACTTGCGTGAGTTTTCAAGTCCAGCGGATTAGTGTGCTCTGGGATCTGATCGCTTTGGTCACTCCAGCGCAACGATATTTTCGCTTTACTGTATTTTTAACCGCCACGTTCATTTGACATTACTACGTGCAATTTTTCTTTTGGGCTTGTTAAATAAAGCTCAAGGAGCTGTTAGATAGCTCTCCTAGTTCAAAAAGCACCCTGCAAGAAAAGTCTTGGACAGTAGCAGTGCAATCCAATATACAGGAAATGTTACAGTGTGATGGGGGCGCTGTTGGATGGGTAATGAACGGAGCAGTAATCGAGCATTTGTATTATACAGGGTGTCCCGGAACTCTCTGGAACCCTTTTGTATATTTGTTCCTTGCATCGATACAAGAAAAAAACATCATACAAATAGGGGTCTAAAGTCCATCGTTTAGCCGCTAGCCGCCATTTTGTTTTTTTACGTAATAATTTTTATTTGCGTAACGGATAATTGTATTCAGTTCATATTTGGTATAAATCTTTATCATAGTAATGTACATTTTCAGGAAAAAAATTAATTTTTTCCACTGCGTATTTTCAAAATGGCGGCCATTTTTAGTTTTCAAACTAAAATATCTCAAATTCGGTAAATTTCAAAAAAATTTTACTTTGTACAAAAAAGTTGCCAAATTTAATTATCTAAGCAACAATACCAAGTTTATTAGGATCTGATTAAGAATAACGGAGTTATTGCGATTTTTCTCCAAAAAAACATTGATTTTGCATTATAATTAATGCAAATTATGGCTATTTTCACAGAAAAATCACAATAACTCCGTTATTTGTTATCAGATCCTTACAAACTTGGTACCGTTGGTTAGATAATTTAATTTAGCAACTTTTTTGTACAGAGTAAAATTTTTTTGAAATTTACCAAATTTGAGATATTTTAGTTTGAAAATTAAAAACGGCCGCCATTTTGAAAATACACAAAGAAAAAATTAATTTTTTTCCTGAAAGTGTACATTAGTATGATAGAGATTCATACCAAATATGAACAGAATACAACCATCCGTTACGGAAATAAAAATTATTACGTGAAAAAAAACAAAATGGTGGATAGCGGCTAAACGATGGATTTTAGACCCCTATTTGTATGATGTTTTTTTCTTGTCTCGATGCAAGGAACAAATATACAAAAGGGTTCCAGAGAGTTCCGGGACACCCTGTATATTCACTCTCTTTGTAATGAAAATTAAAACTCCTCAATGTAACAAATTGTTTTATGGGGTTTTCATGATTTTATTATACCCTCCGTTTACAAATGGATCAAACTTAATCGTACACCATTCTCTCTTTAACCCTATATCTGGTGTGTAAAGATTTCTCCCAGTGGCAGATATTTTTTGCACACTTGTTAGTGGAAACGCGTTTTTTGTCCCAAAAAATTAATTTCTGAATAAAAGTATACATGTATATATATTTTTTTCAGAAATAAATGTAGAATATAATGATACAAACAATATATTTTGTTAGCAAACCGTTTGTGCTTAGCAGCAAAGTGTTTGTGAATCTTCAGTTTAGACAAATTACAAATTTTGAAAGCAAACAACAATAAAACTAACGAAACAAGATCCTACGGATTTTATTCAAATGTAAAAGTTGTGTACAAAAACTGATCAACAGCAAACTTTTAGTTCCTGAAATCTCGGTTGCTACAACATTGTAATTTCTGTACGATTCTTGGTTATTTTTCTATTAGTCGGCAAAAACAGCTGTTTTTGTGACCAACTCCTCAATCTTGTCTCCCGCTAGAAGATTAGTTCAAATTACTTCTGTTTATAATAATGTGGGTGACGAAATAATAGTCGTTAGGTAATGTTATAGTAAAAATTAATCCTCAGAATTTCATAGTTCTAATGGTTTATAAGTATCATAGTGTTTTAAACAGTTTTCTGGCTTGAATCTGTCTATTTTACGCAACATGTCAGTGGTCCGTGCACGGATCATGCCAGTTCACAGTTAAAAATAGTGGTCCGTACAAGGACCTTTGCCGGATGGATGGTTGATAGCTATTTATGTATTAAGAGCGTAAAGTAAGTCATTGCCGCTGGAGCTGGAGAAATGTATATGGGCGCACGAAGCGTCAGCTGAGTGCGGCCAAACATTTCGAGAGAGGCAATGACTATATGCGCTCGTAATACACACAAGATTTTTCCTACCAACATAACTGCAACACATTTAATGTTTTATTGTATACAAAATGCCATTTAGATGATTTTTTATTTGTTTCTGTTGGAAAACGCTGTTAACTATCAAACATAACCTCAAACTAAAAAGGAAGCAATTAGCCTACTAAACGACAGCAATGACAACGTGGCATGGTTTGTAATAACAGCTGACTTGAAATTAATGTTTGATTTAGCGTGCGGTAAAGAACATTGCCGCTCTAGAGCGTAAAAGAAACGGAAACCGGAAATGAACTGTTTTGCGTATGTTCTACACGTGTAGACAATGCGATTATTTCCATGAAGTTGGAAGGAAACATCCTTTTTAATTGTTAAAAAATGCTCTACTTTTATTGATCGGTGATTCTCCAATCGATATAATAACAATTCAATAGTTTTGTCATCCATCATATCGAATGCAACACTCGATAACATTTCGATGGATGAAACAATCGGAACGTTCGTACCGGTCGCGCATCAGTGAAGTGCCCTCGACGCCGGCGCCGGTCTGCATGTGAGGGGTGGAGGGGTGGGTCCACGCAGGGCGGTGGTATCGACCCGCGCACCTTGTGTCGGCCGTTGTCGCCGTCATCGTCATCATCATCGTCATCGTCATCGTCAGCGGCAGCAAACTCCAATATAGTCAACTCCGCCGTGGTCATGACTGTCGCACCAGTTCTCACCTCTCTCCTCGCTCTAGCATCCTGCGTACTCTGCGATAACCCCTACATTAATGGTAATTACAAATATAAGTCAATTCCAAATTCTAAGTATGGTCCTCCATAACCTCATCTAGGTTGGGCGGCCTCCTTTTCACCTGATTACTTTCTCCTCTGAGTGCCTAAAACGTTATAACAGGTAGACGTGTGTTTATTTTATTGTTTCTTAGCTTAAAGCCTTGCCGAACTAACAGGGGTGGTGGTTCGATGATAGAGTCTCTAGTTTATTTATAGCTCAGCAAACTACCCTCGAGGTTACTGCATACAGACGTCATTAAGAATTTATTACTGTCGATGAATGGAACTAAATTACGTCCTATTTGTTAATAGTGTCCAGCCAGTTTATGGGGGTTTTGTGGGGTACTAAATGTAAAAGAAATGTCTTCAAGTTTATTCTTGACTTATTTAAATCATTTTCCTGTTCATTCACTTGTAAACAAATCATCTTGTAAAACAATCTTTCTATGCATTTGATAATAAATACCTCACACTATTTAATTAGGCGTTAGGGGTGTATTTATATTTATGTGATAGTGTTGTTGAATGTATGCTTTCCATTTCTTAACGTTATTGACTGTTTGAATATTGACCTTACTTTAACCCAAACTCCTTTTCTTCATTTAATGTATTTCTCCCCCCCCCCCCATTTAATTGTTAGAATGAAGTTACCGTGCATACTCTGACTCGATGCCCTCGTGGTCGTCTCAATATATGATTTTATTATGACTATGACAGCACTACGTAGCTGTTAGAGCTAGTAAAAAAGGGAAGGAAATGAGCTCTCTTCTTTTGGTCCATCAAAAGACGTACACCCAATGTAATACTAAAAATAGCATCCTTCTTGTAAGGGGATTCCACTAAAACGTGTAGCCTTTGTCTAACTAATCTTTGTGTTAACTTTAAAAATCGCGACTGAAGCCGTGAAAATTGCAGAAAAAAAGCTTTCTTGGATTTTGTTCAGTATTCAATATTGTTTTAACAACCATCTACTCTATTTTGAGATGAAAACATAATTATTTCGAACAGCATTTGTTACGGGGTAACGCCCTTACACCAACAACGGCTTAAAAAAAGTTTGGAAAAATTTAAAGTTGTATCCAAAAATGGAAGAAAAATCCGTAATGTAAACATGTGGGGGTGTTAACAAACTCACTCAAAATTACTACGAATTCTGGAGTCAAATAAATCTTTACCTTTCTAACAAACTATTAAAAAAAAAATTGCACATTATATCAGACCAAGATTTTCAGAATCATAATGCTTGTTATATGATTAATACAATGAAAAATATACATCACATTTGAAGGGGGAAATATAGATCTCTATGGATTGTTGAACAACTAGGCCTACTCTATGTCGTGCTTCATTGTTGCTTCAATCGCATATATCCCCCTTTTAATGTTGTTGTATAAAAAAGAAAATCGTTGCGTATAATACGCAGAGCCATTTTTATTAACACAACCTCTCCATTATTTAAGGACCAATTTTAACCTTTAAAGCGTCAAAAAAGCACCTGAGTTCGTAGTTTTGCAATGAGGTTTTATATTTTAGATATTTTCTCTTCTGAAAAGTAATATGGGCACAAGATGAGTGTAGTGCCACAGGTGAACTACATCCCATAAGAGCACAGGTGTCAGTTTCTACGACATACGCGGATATCGCCACAGAGTTTTTGTCGGTTAAAAAGTGTTAAAACATCATCATTTTACTCTTTGTTGCCTGCAAGTGTTGCCAACGCTGCAGGAAACAACATTCGTTTTTGTTTGCCTTGGAGATTTTTCGTCTCAACTATTACAAAAAGAAGGAATTTTAAAGCAAACTATTGTAGAATTTATGGTTTTATATTTACCTTGATTGATAATTGTTAATCATTATTTAATGGTTTGTTATTCTAAATTAAAAATATAGTAATATGGTGTCGTTACGATAAATATCGTACCCGTAGCAACACTGCTTCATCCGCTTATTCAGTCAGCTGTGTAATAGTAAATATTACAACTTAACTTCACTTCCGTTTTAGTTTTCACGCTTCATATACGGAACAAAAAAACAGCTATTCCGCAAACCTTAGGAAGAAGTTGTGTTTTTCCTCTACCGACCTTGATATGAGCAGTCCTAAAAGTTAGTTTTTTTGTCTTACATTAACTTTGATTGAGTTGAAAAATAAAACAGCTGTTGATATTAAAATATATTACAACAGAAGAACTCATGTTAAGCACAATAGTAGCAGACGAATTGTCGAATTATTGGAATGTCAACCCAGTTAATGCTGATGGGTATTGCTTTCCACTGGTACGAATAGTTCTATTTTCATCCTTTTTTTTGCAGAATTTCCACTTATTTTACTTCTTATAATAGTTATGGAATTAAATTAAATCGAATCAACAAATTCTTTATCAACCCAGTGAAAGACAGTACCATATAGCCGTATCTTTTCACCATTCCATAGGCCATTTACATTAAATCAACCTGGTTACTAGTAGACATCGATATAATGTAATGATAATATATTAGGAATAAATATTTATGAAAAAATATAAAATATATGGTAATACTTTGTTCTCACATTCAAAATACAATCAAAACCTCCTTAAAATTCATGAACCTAATATATGTCATCCGTTAAAAAAGACGCCGCTTTTCAGTGCTGCCACAAACCGAAGACGACTGTCAATTCATTTTTATGGGTAGGGGAAAATCATTCTAAATACAGTATCAATATAAACCCTATCATAGATTGCAGACATATGAATGTTGAGACATTCACAAAGTGAATGAGACAGTAGTACGTAAGTTTGTTAAACTCCATCTTGAGATACAAACTTTCAAAATATTTAGGTAAAGCAGCTGTTGTTGTGTAGCTGCTACATGACTATGTCTGCAGTACCTGTTGGTATCAGCATTTTCTCGGTAAACTTATACAATTATTTAGCAGCAATAACATAATTTACACAAGCCTAACCTGGAATGCATAGTAAACAAAAAAGCTTGTTTCTATTCAAGACGAGCTCATTCTCTCCTTTGTACCTACGAAAAGCTCAGAAAGCTTCGCTCACTCGTCTTTCAGAATGTATAGACTACTTAAATATACAGTATGTCTAAGGTGCTGCACCCTAGTGTTAATTTTCTGAACCATATTTTGAAATTGTAACATGTGCGTTCTACATCTTGAGCTATCAGCTGATTATTTTACTATCGTTAAACATTGCGTTATTTTTATAATAAACTGCTTTAGCCTACAATAAATTACATGATGGTTTAATACTTTCAGACTACTTTATTTATATCGAAACAATCATTATCAGTTTAAAGTAACATGAAAACTAAAATTATGTTTATTATAGTATTATTCAGTAATTTAGCCTACTAACTTGGTATACAATGCAAAACCGCATAACTAATATTGGAGCATGTGGTTCGTATTATTTTGACAGTTCAGCTGTTTTTAGCATTTTTATTTTGATTTGTACCTTCTTCAAAACAATGGAATTTTAATTCATTAATTTTTATTCAAAATTACGAGGGAATTACATTTTGCCATGCATAGTCCAGCGTACATATTATTTTTATCCCAGAGATAAAATATTTTCAAAGTTTAGAAAAAAGTAGTTAGATCAGTTTTTGTTCAGTGCGCATTCATATGTTTATTCTTTAAGGTGCGTTGTCACTGGTGCGACTGCAACGATAATCGTTGAACGATTATTGGTGGACGATTATCGTTCGGCGATGATCGTTGCAGTGGTCATTGTCACTGATGCGATTATTAGCATTCGTTTAGATGCGTTTTGACTGTTGCCATGTGAAGTAGTGAATGGTGAGTTTAAGGATTCGAATACTGAGTTATTTGTTAACTAAACATTTAGAAGATGAAAAAAATTAATGCTATATTTTTTAAGTGTACCACGACTTAACGAACATAACATTTTTACAAGTAGAACAGATGAAGGTACTTTAAAATATTAATAAACAATCATTTGCAAGCTGATGAAAGAATGTTTTCTGAGGTCTTCAGACTTACCAAACTTCAGTTTATGATTGTGACTACTTTAATCAATGAGGATCTTAAGAAGATGTCTTCAAACTACATACATCCAATCCTGGGAGATTAGAAGTTAGCTCTTACGTTAAGATAAGATATCTTTTTTATCCTTATTTAATTTTGTTAGGCAATGATGTTTTAGAATGCTTATAAAAACAAAAATGTTTAATAGGAAAAAAGTTCAAGAATGTTTCATAATGTTTAGGACCAGCCAAGGAGGGAAGGGTCAATAAGGCAAAATAAATTCATAACTGGGATTGCTCATTTTGAAAATAACGTAATTTTACTAATACAAGTATAAAAAAGCAGACACATATGTTCTGTTCTGGTGTTCAAAATGATAAGTAAAAGTAATCTGAAGAAAAATGTAAACCTGATGTTAGAGATAAACTCCGATAAAATAATTGAGCGGAGAGAGCGAAGCGAGCGGAGCACCTATACCACACTCAGGCTTTTTATTTACACGTACTCCTCCTGAACGGCTGGAGTTATCATCACAAAATTTTGCTCGGTCATAGTAACCACCTATGGGAAGGTATAAATCTGAAATGTTCCAAATCGGATATAAGGGTTCTACCCTACGGCCCTTTAAAGTTACCATGTTATTTTAATAGGAGAAATATTTTATTTGGTTTGTTTACTGTGTGTTAATTATACAGCTGTTATAAGGTTCAAATTTAACTGCAGACTGTTACTATCAGCTGTTTGTGAATACAGTAGTTTTATGTGAAATTGTTGTTTTGTTTAATTTAGTGTTTTGTTTACCTTTGTACGTGAATGCCGAGTTCACGGAGAGGAGGTGCAAATCTTGGACGACGCACCATTTAATACTTGTAAACATATAATACCCCGTTGCAGCAAACCTGCATACTCAAAATTATTACAGTATTACTGACTTGTGGCGACTAAGCACAGCGAACAACCTAAATCTGGCGACGAGTGTGTGCAGCGAATGCGCTGACTCAAAAGGTTAGTGAGCGCAGCGAACGAACTAAATTGACGGCGAGTGAGCGTAGCGAACGAGCTCACTTGAATTATATATAAAATATTTGCTATTATTGATTTAATAAATAGTCGCTCCGCTCAATATTGCAAGCAGACAACTGCATTGTATACCTAGTTATCAAATACACTCAGTCTCTTTAAATCCAATCAAGTGTCAATACACCACTCAATCTAGAAAAATCGTCCAACGACTGCGATTATGACTGCTCCAGGAGCAGACCCGTACGATTGCAGTCAGCGACTCTGCCGGCAGTCGCACCAGTGACAACGCACCTTTATTCATATTAGAGTATAGGCTGCTCGACGTTTAATTTACTTACCATTAGGCCTAACGTTATAATACTATTATTACTGTACCCTAATAAGAGATAATTTGTCTTCTGTTAAACGAATCAAATAAACCAAATAACTTCTCACTCACACTTATAATAAGCTGTTGATACAATCACGAAATAGTACCGCTGAGCATTTGCTCGTAAACTCAAACAGGGAAAGGCCTATTCTTTGTAGTAATATAATTTACAGACAGTGCGATAAAATGCTCAGTGCAAAAAGGCTTATTCCTTGTTCAAGACGAGCTCGTTCGCTCCGCTCACTCGCCTTTCAAACTGTTTCAATGTAGGCTTGACTGTTTCAATCGGGGTGCTGCACTCTGGTGTATATTTATTGACACACATGTTGAATCTGTAACACGTGGATTCTAATAATTTAGTTAACAGCTCTTTTCATTATTCTTATTACTAATGATTTTGTTTCTTAAATTCCAATAAAATTCTACAAATTGATAAGTTGTTTTATACTTTTACATGCTGACTTTTATTCATCTAAAAATTCATAATCAGCAATAGGAAGTACGATTAAAAAAGATCAATTATTTATATTTTGTAGTAACACCATTCAATAATTTAATAACTGGCTGCCATGCAATAGGCCCTACTACATGTTTATATTGCAACACGTGGTCTGCACTTTGACAGTTGAGTCAGCTGTTTTCATTATTTCTTTGTTTTGATTTGTAACTCCATAAGACCAAAGTTAAAAATTTTTTTATTTCAATTAAAGATTGTAAAGAAATACATTTTTTACTGGCAGAGAGACCTTATTTAAGTTATTTTTATCCCAAAACCAAGTTATTTGCAAAGTTTGAAGGAAATAGTTTGAGCCGTTTTTTTTTTTAGATCCTTGTGAAAAAATACATACATACAAATATACCTTACTCGTATTAGAGTATAGGATATATGCTCAACTATATTTTGTTACTCGGGCTGGTCTTACTCAACTTACTAGCGACAGTTCAGACAAAGCGTTTAAAACTACCGAGAATTATTGAGCCACAATCGCGTTGAGGTGCTCAAGTAGAATACAGTAACAAGAAAGGTCCCTTTTAACGGGATTTCTCAGGGTTCTCAGACTCTGACTAAAACAAATATCGACAGTTTAGAGAAATAGTTAAAAGCTATCGAGATGTAGTGCGTTTTTCTTTTGTTGTACTGAAAATATTGCATACATAAGATAGGCCTATACCTCATTGGAACTTCCTTACTCCGTTCATAGCCTACTCTTTCCATAACCGCTAGGATATGGTGACTCGTGGAACGTGGAACTAGTAATTTAAGAGTGAAATAACCATTAAAACTATTTCATTTCTGAAACTTATTCAATTTACCATTGCAATGCATATAAACTATTTGTCACGAGGAAACTGTATTCATACATAGCCTATTGGATATACAGGGTGTTCAGCTTCTACTAACTAAGCTTGTTTAAGGTCTTAGTAGAGTAGCCTAAAAAAAATTTCCAGGTTATTAAGCTTGCCAAAACATACAGAAAAATAACATAAAAATAGGTCCTAAAATACTTCGTTAAGCCGCTCAGCCAAGCACCATTTTGTTTTTTACACTTAAGAATTTGTATTTCCGTAACGGGTTGTTGTATTGAGTTTATATTTGGGATGTACTTTAATCACACCAATGCTCATTTTCAGAAAAAATATTATTTTTTCCGATGTACATTTTTAAAATGGCGGTCATTTAAAATTTTTTAAATCAAATATCTCAAAAGCGATAAATTTTATAAAAATATTATAAGTGACAAAAAAGTTGATAAATTAAATTATCTAAACTTATCTACGGCGCGACTAACTTATAAAACAAAATAAAGGATAATTTTCTTCAAAATAATTTGTGGATTGCCGATAAGTTAAGTTGATGGTACAATAGCTATTTGTGTATTGGTGCGCTTTACCACAGAAAAAGGCTCCAAGCCTACCCATCTGCCGCGCGCGGATGCAAGGGTTTAGAATCTCTGTGTTTGTCCCCCCAGTTGTAAACCGATTTTAAATAGGCCTATCTTGGTGTCATTCTTTTCGTAAAATAATTTTGTACCCCGCTATAATCTTAAAATTTCGATATTAATTTAAATTACGAAGCAGGGTGCTTGCTAATAATGTTGAAATAAGCGTTTTTGTATCAAGTTGTAACGCATTAAAAACATTTTTAGAGAAAAAAATAAGATTATACGTGGGTATAATATATTCTTAAGAACAAGAATCTGCAATAAGATTGGTAAAGAGGTTAAAAATAACGATGCAAGGAGGGAGATGCAAAAGGTCTGCAATTTATAAAACATCGTTATTAGCCCACCAATAAATTTCGCACAAAAAAAAAACAACATGAAAATAACAAAATAGAAAATCACCCGTCATATGTTTTCCAAAATGTGAGTTTCCGCGTATAGCGGCAGTTAACAGTCTCGCTCGACGATTTTGACGCCGAGGTAGAGCGCACCCTTAAGAGCGTAGGCCTAAAGTACGTTATTGTCACTCGAGAGTTGTAGATGACTGCACGAAGTGTCAGCTGAGTAATACACTATTTGCGCTTGTAATACACACACCATTTTACCTACCTCCATAATTTCAACAGATTAAATGTTTTACTATATACAAAATGCCATTTCAATTGATTTTTATTTGTTTCTGTTCGAACACACTGTTAACTATCAAACATAACCTCAAACTCATAAAAATGCAATTACTAATGTATGTACTGTAATGACAACAATGACCAACAGCTGTTGCAAGGTTTGTAATAACAGCTGACTAAATTGCTGTTTGATTTAGCGCGCGGTAAAGAACATTGCCGCTTTAGAGCGGAAAAGAAACGAAAACTGGAAATTAATTGTTTTGCGTAGGGTTTACAGGTGTGGCAATCGAAATGTGATTATTTCCATACAGTGGTAGGAAAACTATTTTTGTCCGTAAGATCAAACAAAAAACTTGAAATATTGTACAAAGAACACTTTCGTTTTAGTATAACAAATTTGTTAGATTTAGAACTTCCACCTAATGGCACCTAATGGTGGTCATAAGGATAGTAAAAGCTTATTTATATGTTAATTTATGTACGAAAAACTAACTAAATTCGACAATGGTATTTTACGGTTAGTCAGAGGGCTTTGAGAGTATATCCTCCTTCTAATATACAAAGTTCCTTTCTATTACAATACATATATTTTCTATGAGTAGTTGCAACATAGTGTGTTCTATTACAAATTCACATGTACTAATTAAATAATTTACAAATTGCTGTATAACCCGCGCTTCGCCCAAAAACATCTAGAATTTGTATTGGGATATTATTTAAATGTCTAGTAAAATGATTGCGGAGAGTTCATTCGATCCGCCGTAAAGAATCAAATAAGGAAATAAATAAAAACTCCTACTATTCTGAAAGAATACTGCAGATTTGTGCTTATTCATTCGAGATTATAACAAAAACAATTCCTAGGGTCCTGCCATACTGAATGTGGACTAAATTTGGATGTTTTGCCGAATCTTTTGAGCCATTCGAAAATTTGGATACAGCCT
Source organism: Neoaliturus tenellus (assembly GCA_030545055.2). NCBI lineage: Eukaryota > Metazoa > Arthropoda > Insecta > Hemiptera > Cicadellidae > Neoaliturus > Neoaliturus tenellus. The sequence continues at coordinate 129,134,970 of CM061535.1, forward strand.
CTGGAGTTATCTTAGAATGCAGGCACTTAATCATCATTACCGTAACTTATGCTACACATAATTTTGCAGTATCCGAAGGCGAAATAAATTTCAGTTCTGTTAATAGGTTAACTTAAATTTACTTATACATAATTAGCATATTTACAAATTCTCCTAGGAACACTTAACAATTTGGTAAAATATATACACAAGAGAAAGGAACATAAATGGATGAGGCACAAGATACGGGTGATGGACGAAATTAAAGAATACTCCACAAAGGAGCGGTGGAACGGTAAAAGTGAAACGTATTTCACAAGGAGGAAAATGAAGACCGAAAAGGGATGTGTTGGTCACTCGGAGAAATATCTTATTATGTAGTAAGAGTCGGCAGCGTAGGCGAAGGCGGCGAGAATTGTTGCGATGCCGGAGAAGAGGAGGCGACCGAGGTCCTGCTGAGACCAACCGACGATCAGCACGATGCCGGAGACGAGACTGAACAGCGACCCGCTCAGGCTGATGACCAGGATCTAGAAGGCAGACAAGAGGGTTAGAGAGGGAACTGGGGAACTATTGCGATGCAGGAAAAGAGGAGGTTACCAAGGTCCTGATGAGACCAGCCGACGATCAGCACGATGCCAGAGACGAGACTGAACAGCGACCCGCTCAGGCTGATGACCAGGATCTAGAAGGCAGACAAGAGGGTTAGAGAGGGAACTGGGGAACTATTGCAATACAGGAGAAGAGGCGACCGAGGTCCTGCTGAGACCAGCCGACGATCAGCACGATGCCGGAGACGAGACTGAACAGCGACCCGCTCAGGCTGATGACCAGGATCTAGAAGGCAGACAAGAGGGTTAGAGAGGGAACTGGGGAACTATTGCAATACAGGAGAAGAGGCGACCGAGGTCCTGCTGAGACCAACCAACGATCAGCACGATGCCGGAGACGAGACTGAACAGCGACCCGCTCAGGCTGATGACCAGGATCTAGAAGGCAGACAAGAGGGTTAGAGAGGGAACTGGGGAACTATTGCAATGCAGGAGAAGAGGAGGCGACCGAGGTCCTGCTGAGACCAGCCGACGATCAGCACGATGCCGGAGACGAGACTGAACAGCGACCCGCTCAGGCTGATGACCAGGATCTAGAAGGCAGACAAGAGGGTTAGAGAGGGAACTGGGGAACTATTGCAATGCAGGAGAAGAGGAGGCGACCGAGGTCCTGCTGAGACCAGCCGACGATCAGCACGATGCCGGAGACGAGACTGAACAGCGACCCGCTCAGGCTGATGACCAGGATCTAGAAGGCAGACAAGAGGGTTAGAGAGGGAACTGGGGAACTATTGCAATGCAGGAGAAGAGGAGGCGACCGAGGTCCTGCTGAGACCAGCCGACGATCAGCACGATGCCGGAGACGAGACTGAACACCGACCCGCTCAGGCTGATGACCAGGATCTAGAAGGCAGACAAGAGGGTTAGAGAGGGAACTGGGGAACTATTGCAATGCAGGAGAAGAGGAGGCGACCGAGGTCCTGCTGAGACCAGCCGACGATCAGCACGATGCCGGAGACGAGACTGAACAGCGACCCGCTCAGGCTGATGACCAGGATCTAGAAGGCAGACAAGAGGGTTAGAGAGGGAACTGGGGAACTATTGCAATACAGGAGAAGAGGCGACCGAGGTCCTGCTGAGACCAGCCGACGATCAGCACGATGCCGGAGACGAGACTGAACAGCGACCCGCTCAGGCTGATGACCAGGATCTAGAAGGCAGACAAGAGGGTTAGAGAGGGAACTGGGGAACTATTGCAATGCAGGAGAAGAGGAGGCGACCGAGGTCCTGCTGAGACCAGCCGACGATCAGCACGATGCCGGAGACGAGACTGAACACCGACCCGCTCAGGCTGATGACCAGGATCTAGAAGGCAGACAAGAGGGTTAGAGAGGGAACTGGGGAACTATTGCAATGCAGGAGAAGAGGAGGCGACCGAGGTCCTGCTGAGACCAGCCGACGATCAGCACAATACCGGAGACGAGACTGAACAGCGACCCGCTCAGGCTGATGACCAAGATCTAGAAGGCAGACAAGAGGGTTAGAGAGGGAACTGGGGAAATATTGTGATGCCGGAGAAGAGGAGGCGACCGAGGTACTGCTGAGGCCAGCCGACGATCAGCACGATGCCGGAGACGAGACTGAACAGCGACCCACTCAGGCTGATGACCAGGATCTAGAAGGCAGACAAGAGGGTTAGAGACGGAACTGGGGAACCCATGGATATTCGAGATAATTAAAGTTAACAGGCGTGGGGATACTACAAGAGCTGTGGTGTAAACTCTGCGACTTTCCTGGTGTAGTAGTTGCCACACAGTAAATCATAATAAAAAGGGTTGTACTCTTATTTGTTACAATAAACATCCCAAAAGTGTTGCTAAAGAAAAATAATACAGTAGACCTGATCTTCCTCAATTGGAGGTTGTTTGTCACAGAAGTTACTGAATTAACGAATTTAAAATAGTTTACTGATGCATACCTTGATAGATAGGTTTTAGTTTGCCCCTTTTCAAATGATCAGTTATTAACTAATATTTTTAATGTGAAAAGGAGTGATCTTTGAGTTGAAAAATTCGTGTCCAGCAAACTTTAGAAAGCAGTTATGCTCATGTCTTAAATCAAACTTAGAGGATACCTATAACCTTAAAGTAAGATATATAGCTTATGAAGGTGAAGACGCCGATGAAAATAAACTTGAAAGATGACAGAAGAAAGTTAATTTTAGTCTTTGACAACTAATTAAAACTTTTGAAAAGGAACAAGTTTTTAAGTTCAAGTTATTCATTTTCAAAGGCAATCTGTTGAAAATTGTCTTAAAAAATATGTGTCATTCTAATCATCCTTAGGGCGGTTTAGGCCAAATCGTAACGTTTATATAGTGTTACGACTAAAATGCAGCACTTTTCTCAATGGTGTAGCTTCTGAGTGAAAGTGTTCTTTGATATGTGCTGGTTAATTTCTTGTACATGAATTCAAACCAAGGAAAAATCTATATTTTTGGTCTTTGACACTGGCGTTTCAATCAAATAGAGTTTTGTAACCCCCCACGAGGATAAACCCCAGTTTAGCTTCAACGTTCCTCAAACTTACCAGGAACTTTGATACGGGTTCTCTTAGGAAAAAGCCACCGATGACCAGCAGATCTAGCATGAAATAACTGAAGAGGGTGAAGTGGACGACTTCTGTGAGGAAGATCGAAGTCGTTGAAGGAAGAGCAGCTGTGAATATGAGGGCTATTCCCAGAAATGCTAGTATCTGAAACATAAATCAGATCCACAATACAGCAATTTGGTTTCTAAGCAATAAGAAACAAAATAAGGAGTCGATAAAATAGTTACCGTTAGCCGAGGTTCTACTTACTCGGTAACTCTTATCTAGTTTTGAACATATTCCTTGACGATCAAATAAAAAACAATATTGATTTCAAAACTTGAAATCTTATTTCTTTTGACCAAAGCTATATTGCATATAGTGAGTTTAATGGTATAGTTTTATGATCAGGATGAAGGTCTTTTATTGCATCGATCATGGATTACTTAAAAATAGCACTATAATGTTCCAAGATATCGATAACTTTGTTGGATAAGTTATGGAAAAGGTATTTAATAATTTCTTAAAATGAATTCTAAATCTTAAATTATTAGGTATGGTTCCTCGTATTGGTGTTTAACTGTGGAACCGTGGAACCCTTCATTACAAATTACATGTAAACAAAAATTTAATATCATCAATCGCAGTATTAAAAAGTACTTAACAGCATGAATTAAATTATGCGTATAACTTATCGTAAGTTATCCTTATGATGTAACTTATCTTGATTTTTAAACATAGGTAGACTTAACACTGTAAATAATTTATTCTGGAATTCAGTCTTAGAACATTAACCCACCAAACTTCCGGAAATTTCACTTGTAGGCTACTCACCAGCTCTATGGCTTTTAACTGGAACACGGGCGACCTTATAAAGTCCGTCATTCTGATCAGTACGGTATCTGAAATATCGAATGGAAAGTGTGAATGCAATTACTGGTTTCTAACCGATTACAAGGAGTTTTAGATTCCATTGAAAATATTCAGTCACAGCAACTCTAATTAAAACTAGCCTAGTGTTTTAAGCCTATATCGAAGGGTATTTATTGTATTAAGGATATTTTTCTTACTAGGTCCAGTTTGTTCTTTCATAGGGTAACTATACAGGGTGATTGATATATGTGTGCCAGTTGTTTTATTTGATAAATATAGGAATTGTAAACGTTAACCAGCAACCAATATTGCTTTTTGTTTACTTTATGCAGTAATTTTAAAATTGTAATTTTATCCGCCATTTCTCAGTATCACGGCCAACTTAAAAATTTGAAATACAAACCTCCTACGGTATTTAATGTCATTTTTTTATTTTATAAATAATCTTATACAATTTTTTCTGAAACTAACGGTCTGTTAATTGTAGGAAATTGAAGTTTCTTTTAAGTCCCTTAAGAATAAGGGGATGGACACACAGACGGCGGCGGCTCGCGGCGCGGCGCGGCGCGTCATGACGCTTCAAAAACAAATACGTAGTCTACTAGTTTGTTATGGGATTGAACACATGGATAGCGGCGCGTCGCGTCTCCCCTTGAACTAGTTAAGTTTGATTTTTTGGAGCGTCTTCGCGAATTTTTCCTATATATTATGGATGGCGCGTGTCCAAATTTAATGCTTTTTTGGTCTGCACTGTAGCAGGCAAAGCTTGAATCCTATTAACGAGGAGTGTCTGTAGTGATGTATTTACATTTTATCTCAAAATCTCGAGGGTATATTTTGGTTAAAATTTGGATTTAACAGTATTTTGTCTAAAAAATAAGTTTAGAAAGAGCCTCAACGCCTGGAAAATTGTTTCTAGTAATTAAAAACTTTTAAAAATATGCCATAATTTTATAATCGCAACAACACTTGGAAGGTTAAAATATCAATTTCAAAACCTGCTTTATTGATTTATGTTCGATCACCAAAACCTCTAAAGCCAGGGCCTGCACTGCACTGCTGATTTTAAAATAAATTTTTGGCAATGAATTTTATTTTAACAAAACGTTATTACAGTACTAATGTCATCACTAAAGAACACAAGTAAATTATAGCCTACTCATAAACTATTTCTGTACACGTCAACTGTCCTGAAGAAACAAATTTCAGTTCCTAAAACGTCACGTTTAAATTTTATTTTTATTTTAAACCCGAAATAGCAATAGGAAATAAAATAGGTTAATAATCGTCCAATAATTTCGACACCGGCGGAATAGGAGAGTAGGAGACGCGTTTGTGTGTTCTTAACCTAACATGGGAAAAACTTTCATTGCCTTTCAAAACACTTCTGTAAAATAAAAATATACTAAGGATTAAAATGTCTTAAAATGAACTTTTATAAAGATTTCTTCCATAGAACGTTAAATAAAAAAAAATATATTGATGCATAAATGAAAATTTTTATGATGAGAGAAATGATCTTTAAACTTTATTCTAAGACACTTTGACAGTGAATATGTTTTATTTTACTGAATAGTTACAGAGATACATGCAATACAAGTTTGCCCCATGCAATTTTTTAAGGCTAAAAGTAAACTTAAATTTTCCCTTATCTTTTGTAACCATTGGGTTTGGAAAAATGATACGGTACATGACCAAAATGCCTTAAAATCGAGTATAAAAAATCACATAACAATGTTTAGTTTGTATTTAAAATTTGTTAAGTTTATGGCCATACAGTACACTCTCGTTCATCGGACTCGGCGACATCGGAACTCCGCTTCATCGGAACTGAAAATCTGGATATCTTTATTTTTTTTTTTTCTTACGAAATGAATAATTTTTCCGTTTTAGTGCCTTCAATTTCCATTCGTTCTATCCGCACAACAGTGAAGTATCACATTTTGCATCAAACGTCATCAGGCATTTTCCATAATCTGTACACATCAATGTGATTTACGAGGCCGTGGAGTATTCGCACAAAAATAGAAAGAGGAAGGGGCGGGCAGGAAGTGAACATCCGTTTCGACCGCTTCCCAAACTGTCATTCAGTCTGTCTCGCGTCGCGACTGCACCTGTGTTACGTGGAAGTCAGTTGACTGCAAGAATATGAGTGGAATATGAATATGAAATATGAGAATAACGATTTTGGACCTTTATTTCCTTTGTTGTTTTTATTCCTATAGGTTCATTGTTACCGTGTTCAAAGTTTGAGTGCCTTATTTTCATAAAATATCTTGTGTTATCTTAAAAACAAGAGTGAATACAATCACAATAGGTCACCGTACGGGCGGAAATGATGACTCACGACGGACTCCGCTTCATCGGAATTTTTGGACATCCGAACCGGCCGTCCGCCACATTAGTTCCGATGAACGAGAGTGTATTTAAAAAATGGCTAATAAAAACCATTTGAAAATTACCACAATAAAGATAACGAAAAAGCAATATTAGTTGCTAGTTGAATTTTTTATGTTATTAATGACGGAATTTTATTGTTCAACTAAATATTATTATCAGTTATCTAATCAAATTAGACCTTTGTAGGCTAAGTTAAAATCAAGTCACAGTTATAATCGAGTTTTAAGTTGCAATACGCATAATCTTATCGTCCTGCAATCAGTTAGAGCACTACCGAGCTATCAGTTATACAATCAAATTATCCGTTACAATCAGTTTATCATCAGTGCCAATCAAATTATCGTGTTGATAATAATTTTAATCGTTTCTTGACTACCTACCGTACTTAAAAGATAAGTGGTTTTGTCGAATAATTAAAGGTAGCCTGCAGTATGGGCCAATAAAAAATTTTAAAAATGGAATTTCAAGAAACTTAAGATGTTTTAAGATTTGTAACATATGCAGAAAGCGACGCTACAAATATTGTTTTAAAACATACAAAGTAGTTTTTTCAAAACCTTATTTCAAACTGGCCTGACCACAGAGATCAGTCTTTATCAATACTAATTCACTTCACAGTTAAAAGATTATTTTAAACACGTGTTAATTCAACACATAATATGCACGTGACTATCGTGATATGACATTTTCTTAATAGTACACCCTTATCAAATTACGTCGTCTTGTGTACACCATTCATAAAACTGTCTTTTTACGTTTGAATAAACCGAATCTAATGGGTGTGTTGTTAGACCTATAGTGGTAAAACAAAGTTGTGTGATTTTAGGTCGAGGTTAACTGTTAAGCCCAGTTCCCAATCATTCCCAAAATAATTACAAGAACTACCTGTATTGCATTTCATTCCACAATTCAGCGAATATGCCTGTCAAATAAACAGAGCAAAAGTTTCTGGGGAAAATGGTTGCTGCAGAAATTTGACAACTTCTTGACGAATTTCTGGTTCATTATTTTGATTTTATCATTTACTTGCTGAAAACTAACAGAACTTAGGACCTAGCTCCGTGCTAAAGATCAACTTTTTTCTTTCACACTCTATCGTTGAGCCTAAAAAGTGCCAAAGGAAAAATGTTTCACCTTGGATTCAATAAGTCTTTTTATTCGGCACCTTATCAGTTGGTGCCACCTTATCGCGTGGTAGTAGATTAACCGGATTTAAAAATAACGAATATTGCAATAACACGTTAACTTGTTAGTTCCAATTACTTTGAAACATGATCACTTCTATTAAAGTGAGTTAAGTCAAAATGTTAAGGTAGTAAAAATATAGGCCTACTTTAACATAATTTTACAGAAATCGCAACTTTTTTACCTAGAGTTAGATTTTTAAAGCTTGGGACAAAAATTAAAATTATAGCCTTAGGATTATTCAATTATTGATTTGAATTATTTTTATTCCAAAATATTGAATTCACAAAACCTCAAAATCTTTCATATTTGTCTAAGCCATCAGATTCACGCACGACATGATTGTAATACTGTATATTTTATAAATAATACGAATGATATTGGGAAACATATTTGTACACGTTCCTATTGCGTTTTTTTAGTTAAAACTTTTTTAGTTAAAACCCCAAACAAAACAAAAAAAAATCCAAAAACGTATCCTTCATCAATGTACACATTAAAAATACTGATTGGTAGGCCTATACAGAAAAAATCCATAGCATCAAGATTTACCGTATGAAAAAAATACATTTAATGAAAGTGGTGTGTATATAGCATTTGGATTTCAGAGTTAGCTCGGGTTTTTAGCTGATTGTTTTAGCTTATTGAGGACTGAACATTTTTTAATAATTGTAAGGTAAAAGCATGATTAAATTTTTTATGTACCGTATTGAAAGCCTGATGCAATTTACATTTGGAACAAGAATTGTGATGGACTTTCTATACATGAAAACTGCTGAAACGGTGATTTTAATAAATTTGGTTTTATTAAATGTTTTATTAGTTCACCAATAATAGAATTATTTAATTATATTTCTTATATGTTAAGGAAGCAGATCAAATACTTAAAGTTAGTTATTTTTGTATTTTAACAATTAATAGTACTTCATCAATAAAAAATAGGCCTATGACAATTATTTATTATGAAAGTTATTTATTTAATATCATAAAAAAACAGATTTTTACACTGTATTTAATTTGATTCCACATGAACCCTTTGCTTTGTAAAATATTTTAGGTTTACTATGGTAATTAAAACGATGTGTAGGCCTAAGCCTAATTTAGGAGGATGAAGACAATCTAATCTCTAAAATGGTCTTTGATCTACTTATCGACTTAAAACTTACCTTAATAGAATAAAATAAACTTTCAATGAATGTCAAGTATTTGTGTAATAAAATATGCTATCCTTTCTCTGCAAAAAATAGCTGAATTAGGCCTACTGTATTTACTCTGGTATTAAAATTCTACACACAGGAGAAAAAGAACAGTACAGTAGACCTAATGTACACGTACGTGATTAAGAAAATGCAAAACTAACTTCAACTCCTCAATGTATTTTTATACTTAGCAAATAGGGACAAAAGAAGTAGCATTTACATAATTTTAGGTCATTAGACAACCGAATAAGGTACTTTACAACAATATTGAGACGAGTATCACGTTGTACAAAATAATTTAATAAACCAGTTAGCACGCACACCGCCAAATTCGGGTTGGAAATTTGCATCATAGCAAAGGTTGAACTGTTGTAAGGAGCAGCGTTACTTACCCAGGTAGTTGCGGCTAAGCCCAGTGTTGTACTGATAACTGATAATACCTCGTATTCCGATAGTGACAATCAGTCGTGTTTATCAGTCAGTCGGTAAAGCGGCCACTTGACAATGATGACAAAACTGCGTGTGATATGGAGTCAAAATTGTGGTTCAAACTTGTGAATTTCGTTCATTGGGAGTAGGCCTAACCAGAAATTTTACACTCAATGGCCTAATTTCAAATTGCTCTGTTTTCTATGTGCATGAATTTAACAGATTTTTAATGTCATGCCCGGATTATCCACTAGACCATGGCCTAGGGCGTCAGCCGGGTGGGAGGGCGTCAAACAGGCCTATTTTATACTGTGTTTCAGTAAAAAAATATTTAACAGCAAACATAATTTTATTATGTTTTTCGCAATTTTTGTTTACATTCTCTATTAGCAAGAGAACAAGAGTAAATAGAATATTCGGCAAAAGAGAAAGAAGAAAGATCTATTTGGGCGAGCTAAGTGACCCCCTAAGGTGCCGGAACCCTAGGGATTCCTCCGCGGCCGGGACGAGCGCCCCTGATATGCCGTAAAGAGTGTCCCTGATCAGCGGCCAAGAGCATCACCCCCGACTGGCGGTAAACATCGCCCCTCTAATCGTCGGTAAATAGCACCCTTGATCAGAGTTATATCACGCCCATGACCAGTGGTAAACATATTCTCCGACCGCTGGTAATGGGCGTCCCTGTCCGACTGTAAAGATCGCCCCCAATACGCGTAAATAGCGCCTGTGATCAACTGTAAACATTCCCCTAATTTGCGGTAAAGCAGCCTTTGTCTTGACCTTTGCATTTCAAGGTTTGTCTTGGACTTGTTCCTTTGTTCTGTATTTAAATTTATTTCTATATTACAATTCCATAATAATTGATTTCATATCTAAAATTAATAAGGTGATAAAATGAAAATGGTACTTTAATGATGCAAAAGGTTTAGGCCTACGCCCACAGATTTAAGTGACGAAAATGCTGATCATCACACTCGTTAAATATTTCTGTGGTCTTATACAACAGCCAAAGTAATTAGAATTAAAATGAGCCCGCCATTTTTTTGTGGGGGGCGTAATTGTGACCTTTGGCCTATTGCGTCAAAAAGTGTTAATCCGGGCCAGATGTCATGTCGATGAGCGCTGTTGTTTGAAGCTATATTCCACCGACGAATTACAGTAGGCCTATTGATTTCTAGTAGGCCTACCGTAGTTTAAAGTTTTATAACATGTATTTTAGGGCCGAAACTAGAATGGAGCAACCGGGCCATAATAAACTTCAATAAATCATTCAAACTACCATTGTAAGTTACTCATATGTATAATGCATATTGCATAGCAACTACCTTTGCATAATAGCCTTATTTGTTACCTATACAGTTGAAAATAAGCAACATAACAATGCTCATTCAATGTAGCCGTTCTCGCACCAGCTATATTGTTATTCCCATAACGTCAAATGAAAGAGTTGGATCTCCATAAGTAATAAAAATGGTCCCGCCAAAACGCGAGGTGTGCCATAAGGGCTGAGTTGCCTATAAATTTCATGTGTTTCCGGTCTCATTAAGACGTACGAGAACGGGGTCATTCAACACACTAACTTGAGATACTTAAGGCGGCGACACACTAACGGACTTCGCTACAAACCGTAGATCCGACCGAACATCGAACCATCAGACATTACACCGTGCAGGGAGGTATATATTTACTCAGAACATTTCCCCAAACAAGACATCGGACCGAGCATCGTACCGGACAAATTCGCCGAGCAAGGTAAAGGAAGTTGAGAGCGAGAGGGAGAACGTGAGGGAGTAGGAGCGCTAGAGGATGTGGTGGAGAGGAGGGGAGTGGCGTTCCATATCACGAGCGTTCGGGGCGACGCTCCATGCTCGGGACGGCGTACGGGCAAAAATTGACCCCGAGGTACCCTGACAAACTACCGTACACCTGACCGATCTTTTCTTTGAAATTTCGCCAGAAAAATGCCAGAATACCATCCAGAGCGCTCACCCCGACATTCATCGGTACGTTGTTTGGTACGATGTCTGGCACACAGTGTATGGGCCCCGTGACACACTACCGGACTAGCGCATTTAGTCCGGTGCGATGATCGGTCCGAAGAAAAGTCCGGTAGTGTGTTACCACCTTTAAATACGGTGTATGAACAGAAGTATAAAAAGAGTGTCAAAAAGTGTAAAAACGCCCTATCCTAAAATTGCAGCAGTAAAAAGGGCTGAAAATGGAAGCTGAAAAAACTTTAAAACACAAGACACAAAATATAATCTTAAATGCAATAACTTCTAACATCGTGGGGGGTTGGGGGCCAGGTTGACGCAAACTGTCCCAGGACTTATAAATTTATTTGTATAATATGATCAATGACTCATGCTTATGGTGCAGCTTGTGATTCAAATGTGAACATGAATTATTCTCTTATCATATTTTCATTTCATGGGCCTTAAAGCATTTCTGCGTTGCTTTGCGGTTGCGGCCAAACTAAACAAATTGTAGGCCTACCCCACGGACAGAAATCTATCTGCGTTATTTTATACATCATCCAAATAAAATTTTCGTGCCAAGAAATCGTCAATTTTTCTTAAGTTTTCACGTCGAGAGCTTCCAATCAAGTATATGGTTGGTGGGGTTTTGAGTTCTAGGAATGCTTGAACAATTTGTGTTACATCCGACATTCAAAACCCAAATTTTAACCTTAAAAGGATTTAGTGTTAAGACGGTAAAAGAGAGAGCATAACCCCAATAACAAATATTGCAGATATTTTTTCCCGCACTAACGATATTCCATTAAAATTTCAGATCAGATATGCCCTTAAGATCCTAGACTACAAAAACTAAAGAAGGTATCAGCATTTTCAGCCACCACATCAGCAAATTTTAAAGGTCTCTATTTCTTAAATTGTTGAAGGGGGTGATCGTGATCGCACGTCAATTTTTCTGAAGTTTTCACGAAAATATCTTTCAATCAAAGTATATAGTTGTAGGGGTTTTGACTTCTGGGAATGCTTGAACAACTTGAGTTTTTTTTATATTTGTCATAAACTTTTATCACACCAATGTTCATTTTCAGGAACGAAATTATTTTTTCCCTATGTTTATTTTCCAAATGGCGTCCACTTTAAATGTTTAAACTAAGATATTTCAAACCCGGTAAATTTTATCAATAGATAAAATAATAAGAACTTGAATATTATTTACCACCCCTGATAAGGAATTTTTAAGTCAAATCAATAAAGTTATTGGTTTGAAAAAAGTCTAGCACATAAAATGCATGTTCTTCTTATTGAAATCACGCATATATGAAAATCTCCATCTTATTTCATACTCAAAGCCTGGCTTTGACAGTTCTTTCTAAAACCCTTTCATCTTTGATGGGAACTTTCATAAAAATATTGGTTCATAACACACACTTAATTATTTGCTTTCTAGAGTTTTGGTTTAAAAGTTAAATTAAATTAAAAGTACTGGTAAAATATGAAGGATTCAGATATAATATATTATAAATATACGATATATATTCAAATATTTTTCTAGTTTTTTCCAGTGGTGAAAAAACTTATGATTAAATATGATTCCAACATTACACCAGCAAAACAGTTTATGGCAAAAAATAATTAATTACAAGAACAAGACTGTCACTTAGAAAATTACCAAAGTTAGGCATTTCACTAGTTTGTAAAGCTATTGCACACCAAACCACCATACTATAGGAAAAGAGCTCTTACTGTTAGCATTTTCCCCCTTTATTTAATAAGCATTTATAGCATTTTGGTTGCAGCATGTTGGTTAGACAAGACTTAAGTAAAGTAAATGTTTTTTGTTTTTAAGGTCTTAAGAGACAAGAATCCAAAAACGTTATTTATTTAAAATCATAGAAAGATAATGTCTGTCTGTGATAGTAACAAATTTGAAAGATTGATTCAAGTTTGATTAAATGTAGTGTAAAAGTCTGTTTCCCAAGTGTCAGGCCTATTTCGATAAGTTAAAAAACCAGGATAATTTGAGTATGGGACTGAGAGTTTTTATGTAGTTTAAAATCTGGCAAATATGGGTTTCACATTTTTCCCATCAATTAATCAGTTACGTAGGTACCATTAAAACCCATTTTATATTTGAACATTTACTTTAGCTCACGAGGTTGTCAGGCTGTTGTAGTCAAGGGCTGTTCTTACCTGTGAACTTAGGGGTTTGTTGTATTAGAGAGAGCCTCCACCTGGCAGTTTTGGTCTTGTCTTAGGGATGGGAATAAGGTTCTCTCTTACTTCTCCGACCCTGTTCTAGCTTTCCAACTCCTTCAAATAAACTCTTTACCACTGCTGTATCCCACAGAGAGAAATATCTTGTTGGCTTTGCCAGCAAGTCTTTATTCCCCCACAAATAAACAACTAAATCACGTTTCTGCCCACCATCATGTTCCAATTCTCGTTGGTGTCAGTCAAAGTTATTTTTTGTTTGTGTTTCATTGTTTTGTGATTATCCTAGCTATATTTTAATTGTCACTCTAATTTCCTCATGCATATTATTTCCTTTCCACAGAACGTCATTAAGTCGTAGTCATAGGTCTTTTTTATAACTGGTGTGCGGGTAGTGAGCATTGACAAGTTAAGAAAAAGGGAAAGAAGCCTCCCCACTCACTGTCCACCTACTATCCCAATCAAGCTTGCATCATGTCTGCAAACAACAACATCCGTTTTTACACAAATTGATGCCTGAACAAAATATTCTGATGTCTAGTTGTGGCCTCCCAAGCTGTCTTAGCCATCAAAGAACCCAGATTAAACAACTTATGATATATTTTGGATCTTCATCAATGGAGGGATGTGAAATAAGCGCTACATTAAAAATTAATGAGTTGCTACAGCATTTGAAAGAGTCACTCCATTGACACTACAAAATAAGAGTTTCAATTTATACCTCTACACTCACTTATCTGCAGTTTAAAGGTACTTTAAAGCCATTATGTTGTTGTTTCGGTCACAATGTCACAGGCTTTAAGGAAACTTTCCCTAATGCTTTTGATATTTTGCAGAGACGAACCACGCTCTGGAGTGGTTGCTCCAACAGAGACAGAAGGACTGGGGATGGGGTGTGTACGACACCCCTCAAGCGTTGCTAGCTCTGACGCTCACTGACACCGGCAGTCCACTCGAGCGCCAGCTGAGCGCTAAGCAGATGGAGATAGACCTTGTGCTGCAGCTGTGGCGCAACCATGAGAGTCCGGCGCTCACACCGGCCGCTATGGCGCTCTACTCCATGGCGCTCTCTGCCATCTGCCATGACCCACGTCAGTTCCACGGCCATGACCTCATAGGTACTACCTTTTAAAATTTAAGTCTTTATATTCATTCTGTTAAACATATCACCTAGTCAAAGCTGTTAACAATGTAGTGGTTGTACATTTAAGATTACATGTTCGGTTGTGTGGATCATTATTGAGATTTAGAGCTCGGTATTTTAGAAATTAAACACAAACGTCTACAACACTCAAAACCCCTTCGATTTTTTTTATATTTCTGAATGTATTTTTTAGAGTGAGTGATTTTTTAGTGTTGTAGATGTTTGTCCATGCTTAACATGATTGCTGATGTGTCCGTCGCCGATTGGAGAAGTTCTGCAGTTCTATTCCGAAATGTTTGGCTCTCCACCAGCATTGTATGAAACACTCAGTTGAGAATTGGTCTAGGGGGTGCGTTTCGAATGTCAGTTTTCGCTTGGATAAGGTTAACCGCCATTTTTGTCTTCGTGGTGCGTGTGAGTGTACCTTTGTACAATGGAGGGTGTACCTGGAACTTTTAGGGGTGGAAAATTGTTAAAAACTAACTTCTAAATTGTCGATTTTTACCAACATATTTTTATATTTCTATAGCAAAACTTATTGAATATTATCATAAAACCATAAAAATTAAGTAATAAAAACTATGTTCCACTCACAAGTTGCTGCCGTCTCTGATCGGAGACTGAATGGCGGCTGGCCTTTTTTCATGTTTTATGGTTAAAAATTCTCTTTTTTTGCTAAAAACTTTTATCTCTGGTGCAAAATTATCAAATGAGATAAACAAATTTTAGCATCCTGGTGACCTACACGTCTCAGGCCCTTAGCAGTGAATAATATGTTAATTTCTTATTAGAAACAGCATGTATCATGCTAATAAAAAAGTGTCTGCTATTTTTTACTCAGATATATTTGAAGGCCTGAGTCA
The DNA here is from genome assembly GCA_030545055.2 of Neoaliturus tenellus. NCBI lineage: Eukaryota > Metazoa > Arthropoda > Insecta > Hemiptera > Cicadellidae > Neoaliturus > Neoaliturus tenellus. Next base: position 129,150,369 of record CM061535.1, read on the forward strand.
TTTTGTGGTTGTAGGAAATAAACCATAACACACAACTTAGAAAAACTATTATGTATGATTAGTAATTACTATATACAGAGAACCTCAAATTTATAAGAGTTTGTCTTAAAAATCTTTTTTTGAGTCTTAGCAAACTTATCAGTTAAATATAAAGAAAAACAACCATTGATTTAATACACTCTGGCTTCTTTCTGAGAGGTATGATTACCAACCTCAACAACAAGAACAACAACAACAAAGCAAAGATTACCATCAGCAACCATAGATCAGTGGTAGAGTTCTGGGTTATCACCCAGCGGGCCTGGGTTCAAATCTTGGCTTGGGGACAAAAAGATCGCTCAGCCGCTCCCGTGGTTCAGAAGTCACGTTAAGCCGTTGGTCCACCTGCATAGAAAACAAAAAAGTACAGGCATTTCAGGAGAGGAGAACTATCAGTTAATTGCTGATCTCCCTCCACTAAATGCCATACGATTATTATTATTATTAACATCAGCAACAACAGCAAACAAAGATTACCATCATGGGAATAAAAGGATTGCGGTAACAACATTCTTGGGTTACTAGGGTTTGTTTATAAACATCTCCTCACCAATCAGACAAACTTAACCTGTTTATTAGCGAATTTCCCATAGGGAATAAGCTATTACCGTAGGTCTCATGGTAAGACCTAAGTCCGGGACCATGTTACTTTTTTGTTTTGAGGTGCCCAGAGACCAAAAATAATAGTCATTAAAATTTTTATATATATATATGTATGTATGTATGTATGTATGTATGTATGTATGTATGTATGTATGTATGTATGTGTCCCTAGACACGATAACTCTCGTAAAAATGGTCCGATCGACACCAAATTTGGTAGAGATGTGTAATCCTACGTTTATTCGGATGAGTTCGTAAACCAGACATATCGACCTATCGAAAGGGGTAGTTTTGGGGGGTTTTGTACCCCAAAAATGGGTTTTTTGCATTTTTTACATATAATTTTTAAAAATATTTAATTTTTATTTTCACCATTGAATTTAGCTCAAAAAAACACACAATTTAGTATTTTGAAGCTTTGCTCTATCTCCATTGGTTACCGAGATATTAAAAAGTCTATAAAGACAGAAAGTTGTATTTTGAGGCTCCAATGTTAATCTTATGGAGGATAAGGATTTGATAATATTTCACTTATTAACCAATATTTTTGGGTGTAACTTGGTATTTAGCTTCATTTGGTTGAGCTTAATTTATTTATGGTAAAAAATCTTGGTTTTTGTGCTTATCATGGCAGCAAACCCGCATACTCTTTTCCCATGTTAATCATATGGAAAATAAGCGAACTTGTTTATTTATGGACAGATATAGATGAAACTAAGTTTATGGCTTCATATGTTCGAGATAGTTTTTTTTATGCTAAAAACGTACTTTTAGTGTTCCCCATGGCAGCATACCTGCATACTCTTTCCCTATATTTATCAGGAGAATAGACATTTATTTCCCTATTTATGAGCACGTGATTAAATTTTGTTTACAGATTTATCTGGTCAAATTAATATTACTAATTTGGAAATTCGCTGAGTACGCAGGTTTGCTGCGACGGGGTGTATTCTATTCTTCGCTTCCAAAAAATTATGAAAAATGAGTACTCAAAAGACTCAGTAATTTAAGTTAATAGTTTTTCTTTGTGATAAATTTTAAAATTTTTAATTCACCCAGAAACCAATGATTTTTTTTTTATTAAGAAAACATTTAAAAGGTTATTTGTTCAAATATCTTGAGATACTCTTTCGTAAACAAGATATACTCTTAAAGATACATTTTCTGAAATACTCTTTCATTAAAGTGTAACATGTTTTTTGTGGTTTAGGCTCGATACTACATCATGAGCCTGAGTCAGACAGGGAGTTCACAATTTGTGCTCTCGCAGTATGTAACGCCGGCGCTCACATTCGGAAGAAGCCTTTAAGACGGTTGCTCAACATTGCTAACTCCAAACACACCATAGGTAAGAATTTAGGTATAGGTAAAATGTTCAAAACATGTGTAAACAAAAAAACTAATAACAGGTAACTTTGTGTTAAGATTTATAATTATTAAAGGTTGTTAGTATAACATCAGAGTTCCACTCTTTTTTAATCTCCCAATTTATCAAGTGTTAGTGTCAGTTTTGGCTTTTTAGTAAAACTCACCGCTTACGCTTACATTAACAATCCTTTAGTTCCTTGGACATTGAAAATTGTTTCGCCCCTATATCCTCATGCCATCAGCATGTACAGCCACAAAGTTAGAACATGACGAACATAACGTTTTTATAATAGAAAACATTTCAAACACATTTAACAAGCACATGACGCAACAAGTATTTTACACTTATCCATTTTTCTTTTTCATTAAATTGAGCAATTATTTACAGTTTTTAAATCCTTTTAAATACAATATTCCACAAGGACAAAAGGATAAATACTCACACATATAAAAATTGAATTTTACCCTACCTATGCTTACTACTATTCACTTAGTGACACACTTTCCTAATTTTATGGGATTTGAAATTGAACTTAAAGGGATTGAAATCAGCATAAATTTTATTTGAACAATATACGAGAAAAACAAAAAAAAAAGTTTTAGCAGGCCTACCACTTCCAATTTGATTTTTCTTTTGAAGGTGGTTGATGGGAAACAAAAGGATTCTTCATTAATTCCTCACCTTTAGTCTTAATTTCTTCTATATCAACTTATTTCTATATCTAACTTCGGCTTTATTAACAATGGTGGTGGTGAAATTTAAAAAAAACTTAAAATTTTATTAGTCTGTGAGTGCATGCCTTTCACCGTCTTTTGCTTTCACAAAAAAATCATCATGAATATGCTGAATATGTTGATTTTAAATAAGTTGTTGGACGTAGTAACATGAATGAATGGTCATAAAAATTACCTTTAACAACACATCAATTTGGAACTAGTTATAATGAATGCTGCAGTGCCGTACTGAAATTGATTTTACACTTGTATGAGACTGTCAATGCAATGCTAAAAACTGTTAAAAATTAAATAAATAAAAAATAATAATAAAAAAAACAGGACCACCTAGAAGTACCTTTAGGTAACTAACTTGAAAAGTGTACGTCCTTGCCGACTTAGAGCACTTGTCCCTCGACCATCCTGAGTTAATTTTATTCATTTAAAAAATTTATTTTGGCCAATAGATTATATGACTGCTTCCAACGTTACAAATGCTTTATATTGCTTTACAGGTTTCAATAAATGTGGATGAATCAAATGAGGTTTAAAATTTGTTTCGCCCAACCAAAACTACTATGATCTGTCTAATGGAAATGTACCTGACTTATGTTAACATATTTACCAAGATGGCAAGTGTTTGTAATCACTTAACATTATTTGTTTAGTTACGTTAGGTACTTAACATTGTTCAGTTTTTACATGATTTCTGTTCAGACTCACTGGCTGGGGTGGTGCTGGCAGTGCAATGCATCATGAAGGTCCACAAGAACCGCAACATGCAGCATTACCTGGAAAAGCCGACGCTAGCCCTTGCGCGGCTACAACAAGCCGATGGAGGCTTTGGCAGCCTTCACGGAACCGCGTTTGCCTTGCAGGTGCGTCCATACAACCACTTTAGCTTTTGAAGTAATGTGCAAACACATAGGTCGCTAGTTCCTAGTCACAGTAAAAGAGCGCTAGTGGCAGTTACGTTAAAGTTGCTGCCTTCACTCTTCCCTAGACGCAAATGCTGTATTTTAGTTTTAAGAATCTAAATCGTTGTCTTCAACAGTTGTAATTCACTACCAAGTAGGCCGAAGATTCTAGCAGGAGTAAATTCTTTGAGTACTTGCAGATCTTTAATTCTGCTTGTGTAAGTGAGATTTTCAGGTAATGTACTATATGAGTCAAAACTGGGAGTGTTTTTATACAAATTGACACTATAATCAGACCAGTAATTTTTTCAATGGATTAAAAAAAATTCAAAGTTGTTGGGTTTTTTTTTTTTTTTTTTTTCTTTGCAACACCCAGTATTTATTTTGTGACGTTTGACACCACACAGGCCTTGCCAGAGGAAAGTGAGTCATGGAACCGCAGTGCCGCAATAGCTTGGCTGCTGAACCACCAAGGACCCGACGGGGCCTTCTTCGATGTTCCAACAACGGCAGAAGTGGTTTTGGCTCTCTCCAGAAAAAGTCTCATGTCCGTTCGTGAAGTAGATTGTGATGTACCAGCAAGAGGTGAGTCAATTGGGAAAAAATATAAAAGTATTTAATAAAGTCTTGAATTATAGTAAACAAATGCTCAGTAAAATACTATGGAGCCTAATATACAGAACTTGAACAAATGATAATTTTTTTTTTTTTTTTTTTGAGGGAGAGGCGGAAAAATGCATTACGCACACAGGTGGCCAGCCTGTAGTGTGGGGCTCCCCTAAAAAACGGGTTTACCCACTAAAAAACCTCCTCTACTCTTTAGGAATCTAACCTGGAATTGTTTATCACATTACGTCAGGCTAGGCCTAAATTTGGCTTACGCCCGTGGGGCTCGCTCATTATCCAGCCGCTCGATCAAGGGATCTGGGCCACTTCGCGGTCCAGATCGGTTTTCTTTTCCAGGAGGATGCCCCGGACGAACTGTGACAAACAATCCCAGTTGCCCTCATCCTCCAAAATCTTTTGGCAGACCGAGTCCACCGAAAATGCACCAAAGATTTGTGTGGCCTCCAGGCGGGGCCCTTCCCAACGGGGACAGCGGAAGAATGTGTGTTCCGCATCGTCGGGAACACCCGGGCAATAAATGCAGTCCGGTGAACCGGTCTTTCCCATCCGGTTCAGGTACGACCGAAAATAGCCGTGACCTGTCAAAAATTGGGTCAGGTAGTAGTCCACCTCCCCATGCCGCCGTTCCACCCATGGTTGGACCTGCTTGATAAGTCGCGCAGTCCATCGTCCTCGGGTGTCGTGCTCCCAGCTGTGTTGCCACTGCTGGAAGGTTCGGGAGCGCTCTTCTGTTCTTGCCGTGTCCTTGCCGATCTCGCCACGTCTCTGATAAATCGCTTTCCTCTTCCCTGCCAAGAGCTTGACAGGGATGACTCCGGCGACCACCAGGTCAAATGATAATAAGTGATTAAGGTTTACTAGGAATTAAATTAGGTTTTTATCCCTACATAAAAAAAATAAACAAAATATTTCAAAATGTAACAAATGAAGATCTGAAAGCATCCACATGGGAACTGTTTTTCCAATCAACTTATCAAAGTCAAGGATAATAAGTCGAAAACAGTCCTCTTCCCCTTATTAGAGCAGTTTTTATTTTCAAAACATTTTCCTGTGTCAAAACAACACAACAATCACCATATACTCAATAAATCTTTTGACAGCCTTTAAAACCAAATGCCCTGTAGAGTAAGAAAATTACAAAAGATTTTGATTTTAAATTTGTTTACAATGTTAAGAGTTAGTTACAATGTTGAGTTAGCTATATTAGTCTTATTTCAAATTTAGTCCCATTCTATCTGCAATTCATTATTGTTGCACTGTGAAATTTAAAAACAATTTTTTCTTCATAATGAAGAGCAAAATAAAAATATTTCATTATTTTTTCGTTGCTCAAAAGGTTTGATTTATATTACGCATATATTTCAATCTTGTTCTTCCAGACGTAGAACCCCCAGCAACAGCTATAATTCCACACCTGAAAGTTGTACAGACGCCAAAGAAAACCAAACCATCAGTTAGTACCAACACAGTGATTCCAATGACAACGGTCGAGGGAGAGAAGAATGACGGTGTATCGGTGACTTACACTCTGTGGGTTGGCAGCAATGTGACGGAAAACCACACCATCAGCATTGTCGTGGAGTACAACTCTACGTTCTACAACGTAATGCAGCTAGCTGCTCAGAAAGACCCACATTACGCGTAAGTACAATACCTTAAATGAAAGTGTAGAATGAAATCATTTCCCTCATGAAATAATGAGAAGGGGTTGATTTGCTTTCTTACAGAAGGACACTAAAAGAAAATACAAAAATAGAGAGGCTTTCAACAGAAAGAAATACAGGATTGTTTATAATATATCTCAGTTTTCTGGATCTGTCATATCTGCACACTGACCGAACCTATGATCTGAAATTTATAGTTTTGTAATAAAAGAGTGTTAACTTTAAGTGCCTTAAATGTGTAGGCAGTATGTCCACAGTACACAAATATGGAGTACTCTTCATTATCAGATAATTTTTCAATAGTTACATCGGTCCGGTTGTGATTTATGCAGCTTTATAAATTTTGAACAAGGTTATAAACAAGAACAGCCAAAGGTCTCAACTCTCTTTGCTGTCTGTTTAATTCCCACTAACAAAGGTTTGGCGGTCAGGCAGAAGATGGATTCAAAATAATAGAACATATACCGTGCACAAGTTTCAGTGAAAAATTTGTAAATTATTCATATGCTGTTGAATTAGTACAAAAGTAAACACATGCAATCATAATTGTAACAATGAAAATTATAACTCACAGCCAATGCCGCTTCTCTACAATAATAATCTGGTTATTATTGTAATGATCAATCTATTAAATAAAAATAAATAAATAAAAAACTAAAACTATTGAAAGTTAATCAAGTCAGATACATAACCCTCATTAATGGGTCTTAAAAGAACGAGAAATGTCACACTGTGGTTGACTTGAAACTCATTCAAGTTACTGAATTCCCATTAATTAATTTTCCCTCATCAATCTTAAAACTGAAGTAACATTGCCAATGAGAATAGTTTTTCTCTGAAATACATGGTACAAATTAAAAATCTCTGATTTTAAAGGTTTAGAACACTTTATTATAATGCCTTTTTATAAGTTTCAACCAACTATTAAAGAAGTAGAATGAGGAATTAGTGTATACACATTTTTTATGGATTACCGAGATTAAATTTATGAGGAACTTTTTGTTTGAAGACACTAGACAAAACTGTTCTTCAGTTGTATGTAGTAGAAGGGTCTCACTCACCTTGTTTGTGGTGAAGGTTTTCTGCGAATGAATGGCCCAACGGCCACTATGTGCACACCCTGGCGGGATTCAAGGAACAGCCGATGAGCTACCACTACTGGCTGCTGTACCGGTTACCCAGCCTTCCAGACCTCAATAACCCTCCCGGAAACCAACTAGTGGCACCAACTGGTACGTTACAACTGGAGCTTACAAGACTTATAAGAGAACTTCTAGCGTAAATATGTTACTCAGTTTTGTTAGTACAGTAAATGTTTCAATTAAAAGAAATTTTGATTGAAAACTGATAAGCTATGACAACTGAAGAATTTAACTACACAACCCAATGTTTGAAATTTGTTCTCCTGTGGACTACAAAACTACCAGTAACCTGCCATTGTGACATTAAACAAAATTCTGCATTAAATTGGAATAGGTCAAAGTTTGATTTGTAATTGAACTAAAAATAAAACATCTATGCACAAAACTTATCCATGTAAAACTTAACTTATGGATGTGTCCATAATTTCTTGTTCCATTCAACTAAGAGTTATAAGGCTGACAGTCTACTACATTCGTACTACGAGGGCTGCACAGAAAGTAATACGTTTTGGCCTGTGTGTGAGGCTAGCACTGCCATCAGAGTGTTCCTACACTCAGAACAAAACCAAACAATGTCTTTATCTTACTTTGTAAACAGTGCAGTTAACAAACCTCCTGTCAGTTGTGATGTGCGAGCAGTGCTTTCAACTGGCGAAAAATCACTAACTAATTGAAATTTTTCCCACAAATATTAAAAAGCAAAACATCAAGCATCAAAGTTATTCAAAATGAAAATCGGGAAACAGAGCAAAAGACTTTGTTTATGTACAAAGAATGGCTGTGTGTACAAGAAAACTCCTGTGGATGAACAAAACTTTTAGCTCACATTTCCCTGATTTTAATATTGTATCACATTATGCTTGTGCAATAGATTTAGACATGTTGTGTAATATTTTTATGATTTTGTTTGTTTGTGTGATAAACAAATTGGTTTGTGATATTTTACCAAGAATAACTTTATCACTGCCAACACTGCCTCACGTCTGGCTGTATTTCTATTTGCAACGTCATTAAAACACTGCACTTTTACGAATGAACTTAGACACAATGTGCACGGCATCAACGCTGTTTGTGCACAGAGTGTAGGAACACACTAACACCAAGATGGTGACACAAGTTTTGCCCACTGCAGCACCATAGGCCCGGATCATCCACTAGGCCAACCTAGGCCATAACCTAGGGCGTCAGCCATGGGGGCCGTCAAACGGGCATTTTTATACTAAGTTTTACAAAAAATTTTACCGCAAATATAATTTAATTTTGTTTTTTCACAATTTTTTATTAAATTCTTTATTAAAAAGAGTAATTAGAATATTTAGCAAAAGAGAAAGAAGAAAGATCTATTTAGGCAAACTAAGCGACCCCTTAAGGTGCCAAAACCCGGGGGGCTCCTTCCTGGCGGGGTCGAGTGCCCCTGATGTGCCGTAAAAAGTTTCCCTGATAGGCGGTCAAGAGCATAACCCCCGCCTGGCGGTAAACATCGCCCTCTAATATACCCTTGATCAGAGTTAAATCACGCCCCCAACCGGTGGTAAAGAGCGCCCCTGATTGACTGTTAAGAGCCCCCCCAATACTCGTAAATAGCGCCTGTGATAAGCGGTAAAGAGCGCCCCCGACCAGCGGTAAACATTCCCCTAATTTACGGTAAGCAGCGCCCCTTTGCCCTGACCTGTGCCATTTAAGGTTTGTCTTGACCTTGATCCTTTTCCCTGGATTTCAATCTATTTCTGTATTACAAAATTATATAATATTTGATTTCATATCAACAATTAATATGGTGGTAAAATGGTACATTAAGTTATGCAAAAGATTACGTCCACGGATTAAAGTGGCAAAAATGATGATCATCACATTCATTAAAAAGTTCTGTGGTTTTATACAACTGCCAAAGTAAAATTAGCCCATAAATCAGGTTTTTTTGTGAGGGGGGGGTGACCGTTTTTTTAGTTGTGGCCTTTGTCCTAGGGCATCAAAAAGTGTTAATCCGGGCCTGGCAGCAACAGTCCAAGAGAAGAACTTTGATATTTTTAGGAGATCCCCATTGGCCTGCTTGTGTTACAGGAGTAGATGACCTGGTAGTGCAGGACAACGAACACTACCTCTTCTGGTACAAGAAGCTGTAACAGCCAGAACCAAAGACTTTGGTCAGCACAAGATAACCATCTCCGGCGGCCTGCTGCTACATCGGGTTAGAAATATCCTTCAAGCACAGTGTTGAATTAATGTTTTAGTTAACATGTTTTACGGGCTTTTAAATTGTCATTCTAGAGTGTATTTTGAGGGTTAACAAGCTTTCACTACAACCAATAAATTTTTAACCCAGGAGACTCTTGATTATAAAGATACAAAAAATCTGAATGGTACATAATCCTGACCGTTGATTTTTATTATCATCACCATCATTACAAAAAATCTCACATTTTAGAATCTTCTAAAGGTATTTGTCTGACTTTCAGAAAACACATATCAAGTACGTGTCATCTTCCAACGATTTTTCAAAACATAGCTCTATGGTTTAAATTTGTAAGAAAATGGAGGTCGCTGTACAAGGATAAAAGGGGGGAGAATACATTTATGAAATGTTTATTAAACTTCCTTTACATATTTGTCAAGTGCAATTAATAAAAGAATTGATTGTACTCTCTAATGTTTCAGTAGAACGTTTAATTAATGCTGGATTTAATTCAGTCAATATTCCCTCTTCTACAAGCCTGTAGATCTGTACTGTAATATCTTACAAAATAATTATAACTGTTGGAATAATTATAATAGTAGCATATTAAGGTAAAAGCAAATGTCGTCATAATTGTTTTCGCCACAGAATTGGTAACTAAAATTGACACTCTATATCCAGAGTTTTGCTAAATCTGGACCCACTGTCATATTTATCAATATAATCAAGAGTCTACTTTAGTTCAGAACTATCAGAACTTTTTTATCAGGGCATTTAAGGTAACAAAAATGTATCTAACTACATGCACTTTACAAACTTACCGTTACTTTTTTTTGCTTTTAATATGTATAAATAAATAAAATGTAACAAGTGCAAAATAATCAATTTTAACAAGTGCAGTTCATCAAGAACTGAATTTATTGTAACATATTGAATTTTAATTTCCGTGAAACATTTTTTAAAGAACTAAGATACAGTACAGTAATTACAAGGTACGTTCGGAAAGTAAGCTCTGTTTTTATACAAAGAAAGAACAAGTATAGAAGAACGATATAGCAAAAAAAATTATTACAAACAAATCTACAACTTTTTTTTTCAACAAAGCTCCTGTGAGTTTCCAAACGTTTGTCATAGCGTGGCACAAGTTTTGTATACCCTCTTAGTAGAATTATGCCACCAGTGTCATGATGTAACATGTTCTTTCAGATTTTCTTCACTGTTTAAATGCTGACTGCCAAGGACTTCAGATGCCGAAACAAAATGAAAGTTTATAAGAAAGATGTCAGAGCTGTATGAAGGATAGTCAAACACATCCCGGCCAAAACCCTGAAGGAAAGTTTTTGTCACATTGGCAGTGTGTGGTCAGGCATTATCATGAATGAAAACCAGTGAGTGAGCAGTTTCTTGAGCGTCTCTCAAAAAATTTCTTTATTGATTGTTTTACCTCCCGGGTAAAAATCAATCAACAAATGGATTTGGATTTATTGCACTTAGTAAACGAATTACCGATAAAATTTTACAATAGGTGGGATTTTTCATCACCTCCGTCATAACAAACAAGCGCTACAAAGTATACACAACGGACAGCAAACTCCAGCTGGCGTCATTTTGTTCTGCTTGGCACAGAGAGACTTCCGCACAGTGCGGTGCTGCGATCACAGCATTGTCACGGAAAATAATGGAAACAGAACTTACTTTCTGAACGTACCTCGTATTTATTTAGAAAAAGATTTGAGTTAAAATGGAATGTTGGAAATATTAGCCGAGAATTTTCAGACAGCTGGCAAAATAAGTTGTAGGGTTTGCTCCTGTGTTTAACATCATAATCCATAGAGTATGGGAGCAACATTGGTGTTACTGTACCGTACTTACTACAACAAAGTATTGCCAATAGACGAGATAGATGTTGTTTCCAACTGCATAGCCAAATTTTGACACATCTGTTTCCCAGAAATTTTAAAACTGAAAATAAACTAAACCCTAAAGTGAGCAGCAAATGCCAATGTCAGTACCAAACAGTATCAGTACAACAATAGCTACCTACATGAGGGTGTGAATGTTAGGCCCGGGCTAGTGATGAGAAATATTTTACCAAGTTTCATGTTCAGTTTGCTCTGTGATGATGCCTTTAGAATATCACCGATAGTAAATTTAAGTTCTAAAACATCACTAGGAGTGGCCTAACAAGAGCTTCGCATTTTACAATTTTGTTCACATTTATTTAATTTTGCAAATTTTTATATTTCTAACAAGCACGAAATAATTTTTACATACGCTTCCAATACTGTAAAAAATTTAAGATTTATGAAGGCTTGTAATTTTGTAATCTCGCATGATTGTGATAAATATTATTGTTGTCGAGTACATTTAATTTGTGCGAGAAGTTTAAAAATGTATTGACGAGTAATTGTTATGTATTATGTGTCATAAGCTTTTAAAAGCATTGATTTCTGTGTATATACAATTGTGTGACATTCATGTTCTATTCCATATGTGTGTGAAAGAGTAAAATTTGTATTCACATCAAGCAACCCAAGGAACGGAAACATTTTAAGGCAGCACCTAATTTTATACTAAATTCTTTAATCGTTTTAACCACTGTGGGAGGGGTGGATTTTATTGATTGAATAAAAACATGAATAACACAAAAACTATGTTACAACTTAAATGAAATACACATAAATGTGATTAGACATCAACTGTTTTAAGTATTTAAAATTTGTTTAACTATTGGTTTAGTTAGCTTTTCTAGGAGGAAAATGAATTCCTGGAACATTTTTGAACTATTGTTGTGAGAAACATGTTTGGAACAAATGGGTAAATGTTGAGAACGTGTCAGGATGAATGAATGTAAATAATGCCAATTCTTGTATTGATAGATTAATTTTCTAAATACTTATCTTGATCTAAAGTCTAAAATTTTATAAGTTGAAACATTATTAAATAAGATGTAATAAGCAAGAAATTTAGTTAAGATTTTTTGTTAGATTACTTATTTGTAAAGCGAAACGTATATTAAGTTTTTTTCAGTAAAAACCAACAGTTTTGACTGTGAAGGAAACTTTCAACCTTGGTGGGTTGTTACTGAACACCAAAACAGTTCATGAATAAGTATCAAAAAATATTTCCATTGAAACTTGACTTAACGTATAGTTTTTGTTAGTGATAATGAGTTTATAAAAAAATATATTAGATCTTTGACATTACTAATTAATTACGAAAAACTGATTTCACAAAATTTAATTAGAATTGTTCTTCTTCATTAGTACTGTAATGGGAAATTTTCTTAAAAATAAAATTCATATATAGAATATTGGCTTATTTAGAATATTGACTAGTGAAAAGAAAAGGAGTGTTTTAGTTTGGTGATATTTAATGATATAAGAACGATAGGTATGTAACATTAATATTTTATTACCGTACATACGGTATTTTTTTGCTTGGTGGTGCTATTTATGTGATATTGAGCTTAAATGGACATTTGTTAAAACAAGGCACTGCACTGTGTTATTGGTGTGTATGGAAAGTACTAAATTAGCAATTACTTTTCTCATCTTTTGGAAACTCTTATAAAGAACACAAAACAGTTTTCAAGGGACTGTATAATCAAGAAAAATAGTCAACATTTGTTAATGCAAGAACGGAAGATGTTTTATTGTAACAATATATAGTTTATATAATTGTAATTGTTACCTCCCGGCCGTAATAATTTGTATGGTCCCAAACAGTAAAATACCCAGCTTTTAATGTGTTTCTTTTACTGGTCACACTGTAAATATCTAAAAAAGCATAAATTCAACATTTAGATTATGGAGGGAGGGGAGGAAATATTTCCTGAGGCCAGTGTGCCTCTTTAGAGCAAAAGTTCTTAATCATCCTCCACCCCCCCCCCCCCCCCACATACATCATATACATTAACAAATGCAAACTATATTTAGTCAACGTTAAATTTACTTACGTCTTTAAAGATTTAGTTTATTTTTATTAATTCTTACAATTTTAACCCCTTTAAGGTTATTTGGGGTGCAACTGAATCCCTTTTGCCCCTCCCAAATTACACTTATGAATTGCTACCTAAGGTTTGCAAAGATGTGCATTACATTTATTTTTTTATGGATAGTAAATCATTTATGTTTTTTAATATACAAATTTTTTAATAGCAAAACTTGTGATGAATTTTTATAAAATTTCACAGAAACTCAGATGAATGAACGAGGATGGTGTGAGAGCTTATCATTATGTTATTTTAACGCTTCATTTTATATATGATTTAAACATCGGATCGCAAAATACCTTTGTAAAGTTTGCAATTCAAAGACAATGTTTCTGAGAATCAACAAATATGTTTTATTGGAAATAGAGGTAATACAACACAAATGTGCAACTCAAATGCGGCCTTAGCTTTGAATAAGTTGCCTAAAAGCTTTTAAATTGTTGAGAACTGTTAAGTTAAAATGTGATGTGAGTGTACTCGAATAGCTGGACAATTTTGTATTAATTATAGCTGTAAATTGTGTAAATCGAGGATAACTTATTAAGCTGTAATCTAGTAGATGACCCGTAGAAGGTGTAGTGTCCGCTTCTAAATCATTATCCGCCACGCAATATATAAGCTTTAACTGACAATAACAGTACCTAGTACTAATTGTGTAGTCAAAGATACTGTAAAGAGTTTCACTGCTGTTTCATTATTGGAAAAAATAAAGCAACTTATCTACTACAGTGATCCTCATTCTCCCCTGTAAAAAATCATCATAAAATTAGAATGTATTACTGGTAGCTGAAGAATAAAGTACATTTATTCAAATTAAGTAGAATCCCTCATATCCGTTGGTGATTACTTGAATTTGACCAAAAATACTATTGCGGTATGAGAAGGCCCGAGCAGAAATTCTATGTCAACATGGGCCCATTGTCACATTGGCTCAGCACCTCCCCTCCCTCCCCCCTTCATGCTAGTGGCCTACAAACCTCGATAGATGGAACTGTCCTTACTCTCCTTAAGGTATTCGGTTATAACTTTTACAGCAATATACAATTAGGGAAATGTTAAAATGACCTTATGTCAAAATACATGGAGTGGTAGAAATGCCTGATGGTTTTTGTCACATTGGCTCAGCTACCCCCCCCCCCTCCTCCCCCTTCATGCTAGTGGCCTACAAACCTCGATAGATGGAACTGTCCTTACTCTCCTTAAGGTATTCGGTTGTAACTTTTACAGAAATATACAATTAGGGAAATGTTAAAATGACCTTATGTCAAAATACATGGAGTGTTAGAAATGCCTGATGGTTTTTGTACGGCTACAGTCTTTGAGTCACATAGTGGTTCGCAAGACCAGTAGAATATATTTTAGTTGTCATGGAACGGTGGTCCAATGAGCATCGTGAGTTCGTCCTTGAAACAAATTTTAAAAATAGTAATTCTGTCATTGCCACACAATGGCATTTTCGCAGATATTAGTTGTGCGTCGCAGAAAACTAATTCCTTAAAATAATGTAATATTTTCATGGGTAGCAACTTCCGAAACAAATGTGTCAACTCTGAAACAAAAGCTCAAAGGAGGTCTAAGGCTGCCAGAACTACGGCCAGAACACAGACGAACAAGTGAGGCAAGTCCCGTGTTGACCATCCCTCATTTTCCAGTTAACTTTGTCGTCACCCAAGTCTATCACTCTTTCTAAGAATGTTTGAGGATTGACATGATTTTGAAGCTAAATTTGTGAACTTTGCCAATTTTTAAGGACGGAAATGCAAATCATAGTGAAAAATTTACCTCCCTGTTTGATCTGGTATTCCCAAAGCAGCAGCTTACCTTCGTGATGGACAATGCAGGCTGGTTAACACGGGGCTTGATTCATTCATTACATGTTATCTAGGGTTCTGGCTGACCTTAGACATCCTTTGGGATTTTGTTTCAGAGTTGACAGAGTTGTTCTGAAGTTGTTCAACGATAAAAGTATTGTACTGCGGGAAGGAACTAGTCCTCCGCGACGCACATTAAAAAAATGTCTAAAATTCATCTGAAGGACCAATGAACGAAGCTCACTGGACCACTGTTCAATGCCAGCTAAAGTATGATCTAGTGACCTTTGAGAAGGAGCTTTTCCTTACAACCTTCCTCCACCACACGGCTTCCTGACTATACCTGTACGAAAACTGTCAGGTATTTCTGCCGCTCCCTGTACCAATTAAAAAATATATTTTTGGAATGTTATGAATAAAATTAGCTCATTTTTATTGTAAACTATTACTTGACTTAAGTTGTATTTCAAACCAAGAAAAGATAAACTAATTATCATTCCAAATGAATGATAACTATCATTCAAACTTCGTATGAAGTTGATTTTATGTTTTAACGTATAAACTTCCAACTAAAATAAAGTTTTACACTTTCACAAGACCAAAGTTAAAAGATATTACCACTTTAAGCCTTACGCTCTAGTATAGCTTGGCATCACGTATGTCGCCCCGAACAAATCCCGGGTGTAAGTCGGCCTCGAAATATGTTTCCATAGCAATGCATAAATGGCATTATCTGCTCCTTGTTGTGACCTGACTCTTCAATGATCATTTGATGTTGATTATAGTATCCAAAAAGTCTTAAAGAACCCAGCTGTTAGGCAGCAGGAAAAAATACAACTGCATTTGCTGCATTGTGTTGCTGTATAACAAGGATGACGACGCTATGTTGCAAAATATGAATGATATATACGAGGGCTATTCAGAAAGTAAGGAACATTTCCGTCTTACGCCGCTAGGGGCGCGCGTGTTTGGTACTTTACCATTTTATTTTAATTAAAGAGCTACTAATACTCTTATCGCCACCGCCGACGTCATGAAGACGCCCCCCTCCACTTCCACTGGGCACTCCGACTCCAGCCACGGCCGGTGATGCATCGAGTTGACCGCGCCAACGCTACTCTATGGACAATTTAAAATGTTTCCTTTCACGTATCTGTTGTTAAGTTTAAATCACTTTGTTTATTTAATGTATCAATATATTCAGTAATTTGTAACAATCGAGTCAATCATTGGATTCCCGATTTATCCGCCACCGCCTACGAGATGACAGACAGAAGCTGCTTCTACCCACATGACGACGCCGACGCCGCCTGATGTACCGCCCGCTCAGCCCTCGACCATGGCCCGACATCGCAGAGGAACACCGCAATACACCAAGACTGCTGTACAAGGTATTAGTAGCTCTGCGAACCCTCTCAGCAAGTAATTAATTGTCAATTCCGCAATTTTATTTTATATTTGTTTCAACCGCTATTTCTAACATTTGGTCCTTCGAGCCGGATTATAAGTAAAACCTATAAAAGTTGTTATTATCCGCTTTATTACAGTCCATTTAACGCCTTTTAATTTGTGTTGAGTTTATGATTTGAAACATGTCTGTAATAAGCAATATTTTATTTTAAAGCAAAACAGATAAATAAGTTTTTAAGCAGGATTAAATCTGCAGTCTGCCGCTTATCGGCGCTTTCTATCTTGTCTAGCAGCGATAACGGGTTTTAATTCTATTGTAGTCCGACCTCTCCAGACGCTAGTGATATTTTCGGACTTTCCGGTCTTTTATCGATCAGCTGCTTCGCTTGACAATAGATCGACCTTGATATTGTTGCCCAAACGTCATTGTTGACTCTCTGTTTACATTTCAATGTTTTGATTTTGCTATGTTCGTTTTTTATATCTGATATTTGTGGTATTATTTTCTTTAGTGTAAAAATATTATAGTTTTATTAATATTGTTTGAAAATGGCTGACATTAAGAAAAAACTTAATAAAAGTGTTAAGAGACGAGAAAGGGTTTTTGTAAGATTACAATTGTGTTATGATTTAATTAAAGAGTTACCCGGTAAGAAAAATTTTTCACAGCTAGATGTTCAGAATTACCTCAATTGTATAAAGATTTTGAAGACATTTCTCAGGAAATTGATGAATATAACAAAAAGTTAGATGAGCCTAGTGAAGTGATAGACACTGCAGCCCCTAGCAAACAGTTTGATATTATGTATTATGAGATTAAGTCAGCCTTTGATTTGATTATTGCTCCACAGAATGTAGTTCCTGAATCTCAAGCTAAAGCTGAATCTGTTGTGAAACCTAAACTGCCTAAAATTGACATAAATAAGTTTGGTAGTCAGTTAGATCAATTTCCGTCTTTCAAGTCTTTGTATGATAACTTAATACATAATTCCTCAATAGCTCCTATTGAAAAGTTTAGTTATCTAAAGAGCTTACTTGAAGGTCCCGCTTTGAATTTAATTGAAGGTATACCTTTTGATCCAGAACATTATCAGTTAGCCTATGACACATTAGTTGAACGCTACACTAATCCTAGAATTTTAGCGACACATTATTTGAATAAAATCCTTGATCAGCAGCCAATTAAGCATGCTAGCTTAAATAGCTTAAGACTCATTTCTGATTTGTTTAATATCAATGTCCAAGCGTTAAAGTCTCTACCCATTGTTGATTTGTCAGGTTTTGTATTTTTACAACTAGCTTTAAGGTTGTTAGATACAAACACTAGAAAGGCATTTGAGTTAGACATTAAATCGGTCAAATTTCCTACTATTGATGATTTATTGAAGTTTCTCCGTGCTCAATGTTCAATATATGAGCTTACCAATGATTCATCAAAGTCTGCCGCTACCACAAAACAGCTTACACCCTCTCATCGGAAAGTTTTAATGATAACTCAGCCAAAGTCAGAAATTGTACAGCCTACTCAGCAGTCACCATCCTCTCCTAAGTGTCCTATGTGTAAAGACAGCAACCATCAACTCTTTCGTTGTGAACAGTTCTTAGCTTTGTCACCTAGTGACAGATTTAATACAGTGCGCTCCTTCAAAAGATGTTTCGCTTGTCTGGGTACACATATGCTCACAGTATGCGCATCTACATCAAGTTGCAGGCACTGTAAGAGTAAAAAACACCACTCTCTTCTTCATGATGATAAGCCCGCAAATCCTACATCTAACAACGTCTCAGTCTCAAAGGTGAATGTTAATGTCGCAACCGCTAACCCAGTGTCTCCCGCAATATCAGATAAACCCGCCAAGAGTTTGACATGTAGTTTGAACCGCAAAACCAACCACAATATGGTAATTTTAAGCACCGCTCAAGTTTTAATTCAAGATGCTTTTGGTAACTGGCAAAACTGTAGGCTTGTTATTGATGGTGGTAGTGAAGTCAATTTCATTACCAGATCTTTGGCACAAAGTTTGAACTTACCTCTCGAGAAATGCTCAGTTGATATTATGGGCATAGGCCACTCCGCTAATGTTACCGCTAAAAATATTGTATCATGCAATATTGCTTCCCGCTATGAGCATAATGACTGTCTCAAACTTGATGCTATTGTTATACCGCAAATCGCTTCTGATCTCCCTGCTACACCGCTTCCGGAATCCATTAAAAAGGAATTCTCCCATTTATTGCTGGCTGATCCAGATTTCAACTGCCCCGCAAAAGTAGATATGCTCCTCGGCGCTCAAGCCTTTACGGATATAATGACTAACAAATTCCCGCTACTTAAAGGCCAACCTTCCGCTCTCCACACTATTTTTGGTTGGGTCTTATTAGGAAATGTTTCCACTGCATTACCAGCTAAGCAATCAAACTCGCTCTTTGTTTCAATGAAAACCGATCAGCTACTACAAAAGTTTTGGGAATTAGAAGAAATTAACTTTCCTAAACCTCTTAGCTTAGAAGACCAAGCTTGTGAAGATCATTTTAAATCCACAATTTATCGAGATGAAACTGGTCGTTACGTAGCCTCACTGCCCTTCAAGGATGGCAAACCTCCTGATTTAGGTTCTACTCGAGACGTAGCCCTGCGCAAATACCACTCCCTTGAAACTCGATTCTCTAATAACACAGAACTTGCAGAGAATTACAAACATTGCTTACAAGATTATGTCAACCAAGAACATATAGCGTTGGCATCTGAATCAGTCCCTTATGTACTAACTCACCACGGTGTAATTAAGAAATCTTCCACTTCCTCTCCGCTAAGAATAGTGTTCAATGCATCTGAGCTAAGTAGTACAAACCAGTCACTTAATAAGTCCCTTATGACCGGACCTAAACTTCAAACAGACATTGGAAAAATAATTACTAATTTCCGCCTACACCGCATTGCATTGACTTGTGACATAAAACAGATGTACAGAGCAATTCGATTATCCGATGAAGACTGCAAATATCAACACATCTTTTGGCGCTCTGACCCATCTGGTCCAGTTCAAGAATGGGAACTACGAAGATTAACTTTTGGAGTTTCATGCAGTCCTTTCATCGCACAAAGAACCATACAACAGTTGGTGACAGACGAAGGTTCCAAATTTCCTAAAGCCGCAAATGCGCTCAAAGATAACATATACATTGATGATCTTGTGTGTGGTGCTGCATCAGTCAATGAGGCCCTTGAACTGTATAGTGAATTAACTGGGATGTTAAAAGCTGGCGGCTTTGAACTTCATAAGTGGGCAAGTTCTGGTGACGAAGTATTACAGTCAATACCAGAAAATCACAGGGAAACCCCACACTCTCTTGGAACATCAAAATCCATAAAGGACCTAGGAATTGAATGGGATCCTTCAACTGATTGTTTTCGATATGCCATCACCCCTATCGATCGAACTCCAACCAAACGCAACGTTCTTTCTCAAGTTGCTAGAATTTATGATGTAAATGGTTACATCAGTCCTGTAGTGTTTACTTTAAAACATTTACTACAAGAGATCTGGGTTAATAAACTTGATTGGGACGAACCTCTTCCCTCAGAATTGGAATGTAAGTGGAATAAAATAACACAAGAAATTCCTTTACTATCACAGTTATTCATTCCACGTAACATCCTAAGCACTTATGTTTCAGCTCAGTTTATAGGATTCTCAGACGCCTCAAAAATTGGTATGTGTGCCACTCTTTATTTAAGAGTTAAATTCAATGAAATCAAATTTGAATGTAATTTAATCCAGTCAAAAACAAAGGTTGCCCCGCTAAAACCGCTAACTATCCCACGCCTAGAATTAAGCGCAGCTTTGTTACTTTCACGCTTAATTAAAGCCAATGAAAGTTTAATACGTAATCTCAAAATCACACAAACTTATCTGTTCTCAGATTCTATGAATGCGTTAGGTTGGATAAATTCTCCTCCACATGTCCTTGAAACTTTTATATCCAACCGAGTATGTAAAATACTTGAAAACACCTCGACTGATTCTTGGTATCACATCCCGGGAGACTTAAACCCAGCTGATTGTGGGACAAGAAATTTAATGCCATCAAAACTGATTAGTCTTGACCTATGGTGGCATGGACCTCCCTTCTTGATTGAACATGAATGCACGTGGCCGATTCATCGCAACATAACACCAGAGCGACCTCAATTAAAACTTGAAAACTCCGAAAATTTAGTTTTGTCCCTCAACGTTATAAAAAATGATTTGTATGATCGTATGAGCCACTACTCGACCTTAGGCAAGCTACAAAATGTTATTGGATATGTCTTACGATTTATCAACAACGTTCGACAAAGATGTGATAAGCGCAGCGGACCACTCTCTGCCACAGAACGAAATGAAGCCTTAAAGTTGTGTATAAGAATAGTGCAACAACACCACTATTCTACAGAAATTAATTTAATTAAGCAAGGTAAAGAATGCTCACCTGCACTAAGGAATTTATCCCCTTTTCTTTCTCAGGACACCCTCATGGTGGGGGGACGATTAAGGTATGCTCCTTTACCAGAATCAGCCAAACATCCTTATCTAATACCTCCCAAGAGTCATTTGGCAACACTTTTATGTGACCATTATCACATTTATTCTTTACATGGTGGCCCCAAACTAGTACAGTCATTGCTCCAGCGCCGTTACTGGATCCCTGGTGCTCGCAACTTAATACGGAAACGCATATTTAAATGCTTGCCATGCTACAAGCTAAAGGCGAAACCGTTACAACCTTACATGGCCGATATTCCACCATCACGGTTTCAACAAGGCAGATGTTTTATTAATGTAGGATTGGATTTTGCTGGCCCATTCCTTGTTAAGGAAAGCATTAGAAGAAATGCAAGGCTATCGAAGTGTTATATTGCCCTATTTGTCTGCATGTCGGTGAAAGCGATTCACTTAGAATTGGTTCATTCCATGACAACCGAATCCTGTTTGGCATCTATTGATAGATTTATTGCAAGAAGAGGTCTACCACAAAATATATACTCAGATCAAGGAAGAAATTTTATTGGTGCCGCTAGAGAACTCCATGAAGTATATGAAGTGCTTAAAAACTCGAATAAACAGTTTTCGGAACATTTGGCAAAACAAGAAATCACATGGAATTTTAACCCTCCCTACGCAGCAAATTTTGGCGGATTATGGGAAGCCGGAGTAAAGTCTACAAAACACCATTTGAAGAGAATTCTTGATACACATCACTTCACAGCCGAAGAATTTCAAACATTTCTCTGCCGAATCGAAGCTGTATTGAATTCCAGACCATTGTGTCCACTCTCCTCATCTTCTGATGACGGTTTCGATTGTCTCACACCAGGCCATTTCCTCATCGGTGGATGTCTATTATCTAGACCTGAAGAAGATGTTTCCAGCGCACCGCCCCATCTTCTCACAAGGTGGAAGCTAATTAGCAAAGCCTCTCAAATATTCTGAAAATGTTGGTCCAAGGATTACCTCCACTCTCAAATACAACGCCCCAAATGGAACACCAAGTCAACGGATGTCAAAGAAGGAGACCTCTGTTTAATCTATAGTTCTAATATGCCTCCCTTATCTTGGCCCTTAGGTAGAATAGTTAGGATTTTGCCAGGAAAAGATAATGTAGTAAGAGTAGTGGAGATAAAAACTCCCCAAGGTATTTTTACTCGCCCTGTAAATAAATTAGTTTCTTTGCCCATGAATTGAACCGTTTGATGTTGTTTTAGTTATAATAATTTAGCTTTTTATAGACAAACCGCAGACATGTTTTCATATGTTTTCATATATTTTCATATGTTTTCAAATATTTTCATATGTTTCCACATGGTTTCTTAAGATTTTTCGTTTGATGCTTTGTTTTATAATTTTTTTCGCATTTTACAAAATTTACATTTTGGGTGGGGGGAATGTTTGGTACTTTACCATTTTATTTTAATTAAAGAGCTACTAATACTCTTATCGCCACCGCCGACGTCATGAAGACGCCCCCCTCCACTTCCACTGGGCACTCCGACTCCAGCCACGGCCGGTGACGCATCGAGTTGACCGCGCCAACGCTACTCTATGGACAATTTAAAATGTTTCCTTTCACGTATCTGTTGTTAAGTTTAAATCACTTTGTTTATTTAATGTATCAATATATTCAGTAATTTGTAACAATCGAGTCAATCATTGGATTCCCGATTTATCCGCCACCGCCTACGAGATGACAGACAGAAGCTGCTTCTACCCACATGACGACGCCGACGCCGCCTGATGTACCGCCTGCTCAGCCCTCGACCATGGCCCGACATCGCAGAGGAACACCGCAATACACCAAGACTGCTGTACAAGGTATTAGTAGCTCTGCGAACCCTCTCAGCAAGTAATTAATTGTCAATTCCGCAATTTTATTTTATATTTGTTTCAACCGCTATTTCTAACAGCGCGTATAGCCTATATTAGGGTATGAGAGCGCTCGGGGCCTCAGTGAGCCGTAACATTAGGACCATCGTCGCGCTGTTAGTTTTCTTTATTTTAAATTTCAAAATGGCCGCTGCTATAAAAAAATCCCGCCAGTTGCGAAGTGCGATCGGTTACACGGTTTTTGTTGGCAAAAAACTTAAAACCGATAGAGATTTATCGATTTTTATTCTTTCAATTTCAACACAGCAAAGTCCGTGAAACTTGAGGGAAAGATAACGAAAGCTCCGTTATGGTGGAGCAGCGGTTTTCACGGATCTTCTCGTCAATTTTAGTGACCAGTTCGTCAGTCACAATGCTCGGTCGTCCACTCTACTGTTCATTAAGAGGCGGTCGGAGTCAGTCCCGCCGGCCGCCGAGCCAGGCTGTCATTTAACATGGGGCGAAACTATACAATTGGTATTTTCCAGCCTATGTGTTATCAAACATAAAATTGTAAACTGTCAAAGCGTTGATATAGTTACAGTGAAATATATAACGTGGTTTAAAAATATTTTATTCGTTATTTTATTTTTAAATTCTGTACGACAATTTGCCAATTTCCCATAAGGAATTGTCAAATTTGTGTACAACATAACTGCAAAGTTAAACACAAAATATTCAATATTGAAACGTTTTTAGAAAACTCATTTCTTAATCTTTGTTTATACTTTTTTTTCTAACCGTTTTTTGATGTCTAACTATTTTTAAATATTAATTTATTAAACCCTTGCAAAACTATCGCTCGAGCCCGGTGCAGCTTAGTTCAAGGCTGTTCCAACGGATGGCAGCAGCGTCGGTTACCGACAGTAGATCCCGGTTCCGCCAGCGAGCCAACGCGGTAGATTTAAAACTCCTCTAAGCGTTGCTTCCTGGTCAAGCCCTGCATGATAATGTTTAATGAAAAATGACTTACTGTAATAACAAAGGGGTCGTTTTCTTCCCACCCTCTGAAGCAGATTTCATTTATTTATTGATGGACTTTGCATGATAATGAAATTTAAATAGTTTATCTATTCCAAATAATACAAGTTCTTTAAGTACGTAAACATATTCTGATAATTTAAATAAACAAATTTTAAACAAGCAAAATTAATAAGCAAAATAAGCATATAAAAAGAATTGAATTGAAATAAGCAATTTTCATTATTTTCATTCAAAAAGTTATTATTTTAACAATTTTAACTTTATTGTTATTAGTTATTTTAGTTGTATTTTTGGTAGCACTTGAAGAAATTTTAACACAGCACCTCAAATTAGATTGTGTTCACTCACAGTCTATGTTCGGCTCTTTTAATCAAAACTCGTTTTTTTTCATGTAAACAAAGCAGTTATTTTTAATGACTTCTTAAGTAAGACCTTTCACGTTATATCTCATTTAGTTGTAGTTTTGAGCATGCCGCTATTGTCTATAGGCTGTGGTACAACCGTCTTTAATTTCAACTCAATCCTTGTTTTAAAATCTAACTAAAGCACGTGTTTTGATGTAAACAAAATGAGTATTTCTCGAGCCACAACTCATCGCCGACTACTCTCGTATTACGATCCAAACGCTTTTGAGATTTCCATACACACTCAAAAGATAAACTATTCTATTTTTATAGTTTTGTCTTCTATTTCAATGAAGTAAAAAATATATCAAATTTTAATAACTTTTTCGGATTAAAAACGCTCGTAATGGATGTTTTAGTCATTCAGCAACACAAAAAATGTTATTATAGTACTGTAACTCTACAGGTCGTCATCTGGCTCTTGTATTGAAATCAAACTAAAACATGTGTTTGATGTACACAGTTTTAGGCCACAGTGGCGGTTTTGGCAAGTAGGCCTGTAGAAGGCGATGCGTAGGGATTTCTAGAGAAAGCGTACTTCCTGCTCAACCCCTACATGTGTTTCTTGGAAAAACGACTTGCCACCATGACAAAGGGTTCGCCGCCGTCCCACTGCCGAAGTTGGTTTTCTTTAGTAATCCACCGAACTTCGTGATGTGACCATGTAGTGCCGATGCTCGTGTGTGGTGTTTCTTCAGTTCGAAGTGCTGTATTATCAATAGTTCGGCTATTCTTTTGACATGGTGAAGGCGAGATCACGGTTACGCCGACCGTGTAGGTCGAAGAAACGAAGACTCTCAGACGGACTGAAGCAGTACCAGGATAAACAAAGGTAAGGTATATTACATTGCGATTTAATTGATTTATAGGACTAAATTTTTATTGATACATTGTTTAATTGTTGGTTCTATCTTAAAAGTATGGTTACTATGAAATAAAGCTAGAGTGTAACTGCTGGAGACAGCTTGTCACTGGGGGTTTTACGTCATCCGTGCTTTAATATTTACTTATATTTTTTTATTACACGTCGACGTAGTTTAAAAAATTTGTTGCTAATAAAACAAAATAAAAATAAATAATTTGCTGAATTTAAACATTGATCTACAGTCTACAGACTGTATGAATTTACTTCTACAGATATTGTAAGGTTTTCTCAGGACTGCGGAAAAAGCAATAACATTAGAATGGTTTCCCCAGTCCTGGGATTTCTTGTAAAATTAAAAAAAATTAATGGAAATTTTCGATATAATTATGTTTATACAGTATTTACAAAAACCATGTCAGGTTGCCAAACAATAAAATAGATATTTTCACTCCAGACGAATAAAAAATAAACAAATGTTATATTGTAGCCCACATTGTACTAAAACTACTCAGTTATACTTTCAAAACAGTAATTTCTTATACCAAAATAGGTCATTTTCTATCCTATTTGCTCTAGTAAAACTTCAGTATCCTTTTAAGGAGAGAAACTAATTAAAAAGTGTACATTTTCATTGCAGTTCTATTATTAATGTAGTTTTCATATGAGTAATTCAAGCTTAACAATTAATGGATTTGTAGTATACATCTAAATATAAAGTTCATAAGTTATTTTATCACTGGAATATTACTGGAATGCCGAGTCCGAAATGGCTTGTATATGTTTTAAACAGGATTTCGTGCAGTGCCGCCATTCAAATACTGCATGGTACAATAGTTTACATATATGTGTCCAATCACGCAAAAGTAATAAGTGAATGTCGGCATAGTTTTGATTGTCCAATAGAAATTTTGCCTTATGTCTCAAAATAATTCAAAAACAATTAACAAAAAAACCCGTCGCAGCAGAGCTGAGTATAGGTTACTCATCGAATTGCTTTGTGATTATATAATTAATAATTTTTACAATGAAATAAGTAATAATATATTTAAAAGCTGTATATTTCTCAGTTAATTGTAGTTATTTGAAAATTTATATATTTATATCTATATTGTAATACATTTTTAAACTAGTAATATATGAATTTGAACGAACAGGGGGTTTTTTTTGCCTCTGTGGACCTCATAATGAAAAAGTAACATTCCCTAATGGGAAATTGGCTGATAATTGTGTATAATATTTCAAACTTTTTGTTTTAGGTTATTAAACGAGTCCATCAAGAGCAGAACTGAAAAAGTAGAACGAATTTCTTCTCATGAAGACGTCCAACATCAGGATATATAGCATGTTGTATATAATTTAAAAAGTTTAAGAAAAATTAACTTTTTGCTCAAAATTTCAATTAGTAACAAATTATTTTATAGGTCTTTCAATTTCTAATAGCTTTCTAATTTACATTCATCTTGTATCACTATTCGTTTTAGTAGTAACTAAGGAAATGTACTACTTCCCCATTTAAATTTGTGTAAGATCCAAACCCTTTCAACTAAAGTGTTGTTAAAAATAACATGAATTTAGATTGGGTAATACTACATTTCCTTAATTACCTCGAAAATGAATAGAGATATAGTATGAATGTAAATTAGAAAGTTATTAGAAGTTAAAAGACTTTTAAAATTATATGTTGGAGTATATACTAAAGTTATATATTAAGGTGACTTCTGGTACACACTGTACATTGAAATTACTGTCAATCGATAGGGGGAACCGCTTTACCGCATATAAATAAATATATATATATATTTATTTATTTATTTATATGTATATATATTATACAAATGAATAAATACCTGAGTACCCTTTATAACACTTTTTTATTTCACTAATACGTATTTCGACACTTAGGTCATGGTTAGAACTCAGAAGAAATTTACTTACTTCGTCAAATTTCGGGCGAGTATGTAAAATGAAACCAAATACAGGATGTGAATCTGCTGTAAAACAAATGTTGTATTCAGCTTTCGACTGCAGTGCTCTCGCATACGGACGAAGACACGAGGAAACTGCTCGGAAAGAACTTTCAAATGTTCTCAACATAAATATTAAACAATGTGGAATATTCATTTGCAAGGATAACCCCTTTTTGGGCACATCACCTGACGGCCTAATCGGTGATGACGGTACAGTAGAAATCAAATGTCCTCCATCAGCCAAAGAAATGACTCCTGAAGAAGCCATTAGAAAAAGAAAAGTAACATTTTGGACATTAAATAAAAATGGCGAAATAGGTGAAATTAAAAAAAACCACGACTTCTTCTTCCAAATTCAGGGGCAACTGAACATTACAAATAGGAAATTCTGCATTTTTTGTCTCTGGACCCCAAAAGGTATAAGAACGGAGAGGATTCCACGAGACGACGAGTTCTGGAAGACAAATATGTTTCCAAAACTAGAGAAGTTTTACATGAACTGTTTGCTCCCGGAGCTTGTTGACCCTCGTCACTGCCGATCAGAAATCCCAATTATATCTTGGAGGCCCAGGCTAGATTGGCCGAGCGGAAGCAAAACAAAGGAGCAAAAAAAATCTGAGGAGGAACTTCCTATAGTAGGATGTCTTCATGTCTTATGAACTGTTAATGTTAAATTGTACTTATCGCAAAATTTAATTACTTTCCGAATCTTTCGCATTTTGTAATATTTTCACCAAAGTCAATCTATAAGTTTAATTACGATCGAGTGAATGTTTTTCTTTGTAAATAAGTTTTGGTATTTTTGAATTTAAATTTCTCGTAAGTTATGTAAATATTTAATGTTATTGTTTTATTTGTTTGACATTTGTTGAGGATATTTGCAAGTTTAAATTATGTATTTATATTACTGTATTATGTAGTATACTGTATTAGTTAGAATTATTTCAGAAAGTCTTCATGTCTTATGAACTGTTAATGTTAAATTGTACTTAACGCAAAATTTAATTACTTTCTGAATCTTTCGCATTTTGTAATATTTTCACCAAAGTCAATCCATAAGTTTAATTACGATCGAATTCGAATGTTTTTCTTTGTAAATAAGTTTTGGTATTTTTGAATTTAAATTTCTCGTAAGTTATGTAAATATTTTAATGTTATTGTTTTATTTGTTTGACATTTATTGAGGGTATTTGCAAGTTTAAATTATGTATTTATATTACTGTAATATGTAGTAACTGAATTAGTTAGAATTATTTCCCAAGTCTTGAATGTATACATAAAAGTACAGTATCGTCTGTCATTTTTTTATTATTAATATGTTAATGGGTTCGACTTGTTTGTGCTTTACATTCTTTATGACTAATTTATAAATATATTTTCTGGCGGGCTTTTGTAATGTTGGAGAGTATTTTATTTACAGTACTGTCACGTTTATATTTTAAATAGTAAAACGTTACACATTCAGTGTTACCTGTTGAATCCTTGTATTTATATATTTAATCTTTAGACATTCTTCTTATCATTTCAATTCTTTGCTTTTACATTAGAATTGTTTTCTGATAATTTTCTTGTTAAAGGAAATAAATACATTCTTAATAAAATGTCAAAGTAGTTATATTTCACCTAAAAGGCTTCCTCAATATTTTTCAATGTGTTTGCTTGTGACCGAGGATGCGATGACGGCCGGGCCGGCCCCGCAGCGCCGCCGGGCCTAAAACTTGTCATTCTAGGTGTTGTAAATCACGAGGGATATCGATCCACTCGGCCGACTGTCGAAGCACGCTCGGTTCGCCGGTAAGGAAGTATGCTTTGGAAACTACTTGTGAGCGCTCTGGTGGCCACAGCCCGAACTAAAAGGTAGATTTTGACCTGACTCCGACCGCCTCTTAAGAACATTGGTACGGTCATTTGTAAACTGAATACACAACTTACGCACATTGTTCCCATACACCTCGCACACTTTTCGATAAATCTCTATCGGTTTTAAGTTTTTTGCCAATAAAAACCGTGTTACCGATCTCACTTCGCAACTGGCGGGATTTTTTATAGCATCAGCCATTTTGAATTTAAAAATAAAGAAAACTGGCAGTGCGACGATGTTCCTAGTGTCACGGCTGGATAGCCACTGAGGCCCCGAGTGCTCTCATAAACTAATATAGGCTGTACGCGCGCGCCTAGTGGCGTAAGACGGAAACGTTTCTTCCTTTCTAAATAGCCCTCATACATACGCTTGCAATTTGTTTCTTCTTTGAGTTTTAGGTTTATTTTTAGGTGGGCTCCTAAAATGTTTGCTCATTGTAAACTGTAAAAAAATTATATCATTTGAAAGCACTAGCTTTTTTATATTGATACGTTATTCATTGAAGCAAAAAAACAAAAAAAATAAAAATAAAAAACTTTTACCAAGCTAACAGTTTTAATTTAATTATAATCTAAAATTTTAGTCAATAATAAGAGCATTTCGCACTTAAAAGTGTTAATGGAATAGGAAAAAAAATAGTCATTTATAACAAAATATTTTCATTAACAAAATATCACAGTAATCATTAAAATACTAAGATGTTGAGAAGAAGCTTAAAAAGTGATTGATTCACTGATTTTGAAGGAGACTGAGATTTTCTTTTGCACTTTTTAAGTTTGGATTGAGCACTAGCGCCTTTAAATACATTTCTTTTGCAAGGTCGAGCTTTTTCCAACGGTGGTAAAGTACCCCTGAAAATGAATAGAAGGGATATCAATGTTTCTTCTGCATAAGGTACAGCAGAGAAAGACATGTCATCACACATTCTGATGTATATGGAATGTCCAATTGGAAAATGTCGCAATAATCTACTAAACAATAATATAAACTCACTAATAATGAACTTTAAACAACGAAAAGTTAAGTGAATGTAAAAGTGAAATGTTAAGCCATGCTGTACTACAGGCATCTAGCCACAGTTTCGACTACACTAAGCTACAAATCAAATGTAGCAGAATATAACACAGGGAAAACGTTTTTTAACTGTTTACAAGAACACATCAAATTAGAAATAAAATAGATGTACATTTTTTCAATTAACCAAGACCTATCTGTCTGATTTGGCATTTTACTCCATTGAAGGGTCCAAAGAAAGTATATTGAATTAAAAGGGCAAGTAAATAATGATAGAATAAAACTGTATTATACATAATGATTAGCATTTAAATTGAAGGCTTGCGTTATAAGTGTAAGTTGTTAGCACAGTAACTCTATCGTCGTAATACAAATATAAGTAATGATGAAATTGATTTGATTTGGTCCTTACTTTATTCACTCATGTTTGTCGCTACTCAAACATGAGTCAGACATGTTTGACCTGACCAATGAATTGGGGTTAAAAATAATAAAATATTGCTACTATAAGAATCTGGTATAGGCTGTTTCTCAATTAATCCAAAAAGTGATTTTTAAAATTGAGTGATTCAAGATTCAAGATTCAAGATCTTTATTTGTCTTTAAACATACAATATATGCAATCGACATCGTCAAAACTTATTAATACTGTAATAATATTTTAACATAGCCTAATGTAATTGTTAAAACAATGACCATTTGCAAATAAATAAGATAACTTGTAATATATATATATTTTTAAATAATAGGGGTGGGCGAGTAGTGGTTTTACGATTCGAGTCGAGTCGAGTCGAGTATTGCATCAACTACTCGGGTATCGAGTCGAGTCGAGTAGTAGTGTGAAAAAGTTTAAAATGAGTTTTTAAAAATAATATTAAATAATAAAAGTAAAAGTATTATTAAATTCATCTTTATGCATGAGAACACTGAAAGATAACATCAATTTAGGGTACGACAATAAGAACTACTTAGATAAAAGTTGATAAAAAAGTAAGTATATTTATTTACAGTTTTCCTCTTACAATGTGTAGTACAAATCAATTTCTGAGAATTAGGCCGAAGTAAAAAATTTCATCAACAACAAAATTAGGGATGGACGGGAATGGATTTTTAGTTCGGGACGGGAATTTTTATTTCCCGTCCAATTTCGGGACAGGATTGCTCTCCTCGACGCTATCAGGAAATATTTGTTTTGAATTTTATCTGAGTAGGTTAACAGCTCTATATTGGTACAAATCTAAATTTTAAATTATTTAAACACCAATATACTTCTTAGTTTTTTATTTTTTAATTTTACCGTAAAAATAAAAAACTAAGAAGTATATTGGTGTTTAAATAATTTAAAATTTAGTTTTATCTGAGTGTTGTATAAAGAAAAATGAATGTTAAATATCAACTGGTTCTGTTTCCAAACTGTTCCACTTGTTTTTGTATAAGTTACAATGAACCTCCTTTAGTTGAAAAGATTTTAAATATCTAATTTTTATATTTGCAGTATACAATAAGATAAGGATACAGTACAAATTTTCTTGTAGCCAAAAAAATTAAAATCAAATCACTAAACAACATACATATAAGAATGTCCATTAAAATTTTATAAAAGTTTTGTTGAATGAAATATTAAACGTTTTGTACAAAGAATTAACAGAAAAATTATATACATCAAAATATAGATTAAAACAAATGGAAAAATTGTAAAGAAAACAAAAATGTATTACATAAATAGGCCTAAGGCCTGCCCAGTATAATAAACAAAAAAACAAGAAATTGAAATTATAATAAATATTAACACTAAGGAATGAAGTGGTTCAACAAACCAGCGCCATTTATAACCCCAAGAAATGTTCTTTTTTTACTGATTGATTTAACTGAGACAGGTTCTTACTTAGAGATTATCATAAAAATTGAACTTTGAAAATATACACTATTAGACCTAATTATTTTTATTTCTATGTATTCATTTAGCTATTTTTTGCTATATTAAAAAAGGAGTGTATGATGAAAAAATCAATAAAAAACAATGAAGGTTTTAAGTTATGAACCTCAAAATCTAATAAATGTATTTGTAATGTTTAATGGAAAAAATATATTTAATGGGATTTGAAGTTTTTCATTTAAAAATTATATTAAATTATAATAAGATACTTTTAACTTTATAAAACAGTAATTCAATTAAAGATTGATTTATTTAACAACACTTTGCCACTTTCCTTTAGGAAAGTCACACAACTTTGGTTGAGGTTTTGTTTAATTTGTAAGAATTAGACGAATTAAACGAGCCATCCCTTAGTTTTCTACGACAATTGGTTCAGAAAGTAGCATTTGGTACTAGGAGCCAAAAACACCCCTCTTGAATAAATTACTGCCTGGCGTCGAACAATAGATAAGCTGAACAATAGATCGTCTTGGCGGCCGGCCGTGTTTTTGTGCTCGTTGTGCTCGTTAGTGAGATCGCCGGCCGCCGGACGTAAACAACTATTGTCACGGCTGGGGGCGCGCGCCGCCAACGCGACGCCGGGAGTGACGACGACCACTACTCGACTCGATTCTCGAGTATTAGCAACTACTCGACTCGAGTTCGAGTAGGACTAATTACCCGAGCTACTACTCGAAACTCGAGTACTCGCCCACCCCTATTAAATAACAATGAATTATAATCTAGAATACTTCAACAACAAACAATAACAGCAAAACAATCTAAAATACTAAATCACTAATATCACAAGTCAGAAAGCTCATTTGAAGTGATTAGTTTCCTTTAACATATTACTATTTTTGAGCTAGTATACTTTAGATCTTGTGTGGCATCAAAGGTTTCACAAGCAGTTATATTTTGAGATTTTGCGCTGTGGCAATATCGTACCCAGTTTCTGCTGAGAAGGGTATTTTGCTTTATTGGATTTTAAAGAAACAGCTGAAATTACAGTAGACCTCCCCTCCCCAGCCATCTTTTATTTTCTCTACCACTTCAAGAAATCAGCTTCCTTTAAACTGACCATTTTTTAACATAGCAACGCTTTAATCGTCTTGTGTTCACTTGAATGGGGCTGGTCTCAAAGTAGTCAGTTAAGAGGGAGGCTACTGTAAAGATATTAAAAAGAACAAACAAAGATTTTAAAAATCAGTTTCATCATGAAGTCAGTTTTGAGGGCTGTTTAACACACTGAAAAGAGACATTTTTAACAGTCCACTAGGGGAAATTTCTCCTACTATATTTTTAGTTCAATTATTGGTATTTAACTACTCGTATAAAGTTAGACTGAACTCTATCCAATTTGTAATAATTTAGAATCTTTTAAGGGTTTTCATTAGAAAAAATACCTCAACTATCTATTTTTACGAAAAGTACTAATGAATTCTATAAACAAACCACGTTAACTATGAAGTGAATTGAGTTTTGTATTTTGAGCTTCAACTTAACTAAGGACTTTTAGTACAATACATTCGAACATCAACCGAATAAAAACTAATAAACTTACCAAGGTTGACAAAGTAAAGAGGATTTTTTGGTTGGATATCAATAGCTAACTTGAAATGTTTCTCAGCTTCAGAAAAGTTGCTGGTCTTCCCAAGAGAGTTACCAAGATTGAAGTGAATTGCTGATGAATTTGGGAATATTGAGAGAGCTTCCTGGGCTATTGAACTTGCTTCCTCGTGATTACCTGAACAAAATAAGTGAAAACATGAATGTCTTATATAACATTAATCTTATTTTTTGTGTGAAAATTAGAGTTTACAAATAAGATTGAGTTTGGTCATACTTGTTCCTTGGAAATTGAAACAAATTATGAACATAAAATAGCTATTTGTGTAATAAGAGCGTAAAGTACGTCATTGCCACTCGAGAATTGTAGATGGCCGCACGAAGCTGACGCTTCATGCGGCCAAACGATTCAACAGCGGCAATGACTATTTGCGCTTGTAATACACACAAGATTTTTCCTACCAACATAATTGTTACATATTACATGTTTTATTGTATACAAAATGTCATTTAGATTATTTTTGATCTGTTTCTGTTGGAACATAATGTTAACTATCAAACATAACCTCAAACTAAAAAAGAAGCAATTACTAAACGACAACAATGGATAACAGCTGTAGCATGGTTTGTAATAACAGCTGATTTAAAATTGCTGTTTGATCTAGCGTGCGGTAAAGAATCATTGCCGCTCTAGAGCGGGAAAGAAACGGAAACCGGAAATGAACTGTCTTGCATAGGGGTTACAGGTGTGGCAATGCAATTATTTCCATGCAGTGGTAGGAAAAATGATTTTGTATTATTATGAATGTATAATAAAACATGTTAAGTAATGTAATGATTTGTAACAAGTAAATTTTCAACAATAACATTAAAAAAGTACCATGTACATGACCATAAGTAGTCAAAATTTTTTTATGATGCAGCTACTATGATCTTATCTAGAAAACAATTACTCCATGTAGCATGCAGACTAAGTGAGCTTCCAGGTTCAAAAAAATTGTATACATATTCGATACATCTCTTTCATTCCAATTGGAAATTTCAGGAAAGTGATAATTATATAGCAGAATATTTTATTTTAATCTATGGATATATGATAAGGAAAGGATAACTAATTTAAACACTAAAACAAAAATTTATTCCATTTTGCAGTGTGAAACCAGTTTACCTATAATGGCACAATTGATTTTTTTTAAAAGTTAATTCTATAAACTTTAAAAGGGGCCTAAGATGGTCTGGGACACTCAGTATATGAGTTTCAAACAGAGAGTTCCTAAAGGGGAGCAGAAAATAGATGTAGCCTATAAGCAGCATACTCCTAAATCTGGGCCTGTCATGGTATAAGTATATATATAATATAATATTATTATGTTGCGTAGGATATATTTCAGAAATATTTTCTGCATGGTGGAAGTGAATGTATTAATTAAACCAGCTAAAATGTAACTATCAGAGTCCAAAAGTACACACTTGCAAAGCTTTTAATGAACAATAAAACCTTGTTTGGGGGTTAAGGGGAGGCCATGTTACAATCTTTGATTTCTAGAAACAAGAATAATTCTAGGAGCTAACTTCTTTTTTGGTAAATTGGCTTGAAATTGTATTAATATCCCAGTTACACAGGGCCAAGGACAAATTTATTTTTTGCCATTGACAAAACTGGTCATCAGGAGGATACACCTTTTTGAATACAGTAGACTCCCTCTTAACCGGCTACCTCGGGACCAGGCCGTGGCCGGATAATGAATTGGCCGGTTAAACCGATGTTCATTTAAGAACGCCATACCACAATTTTATATGACCTAAATATAATTATTACTTGAAAAACAACCTTAAATACATTACTGTATGATTTATAGCTAATATCCACCACCCATGAAAGCCACAACAAACCTACACTAATAATAATTCGTTTCTTTATTGTGGTCTACTGGATAGTAGGTCCAAACCTTGGAGGAATAATATATAAGGAGAGGCCACGTTCATATGGATATACAATGCTAAAGTGAAGCCGGCCGATCCCCTCCACTAGAGTGGCACGGCTGGCCGTAGAGTGGCATGGTGCCGCCGCTGTAACACGGGAGAGATGGGGAAAAACGCGACGCGCGCAACTTTGAATTAAAATCCTGAGCAAACCAAGCAAATCAAACAGTCCACCTTTTGCATTCTTAAAGATGATTAAATTCTCTATCCAGTGATGTAATATTTTTCTAGATAAAAATTTTTGTTTGTTTATAAATGGGCATTAAAGTAAAAGATTTGTATTGAAGAGATGATTTTAATGCATAAAAACTAAATATAAATTATGCCAATACTAATACATATATTTTACTGTAAAATTAATTTTATTCCTTAGTATAATACTTTTAACAAAAAAATAATACATGAACTGATTCTTTCAATGTATATTACCTTATTATAATTTGTAAAAAATATTGAGTTTACAGCTTTATGTAAGGTTCCGTATATCATTTAAGATATCTTGAAAAGTAATTTATTGGCAAACGATACTACCTAGTTATGAATTAATTAAATTAATTCATAATTACTATTATTAAATATAAAATAGTAAAAAAGTAAAGTAAACAAAAACAAAAATAGTAAAAAAAGTGAAGTAGGTTGCTGTGTTCTTTTAATATAACTACATATAAAAACACTTTAATCGGAACACTTCCTACACTTAAGCTTATAAGTAGCATATTAAAACAGGCTTGTAAGTACCTTATTAAAAATAGGCTTATTACTAGCTTATTAAAATAGGCCTATTACTGACTCATAAAAATAACCTTTTTCTTACTTAAGTTTCTCACATTACAGTTGTATGAAGACAAGTTTTATAGTTTAACACTATGATGCAGTCTTATTTTCAAAAAACATTAAGCTATTTCTTTTACTAGGTAATTTATGTGAGATTCCAGGGGCACGGAGTACGGACTCGGGAGTTCCCCCCACCACTCGCCGTGTTGCGCGGCGGCTTCGCTTCTAGCCGAGCGTGGCCACTCCTTATATATTATTCCTCCAAGGTCCAAACGCATTGACTTCCGGTGGCAGTCACTTCCGTCCAGGACGTTATAGTTTAATTGGTTTGAGAACGTCAATATGAAATAAAGTTGAGTTGAATGATACATTAGATAAGGAAACTCAGTTTCCGGCGAAACGCGGCCGGTTAAAGCGATGTTGAGATAAAAAATGGCCGGTTAAAAAGATGTTATTTTGTGTCAGGGTAGGCCGGTTAAAGCGGAGACCGGTTAAAAGGTGGCCGGTTAAGAGGGAGTCCACGGTACCTTTGAGTCATCTTCCACTCAGTAAATCTTCGTGGTTATCATTGATATACCAGTATACACTAATTTTCCAACAAAAAATTGAAATAAATTTTTTGGCAGTTGGTGAGAAAAAAGGTTTGGGTTGACATTATGTAAAATTGCATGACTTTAAAAACCCTGTGACACTTATTAAAATGTTTATTAAAGAGTAACTAGTTGTTGCCCGTCAATACTCGACGGATATAGCTTCATTAGTGGTAAATGAAACACTATAGTACAAACATGTAAGGTAGTCTATAAAATGTACTTCTTTGAACTGCCATACCAAGAACAATAATAGGCCTATATTTTTTACAGAAAATACTACGATATTAGTTAAAGCGTCGGAAAAGAAGCCTATTCCGTAAAACCAATAATGTTGCATCCTTGTACTTATAGGCCCTACTCTTTAGTATTTTATAAACATGTCAATTTGATTGTTTAGGTAGGCGCAAACCTAATTAGCCTGAGTAAACCCTTCTATTAGGCTCAACAACATGAGAAATAAGTAGACCAATATCCATTTGTAGGCCTATTGGATAAATTGTTCTTAACAGTTTGTTTCAAGAATTAGGAAAGGCCTAGAGTGTTGTAACTTATGATGGTTGGCTTTAACAAATATTTGTGTATTAGGGTAGGATAGGACGTAGAGAAACCTTTTATAACCACTTTCATATCGCAATATTTATGCTGTAGTGTCCAAGTTTCAATAACTATCCATATTTAAAGAATACATATTTATTTCACAGAAAATTACATAATTTTAGTTGGAGTGTCTGTCAAAGTAGGCCTATAGGCATATTCCTTAAAAACAATAATGCTGCACCCTTACTATGTAACACAGACACTCTTCAGTATTTTATAAACATAAAAAATCGATTGTTTACTTAGGCCTAAACCTTAGTAGCCTAATCAAAGCGTTATATTAGTTAAAAACATCAAAAAATAAGCAAGCCTAAACTATCAATTTGTAAACTTGTTAGTTTAATAAATAAGTTTTTTGAGAGTTTGAACAGGCCTATATATATTTTAATATATCTATTTTGCTTAAAATAAATATCGGTACCATCAGTAAAACAATTATTAGTGACGCCGTTATTGGACACAAAGTATGTTGGAGGAGACCAGTCTGGAACCCAGGCCGGCTGATTTGGAGCAAGTCACGCTACCGACTGCGCCACAAATACTGATGTAAGGCGGAGTAAATGTAAAGCATTACAATGTTGCAAACGACAAATTGATTGCACAAAGAATTTCCGTGCATCCGTTTCTTTTAATACAAATGTGAGCAATTTATATAAACTAAACCTTTACAATTTAGTCTTAATTTTAAAACAATCAGCTATTTTACATAATTAAGCAACTTTCTTTCCATTTAAAGGATAATACATCATAATAATTGTAAACGTTTTTAGGTACTGACCATAATAAACCAAACCCTTCATGAACTTTTGTTCATCCACTCTGTATTTAGACAAAATAGGCCTACCTCGTGTGTTTACAATCAGCTGATTAAAATCGTGTGAAATAAATAAATTGTTAAGGTTTGAAAATGTCGACATTTTTAATTTAAGGGAGTAAGATAACGTTAATTATATGATTAAGCAACTTTCTTTTCATAAATGACAATACATCATAATAATTGTAAAAGTTTTTAGGTACTGGCCATAATAAACCAAATCCTTCATGAGCTTTTGCTCATCCACTGTATTTAGACTAACTACCTCGTGTGTTTACAATCAGCTGATTGAAAGCGTGTAAAATACATAGATTGTAAAGGTTTCAAAATGTCGATATTTTTAATTTAAGAAAGTAAGATAACGTTAAAGTAAATAAAATCTGCTAATATACAAAGGTTTACGTTTTATTTGGTACAAACTGCGTGTAAATTGGTCCAGTGGAAGTCTCAGACGAACTGTCCAAAGGATTGGAAATGTTGGCTTTTTCCCCATGTTAAATCTCCATAAGAAAAGTTTATTTTTAATTTTTGACCGATTTAACGTAAATATTTTTGAAATACGAATAAAACCTGCTAATATAGAACCAAAAACGTTTATTTTGGTACAACCCGCATGTAAATCGGTCTAGTAGAAGTCTCAGACAAACTGTCCAAAGGATTGAAAATGTTGGCTTTTTTCCCCATGTTAAATCTCCATAAGAAAAGTTTATTTTTCATTTTTGACAGATTTAACGTAAATATTTTTTAAATAAAAATAAAACCTGCTAATATAGAACCGAAAACGTTTATTTTGGTACAACCCACATGTAAATCGGTCCAGTAGAAGTCACAGACGAAGTGTCCAAAGGTTTTTTAACTTTGTGTTTTAAATATATAGATTCTATCTTTCAAGCAGTTATGAGTGTACAGATAATTTTGATAACAACGATCTTTTTTTTAACAAACTCTCACATACTGTGGGTTTTGATTGGTGTTATAATGAATGAGGTTTCGGTAGGAGTGTTGGTTGATTACCTATAGAGTCTAGCATGATGATAAGGTTGTTCCAGGCAGCATGATGTTGAGGATTGAGATAAGTCGCTTGGCGCCAACTCTCAAAAGCTTTTTTGTAGTCTTTTTGCTCCAGGTACTGCAAAACAATGTCAAACATAGAGAGCAAATAAGATTCTTAAAACTCAAAATTAAAATTGCATCTAGCTGTTGGGGCAAAGTATACACAACATGTAAAAATTTTACATGTCCTTTAAAATAATGTTGAATAAAGAATGCCACTGTTATTATATACAAAATTTTAATTCTAATCTTCAAACTATTAAACGAGGTGTTCCACAAGGATCTTTATTGGGTCCCTTGCTGTTTCTCTGTTATCTAAAGGGGTTACCAAGCATGGTGGAGGCTGGAGGCTCTGTGTGCCTTTATGCTGATGATGCCAGTATCACAATATCAGATAATAATCAAACCGGGATCGAGTTAAAATCATTCCTTAGCCTTTTGTCAGTTGAGGAATTTTCAAGAAGCAAAAACCTCACATTAAACTTAAATAAATCTAATTTTATATCCTTCTGTACTAAACAAAGTAGATCCAAATTTGAACCACACATTTCATTAGATAACTCAAACTTACAACAAGTGGAAACCACAAAATTTCTTGGATTGATACTGGATCAAAATTTGGGTTGGGATGACCATGTTAATTATGTAATTAGAAAAATGTCTTCTGGTCTATATGCTTTGCGTCAAATGTCAAAAATTTGCAACATTAGTGCCCTGAAAACTGTATATTTTTCTCTCATTAATTCACATATGTCATATGGTATAGCTGTTTATGGTGCTACTACTAAGAAAAACTTAGACAGAATTCTTCTTCAACAAAAACGAGCAATAAGAATAATCTTTAATATTAAAAAAAATGAATCAGCAAAACCATTCTTTTCCCAACTAGGAATCTTGACTGTATACGATTTGTATATTTTCGAAACTGTTCTACACATTAAAAAAATGGATATTTCAACTCATAATCCAAATAGTCATGGCCACAATACTAGAAATAATAGGTATGTAGAACAACACAAATTAAAATTTTTTGAAAAGAAAACTTGTTTCATGGGGAAAAAGTTTTTATTCCATTTACCTCGTAATATTTCTCATGAAAACAATTTTGATAAATTCAAAAAATCACTTAAAAACTACCTTTTAACATTGAGCTTATATTCATTTGATGAGTTCTGGTCATTAAATGATAATAATATGTAAATGTTTTCTACTGTGGCTTGGGAACCCAGATTCATTATGAACTAGAATTTATTTTACTTTTTAGGGATTCAATTGTTTTTAATTCACCCCTTTTGTTTATCTTGTAAATAATTAATTAAAGACCCCACCTATAAAATTTATTTCAAAAATGACCAATTACTCCGAAATATGGATCATGTGTCATATTGTAAATATACATAAAAATAACAATAAAAGTATTTAGGACTAATAGTCTTCACGGTTTAATTTTGATAAACTGTATGAATTTTATATGAATTTTATTTCAATTTTATATTGTGTATTCTTTGAATTATTTTGTATATTATTTTGTGTTATCATTTTATATTTTATGTGTTACTTAGGCTAGTACTGACTCTGTTCTTTGTAAACAATTTACATGTAATAGAATAAAGAAAATTTTGAATTTGAATTTGAATTTGAATTAAAAATTGCGATTCAGTTAGGTTTTGTCTGGATTAATCCAATTTAACTCAAAGGATCTATTTATTTTTATCTATTTACTTGGGTTGTAGAAAACTAGATCAAAAACTTTTAAAAAGTCTAGAAAAACCAAAAGCTTAAGAATAAGAAGAAAATTGTTTTTCTTATCAACCATATTTTGACATGGCTTAACAGGAACATCAAGAAATATATTAAATAATTAAATAACAAGTAGTTAAAAGATAAAGATATCCTAGATATCAAGCTAAAATTAATTTCATTTTGCGTGCATTTATAAATCCTTACCAGATTTCCTAGATTGTAAAAACAATCAGGATATTTTGGTCTGAACTTGATTGCATTCCAGTAACAATGTTCTGCATCTTCGAAGTTCTTCTTATTTGAAAAGACGATTCCAAGATTCATCCAAGCAGCAGCGAAGTTTGGCCTTCAGTTACAAAGAGTAGAAATTAATATTGTACAGCTTATCAATAAATTTATTCCTTTCATTATTTCTTTAATATGTTTGACAAAAATAAAGTTTTATTTACTGAGGCAAAATGAGCATTTCAAAGTCCTCTCTGCCGCTAAACAAAGTTTAAAATATAAAGAATTTCATGAAGAATGTTTGAAGTCATTTAATGTTTTATAAAAAAAAAATCCAATAGGATATTCATTGGCTTTTAATTGTCAATTGGACTGAGGATATCTTTGACTTACATTTACTTGCGGAAAATAATTGCAAGAAAAAATCTAGTATGATTATACTTGTTACAATATTACTCTGGGTTTGCAATCACTTCATAAACTTTTCCTAAGGGGCCGTCCATAAATTACGTCATCGCTTTTTTGGACATTTTTGGACCCTACCCCCTAAAACTATCCTACCATCATATTGGCTGACCCCCCCCCCCCCCTATCAGAAAAATGAGATTATTTTTAACAAACCTCCGTTTTAAGTAAAAATAATGTTTTTTCGCCAAAGGTACTTAAGTTCTATTCTTTATTGATTTATTAAGACAATCAATTAACTTTCTAACCCCATTTTGGAGGTAGTTTGTTGAAAAAACTATTCAAACCGAATATTTTCATTTAAAAACCACATCCTGTATTACCACATCATTTATAGGATCGGAAGTTGTTGGAAAATACAACATATTTCAATACCCCCTCGTCGGAAATGCGTCATCACTACTCTCTCCCTCTTCTCCACTTGCAGGTGCCAAGGTCATTAAAATCTTGATACTTACCTGATAAATTTATCTTACAATAAACTAAAAACATTGACAGATCAAATCTGAATTTAGCTTTAGAAATAAAGCCAAAATGACTTTCTCAATGAAAAAATAACCTAAAAAACTATAAAACAATGCTTAAAAATAGTCTAATGTATTTTCTTGGCTCATTATTTTATAATAGTTGAATTGTGTTGGAATTTATAATTTTTTTACTGTAAAAATTTGTTATAAAACATAATTTTTAAATGACGTCATATCAAAGCCGAACTTTCCCCCTTGCACGTCACCCTACCGTCATTTTCAATCTGGAACCTCACCCCCTATTTTCAGATGACGTAATTTATTGACAGCCCCTTACTAAAAAAAAAAAAAAAAAAAAAAAAAAACTGTAGTTATTTTCTTTGCTTTTGGTGTCACTTTTTCTCCCACAGCTTACAACAGTTTCTATACAGAATTTTAATTGTGACAGAGAATTGATTGTTTGCATATAATAAATTGAAGGCATATAAGTAGAAATTGTTTTTTTAATATATTTTATATTAAACAACTAAGAAACTTGCCTATCATTTATATGTGAGTAATTAATGTTAGCTGTGGTAAGAATTCTGTAGATTTTTCTGAGTTTTACAGTTTCAGTTTTACAAACACACCAAATTTGTGTATTTTTTTCATTAGAGACTATAAATTTCTTAATGCTTTGGGCTCTAAACACCTATTCCCTTCCCAATAAGGCATGGTTCTAGAGTCATAAAGCTACTACGTTGATTTACTGATAGTTAATCACCTGATTTGGAGGGCCCGGCGAAGTAGTCTTTCTGCCTCACTAAGTTCGCCTCTGTCTTTCAAAACATTGGCCAGATTGTTCATCGCTTGATCATAATCAGGGTTCAACCTACATCAGATATCGTATTAAAGGATTATATCGAATTTCGTCAAAATTAATGTATACTAAACTAATGACACTAATGTATTTATTTTAAACATATAGCATTATCAAAGTTTAAAAAAAGAGTTCAACTGTTAAGTTAGAAGTTAGTTAAGTCATGCCATTAAAAAGAGTTTTGGAATATACTATGGAAAATGATTTTGTTTATAATATAAACAATTTACTTTAAGCTAAACATTGACATACCAAAGGTAACTGGATCCTTGCTCA
Source organism: Neoaliturus tenellus (assembly GCA_030545055.2). Lineage (NCBI taxonomy): Eukaryota > Metazoa > Arthropoda > Insecta > Hemiptera > Cicadellidae > Neoaliturus > Neoaliturus tenellus. Next base: position 129,193,663 of record CM061535.1, read on the forward strand.
AATATATTGCAATATTTACATATAGCCTACATATTGTGTTTACATATTGTGTTAATATGTTGCAAATTAATTACATTTCATATGTAATGGTTTGGAAAAATGATTCAGCTAAACTTACCTTACCTGAGAAAATTGTATTCGGTCTCTTCTTTTTGATTTTGATCATGCCTTGTGAAGAAATATCTTTGATAACACATGTGTTTTATATAATTAAAAACTATGAGCTGAATAAATCATATTTTCTTAGGTAAGCTAGCTGAATCATTTACCTGTTTTCAAACCCAATCAGCTATAGAGGTTGCAAACTAACATTTTAAGAAATGAATGAATATTACTCTCAATTTTACAGTCAACTCCATGTAGTCTGGACTTGGATAGCCTGATAGTTGGATGACTTCTTGGAAAGAGTCATCAGCGTGCACAGGGTTTTCAGAAATCAACAAGGTTGAGTGAGTCTGTTTATTTCTGGCCTACATGTAAATAAACAACTTCAAATCAGTTTACAATTGATTGCATTCGTTTAGGATCTTCATACAACAGTGTTGCTGTTTTTACTAATTACAGTATACTGTTGTATGTTTTAGTAATTTTAAATGTGGGTTAGGGGAGGGTGGGCCACAGTGGAACGTGGGCCACAGTGGAACAATTATATTTTTTCGAATTTGGATAGTCTGTCAACTGCTGCACTCTGTAAGTGAACTCCAAAACTATTTGTCTACCCATAGTTCATTGGTGCAAATGGGTGCCTTCCTGTAAGGAAGAAAAATAATTCATGTTTTGTTTTTGACCTCCAAAAGTTAGTTTTTTCAGGTTATTTCGTCACAAATTTATCTTCTGTTTGCAGTGGTTAGAGTTAAGTGTCACACACCAGTGTAAAGAACAACTCTTTCTAAAACTTTTAGACTATTTAGAATATTTGTACAAAGTTCTGGAGTGGAATTAGGGTTAGTTTTTCTGATCATACAGACATGGGCCACAATGAAACACTTGATGTTGGGCCACAGTGGAACTGTTCCATTGTGGCCCAACATCAAGCATATCTCAATGAAACAAAAAATATTACGCATTACATGTTTTTAATTTAATAGTTTAAAACCCAATTATAGATTTTTTTCATTAAATTATCTTTTTGGAAATTTTTTGGAAAGCCAAAGTCTTTAACTGGCTGTTTTTTTTAAAGATCAGTATGTCAAGAGGAAGAAAGAAGAAAAAAGAAGAAATTATAAGAAAGAAGAGGAGAAACGTTTCTAACTGTTAAGTCTTTACATGGATAGCATTTGAGTTTAATAAACATGATTTATTACAGTAATTTGGCGTTTTAATTTGTTGTTCCATTGTGGCCCGTATCATGTTCCATTGTGGCCCTATATTGGGCCACAGTGGAACACATGCATAGGTTTTGAAAAAAATTTCATAAAAATTAGTTTTTGTTTTATTATTAATTTTAAAATATATATAACGTATGTGGGAAAGGTTTTTCTCTAAGTACATTCATCTTCTGAAGCTGTTAAGCAAATAGGTAAAAAAACAAAAAAATGTTTTGTAATTTTTGTTCCATTGTGGCCCACCCTCCCCTATACTATTATCAGTGAGTTTATTTGTTGGTGGAAATTAAAGTTACAGTAACTCTGATTATTTAATTTATAGTTTAATGTTCTCAACTTTGAGATAAGGTTGAGAAGGGAATTAAATGTAGGGAAAAGTACAGTTTACAATTGATGGAAAAACATAAAATTGATTGAGGATTTTTTAATGCAAATTGAAATCGAATGTCCTTTCTACTCAATCTATCTTGAAAAAACCACATCATTAGGGTTACCATACGTCCTCTTTTCCCTAGAGCATAAAAACGTCAGTCCGTTTGTCCGGCTTTTTGGAAGCAGCAAACCGAACATCTGTATTTATGTATGGTATAGTCAAATTATGGTTCAACCCGGAAGTAATTGCGAACTAATCTATTTTGACCGATTCTTATATAAAATTACTTGAGAAAAACGATAGTGAAAAGTCTACCACTCTCCAAAGCTGCGCTCGCCTGATATAATAGATTTTTCAAAATGTCGGACGTAGTTTTATAAGTTTTTGCTGAATATTTTTTGAACTGTTAAAGTCAGCTAAACTTTTTAAATTAGTCAAGTTTAGAAAATTTTATTTTGCACATTTTGATATATAATATGTATTGGTTATTATATTTAATAAGGGTGATATTGCTCTTTAAAGCTACTTTCAATTGTGGGATAGTTCGACTTAGGAATAATTCAAGGTACAGAGGTAATTTTTGCTAAATTTGACTAACAGAGGTAACGAGCTGTAACAGTACCGCTGCAGTATTGTGAAAAGCGGACATTTGTCCGCATTTGCTGTACCAGATGTTTCACAGGCTTGTTGAGACTGACAGAGATCCATAGAGAAAACTTTGAGACAGACGTAACATTCTACTTATGGAGGTAAAGGGCAAACTTGAATTTTACTTATCTACTAAACTTTGAGTTATAGGGGTGATTTTTGTAAAAGAGGTAAAATATAGCTGTAACATTATTGTAAGTTATGTATGGTTTTTTTGGTTTTTCATTTGACCTAGGGAGGTTTTTTTCAGGGGGATTGAAAATCATTAGAAATACCGAAGATTTAGAGTCATCGAGGTTAGAGTTCGCAGGGGTCGACTGTATTTTAATTCCTGCACCCAAAAAATTCAAAACCTGGTCTTCATTCAATAATTATAATGTATAAAACCTCACCTCAAAGCATCTCTGTAGTGTTGGACAGCTTCAGTTAGGTTAGGAGATGTTTTTGCAAGGTTGTAGTGTACTTTGGCATTCAAAGGACAAATGCCCAAAGCAGATACAAACAAAACTCTTTCAGAGGACCATTCTTGGCTACGTATATGAGATCGCAGACAAAAGGCTAACACAAGAAGTCCAAAACATAAAAAGACAACCTGTAAAATTAAACAAAATTACTTTAATTTTACTGTGATTTGGTTTATTTTTATATCAAATATCCCAAAATGAACAGGTAACAACAAATTTCATTTGGATGGGTATAATAATAATATGTCTATCAATAAAAATTATATTAGGTTCAACATTTTTCTATTCCATAGGATTTTTAAAACAAATTATGTACACAACCATGACTGTTGAAATTGTAAAAAATAAAATGCCTAAATAGGGAGACTGCCATTCATATAACACAAGAAATTGAAATAAACTGGCCATTCAAAAACAATCATAGAGTTTTCTTCGAGTATGAGCCCAGAACTGCAGGAACTAAAATTTTTTTATAAAGTCCCCCAGGAGTTGTTGAATATGAAATATATAAATTCACTGAAAGCTGAACTAAAGAATTATTTAGTACTGAAATCACTATACGCTTTTCATAAAGGTTTTAATAAGTAATTGAAAATTCAAAAACAATCATAGAGTTTTCTTCGAGTATGAGCCCAGAACTGCAGGAACTAAAATTTTTTTCTAAAGTCCCCCAGGAGTTGTTGAATATGAAATATATAAATTCACTGAAAGCTGAACTAAAGAATTATTTAGTACTGAAATCACTATACGCTTTTCATAAAGGTTTTAATAAGTAATTGAAAATTGTTAATATTGCAATTTGTTTTACTTATCAGTAGAGTCCCACTAATCTGAACTAATCGGGACCGGACCTCGATCGGTTTAGCCAATTTTTGGATTAGGCGAATATTACTTACATTACAATTTACCGGTTCGGTAATGCATAAAATACAGTTGGTTGAACGAAACGTGAGACAGTCCGCCAGGATTTGTGCTACACATAGGCTGTTTAACAGCCTGAATTTAAAATGAAGACCTTAGTATTGATTTTACTGTACATCATTATAATGATTAATCCACACCATTTTGCACGAGATAGAGCCATCTTGCCCATATGTAGTACCAATTCTGGTGGGCTGTCTCACGTCTCGTGCAATCAACTCTATACGTAGGCCTATATCTAATGTAACTAATTTGCTTGACTTTCTTATACTCTGCTAAAAACTTTGAAATGTACAAACGTCATAGATTTCATGAATACCAAGTATGAATCATTGCACTTTGCTTTGTGTCGTTCATTCGGGAATAGTGGAATAGCACACCTGAAAATGTGATTTATTGCACTTTACACAGTAAAACACTTACTAATGTAATGCACTTCTTAAATATGTTTTTATGGTTTAATCACATTTACTGTATTCCACAAAGTCATTAAGTAATAAAAGTGTAAAAAATGTAAAGAATTATGTAATTATGTAAAATGGAGGCTAAAAGTACTGTGAGTGACCAATTTTTAATGATTTGATTAAAAAACAAAATCCTCTGGTTTTCAAAGTCTCATCCTTTCAATCTAGGTATTGCTGCTGGGATAATTTTACCAATTTCTTTTTTCTGTATGCATATTTTAGTGCATCAAGCACACAATTTGTTTTTGAATTCTTGTTCTTGGTTTTTATTATAATACTGTATTGAAGCACAGGTGCCAATGAATAATAATGGAAAGGCGTACTGTAGAAGAAGTGTACAACATTATTTTACAAAACCAAAAATATTAGATAGCAGTTAATGTTAGTATAGAAGAAAAATGTCACAGTTAACAAGGAACAAAATATACAAACTACTTTTAACCCTAACCAATGTATGCAAACCATCAAATTAAATTTTCTCATGTTTGAGTTATTACTAATAGATTAAAACAACCTTTTTGGATTATCACTAACACACCTTTGGTGAAGTCTTGACAGAGAGCTTTTGCATTCCAAGTGCAACCAGTAAACAGAATCCAAGGGACGGAACGAATAATACTCTCTCAGCTATGACAAATCCGACTCGGAAAAAGATATTTGAAGCAGGTAAAAAGGGAATGGTTATAAATCCCAGTGAAAAGAGCAAAATCCTGTAAAAAAATAAATAATAATAGAGGATACAATAATAACCATATGAAGCATTATGCACTCTAAATATATTTTCTTTAGGTCTTGCTTTACAACTTTTGAGACAGTGTTAAAATTGATTTTAAGATTATTTTTAATGTTTTTATAACAATATCCAAAAAGATATCAAATGTGCCATTGTTTCATAAACATCCTGGAAGCATGTTATTTAAGATATTATAACAGACATTTTCCTATCCCTGTATCCCTGATCAGTACAACAAAAATTCAATCATTTTGTGCTCTGGAATCAAACACTAAAGGTGGGAGAAACATCCAGCACAGCCATTCTCAACCTGGGGTCCATATAGAGCTGTTTATGGATTCACAAAAGACAGATAGGCGGATAAGTCAAAAGCCTAGTTTTAAAATACAGGGGAACCTTGATATATCGAAGGGGAAATGAGAAAACTTTGTAATATCAAGGTTATCGCTATACCAAAGTTCGTTATATCAAGGTGATTTTTGCCATCTTCGATATGCAGAGGTTCATGACGACCGCCCATTTCCAATTTCCAAAAGGCATAGCAATTAAGAAACAAATACGTGTTTACTATGTTTAGATAACTTACATTTTGCCATTGAAAAAGAATAACAGTTCATTGTAACATTAAAACTTGATAATAGTAGGTTACAATACCTTCCCATCTTCAATCCATGTGCTTTGTGTAGATGACTAGTTTCGGGACTGGTATCCCATTATCAAATCTGTCGTCAAGAGGTAGAAGTTAACGTCAGATGATGACAGATTTGATAATGGAATACCAGTCCGAAACTAGTCATCTAAACAAATCACATGGATTGAAGATGGAAAGGTATTGTAACCTACTATTATTAAGTCTTTCATCAATCCAGGGGACAAATACGAATGAATTATAACTTGCTCATAAACGCTTCTATGGATATTTTGCACGAACTGATCATCTACCGTATACCCAGTACACTTCACCCTACAGTACCGTTATACACAAGATCATGGACATTTAATCATTGCTTTTGTAATAAATTGGACAACACGAACACAATGGTTGTATCAAGGGGGGAACTGATTGGTAACTAGTATTTACTAACCAGACCCCACATTGCCTTGTGGTTACTTGGCTAGCAGACGACAATTTCCATTCTGGTTGTACGCACCAGGATTCGGGAAATGTTTTTCTTACCAGCAACCCAAATAATATATGGTTGTAGTAAGTTACCGCCCACAAACCAAAGTAACTGGTAGGTAGCGCTCTTGTACCCGGGATACAACAAAGTTAACTGTAAAGTCCCGCCAAGAACAGGACTGCGAACACAAAGAAGCATAGACACGGGACTAGGCAACTCTGTAGATGGACATGATCCAACACGAATGAAAATGGAAGAGTTCGATGATTCAATTACTTGCTCTTTTTTTAACTTCCATATGTTGAGGTTTTGCAGTCAAAACTTCGATATGTAGTTTTTAGGTTGTGTAACGGCACTACAAAAGTTCAAAATATTGAAGTTATCCTGGCAATCCCTTAGATATAATAGGTAGAAATAACTTTGATTGATAGGCAGGTTCAAGGCAAAAGAGAAAACTTTGTTACATCAAGGAGTTTGATATACTGAGGTTCGATATGTCAAGGTTCTACTGTAACTTATAAACAAAAATATAACTATTCAACTAGATTGTCAATTATAAACAGACTTTAAGTAATAGCTAATAGGAGAGTCAGTGAAGCAGCTAAGTATGCAGTGCTCTTAGTAACGGAATCACTTAAGAGTCTGCACTACCTGCGCCATCTTGGATTTTTAGTCCCATAGAACAATGTTTAATTCAAAACATTACTGTTGTCTTTGAAACACCATATCTCAATAATCTTACACCGGATTTGCACGAAACTTGAATATGTTCACCATAAGGGAATGGCGGAGTGCATGACGTGAATAGATTTTCAATAAACCTACTAAAAATTGTATAAAAGTGGTTTAAAAATTGTGTAGAATAGGTTTATATTTTATTCGTTATTCAAGTGGATAATTTTTAAAATTAACTTTCTATCACGCCAAGCACTACATACTATGGTAACATTTAAAATGACATTAAGTTTGAAATTTTCCGACGAAAAAAAAACTCACAGTAATGTTTCAAATTTAACATTGCTCTTATGGGACAAACTGCCGAGATGGCGCAGGTAGTGCAGACTCTTAAGTCAGATGTGTGTCAGCGCTTTTCTTGTGTTCTGTGATTTTTATTGTGATACTGACCAAAGTAATTTACAAACTGTTTCAATTACTTTTATGTATTTTATCCATATTTTAATTCCCTGTTTCAATTTATTAAAGAAGAATGAAAAGCGGATAAGCGCTTGGAATCTAATTCAATAAATAACCAAAACAGTAAACTGTGTGTGCCAAGTATGTCATAGTACACTCCAGTATCAACAACATAAGAGATTATTGAAATCACATATACGACCTTAACAATGATAACAATACATGACAGATTACAGGTTTTGTATATCTAAATATATGAAAATGATACTAAAGTTATAATTTAGTGTTTTATTCTTTTACAAAATTTTGGTGTTACTAAGGCCTACAGATAAATCCAATGAATAATGCATGTAAATATGCATTATATGTAAATGCATGTACTGGAAATAAAGAAAGCATACAGTATAGTAATTTCAGAAAACAGGTTATTAATTTAAGGGTATTACCTTATTTATCCAGGTTATAAGAAATTATCATTATAAAGGTTTGGGGGTATATTTTACAAAAAAATATTGGGTTAGGGGTTTGCAACCGCTGAGCTAGACAGTTAATATAAATAATCTGTAATCATTAACCTATAACCTATATAAATAACCTGTATATAATCATTGCTAAAAATGAGAACAGTAAAAAAAGACAATACATTAATAAATATGATAAAATTAAAGTACAAAAAAAAATCTGAGAGCTGTAAAAACAGCCACAACAAGCAAAAGTGAAATAAAACACACATTGCACCTGTCCAATACAGCAAACCAAGCCAACGGCACAAAAGCAAGGACATGTATGGAATGGTACCATTATCCAAAGCCCAACAATCAATTAATTTTTAATTGATGATATAACTTAAATCAATCGAAGCCCATTAACGGAAGTTTGGAGTGTAAAGCAATTCATCGCTCTATATTTTCACTTTGCTTAGTTTTGGCCGATGATTTCCACTATGCTAAATATAAATGTTTGTCTTCAAACACACACAACGACTCTAGTACTACTTTACTTTGATGTTGTATTCATTGAGCCCGCCACTACTCAGTGCAGTTTTTTCATCACAATTTACAGAACAGCTGTTCAAGTTGCTCAACATCAGCTTCGAATGTAGAAATTAACATATTTCCCACTCTAGAGTAGAAAATTAGCCAGAGATATTTCTTACACTAGTTGTTAGTTATTAATCTTGACACTAGTAACAATTTTAGGGTAAGTAGCACTAATGGTATATTTTTCACAGTTTTAATTGTTTATTAAACCTACAACATGTTAATGGTATTGTATTGCTGAAATGAAATCTGAGCAAAAATGTTATTTAGAATAGTTATATTATTTAATTTATTGCTATAAATTCATTGCAGTGTGAACAAGCATATCGATCATAACATGGGTCAAAATTGTTAGTTTCGCTTCATCAAATAGATCAAATTCCATGCTAGGCGTTATGGTGGCCTGTAAAAAGCCACTTTTTCACCCTGATAATGAAATCTGCTATCATATAAGTACAGGTTTTACAATAAGTGCAATTTTGTAACCATGCATTTTGAGACTTTGTTATTAATTTAGTCAATTTGAAATTTCCAAGCAAACTTTCTGATTTTTGACAATCATTCTAGCACATCAGGGATTGACATGGGGTTAGTAAGGATCAGATTCTAGATTCAGATTCCAAAACAAAATGAACATGGCTTTACCATTTATCGATGACAATTTCCACAATAATGTCTGAAATAATACTAAAACTCATCATTAACAACAACAATGAACTTTAAACAATGACCTATACCCATACTTTACGTTCAAATCTATATAAGCAGTGGCAGCTGGTGGGTAGGGATGGTGAGAGGGCTTTTTGTTACTTTTTATCGTATGATGTTGTATAGGTATACAAATTTACCACCGGAATTTAGAACTATGGTCCATCTTTATATCATCTGATTATAAGTAGAGTCGCTCTTAAAGACGATTAAAGAATATTATAAAGCAATTCATTGCTCTATATTTTCACTTTGCTTAGTTTCGGACGATGATTTCCACTAGTTCAATATAAATTTTTGTCTTCAAACACACACAACTCTTGGCCTAAACAAGTTATTAAACATCAATAACAAACTATTCCAACATATGACAATACAACAATGTGAAATAGGCCAATATACTATTCTTTAAGACTCCATCTAAGGAACATCCCGGAAGGAAGTCTTGAAGGAAAGCTCATTCTATGTTATTTATATATTGTACATCTTTTTAAAGGTGTTTAATTTTCAAAATAATATGCTACAAACCTGATCTCAAAAGGTAAACTATATACAAAAGTACTGAATTTTTTAATTTCAGCAATATAATTTCAATGCAAAGTTTGATTGTCTGCCATTTGTGGTTCGGGTAATCCATTTGTGGTTGGGTTTGCGACATTGTACTCAACTAAGTATGACCATGAATATGATATACATATCAACCTATGATATTTAAGATTATCTACTGATTCCTCATCGACAAACACCCATCAAACTTGGACACTCAGTGAAAAATTTGGTTTAGCCATCAGTTTAATTTGCAAAGATTTAAAACTAGAGCTAAATTATCAATAAATATGTAAAGCCGTTTGCAGACTTTTCAGCCCCTTGTATTAAAATAAGCACATATTATACATAAATTAAATAAAAATGCAGTACAACTACGGTACACGTCTGCGAGCAATACAGCGGGGAAAAATCTTAGAGAAGCGGATTACTCTACAGCTAGTGATAATCATTTCTGAACATCAACGGCTCCTAGTTTGTGAAAGTTCCAGGAAGGCATCAACAAAAGCGTAAAAAATCCATTTTAAAACGATAGCTATATAATTGGGGTTACAGTGGGAACCTAAAATCTACAAGTGTAAATTAAACCAACCTAGCTTCTGCACTGGAATGTTTCAATACTGAAAACAGTAGGCAGGTGAATACAGCGATAAATTTAACTGCAACGAGGATACGAAGGTCATGAAGAGATTGAATGAGAGGCACACAGCCCATCGACCAATCATAACACAGCCATTCTGGGCATAACAGCAACCACACATTCAACGCATATATGTAAATGTAGTTCACACCCTACAACAAAACAGACAATACACACATTACTGTATAACCCAGCTGTTCTACAGTCCATTTAACCCAAAACCCACGTAACGCTACCTTAATTTGTCAACCTCATAACTCTAGTTTTTAAAATGACATTTAAATACCAACCGGAGAAATCTTTAGATGTGTAAAAGTTCCTAATACTACATATCTCTGCCGTTTCATTTTTAGGATTGGAAAAACCTTACCTAGAAGGTTTTTTTTAATGCTGATTTGGTTACTGATATAGTATATTTATTGTTTTGCGTCACAGTTATGAAGATTTTTGTGTACTTCCAGCGCAAAGGTTGAGTACCACAAACTGAAAAATATAATTTGAAACTGAATTGAACACTACATTTAGTGTTGGTTTAAAATCCCCAAAATAATTCCTAACACAGGTAAAATTAAACACAGGTTTTTTTCAACCTTCTGTAAAGTTTGCCATTTTGGAGTTACAAGGTTTAAAATTAAGGTAGCAATAACCTCTAATTTGTCAGGAGTAGATGTACATTTAGTCACAAATTTTTCTTTTTAACATAAGAAATTTAGTACTAAGCAAACCATATCTCACAACACACAAAAATATAGCCACACTTACAAAACTGCACACACATTCAACACTATACATACATATTGAAGAAGATTTTTATGTCATTGTCTTAAAGTAGTTTTTAACATATACTTGAACAAAGATGTTGTATGACATTAAATATTTTTGATTCTACAAAGTCTTATATAATTAAAGTGAAACTTTGTTAAGTCTTTTACCATATAAACTTCATTCTAAAGTCAATGAATTTCAGTTGGGTGTGAGTTCAAAATCCTCAACTAACTCGAAATGAATTTATAAAACTAAAAAGAAAGTATTTAAAATGTATTGTTTGAAAAAAACACAGTTATCATAAAAGATTTTATTTGTGGTCTATCACTAATTGAAGATATAAATTTGAATTACATACCGTATCATTCATCATCTTTGACCAAACCTTTCTCTATAATAAAATCTGTTGCTTAGCTGGAAATGGATTTTCCACCCACTTGAGTATCTTAACTCAACCTTAGGTTAGTCACGCTAGTATCTAAAGCTCCGCGTAAACTAATTTTTTTTTTTTTATTTGGCAAGCCTGTCAGACAGCTTTGGCACTCCACCTGTTCCCTCCTCTCATACCTGACGTGACGACACATCTCAAGGTCATTTATGCCTCATGTTCTTTATAGCCGTCTCACAAGATACATCATACCTCATGGCATGGTGTCTTTGACCATATTTGCGACCATCCATATTAGTCTTTTTTCCACTTTTATGATGCTTTTGATTGCAGGGGTAACTATTCTTATTACTATTTTTTATTTCTCAGCATAACTTGATATTGTCGTATATTTTTTTTACGTACTTAAAATTTACAAATGAGAAAGGGAAAGACTTAATAGTTAGACATGAGGTAGGTCTAATACCAGTTATAGAACGAGATCGGACAAGCGACATCCAGCAATGCGGTCCGGAACTCAAATTTCCAAAGGTTAACCAAATTTTGCCAGTTCCTATAATGAGCTTTAGAATTTAAAACTACAAAAGGAGTGCCAAATGTGCATGTTGTAGGTACATGTTAATAGCTATTACAAAGGAATGCTAAATGAGTTTTAATTTATTGTAAATTTAAGAATAACACCCATGAAAGATTTAGAGTTAATCCGTTTTCTTTATCAATTAATACACGTTTTCCTTATCAATAAGTTGATACATTATATCTTCTTAATAATACTTCTGAATGTGTGGCTGTTTTAAAGAAGTACAAAACTACAAAAGAATCATGGTAGAATTAATTTTATTCTTTCCTTTTTACGATCATGTATTTCGTCTTTGTTCTCTTTGAAATAAGTCATGAAACATAAGCTTTCAAATCTTCGTTAAGAAAGAAACCCTCCGTTGTAGAGAGAGCATGATGAAACCTTAAATTATTTGCTATTATTAACTACAGTAAATAGTTCTTTAGTCTTTCAATACACATACCCTGACTAAAGCGCTTTCATGAAAAGATGCAGGATTGTCAGCTTTTTGGAAAACAGGCTCGGTTCCTCCCATAATCCACCATCGGAAGACCAGGAGCAAGAGAGCAGAAATAATTAGTACACTCTGTCGAACCAGGAACCACCTGGTGATCCGAGTCCCATATCTCAAAATATTCCTTGGGTGGGCCTTTTGTGAATTCAAAACATCATACAAGGAGCAAAGTGCCTGAAAATGACAAAATCCATTTTGTTTATTGAACACCTCACATTTAAATATCTTGTAGATTCCCAGAAATTAATTATGACTGGAATTAAGAACACCTCAGCTCAGATAGGTAAAACAATGCAATGGTAATTCACAATATTAGGTTTCCAAACAATTAGATTGAAAGTAAGCAAAGTCAGGCAAAATGTGGCAACCCTGGGGCACATGGTAACTCTTCCCCTGCCTACTGCACCATTTCTGTCTCTCTACACTGCTCAGTGTCATCCTATAACCCATACCAAATTAAATTCTAAATGTTTGCTGAAATTGTTTTACAACACATGGAATTCACAAAAAAGATAAAATGCTCAAATATTTTTACATTATTTTCAGTTACAGTTTTCTTCCATAGTTTTTTTCTTTTTTACAAATTTTATTTACTCTCATTATTCAAAAGTATTTTCTCAGTGTTTTCTTTGCAGATATATTTGCAGGTGCAGAACATGAATTACTAAGTCCAGGATTATATAATTTGAGAGAGTTGTAATCCTTTCTAATTTAAAAAATGCCTAAATTAAAAGGTTCCTTTAAAAATTGAAAAAAAAATATAAAATTTAATATTGAAACGGAAATTTAATCTTAGCTGCGCACTTCAATATTGCACGATATTTTGATGATTTAACAAGACTAACAATATTAATTTTATTTAATATTGCACCTATTATTTAATTATTATTATTATTGAACATGAGCAATGATCCACATAATTTAGAATTTTTTAAGAAAAAAACAACATATTTAGGCACTAAATTCCTTTATCATTTACCTAAAAAGTTTATAGACGAAACAAATATGAATTCTTTTAAAAAACAGTTGAGAGGCTATTTATTAAATTTTCCATTTTACTCCTTTGAGGAGTTTTTTCAAACTGATCACAACTGATGCGCATGTAAAAAATTGTTTATTCCCTCAGAATTATAGACCAAGGCTATTTATTGTTTTATTATTTTTTTAGTTACTGTATTTTAATTTTTGTGTCAATGTAAAACCATTCATGTACTTGTAGGATACTATTATTAGTTAAGCCAATGACGCTATTATTGTACCATGTACAAAAGTTAATAAAGTTGATTTGATTGATTGATTGATTGATTGATGAACAAATACATTCATGTTCAGAAGGGTTATAAATGCTGTAATGGGGGAGGGACTGAAAAGGAGAAAGTTGCTGAAGCTCCACAGAATACGAAAACTGGTTTAAATGAAAAGAATGTACATATGTAAGACTGTATGATTGATGTCAGGCGGAAGAAAAATAATTGCTATTGTGTCCATGGCTCATAATCTGTTAATGATTCTATCATTATAAAATACAAATATTTAAAAAATGTGCACGCTCAAAAAAAAAAAGATACATGATCAAGACAATATTGCATTTGTTGAAAACATGTTATGTCTAATGTTAAAATTAAATAGTAAGATTGTCTCTCAAATAGCTACTAGGCTAGAGGGATGAATAAGTACAGTTGTGTTAAACAAATGCGCATGCAAGAAAAATAAAGAATTTGAATTTGAAAGAATTATTATAAAATTATTATTATTATTTTATTTCATTTAATATTAAATGGCTTGCTATCTATTTCCTAGATATTACAAGACTAATATTTCGTTCTGTAACTAATGGTAAGTTTTGCATTTCTCTTACCAAAATGGTAATGCCTTGCTCTTTTGTAAACATAGAAACAGCTGCCAGTGAAATTGTGAGGATCACGAAAATGAATCTCAGGAGGACGTGATGCTTGCCTTCTAAAGCATGGATATATATCAGGAATGCGGCAAACATGAAGAAGGCACAAAGCAGATCAGCTCTTCCCACGGCAGGGGCAATCTACAAACAGGCCGCAAAAAATTAATTTAAAAAAGTGCTAAAATAAAATAGCACAAAAATGTGTAATTTTTTTTATTTTGAAAATATTTTTTTCAAATAAAAAGAGAACTTGACATTTGTCTTGTAAACTAAAGTGTTTAAAAGGTTTTTGTGGCTGTAAAATTATTTTTTTAACTGTTATTTACTCAACGAAAGTTGTAAAATTAAAACATTCGTCTGTCACAAATATCAACAGTTGAGTTAATATGATGTTTTTATTTTAAACCAAATTAAACATCTTGATATGCTGTAAATTTTACTGTGGATTATGTCTGTCAAGTTGTAGTATTGCAACTTAACACATGAAAATTTTAATAAAATAAATTCAGGATTTGGTTAAGAAGTTCTAAGAAATCTTTACACTGAGCTAACAACAATCAATTTTCCTAAAGGACTGATTTTAAGTGTGTAGAATACCTGCGAACTAGCATAATACAGTATACTCTCTGTAATTCAGCCCTCCAGTAGTCTGGTGCTTTTCAGATATCTAATAACTATTTTTAGAGTATATTTTCACATCCTGGTTTTTTTAATAGTTCATTAATATAAAGTAATTAAACATGATTGTTCATGGTTGCAGCTGCAACCAATTTTTTTTATCATAGTTGATTGAGTACAGTGGCGGATCCAAGGGGGGGGCTAAGGGGGCTATAGCCCCCCCCTTGGGGGCCAAGGTGGGGCGCCGCGACGGCCCGGAGCAGGCGCCGGTCCGTGTCGGGCGCAGGCCGGGTGATGGGGCGCCGGCAAACCAGCGCACGTTTTCCCGATATTTTTCAATGTAAACTACTTTGTTTTTGTTATGCACACTGTGAAATAAAAAAATCACCTGTAAAACTATTTGTTCTTAAAAATGATATTATAATGTACTTTTCTGGTAATTCAACTAGACGACACCGTCATTTTAGTGTCTCTATTGGGACGCCATCTCAATCGGTGGGGCACCAATTCTGAGGCTTCCAGAGTCCCTCTGTGTGTGTATGCCATCCTCAAGTTTAAGGGCCCTTTTACGTTTTACATCGCGTCGAGCGACGCCGCGAGGGCTTGCGCCCGCCGTGTGTCGCTCGAATCGCTGTATACCTTATTGGATGACGCGCGACAGACGACCGTCAGGCGCCGGGTATAAATGCTCCTATCTAGTGCAATGTACTTATTTTACGTGCCTTGAAAGATGCGATGTATAATAGGGGCCTAAGTGGAAGTGGTGGAGGCGAAGGGGAATCAAAATTACAACTAGCTGTTGTATTTAATGTTTGGTTGCATTGCGCGCGCAAACTTTTCCTGTCACAACACGAAATCAAGAACAACAGACAGTGCAAAGCAAAACGCAACTGTATGTGTAATGTCTGATAAACCCTTTGTGATGTCTACCTATTGATTCAAACGAGATCACTTAATTAATTATTAAGATTCATTATAATAAATAAAGTAGTTCTAAAGAAGGTTATGTCTGAAAAAAAAAACTGGTTCATTTTTTTTTTTAAGAAAACGATAATCTGATTAAATAAAAGACGACGAAAAGCAGTCTAAATTGACGTTCAAGTTTTAATCAAAGCCAGAGTTTTTTTAAGCCAAGTTTTTAACTGGAGGTAAAATTCGTTAAAATAATTACTAATTCAAATATCAATCATAAATTTTTGCAAAAATAGGCTACTTATAAACTAATTATAGTATATATCGGCACTCGATCCCTACTAACAAAAAAAGTATATTATTATACTCTAATAATATTGATGAGGTATATTTGTATTATGTCTATATGTATGTACACACGGATATCAAGAAAGGCTCCAACGATTTTCTCCAAACTTTTCAAATATAGCAGATCTGGGATAAAAATGATAAGGCCTATATTTACAGGTTTCCATGTCAGGTAAATCTTCTTTCGGGTACTTTGTCTATTGTTATACATAAGCCAGCTAATTTTTTATGTTATTTTGATCTGCAGTATTAAAGACCACATAAATTGAAAGAAGACTACAGTACACTCTCGTTCATCGGACTCGGCGACATCGGAACTCCGCTTCATCGGAACTGAAAATCTGGATATCATTAATTTTTTTTTCTTACGAAATAAATAATTTTTCCGTTTTAGCGCCTTCAATTTCCATTCGTTCTATCCGCACTACAGTGAAGTATCACATTTTGCATCAAACGTCATCAGGCGTTTTAAATAATCTGTACCCATCGATGTGATTTACGAGGCCGTGGAGTATTGGCACAAAAATAGAAAGAGGAAGTGGGGCAGGAAGTGAACATCCGTTTCGACCGCTTCCCAAACTCAAACTGTCATTCAGTCTGTCTCGCGTCGAGACTGCACCTGTGTTACGTGGAAGTCAGTTGACTGCTAGAATATGGGTAGAATATGAATATGGAATATGAGAATAAAGATTTTGCATCTTTATTTGCTGCGTTGTTTTTATTCCTATAGGTTCATTGTTACCATGTTCAAAGTTTGAGTGCCTTATTTTCATAAAATCTCTTGTGTTATCTTGAAACAAAAGTGAATACAATCACGATAGGTCACCGTACGGGCGGAAATGATGACTCACGACAGACTCCGCTTCATCGGAATTTTTTGACATCCGAACCGGCCTTCCGCCACATTAGTTCCGATGAACGAGAGTGTACTGTATTTACTGAGCATTGTGTAAAATTTCACTTTTTTAAGTCTTACGGTTTTTCGGTTCTACATCCTTAAAGTTAGAAATGTCACCGATGATTGCGGTGAACGCATTTCCGCCCGCGGCCTGACACCGGGCCTGCTACAAGTACTCAGCCAAGTTTACAATGTGCTGCGACGATTAGGTTATGTTTGTTATTGATATATAGGTCAGAAATACTTTCACTAACTCAAAACAAATCACACGGTAGTGATAAGTCATACATACGCATAAGACCGACTAGACTGCTATAACTAACCCAGCGTCACAGCCTTCAGCGGAGATGTGTTCGCCACGATCATCGGTGACATGACTGACTTTAAGCAAGCCCAACTCAAAAACAGTAAAACTTAGAAACGTGTAATTCTCACACGATGTTCAGTAAATAGTCTTCTTTCAATAGATGTGTTTTTAAGGCCGCACTTCGAATAACACAAAAAGTAGTTAGCTTAGTAAGTAAAATTAAGTTCTTTCGTTATAATGTTTACCAATGGTTACGTTAATTTTTAACAATGGTCTTATGAAGCACAAAACTAAAAAAAGAAATAATGAAGAAGCTGACTCAACGGTCAAAGTACAAACCAAGTGTCCAAGTTAACATGTGGTTGTGCATTGTAGCCAGTTACTTAATTGCCGGATGGTACTATAATAAAAACGATAATTTTTTATTGTTCTTTGTATTGATGATTATGAATATTTAGATAAATAAAAGTAAAGTAAATGGATAATACAACTAAGTACTTTTTAGAGTTGCAATTGAATTTAAAACTTAAGAAAAAGTAACAATAATGAAATCATCTGTTAACAAAAGAATTAGAACATCTGATCCGACAATAAATAAACCAGAGTGCAGCATCCGCAACGGTAGTCCTACATTAAAACAGTCTGAAAGGCCGAGTCTCATCACTTGGTGCCGACGCACGTGATTTTATTACTGTATACCATAATGGGCAGTTTTTGTTCATTGAAATGTACCGTGTCCGTGTTGGAGTCTGTGTCTCTATTTAATTTTAACACTACGACAACTTCACTATTGAAGGATTAATGTAATTGTAACTGTAAACACTTTATAATGGGTCAAAAAGACCCAAAACCATGGTAGTGAAACTATAACCCCTCCGGATCACTAGACAGAGCAGAAATATTGTAAACCACTCTTTTGCTATAAGTTCACATGTGATCTACATAACATGTGCGCCAGGCCTATACGTGATCTAGAGGCTAATCCATGATGAAATGTACTGTATTAATAACATTTTAAAATATTAACCTACCTACCTATTACCGAATTAGTATATTAAAGTTAAAAGTGTTAACACGTGAGAGTGTCAATATGAAATAAAGATAATGAAAATTTAGATATCAACAGTGATAGGCCTATAAAAACGAACCAAATTTTTTAAGGTTAGTGTATGCATTGTACTTTACGATGCAAAAGAAATTCTCATTAAATATTAATGATAATAAGAACAATGAAAGTTGGTACATTGGCCAAAAACTGTTGTTTGTAAAAAAAATTGATTGGCGATTTAGT
The DNA here is from genome assembly GCA_030545055.2 of Neoaliturus tenellus. Lineage (NCBI taxonomy): Eukaryota > Metazoa > Arthropoda > Insecta > Hemiptera > Cicadellidae > Neoaliturus > Neoaliturus tenellus. Next base: position 129,212,280 of record CM061535.1, read on the forward strand.
ATTGTTTTCCAAAGCGATGGGTGAAAAAATGACATGAAACTGCTATTTTGAACACTTAAATTTCAAAAACTTCTCGGGGGAGGGCCCCCAAACCCCCCCGCCGGTCTGGCCCACCGATTGGGGGGGGGGGGCGCAGACCCCCCGGTTAGCCCCCTCCTTATTAATGTTCTAGATCCGCCACTGATTGAGTATATTATAATGACCGATTGGTATTCGATGTCATTAACCTTGCTTCCCTTGCTAGCAGCCGTTTTTCAGTGGTAGAATCGTCAAAGACCACAGCAAGTAAATAGTGGAGGTAAAAACAGTTCCAGGAATCTTAGAACTTTTGTTTGATCTGCCATCACCCTATTATCACAATTAATCACCATTAATCTGATATCTGTCAGATCTACTGTGGCTCTTGTTTAATTCAAGGATAAGTGAGTATCTGGGTGAACTTTATGAATGCGAACTTAGCCAATAAGGAACAGTGTCCAAGCACAGACACATATGATACATAGTTTCTATACAGGGTACTGCTTGTGTCCTGCTTGTAGAATAGCTCTCATTTGATTCAACATTAATTGAGTGTTCAAGGACACAGAATAGTATAGCTAACTAGTATACTGAGGGCCTACATGGGTCTCAAAAATAATTTTTGAATGTAACTACTATGTGATACAAGCGTATCATCAAATTATTTTAATTTATAAGTCAAATTTCACTCTTGTGTCTTCATTATAATGTTCATTTATAATTTCCATTCAAAGTTTTTTTCTTTAATAAACAAAACAAGTTTTTAATAAAAAAAAATATATATATATAAGTGCTGTGGCAAAGAACCAACCTTAGATAAAATAATAATAATAATAAAAGCAAATCATTGAGATAGCTCACTGTTTGACAACAACTACCGAACAATGAAGGGAGAAACATAATTGAAACTTAACTATATACCTACAGCCTCCGTGTGTACCGGGTGGACAGTGTACATGACAGCGGAAATTAAGGGAAGACTTCGATGAGAATGGTCGGAGCATAGAGACTTAAAAACAAACAGTGACAAGCAGCAGACGATAACGTAGAGAAGAAAATTGACCATCCGAAATTGTGACGGTACAAGGTCACCTCCAGCAGCCCATGCATTCAATCTAAAACAAATTCAAATTCATTTCATCATTGCAAGCACAGTTTGATTAAATGGCAGTGCTTGCTTATCTCTCTAGCTTAAATAATAATTGAGAGAAAAAAAACATTATTTTTACTTCATAATACTGTAAATCTAACAACATTTTTTAAATATTTTAATTCAACAATGTGAGAAATCATCAACAGTAAAAATATTTTGAATGGATGAAGTGAGATAACATTTAAATATACTATATAAAACGCTTAACTATGTCAATTAAGGTCAAGGAAATCTACAAATTGAAAAAAATTATTTGTAATACTACTATATGAGTTTATATATGTAGTAGTACAGGATTATATTAAAATAAAATTCTAACCTAAAAATTACGTCAAACTTTAGAAATCAATCTTCTTTCAGTATTTACTCAAAAGTAGGGTTTGGTCACTTGGAACGTTTTTCAGCGGAGCCCTTAAATTAACTATGTGCCACTACCATTCCAAAAGTATGTTTTCCCTTTAAAATTGGTTACTCTGACAAAGTTGCTGTACAAATATGTAAAAAAGCTATTTAAATATTTTGGAGGGGTAATGATTTGATTTGAAATGATTTTAAAACTACCGTAGTAGGCTATTTGGTATTGAGAAATACAGCACATTTTATAAAATGGCTATTGATACATTGAGTGTTTTGTTCACTGCATTTGCCACATTCTAATCCACGCTCTAATCTGGACTGATTGGCATTACATTATAATACGAGTTTTTTGTTACCTGAGATAGTCAATTGATCTCGGCTAACCAGACTTCTACTGTATTTTCGTAACTATAAAAATTGTATTCAATTTAAATTCTCTAAGGAAATCCCTCAAAAAATGTTTTTTTGATTTTAAAATAAGAAAATATGTCATTTTTTATGCAAATAAAATCAATCATTCAATAAGGCCTATCTGGTTATTATTTTGATTGGAGGGTGCATTTTTTACAATTTATAAATGCCCCTCTTAACAGGAATCAGAATCAGAATACTTTATTCATTTTCATAGAGTACAGAATTGATGTCAAGAATAAAAGAAACTAACAAAATTGTGGTTTAAAGGAAACACAATATAGCTTTACAGGCATGGTGGATTTACGTTTCAATTGAGTGTGGGATGAGGTAACCCAGCATTTTTCTATTTTTATTTTGAAAAGGTGAGACTCATCTTAGTTCCTTAACATTCTTAATAAACTCTCTTCTCTTGCTGTGAAAGGCATGGCAATGGGATCAAGTCCTATCTTAGTGACCAGCACCAGGTAGTGGAGGTTTAACACGAAACAAAGTTTAAGATTAAGACTGTCCTTTCTGACAAGAAATCGATTCTCTGTGGCGTGCCATCAAAGGTCACGCCTGTTTTTCAAGGGTCATTTACATAAATGACTTTACACTGGCAGTGCCAGAGAGTAGTCTTTTTGTGTCTGCTGACGACACCACAGTCGTTGCCATGCATAGAAGCACTGAAGGCCTAGAAATTGATTCCTTCCTTAAAATAAACTGTCTGGCCCAATTTTTCTCCAAAAACAAACTGAAAATGAATCCAGGTAAAGAAAAATATGCCTGTTTTACAACAAAACAAAAGAAAATTTCAAAATTTTTCAATGAACCAAAGTTTTTAATTGGCAATGAACAACTCGAAATGACATAGACTGTTGACTTTCTATATGTGAAACTGGATGATGCACTCGACTGGCATGAACGGCTCACAAAGATCAAAAGCAAAATTGCTAAGGGTCAGTTTTTTATCCGGAATTTACGGAAATTAACAAACATTGATCTTCTGAAGACAGTATATTATTGACTAGTAGAGTGCTACATCTCATATTCCATTGCGGGGGCCACAAAATCATAATTGGAAAGAATTTTTATTGCCCTACCATCAGAATACCATCAGATGTATGTTAGGGTTGCTTTATCTGGGATGGTGGCGACGTCCTGTAATCCAGCTACTTGGAGGTCACGAATTGTGGATAGTTATGAGCTTGTGGATGCGATATTCCCTGGTGGGGATTAACGTCCGCACTAGTGAATACTAGTTCATCCATAAGTACCATCCTCATAATTAGACCAATTCGTATATGGGAGGTTGAAATTGTGGTTCGGATTCCACGTTAAACTGTAGGTCCCTAGATACCATTGGCTGTTGGGCTATGAATTAACAGTCCTGTCTAAGGAGAATGTCGGCCTTAGTCAGTAACAAGACTACAAGATCGCGCCACAATCATCCTACACTCATCCCTCATTCATACTTGGCTTTAAACTACCTATTGAGTTAGGTCGCCATTTCAATAAAGGTATTAAGGTATCAGTCCCACTGTAAGGAATACTTTGTTAATTTAGGAATTTTGACAGTGCCTTCCTTGTACATTTTGGAAATCTGTTCATATATAAATTCTCAGTATTTAAAGTATATCAACTTCTTAAGCACTCCTAACCTATCAACTAAACCACATGATGTCCCGGAGGACTGGGCATCGGGACAATCCCAACGCTACATAGCCACTTGGGAGCTACACAAGGTACAACGTAGGTAGGTATTCTTAGCACAATCATTCTTGTTGCTATGTGATTCATACTATTCAGCTGTCAATCATGAATACTTTTTAAATCAATCCGCTTGACTCGGACTTTGAACAAACATAGTACACCTTAATGTTTTACCCTAGCAAACCCTTAGACAACATTTCATAATATTATTATCTATTAAGTTACCAAAACCTTGCATTACCTGAATGACCATATAGCTACGGGACGGTAGGACTTGTGGCTGGTATTTTGTGTGATTCGGGTACCCCAAAAGTCATTCCGAAATATCTGAGACAATGGGGTCGAGGGTAGAACATCTTCATTGTTGAGAATTGCTTCTGAGTCATCAAATACAAAAGTTCCATCGATGACAGTATGGAATGAGACCGAAGCTAACAAAGCGATGAAGATGAGGGCTATGTTGATAGGTGTACCTAGACAGGATGAAAAATCTCAGTTTGCATTGGAAAAGCCAAATAGTTCATTACTGATGCTATTGTCAAAAGAATGAGAATTGTCGTAAATTTTAAAAATCGCATTACCACATTTGTAGGAATGACTTGGTACAGTACAACACCATCAAAAAATAAAGTGGTAAAGCTTTAAAATCCTGTTTTAAATTGGCATGGAAAATTTAAAACGGAAACAGCATTATACTGCACTAATCTGCTTTAGATCTGGTTAAGCTTGAAAATTTTGTATAATGGCAAGGAGTACTGTACAGCTTTGTTACGGTAATAAAAATTTGGGTGTATAAAATTATTATACGTATAGTTCAATTCAGAAAAAAAAAGGAATAAGGACTGGGAAGATTCATATGGAACAAGAAATTACAGGGAATATGTTTTCAAGGGAAGTGGTCAAGCTTTATGATGATTTGCCTCCTCGCTTGATTTAAGTCTCTTAATTAAAGATGATACAATAGGCTGATGGCAAATAAAGTAGTGTAACTTTCATAATTTATAATTGAGTTGAAAGACTTTGAGTTATGAATGGTCATTAGGGCAGGATAGAGACCACCTGTAATATAGTTAAACCCAGGTTTGATTTTGTATACAGGGTGTTCGGAAAAAACATTCCAATAATTCAGGAGGTTATTCTACACATTAAAATAAGCAAAAAAAAAAAAAAAAAAAAAAAGTACCGTACACAAATTTCCTAAAACACTTTGTTAAGCTGCTGCTAGCTGCCATTTTGCTTTTTACACTTAATAATTTTTATTTCCGTTTAATGGATAGTTGTATTAAGTTCATATTTCGCATAAACCTCTATCACACCAATTTTCATTTTCAGAGAAATAATAATTTTTCCAATGTGTGTTTTTAATATGGTGGCCATTTTACATTTTTTAACTCTCAAAAACAGCAAATTTTATCAAAACTGTACAAGAGACAAACAAATTGACAAATTAAATTATATAAACATCGATACCAAGTTTGTAAAGATCCAACAACAAATAACGGAGTTAGGTTATTTTTCTGTGAAAATAACCTAAATTTGCATAAATTATAACGTAAAATCGATGCTTTTGTGCAGAAAAATCTCAATAACTCTATTATTTGTTGTTGGATCTTTACAAACTTGGTATCAAAGTTAATATAAATATAATTTGTCAACTTTTTTGTCACTTGTAATATTTTGATAAAATTTGCTGATTTTTTTTTTTAATTTGAGTATAAATTAACCAGTTGAGTTGAGCAGTTCTTTAAAATGGTTTCAGTTGAAATTAGGATAAAAAATTACAAAACCCTCATTTTAAACTTGTTTAAAACCCCATAAAATCCCATTACCATAATCTGATCATCCTGGTTTGCGAGAACTCATGAAAGTATACCTGGTATTACACCTAAATAACAAATTTCATCAAATTTATTGGTACCAGAGAACATATATAAGTAGGTACATATTTTTTTTATTCTATGTATCTATGACATGGAAAAAAATGGTGTTTTTGACATCTGGGAACCTTAAAATAAAAAAAGTATCATGGTACCGGACCCAGGTCTTACCATGAGTATTACCATAATAGCGTATTCCCTATAAGTGAATTCGCTAAAAATTTGTTTATGTACCGGTAATTAAAAACCTAAAAACCCTTGATTGATGTCATTTTTATTCTAATATAATGTTTTTATTACATAGCCTATTTTGAGTTACTCTCTATCACACAATGCTTGAAAATCGACAGAGCAATCCATTTTACAACTACTGAACTATTTAAACTGATTTCATTAATATTACGAGATAAGGGCATATCATTAAATGAACAATACCAACTATAAAGATGCATTTAAGAATTACCTGAAACATCCATTCCAGGAGCCCTCTCTTTGATTCTGACCATGATGACCAATCAAAAAATTGGTGAATTTTCCTTTTTGACTGTTTTTCTTACTTTCATCTGTAAATACAAAAACCTCATTAACACTTACATCTTTTGTTTACCAAACATTAAAAACCTGCCAGATATGCTACAAGCTAAACTTAGGTACCCATTGCAATATTAATTTAATAAATTAGAGTAGACACATTTTATCACAGGATTTTATTTGGAAATTGCCAAAGGAAATTAACAAGTTTTTTTATGTGTCTTTGTCTTAATCCATGTTGGCATGATGATAAGATGATGCTTGATTCTAAATGAGCAATAAGCTGGTTATATATGACGCGCTCCAAGAGCTTTTGTCAGCTAAAGGCAACACCATTTATGTTAAGGTTTCATTACCATTAACACGTTTACTGTGGCTGAGGTTTGACGGCATGGTTACTTAGAGGCTAAAATTTGTTTTTACGATATTTATCTTATTTTACAGGTAAATAAACAGAATATTCTGAAAAAATGCATTGTTATGTAAAAAAAGTGCAAAAAAATTAGGCCGCCATTTTTGTACCCTATCGGGCACGGCCGCATCAGACAGAATTGGGTATGCAAGATATCGTATTGGCGTAAAAAACCACAACACTAAAAATCTATATAGCCTAAGACTAATAAATGACATGTAATTTATATATATTTTTTTTATACATGTATATGTGTGTGTGTATATACATGTACACACCATACATATATACGTGTACACTTAAGTCATTGTTGCTACCCTCTGACTCGGCATACTCCTCACCCAACTTAGAAATATCATTACTACTATCAACAGTGTCTATTTCATCTAATACACTATTGAAATCAGTCCCAGGAACAGCCTCCATGATTAGAAACAATAATTCACACACTCAACACAATATAGTGATACACAAGGACTGTCACTACTCTGAAGAAAATGGCCTAAAATGTCCTTCTTCACTAACTGACACAAACCGAGAACAATAGGTCCTCTCCCTCTAGCGGCACTTTGCAACAAAAGTGAACAACCAGTTACGGAGGAGAAAAGAAGATACACAAAATTCATTACCGAGCGTGCCCGAACGGGCCCGGATGCAAGCTAAAAAAGTATACATAAGTACATATAAAAAAGTATAAAAAAGTATACGCAAGTATACATACTAGTTCAAGTTAAATTGTTGTTGGTGAGCACAAGTTGTAGATAAGATCTGTCACATCATATGGAACAAGAATTCATTATTTTACATGCAAGGTTTAAGTTCAAATTCAATTCAGTTTTTTTTATTATTAAAAAATTTGTGTCCAAAGCAGCCCTATTTGACACTATAGGCCTACCCCTACCCTACCATACAAACCCTAGGTAGGCCTACTGTGGGCCTAGCCAGTTTTAAAAGTCATAAACTCATCCAGCCCAAATACGTCTAATTGTCTAATTCTTTTACATTCGCTCTCGAAATGTTTAAGGACAAAAACAAACTTTACAATAAAAAATTAGTTGAAGTAAAAAAACAATATTTTGATGGAAAGATTGAGGACTCAGATAACATTCACAAGACTACATGGCAAATAATTAATAAGTTAATGAATTAAATTTCAAAACAGTAACATCAAAAAATGAAAACATAATTTTAAAGATAAGAGATAAAATAGTAAATGAACCAACTGCTGTGTGCAACTATTTTAATGACTACTACATCAATGTTATAGATGATATGTTGAATGAACTCCCTCCATCACAGCCAAAAAGTAAGGAAGTTAAATATCAATTTACAACAAAATTTAACTGCTCTCCTGTGGACGAAAAAGAACTAGAACAAATCTTTAACTCTTTAAAAAGTAAATGGTCCAGTGGTTTTGATGAAGTACCAACTAGATTGATAAAATTTGTAAAGAATCCTTTAATTAAGCCGATTTCACATCTCATTAATTCTTCTTTTATCACAGGTGTATTTCCTGATAAGTTGAAAATATCAAAGGTAGTTCCTATCTATAAAAAAGGAGAAAAAACTAATATTAAAAACTATCGCCCAGTTTCCATTCTTCCATCAATTTCCAAAATTTTTGAGTCTGCTATGAAAAACAGGTTATTAAATCATTTAGAGACCAACAATTTGTTCGACAATGAACAGCATGGTTTTCGCAAAAATAAATCCACCTTAACTGCACTAGTTGATTTTACAGAATCTGTAATAGAATCGATTGATCAAAAAGACAAAGTTGTAGGAATTTTCATGGATTTCTCAAGAGCTTTTGACAGCATATCCCACAAAATTCTTTTAACAAAATTAAAAAATCTTGGTTTTGGTGATCTAGTTCTTAAATGGATTGAGTCTTATCTCACAAATCGAATACAATATGTGGAAATTTCTCAAATTTCTTAAAGTAAAATCTTAAAATTTAGATCTAAAGCCCAAAAAGTCAAAAATGGTGTCCCTCAAGGCTCAATTTTAGGCCCATTGCTTTTTATTTGTTATATGAATGGCATGCCAAGATATTTAAGTAGTTTGCAAAACATAAAAAATCACCTGTGTTTATATGCAGACGATTCTAATATGATTATGGCTGCTAAAACAGATGACGATTTAGAAATAGCAACTCACGTAGAACTTTCAAAATTATTTGAATTTTTTATTGAAAATAAATTAATACTAAATATACAGAAAACAAACTTCATTGCATTTCATACAAAACAAAGTAGAAATCCACCAAATCCTCTCATCTTAGGTGGCGATGAAGAATTAATAAAAACTGACTATTTAAAATTTCTCGGTTTAGTTGTAGACAAAAATTTAAGTTGGGATTTACATATTGAAAATCTAGTTAAGAAAGTAAATTCAGGAATTTTTGCATTGAAAAGACTGAGAAATTTATGTAATCTACCAACATTAAAAATGATTTTTTATGCACATATTCAGTCACATATTGCATATGGAATAGGTGTGTATGGAGGAACTTCCAACAAAAATTTGAATAAAATTCTAGTTCTTCAAAAAAAAAAAAAAGCTTTGAGGGTAATGCTTGGAATTAAAAACGATGAGTCTGTCAAGCAATATTTTGTCGAATTGCAGATTTTAACTGTTTATAGTTTGTATATACTCGAATGTATAATGTATACTCGGATCAATGAATTGAGGTTTGAAGAATCTAAGAATTATCATCAATACAATACTAGGAGTAAGAAGGAGATTTCACTACCCAAACATAATCTAGAAATGTTCAAAAATAAAACTTCCTACGCTGGCACAAAATTCTTGAAATTTGTTCCAAAAGTTATTAATGATTTGGAGGATAATGTTAAGTTTAAGTTTCAACTAAAAACGTATTTAATAGAGAAAGCTTGTTACTCTTTTGAGGAATTTTGTACTATTTGAAATATGAAGTGGTGAAATGTAAATATTTAATGTAACTGTAAAATATGGGATTGTATATAGGCTAAGATGATTGACGCTATTTGTTGTACTGTGTGCATGATGTAAATAAAGATATTTTGAATAGAATTGAAATAACTTAGGTTTAACAACTAGGCTTTTGACTTATTTGGGCTCTTGTTAGGTAAACAAGGTATGAACATAAACTAACCTAAAAAATATCTTACTTACGCCTACCAAGATACCTTTTCACTTATTTACACAGGCAGAAGTTTATGAGTTGCAGAAAAATGAATTAAATGGTTTTGATACTTACGTTTCACTTTGTGTATGTGTTCTGCCGTGAAATAGGGTTAGGTTAGGGTACAGTTACATTTATTGTTATTATTTTTTTTTATTTTTTTTTCTTTTTGCTTTGAGAGCGGGACCTGCTTGAACTACTGCATGGGTCCGTTCGTCCAGTTAATCTTGATTTTTTACTTCCAGTTTTATTTAACACAATGTTTTCTCTTTAGAAGGTCTTTTCCTTTAAATGTTTGTTTCACTGATTTTTTGTATTTTTCATCAATTAATTCACTTCCTGCGTGGCTGACCTTCATGGGAGGTATCTGTAATTAAAAACAGAGAGGGATTTGGGTTAGTCTTAAACACATACATGTAGACTTTTTTGTAGGCCCTAATTTTAACTTAAATTTTTGTTTGTGTGAATGTTAGTCACAATAAAGATTTGGAAATCTCTAATAGGAGGGTAATTTGGAAGATATAGGATTTCAGGATTAGGTTGATGGTACATAAGGACAAGAGGTCTTCACGCCAGAGGTCCATCAGGCGACTTCCTAACCCGAAAGAGAGTGAGACCTTGGAATTGAAGCACCTGGGATTGGGTTACATTCATGTTTGTTTAAGTCATGTTTGAGAGTGTTTGTGTGTGTGATTTTTTTGTTTTTTGTGTGTTTTTTGTGTTTTTTTTTGTTTTTGTTGTTTTTGTGTTTTTTTTTTTGGGATGGGATTTTCTCTTTTTTCTATATAAGTCGACCTATTTGATTCAAGTAGGCTATCTTACGATTTCTACTAATGTGCTCAAATCATTTGTCCTTAGTATTTCCCTGAGTGAAAAGGGCGGTTTCCTCTTTTCGGCCAACAGTTGTTTATACATGTCAAAGTCAAAGTCAAAACATCCTTTATTCATAAATATATACATTTGTATACAAGAATAGTGTCAACTTAAAATCTAGCTTAAGCAATGTAAGCCAAAAAGTATATATATATATATACATATAAATAAAAATGTCGTTCAGATATTCAGATGTCGTTCCTAAAACTCTCAAAGGCTGGACAGTCAAAGACCAAGTGTTGAAAGTTTTCAACTGTATTCATAGTGCACCTGAGACACTTGGGAGATGGTGCTGCTTTAATCCTATATAATGTTTCATTAACCAATCCATGTCCGAATCTTAATCTAATAATAGTTATTATGTCTGGTCTTGGAATGTTGCATGTATTGTACCAGGGGAGCTTAGGGTAGTCGCCTTGAATACTTTTGTACCATCTCGCTTTATTACTATCCGAGACTATAGCCTGGAGGGTAGACATCATACCTTTTTTAAAACTAGAGACTACATCACTAATTGGTACCTTTAGGTCCGAAGAGTCACCACCGGAGGTAATTGCCTCTTTGGCTAACTTATCCACTCTTTCATTACCTGGAATACCCACATGTCCGGGTGTCCATTGTATGATGATATCTAGATTATAATAAATTGCCTTAGCTATTATTTGAGATGCTATACCTTGTTCATAATCTTGTGACTTAGCTGTTTCTATGGTTAACATGGCAGATTTGGAGTCAGTGCATATCATAAATTTCATGTTGGGACCTGAGTGTTGGCTACCAATTTCAACTGCCTTGTAGATAGCATAAAGTTCAGCAGTATAGCTTGAAGCTACGCTGGGCAATTTGTAAGTCTTGCTTAGACTGAGTTCTTCACATAGCACAGCAGCTCCAGTGCCTTGGCTATCCTTGGAACCATCAGTATAAATTTTGATAAGGTCTGGATATTCTGAGTTTATTAATTCCATAAAAGTACCTTTAAGCAGTGTAGGGTGATCCTGCTTATTCAGGTTTCCTAGTTTATCCCTTAAGTCATCCTTAATTGTCACCTTAACTGTGGTCATTGCCAATGGTTGTGTTAGCACATCCATTAGGCCTAATGTGTCATCTCCTTCGACTGGGTTATTGGGTACTAGGTTCAATATGTTGTTTGCTGCTGTTAGGTAGATAGGTTTGGTTTTTTTTAGCCAATGTTGGTGGTGATCTGCTAATAAGCAGAGGTGTCTTAAGTTGAGATAGCTAGGATGATGACAGTTTTCCATGATCTTAAAAATAAACTTATGGCTAAGAAATTCCCTTCTTAGCTTAAGTGGGGGGAGACAAGCTTCCATCTGCATCGCAATTATTGGTGTCGTTTTGAAGGCTCCTAATATTACTCTAAGCGCTTGGTTTTGTACCATGTCAATTTTTTTGAGGATACTTTGGGGCAGATGACTGAACAGGAAGCAGCAATATTCCAACTTGGCTCGTATTACACTAATATATACTTTGGTTAAGAGTTGTGGGTGTACACCATACCTTGTGCAAGCAAGGGACTTAATGATATTCAAATCTTTTATTCCTTGGTTGACAATGTAGTCTATATGGGCTTTAAAATTTAGTTTTCTGTCAAATATGACTCCAAGAATTTTGTGTGTATCACTCACTGGGATAGTGTTTTTGCTAACATGCAGTCCAGGCATAGCCTCCGGTTTCCTTTTCTTAGAGAATACGGTGACCTTAGACTTTGAGGGATTAATCTCCAGTGACCGAGAGCCAAAATAATCCTCCAATTGGTGCAGCGCTTGTTGTAGGATTTCGCCTGTTTCCGAGGTGTTTTTGCGATTGCACATCAATGAAATGTCATCGGCATATTGTAGAAGGAGGACTTGGTCAGGGATATATTTGTTCATGTCTGACAGATATACTGAGAATAACAAAGGGCTTAAGACACTACCTTGCGGCAGACCCCGGCAAGTGCTTCTCACCATTGTTTCTTTGCTGGTGGTAAAGTAGATTAATCTATGACTGAGCCATTTATGTATATGCAGTATAAATCTAGGTGGTATGTTTTGTAAATATAATCTTGTAATAAGAGTTGGTATCGATACATGATCATAGGCCGAGCTGAGGTCTAACGATACAAGGGCTGATGAATTGCCATTAGTTATATTAATTTGTGTTTCTGTTATTAGTTGCAACAGGTAATCTGCACAACCTTTCTTCCTTTGAAATCCAAACTGACTATTTGGGATGATGTCATGCTTCCTAATAAACCATTCAAGCCTGTTTTTGACTAGAATATTAAACATGGTATCAGGGAGATAGGCCTATAGGAAGTTTCAACCATTCTATCTTTACCTGGTTTTAGGATACCACTTACTTTGATACTTCTCCAGATGTCTGGTATGTCATCTCCTAACCAAATATTGTTATATATTAACAGTAGGAGAGTTTTGGTTGAATCAGGGAGTGACTTTATATAACTAAATAATTTATACCATCTATTCCGGGGCTAGTGACTTTTTTTCTTGACTTAATAGCTGCTTCTAGTTCTTCAATTGTGAACTTATCTTCTAAAGTACCAGGCCTATCTGAGCTGCAATTGACAATAAGTGGTAAGTTAATTTCATTATTTTGAGGGACATAGTCAGGAGTTATATTCTTAAGGAAGAGATATCCCATGTTTGAGTCTTCCTTTAATAATTTACCACTTGAATCATTACTATTGTATTTTAATTTCCGTATTGTACTCCATATTTGTGATTTGTTGCTGCTGTCAATGCTTGAGCAAAAATTACTCCATGCCTGACTCTTTGCCTTCTTAACAATGTCCTTAGCTTTAAGTTGAGCGATCTTATACTTATTGTAGGTAACCGGATTCATGTTAATGCAGAATTCCCTGAAGGTCCTCCGCCTTATTGCTACCGCTTTGGAGCATTCAGGATTCCACCATGGTTTTGGGGAGAACTTGGGGTTGTTGTTATTGGAGCCTTTAACAGTTGGTATTGATTGTGTCATTGCATCCTCAATGACTTGGTATAAATCATCAGGGGTTAATTGTGGGCTGGGTTTTTCAGCTAGTAGCTCAGAGGATAGCCTGTCTGCGATCTCTCCAAATTTTTTCCAATCAGCTTTTTTAAAGTTGAAATTTCCGAAGCTTTTGTGAGTTGGTGGGGTGTGACAGTTGTTGTTATCGAAGGGGGTCATGTCAAAATCTATGATGATTGGAAAATGATAGCTGCCCATGGAGTCACAGTGGACTTGCCACTGATTTAATAGAATTTTTAATTCAGGTGTTGCAAATGTCAAATCAATTGTAGAAGGTTTTCTGTATGGATCTCCTGTAGTTGTGGGGGAGTTATTGTTTAGTAAAATGTAGTTGGATTGGTAATAGGCGTTGAAGACATGATTACCTCTGGTATCTGACTTTGAGTTTGCACACCAGTAACGGTGCTTGGCATTGAAATCCCCACCAATCAGGGATAATCCATCGCCTTTGGAGAATATCTCTTCCCATACCCTTTTATCTATTCTATTATTATTACCATAAATATTATATACATGAATAGGCTTCTTAAAACTAGTGATAGCAATACCTTGTACTTGAAGAGTAGAAATACCTGTATCAATCCACAAGTCAGGGGATGTATGCGATGCTCGCAACTACAGACCTGTTGTCATTCAGTCATGCTTGGCGAAGGTTTTTGAGAGTATTGTTCTGGACTCTTTATCTTTCAACTTCAAGACTATCATTACACCTGAACAGCATGGATTTTTCCCGGGAAGGTCAACTTCAACTAATCTGGCAGTGTTTCACTGCAACATCATGCAAGCTTTTGGTAGAAATAATCAAATTGATGCGATCTACCTGGATTTCGCCAAGGCTTTTGACTGCATCAGTCACATCCACCTCATCAAGAAGCTTGAAGCCTTTGGCATCCAGGGTTGCCTGCTGCAATGGTTTGGGAGTTACCTTGCTGATAGACATCTTTTTGTTAGGTTCGGTGGAGCAATATCTGACCCAATACCTGCTTTGTCGGGAGTGCCTCAAGGTTCCCTGCTGGGACCGGCATTGTTTAGCCTGTTTGTCAACGACATTGGACTGAAGCTCTCGTCCCGGTTTTTGCTATTTGCCGATGATGCCAAAATCTTTTCGGAGATCACCTGTTTTGAAGACACCTCAAGTTTGCAGAGGAATTTGGATGAAATTGTCAATTGGTGTGTTCGAAATGATATGGACCTGAACCCGTCTAAATGTTTTGTCGTCTCCTACACTAGATCCCGCTCTCCAATTATTGCGGACTACATTATTCACAGTAATATTGTCAGGAGACTGGAAAGGGCTAAGGACCTTGGAGTTGTTATGATACCGAACCTCGACCCTGGAGAACATGTGCTACATGTTTCAAAGAAGGCCAGCAAGTCTCTAGGTTTCGTTATGAGAGCATCCCGGGATGGGCTATCGGTTGACTCTTTGAGGCATCTCTTTGTTTCTTTGGTGAGACCTCATTTGGAATATGCTTCACTAATATGGTCTCCCTATCACAAAAATGACATCGAGCTCCTGGAAAGGATCCAGCACCGATTTTTGAAGGCTGTGGGAGTTCGAATGGGTTACAACTATTTGGATGTGCCTGTACTGGATCTAAGAATGTCCCTCGAGTTACCTCTGCTGGAGTCTAGAAGGATGTATTTGGACCTGATGTTTCTCTTCAAGCTCCTGAATGGCCCAACAGACTGTGCTGAACTGTTGAGAATGATAGACATTCGTGTTCCTAGAAATACCAGATCCCAGGAACTGTTCGGAAAGCCACTGCACTACACTGCATACAGCTACCACAGTATCATCCCTCGTTTGCTGAGATTTGGTAATGCCGTTTCCCCGCTGGTTGATTTTCTTGGTACGTCACCGCATGCCTTCAGAAGAAAAATTTTGTCTCTGAACTGTTGTAATGCTTATTGTTAGCTTGTAATATTTTCTTGTTGTTTAGTAGTTAAATTGCTCGCCCTTTTATTTGTTTCTATTATTTAGTGAAACATCTTTGCAATTGTATTTTTTGTAGTAATTCACTATTTATGTCTTTGCACGTTTCTATCTTGGATTGGCATGTAATTAATTTATTGGTTCATACAATATTGTAAATAGCTTGCACGTAATTTATTGTATTTTTCATATTTATTATTGCTCTTTCGCATTGCTTAACTGTAGAATATTATACTCACTTATGTTTTTGCATGTCTTCTACGAATATTCTCTTGATTCTGTGTTTTTTTAGTGTTGAGCATCTTGGATATTACTTTAGTTTTGTATTTCTATTTATAATTCATGTTATGTTGTTATTATAATGTACACATTGATGTAAATGGCGCTGACCGTTGGTTAATAAATAATAATAAATAATAATAATAATAATAATCAGGAACCTCAATGGGTTTCCATGAAAGGTTTTTATGAACAAGGGTGGCAATTCCACCGTAACCATCGTTACGATCATATCTTATGCTAACATAATCACTAAAATTAATTTGGTCATTTGGTGTTAGCCAAGTTTCCTGCAGTAACACTATTTCTACTGCATTTTTTGCTAACAAATTTGAAAGCTCGTTCCATTTAGATTTAATGGATTGAGCGTTCCACTGTAATACCTTTAATGTTCTCATTTTATTCATCATCGCTAAGGGAGCTATTCTTTGCAGTGTCTGTATCATCAGTGCTGCCGATGGTAATGCTAAACAATATTTTCTTAATTTGCTCTAAGACTATTTCTATTACATGTGTTGGGTCCGAGTTGACCTTGGAAGCTTGCACCATTAGTTGCTCAAAATATGCCTTAGCCTTGCTATCGTCCAAAGCCTGTTTCAGCTCGTCCCTATCCCGAGTTGAGTTTGTCTGGTTTAACTCACCTGACTCTTTGGATGTTGGCGTTTCGTTTAGAGACTGGGAGTTATTTACATTAGGCCTATATTGTGTTCTTCGAGGATATATGGGTCTGGTCTGGCCCTGACTTTTAGGTTTGCAAAAGGTCATTTTTGGAGGTTAGGATTGTCTGTGTGAAGGTCAGGTTCCTCTTCTAACACTCCAAACCGGTTGTCTGAGTGTAAGTTATATCTGCTGTTACTCCAAACTGAGGGGAAATCATTTTGACTGTTTATATCCGGGGCCTGGCTGGGCTTGGAAGCTAATAAGAGAGCTCGATTAACTCTACTTTTGTTACTTAGAGGGCTGGGGTGATATTGGGAAGCAGTGATGTAATCTTCATTATATTCCGACATTCGGTTTCTGATAGCCACTTGCCGTTTATATTCTGGGCATATTTTAGCATAGCTTTTGTGATTACCACCGCAATTGGCACACTTTGTAGGGTTGGTGCAATCCCCGTGTTCCTTTAGGCCACAGTTACTACACAGCTTATTATTCTTGCAAGGTGAGTTTGCCACATGTGTAGGCCTATATGAAAAGCAGTTGTAACACTGCCGGACTTGTTGGATATACTTCTCAACCGGTAGTAGAACATAGTTCAATATTATTTTTTCTGGTAGTTTATTACCTTGGAATACTAGCTTAACAAAGTGAGTTGGTACTCTTCCGTTACCATCTTGAGCCTTCTTCGTTATGCGATAGGCTTCTGTAATTGGGACTGAACTATTGGCATAATTAACAAAATCCTGGGCTTCAATGGATGGGTCCGCAAACACCACCCCACAAATTTGAATCCTATTCCCCGGAATGAATATTGTGTAATCGGGTAAGAAATTGGCCTTAACTAACCTATTCGCCGTAGCGAAGTCCTTACAAAATACTGATACATTCTTTCCTTTACGAACAATGTGTTGAATACCTTTTTCAAATTGTTCTATAACCTTACCAATAGAAAAAGGGTTAACCTTACCTTTATTGGGAGGCCTGGCCGAGATCATAGCTAACCTCAAAAGGTCCCTTGTGGTTTTCCGGGTAAAATCTTTGAGTTTTGGTAGGCCTGGAGACTTTAGCCTTATCCTCACTATGTTCATCCTCACCTTCGTCAAATTTTCTCTTTAATTCATTTATAGGTTGAAGATTGTTGGTTTTATTAGTAACTTCATTGATAGTGGAATCATTTTCGTTTAGTATCGATAGTACTGCATTATTTGTTTCCATTTGATTTTGATCGCTATTAGGGTGCATTATGTTGGCAAGACCCAGTGTGGGTCTGCCACTTTTTGTTTGTAGGGGAGTCAGTACCTTCTACTATCTCTAAGCCTAGCACAGTGTAAAATTTACAAAAGACAATAACACTTATAGGGCTAAAACATCCCAACACCATTACAAATACATTAAACTAAATAAATAAACATATATGTTATAACAAACTTACCGACACCACATAAATTAGACAGGGTTAATCATGAATATCTTACACGACACACACAATTTACGCTAGGTCAGCCACGATCGACAACCGATGGGGGAATGTGTTTGTTATTATTGTTTTTTAGGTCTAATTAATTACAAAATATGGTTTCAATGGTAGTATTCCGGGCGCCTCACCGGTAACACCAAAACGGTAACTTCGTCTGCTATGTCGTTTGCTAACAAGGCATTTGCATTGTTTAGCAGACGACAAATTAGTCACCGGTAAACCCGGTGAGGCGCCCGGAATACTACCATTGCGAGTTTCTACCGGGACATTCGTGGTGAATTTCTGGTTGTGGATGTGTCCCGGGCACTTCCCGGTAACCCCGCAGCGGTAAGTTGATCCGATCCATTTAAAAAAGTTTGACGACCCGGAATAATGGTAATAATTTTGTCTGCTAGCTGCTTCTTTAAAAGTTATTGCATTGACTATGGATATCCATGGCATCCATAGTCAATGGTCATAGGTTTGATTCTCTAGGCTTTTAAAATCACTCGCTTTTATTTATTTTGTTGCCTTAAAGCCTTTATTTACGGGAGCCCTTAGGGGCTAAAGAGGAAACATAAATTAATTATATCGCCGTGTTTGAAAGTCTGCAGGCCTTATTTAAAAGTCGGCGATCGCTGTGTTTGAGAGTCGGCGAGCCATGTTTAAAAGTTTTCGAGCATTTTGATAAACTAATTGAGAATAATAATTAAAAGTCATTGTTGTTTATTTATTCTAAAATAGATTTGTCCCTTTATCCCTTTATATTAGATTGGTTGAAGCTAAGAAAAACAATCTCTGAATTAAGATTAGTCTATATGCGTCTGTTAGTTATTTTGACAGAGTGACCAGTTAAAGTGACGAGTGTAGCCTAAATTGACTGTACCTATTGTAATTTTGTTGTTACTCAATGGTAATAAAAATATTTGATTTGATTTGATTAGTGAACTCCAGTATTTTTATGGGACCTCCGATTTAGTTGAAATTTGGCTTGAAGTTGTAATTTATTTTAATTTCTTTGTAAATCATAGTATGTGGGAACGGGATTTATGGTGTAATCATAAAGGTGACTAAATTTGTTCACTAACAAATGCACAGACTACTCTCTTGCTCCAGAGATTTTTTCGGCTATTTTCAATTTAATAAGTCTTTTCAAAACCGTGCCTTTAATTATTATTTTCAAACTTTACCAAAATGCTCGTTGACTTTAAAACACGGCGATATAATAAATAATTACTATTTTGGCCCCTCGGGGATTCCGTATTTATTAAATCTTTTTTCCAGCCTTATCTGGGGGCGTTGCTCACAAACGAAAGTTGATCAACGCCACTGATACTCACAGCGGTTTGTCGATTTTGGGTTAACTGCCTTTTGAGTACCACGGGCCTGGTGGTGAATTCCAGTTTCTGTGGGGATCCCGTCTTCAGGGGGAAGAAATACCTAGAACATAGTAAAACATTTTTGCTGGTGAGAAAACTGCTCACTGGTTCACTGGTTGGCTCACTGAATCGGAAGTTGTCGTCTGCTAGCTAAATAACCACAATACATTGGTAGTGTTCCGGGCGTCTCACCAGGGTCACCAAAACGGTAACTGTCGCCTGCTAAGCAGAATGCAAATGCCTTGTTAGCAGACCACATAGCAGACGAAGTTACCGTTTTGGTGACCCTGGTAAGGCGCCCGGAATACTCTCAATGAGAGTGTTCCGGGCGCCTCACCAGGAGTTACCGGTGACTAACCAAAACCGTAATTAATTGTCGTCTGCTAACAAGGCATTTGTATTGTTAGCAGACGACAATTACAGTTTTGGTTAGTCACCGGTAACGGCGGTAACTCCTTGTGAGGCGCCTGGAATAATCTCATTCTGGGCTCTGGTAAGTTACCAGTAACTACCAGTAAGCTTCCCGGAACTCCATCAGTTAAATTGGGTCATTGTCATTGGGTGTTGCTTGGGTCCTTGGGTGTGTTGTTGAGTGGTTGGAGGGGGAAGGCGAAAAAGTTGCTTTCCTTCAAATTCAAATAGGGTTTATATTAGTTGGTTAATTTAATCTTCCGGGAGGAACGATCGGGCAATATTCAAGAATTAGAACACAGCTCAAACGCGAACTTCTACGCTACTAAACTTACAATTAAGTCTAGAGTTTTTCTCGTGCTGGTGCTCGGTTAACTTCCTGAAGAAAGGGTTTTGTGTTAGACTATGGCTAAACCTATAACTCGCCAATCCGTCCTTACTGCTCCGCCGAGTATGAGAATGCCAGTTGTTGGACTTGGAACATGGCAGGTAAGCCAAAATCTCTTCTGTGAATTTGATTAGGACTATGGTAAGTGCCCCAAATACCTACAGCCTGAGTAGAATGAATTCTAGAGTTTATGGTATGTTAGCAGAAAATCAAGGCCCCATCATAGGTTATGTAAAGCTTGAATATTATGAAATAATTAACTATGTCATAGTAAAAACTTTCAACTTACATGAATAGATTACCATAAAAAACAATTATCTTGACAGTTTTAAGCTTCTAAATATTCCTATTGGGAAAACAAGATATTACTTATTTGAAAATACCGGTATGATTGAAAAAAATATGATGCCCATGTAATAATTATCAACATCAACATTTTAACACCATTTTGCGAGAGGAGAGGAGAGGAGAGGAACATTATCGTCGTACTGAAAACTTTTTGATTGATAGTTGGTGCTTCCATTTACCCATCCCAACTTTTGTTTTAAGATACTTTGTTTTTATTCATCTCCACAAATCCAATAGTTCTTCAAAGTCTGATAATTACCTAATTGTAAGAAAAGTTTAATAATATTTACATTATACTTATAATGTACTTATACGTACTTATTTAATTTATACTTGACAAGTGTAAGTTCAATATCTTCAGTATCATTTAGATGCAAAATTGTAAAAGAATACTGAAATACTATGAATTTACTCTTCAAAAGAATAGGTGACAGTAGCCAATGAGCGGATAGACGACAGACGACAGCACTGAGGCAGACGGCGCAGCATTGGCTGCCGAAACTCACTTTGTATCGCCAAAACGTTAAGGTAAACTGCCTAAATGCCGTGAACATACCAAACGCCGTGATTCCTCACTTTACGTGCGAATACTGACGAAATCGGCAAACCGCCGGCGAAATAACGACGTCATTTTTACTCAAAAACTCTTTGTTTACTACTCTGTGTGTTTCTTGGCGGGACGCGGCGGCTAAATTTTCGTCAGTTGGCGGTCAAACGTTGCCCGGTGCAGAAGTGCTTACTTTCTTAGCTTCTTTACTAAGGATACGGGAGAGCCAAATAAGTTATTGACGCTTTATATTTCATATAAATGGGGGTTTTCATCGATTTAAACATTGTTTATAATCTTTTCTATCTTAAAACTGCTTCATTAAGACGATTTAATTTCTGAATGTCTTTAAAATAACTATCACGGGATTTAATCTGTAAATCATTCAGTTTTCAAAACCCGTGATAACGACCACGGAAATTGAATTTTATATGTGCCTGTTCAGTAATGCATTAAAATAGTTTTTTTACGTTTCAAACAAGTTACAATGTATGAAATTTGAGATAAAGAGCTAATTTATATAAATACTAAACTCCGTGGTTGATATTTTAACTTTTATTCAAGTTAATAACTTGTTTCTTGTCAAAGAATCTACTAAGACATTTATTAAGCTTTGATTATTGAGGGTGTTATTTATTTGTATTTTCACTTATTTTTAATTGTGTGAATATATTTTTACTCAGAGCATTTTGCAGATAAGGATTTTAATAAATAAATTGTTTAAAATGTGATC
Organism: Neoaliturus tenellus; assembly: GCA_030545055.2. Taxonomy (NCBI): domain Eukaryota; kingdom Metazoa; phylum Arthropoda; class Insecta; order Hemiptera; family Cicadellidae; genus Neoaliturus; species Neoaliturus tenellus. The sequence continues at coordinate 129,233,940 of CM061535.1, forward strand.
TAACCTTTTTATTTCCAATTATCAATGGTCACGGGATTTGAATGACAAATAATGCATTTTTCAAATTCCGTGCTTGGAGTCACAGATTAAAGCTTTTGAAGAGGTGGTCTTAAGTAACAAAATATCTAATTTTTTCCCCATTTTGATCCAAGTTTAGTTGAAAAAGTGTTAATTATAACACTAAAATAGACAAATCCCAAAATCCGTGGTCAACATTTTGGTGTTAACATTACTGAAAACACGTTTGTTGTACAAGGTTTTTAACAAGATGTTTAACACATTAAAGCAATGTAGGAGTAGAAATATTGTCTTAACATTTTAATGACCTTAAATATTTCGTATGTCAATGCTCTTTTAAAAGAATGTAGTTATTTCTTGACCAAAGATACAAGCATTGACTATGGATACTATAGAATCCATAGTCAATGATGTAAGTACTTAGCAAAAAAAGTTCTCTCCTTTTGCAATAAATGTTGATGTAACTTACTTTAACTGCCGTTCTAATCTATTGTGTAATAAACTAGGATTTAATTTAAGAGGCTATTAATCTGGTAAAATGAAACGAATTTGATATAATATAACTTTTTTATTTAGGTTTCCTTTATTTTATTCCTCTATGAGAAGAAATTTTTTACTGTATGCAGTCTTGACATCATATGCTCTAAACTGTCGTCAGCCTGTAAAAGACATTTCTTATATGGGTGTAAGTATTGATTTAGCAATAATAAGTAGTTATATTGCCAAAATAACATCTTAAAAAAAGTTTCTGACCATAATATGGGTACAACAGGATGGTCACGGAATTTGGCTGGCATATCACGGAGTTATGTTTCGTTCTCACGGAATTATGTAAATGGTGCAAAACTGACTTGCTCTCATAAATATTTTATAGTTAATCACATTTTGAAGCTACTTACCACCTGAAAACAGTATATTGAAGGGGAAATAATGAGGAGTAAAAAAATAGTACAACATACAACCTTACTTGTGGAAAAAGGTGTTTAATGGTTGAAAAGAAACTTAACCAGGCTGAAGGATGCTTAAGGTCACGGCATTTAGGCAGTTTACCTTAAATCTTCTGGGTTAGTTTCTGTATCACACTGGTATATTATGAAAACAAAATTCCAACAGTAAGAATTAAAGTAATATTCAGGCCAAATGTTAATATTTTGAATTAGTCTACATAGGATATTCTTTAATATTTAATACAAACAAGAGTTCTACGGTATACGGTAGGCCTACCATATGTAACCAATAACCTCAATAATTTACAACAGTAAAAATGTTTGGTATAGTTTAACAATTTATGGCTAAGGACCAGAAATTAAGGACATAAGTTTTTAATTTATGGCTAACACTAAACAAAAAATATCAGAATAATATTTTATATAATTTCACATAGGTAGTAAGTTATAATTAATACCGTACGGTACTATTTATAAAATTCATTGCTAGGCCTATATTTGAAATGAGAACAAAACATGTTTCAGGCTATTTTAAGTGTTGATATTTGTTTACAAATACTTAGCGAAAAATAATACCGACAATGGCAATCACACTATGTCGGTACCTATTTGATGAAGTAATGGAATTTTGCTTTAAATACCGACATTGGCAAATAAAATGTCAAGGCAAATTATAATAAGAGCCGCCGCAGTTACAGCAACTACATGGTGTATTGATTGACTTTTAATTTTTTAAATACCTACTAAAGGTTTGAAACAGAAAACTCTTGAATGGGTGATCTTTATGATCCAGTCCATTCTTGAGACTGTATATGAGCTACCAACAAATTAGAGGAAAAAGAACACAGGGGCCTGGGAGGGGAGTTCCTAAAAAGTTATCTAATCGCTTTGATAGTACGGTACTGTTTTAAAATTTCTTATAACTACCCTAAATGTTTTGTTAGTACGTTACGAGTTTAAAATTTCTTACCAATTTCCTTAAGTTAACATTTTAATCAGCTGAACTTCTGTACATAAATGCTGAAAGTATAATTACGCCTATGATATTAAGTAGGCCTAACCTTAAAGTTTATCCATGAGTTACTTTTTTCTATAGTCCTACCTACAGTATTTATTTACCGTACTGTAACTTGCCAAAGGCGTTCTATCTCATCTTAGTTTAACCAAAAGCACTTAAATACAAAAACTCTAGTATGTCCGAGGCAAAAACTTTTTATCATTATTACCCACACTGATCATAAAAATTCTTTAACTCTTTTAGTAGCGGTTCCTTTTAGCCATTTTACACTCATTAAGGCTACATCTAATTATCATTGATATTTATGCATTTATGTTTCCAAAGCACAGTATAAAGAACTCTTGTCGGTTGGCGCAAATGTCGATTCTAGTAATGCAGTTGAGGGACTGACTTTCAACAGCAATTAAATGATAAATTTCTTTAATACTTTTATCAATATTTTATTATCATTTTAAATAACATACATCCGTATGATTCTTATAATAAAACTATGTAACAATTCTTTCTGTATTTTTTATGTTTAATTGTTTGTCTGTTTTAACTACGGTAACCTCTTTTAGGTTAGGGAGGGTCAGTTAAAGGCGTATCCTGTATTAAGATATCACTGAATACTTAAAATCATGTTAACAGGCTACTGAAGATGAGGTAGAAGCCACTCTGAACGCTGCTCTAGAAGAAGGTTACAGACATATTGACACTGCATTTGTATACATGAATGAAGCTGCTATTGGGAAAACACTCAAGAAGTGGTTTGACAATGGAAAAATAAAACGTGAAGAACTGTTTATCGTTACAAAGGTGAGTGTAAAATTAAATTTGGGTATTTTCACTATTATACCAGAATAGCCTAAATTTTTGTTAGGTACCGGTACCGGTATCCATTGGATGACATTTAAAGTATATAATAAGTCAAGGCTAGGTTAATGTTAATTCGTTTGGTATGTCTTTTTCATAAATTTAACCTCACATGACAAGTAGCCAAACATTTTGATATATTAATGTGCTTGATGAATTAACATTTCCTATAGGCCTACCTTTTGATATGAAAAATTAATTACATTCCATTCATGGGCGGATTTTGGTCAATATTATTGGGGGTGCCAGCTATCCTAAAGTATGAATCATTGTGTATGCTCATTCAAACACCAAAATCGTATTTAAATGGCAGGTTTTAAGGCCTGTCCCAAGTAGGCCCTATAGCTGTTTAGGTACTTGTCTGTTACGTATACATAAGCCAGCTTTTATATGCTATCTTGAACTAGGATCTTCAAAAAACACATAAATTGAAGGAAACGGCGCACCGAAACTGCGATCCTAGTTTTAATCCTCAAAAGGGTTTGCTAATCCCACAACCGAAACTGCGATCCTGGCACAGCGGCCCATCAGCAGGTAGCGGAGGGTCCAGCGGGGATTCCAGCGTCCGGTGTAGGCTTTTAGGTGGAATCTTTCGCCGTCCGACGTGTCGCTCAAGTATGGTAGTTTCAACTAATGCCAATGAACTGGGACTTCCAAGTTGTAATAAACTTGCACATACCACCTCCTTAAGAGTCATCTTCACCCCTGGGCTAGTAGCCCATTGTTGCGCAGTCGGCAATGTTAACTATACGGCTTTTAATGCAAAACATGGTATTTGATTCCCCTTTTTCGGACGCCGTTTGGCAACCGATTTTCTTTAAACTTGGTAAGTGTTTAGTTGAATAGTTATATTAGGTCCCTCATACCTTGAAATTTTGAAAATTTGACAAATAATACTAAGGAAAATCGAGTTACTTTGTGACGTCACAGAGAGTAATATTTGTTAAATTTTCAAAATTTCGAGGTATGAGGGACCTAATATAACTATTCAACGAAACACTTACCAAGTTTAAAGAAAATCGGTCGAAAAACGGCGTCCGAAACAGGGGAATCAAATACCATGTTTTGCAATAAAAGCCGTATAGTTAAAATTGCCCAGTGCGCAACAATGTGCTACCGGCCCAGCGGTGAAGATGACTCTTAACATGGACCAATAAACGAAGAATTTCAGGGTGTACATTCCTTCTTTATTTCCCCCCGCAAATATACGTATCAGTCATCTCAGTATGAGAGCAAGAGTAGCAGTGTCGTCTTACGTACAGTATCGTCAGTATCGTCCCGGGGGTGGCCTCCATGCCGGGATCGCAGTTTCGGCGTCTGCCTGGAGTCGCCATTGGGGTAAGGATCGCAGTTTCGGTGTCTACCTGGGTTTTGGATCGCAGTTTCGGTGCGCCCGAAAGAAAAGTATTTCCTGAGCATTGTGTAAAAATTTCACGTTTCCAAGTTTTACGGTTTTTGAATTCTGCTTCCTTAAACTAAGCCATGTCACCGATGATCGCGGCAAAACGCATCTCCGCACGCGGCTACGAAGCTGGTCTGATACATGTTATCAGCCAAGATTACAGCGCGCTGTTATTATTTCTGCTATTGATATAAAGTTCACCAATACTTTACTAACTCAAATAAATCTCACCGTAGCGATAAGTCATACGGAAGACCGTCTAGACAGCTATACCAGCGCTCATCGTCGAGGTCTCGGAGGGAGATGCGTTCGCCACTATCATCGGTAACATGGATAACTTCATCAAGCAAGCACACCTAAAAAACTGTGAAACTTAGAAACACGAAATTTTTACACAATGTTCAGTAATAGTCTTCTTTCAATTTATGTGTTTTTGAAGACCACGGCAATTCAAAATAATCTAAAAAATAAATATTGGCTTTATAAGAAGTGATGAGCGTAAACGTTAAAGAAATACTGGCATATGTATAACTAACAAGTACCTCTGTTTAATTTATTATCATAAAACCCAAAATTTTAGTACCTCATTCCAGTTGAGAAAACTTTTTTTTTTTTTAAGAGGTTGGCAGGCCTCTTTTTGCCTTACTTTGCCCCGTCCACATAGACTATTGATCTGTGCGTGGATCGTATTAGACAAAGTAAGGGGGTGAGCCGCTACAGTACAAGGTGAAAGGTACTGATAAAAGTCACTGGCAGAACGCGGATTCGAACCCACGACATCGCTGCCATGGTCCCGAAGTCCGGCGCGCTAACCACTACGCCACCGACTCACCCAAACTATCTATAGGCTTATTTGAAATTGTATTATAAAAACCGGCCTAGATTATTGATTTTAACCGTTGCTAGAAAATCGTTTTTAGAATCTTTGAAGGATGCTTATTTCTTTTTAATGAAGATCGTTAGTTAACCTATATTTAACATTCAAGTCAATTTCATTTGTTTAATTTATTTCCGTAACAAAGAACTAAGGAATATAAAAACTGTCATAACAAACTAAATTAAAAGTAACATTATTTATTGATAACATAACGTGAAAACTTTAACAAGAAAAAAGGTATATTAAAAGATTGTTGATAGTGATTACTGTATAACGAAATTCGTTTTATTTTTCATCGTTATTAATGTCTCTTTACCAATAAGGCTTATTATATTCGTCGACTTTTTGAAAGATAAGTATACAAGTAACTATATAAGTAAATAACTTTAAATAACTATTTTTAAAAATGTACTACACGGCACTAACTAATAACCAAACAGTATTGGCCTACTGGCCACTGAGCAACGTTGCTACAACTGTCCTATAGAGTCCACAAAAATTAAACATAACTATATCACAGATGTACATCATTTTCCGAGAAATTAAGTCACCACAGGTAAATGACGAGAGGGGGAGGGAGAGAGAGAGAGCGTCAGAGCAGGGTCGGTACTCGCCTTTGCCGGAAACAGTGCAGTTTATTTGAAACAGAAACATCGTGTAGCGTAACACACACACACGCGACCGCATTATGTTCAAAATATAGTTTAATTGTCTTTTAAAATAGTTGTTTCGATTACGCGATTTGGCTGCTTACGTCTTACTTGTTAAAAATATTTATTGTCCAAAAAACTTTCCAATAAAAAAACACATTATTACAAAACTATGATAGAAATTTAAAAAAAAAAATATGTCATAAAAAATCAGGGGGTGCCAGGCACCCCCTGGCACCCCCGTAAATCCGCCCATGATTCCATTCAGTTCATTCGACACCTGAACAGTCATTTTTGCTATATTAAACATTTTTTTTCAATTTCAAATAGGCCATAAAAGGACATGATGAAAAATAATCATTGAATCCTGTAATAGCCAAATAGAAATTAACTAGGCAGCAGGGCTCAAGGCAAAATACTTACCTGGGCAAACCTAAGATGTGGCGCCCCCTCCCAGCGGGTTGGGGGGGGGGGGTGGTTTTGGGGGGTATGGAGTACCATCCAACAAAGCGGGGCTCCAGGAAATTTTATTTTAAAATGGTTTAAAAAAAGTGAGTTTTGAAGAATTTTAAGTGGTAGTAATCGATCAAAATATTAATTTTCTGCCCTTTAAAAGCTATTAATTGTCAATTTATTGAAACAGTGGTATCTCTATGGTTCCATTTACTTTACAATTTCTTAAAAAACTGGGTTTTCCGTTTTACTGTGCGGAGGTTCACAAAAAAGTTCATAACTCCTAAACCTTTTGAGATATTTAGAGAAATAAAAAATCAAAAGAAAGCTCATTTTCTTCTCTATAATCCACTTGCCCCAACATCAACATATATGCAATGCAAAGCTACATTGAGAAGGGGTGTACACTTACCCCAAATTCAAGGGCAAGTGTCCACGCCCCAAACATCACTTAAAAAAAATTTTTTTAAATGGAAAATTAACACTTTTAACAAAATAAAAATACTACATATAAAAAACATTCCAAAGAATAATCATACAAAATTTTATTTTTATATCACTTAGGCTACATGTGTTTTTTAATCCGCAGTCAAAGTGTTACTATGTGATTTGGGGCGTACACTTACCCCACATGACCTTATAACACCTTACTGATCAATTACAATGTACATGTTTTTTCATATCACTTCCCCAAATTTCTCTTTTAACCTAATTGTGTATGCCTTTCAAAGATTGTTTCTAATATTAAAGCTTTCTTATTCATAAATTTGACCTGAAAATTTCATAACGCTGAAATTACACTTATGTTAAACGCTAACCAAAACACTATATGGTTCTAGCTACCAAACATTGGGATGAATGAGAAATATGTAGAGGAGTTCTTGACCAAGTCACTGGCGGATCTACAGCTGAGCTACGTGGACCTCTACCTGATCCACCACCCCGTGGGGCTGGTCTACGGCGAGGGGATCATCCCCCGGGACGCCCAGGGCAACATCAAGATGGACATGAACACTGACCATGCTGCCATCTGGAGGGTATGCCTGATACTACGTGACCAATTCTATGTTGCGCTTAAAAAATAATTTTGCTTTTACAGTAAAATCCACAAACTCGAATCCCGATAACTCGACATTCCGAATAACTAAACACTCCGGATAACTCAACACTCCGAATAACTCAACACTCCGGATAACTCGACATTCCGAATAACTCAACACTTTTGATAACTCAACACTCCGGATAACTCGACATTCCGAATAACTCAACACTTTTGATAACTCAACACTACGGATAATTCGACACTCCTGATAACTCAACACTCCAACACAGCAGGTATTTATAGATCACCGAAATCAAATGCTGAAGAATTCTTGGACAGATTAAGTTTACTTGTAGAGCACTTGCAGAATAAGTTCAAAATGGTTGTAATTGCTGGCGATATAAATATCGATGTTCTAAAACAATCTAAAGGTCATACTATGTTAAATAATATTCTGAAGAGTAATAATATGAATTATTTAGTAAAATTTCCAACTAGAGTTACCAATATTTAAAAAACTGCAATTAATAACTTTATAGTAACTAAAGCTCACACGGACTTAATGTATGTAAATGGTGTTGTAACTTTATTGTCAGATCATGACGGACAGTGCCTTGAAATTTCCACACCTACTTCAAAATCAAAAAAAGGTAACTTTATTGTTCGTGAGAAAAGAAATTTTTGTCAGGAGAATGTAAAACTTTTCAAAAATTACTGGCTAAGGAAACATGGATGGGGGTTATTCCTTGCACCCTCTTAGAAAATATATCACATTTTTTGAAAATTTTACGTTTCTTTTTGATATAGCCTTCCCTAAAAAAGTGTTAAAAAAGAAATTGTGAAAAATAATTGGATTTCACCAAAGCTAAAACAAGAAAAGAGTGAGCTGGTTACGCTTTCAAAAAAATAAGAAACAATTAAATGTTTGAGCAACTAGACATTTTGAAAAATAGTTTCCAACTACAAAATCAACTTGACTACTGCAAAAAAGGCTTTTTTTGACTGTAAAATTAAAAATTCAAATAATGTCCAGAAGACTGTGTGGAACATTATCAACTCAGAGGTGGGAAATAAACAAAACAAAAAATTTCACAATCTAAAATTGAATGCTGGTCAAGAGTTATGACAGACCTAAAAATGTAGCAAATATATTTAATAACTAGTTTGATAATGTTGTGAAAAATTTATCAGGCAAAACATTAGAAAATTACAGTTTAGATGACAGTAAGATTTTAATAGTTACTGACAGTTTATCTCTAAAACCTACTTTTAGATTAGAGATGTCCATAGAGAGGAAATAGAGGATATTATCAATTCACTTAAAAATAAGTACTCGAGTGGGTATGATGAAATACCAATTATTTTAATAAAATCAGTCAAAAAAGAGATTAGCCAAGTACTTTGTCACTTAATTAATTCATCATTTATATCTGGAATATTTCCTGATAGATTAAAAATTGCCAAAACTGTTCCAATTCATAACAATAACGATGAAAACAACCCAGAAAATTATCACCCCGTATCTTTGTTATCAGTCATATCAAAAATTTATGAAAAGACAGTTTACAATCAATTAATGTCATTCCTAGAACAAAACAATTTAATCGATGATAATCAGCATGGTTTCCGTCAAGGAAAATCAGTAATTTCAGCAAGTGTTTCTTTTATTGAATCAATAATTGACTCAATAGACGCTGGAGATCCTTGTGTAGGAATATTCATGGATCTGTCCAAAGCGTTTGACAGTGTTATCCATTCAAACCTCATTTCAAAATTATATTCACTTGGTGTAAGAAAAACTTCTTTGAACATCAGTTAGGTCATATCTAGACAATAGATATCAATTTGTTCAGATAAATTACATTAAAGAAAATAATCGAATTTTCAATCAACAATCAGAACTTAAACCAATCAAACAATTTACTCTAACTTAATAGTAAAAAACCTTTAAAAAAACATTAGTATAAAAGTATAACTGTGACAACTTGAAAAATTAGAATAAAATTTTTTTTGTTTGAATTACATTTTTTGCCAGACCAAAACAATATTCCATAAACCCAAATTCCCCCCAAATTTTATTACGGAGGTAAAATGAATTTATTAAAAACATTAATTTAACTACTTGTCCTACAAAAACTGAACATACTATAAATTACCCCCCGCGTATGACAGACAGAATGATATACATCTTAAAGCAAACAAGTCATTTTTTCAGGTCAATTTATTTTTATAGGCAGAATTAAACTAGTTAGGTTGGAAAGAAATATATTTTATAAAAGGAGTAAACCTATCTGTAATAAGAAAGATGAGTAGGCATATACTTCATTTCGATGCCTGTTATTCTCATGTTATTTTCAATATACAACCCCAATAGGGTACTACCGTTACAGATAATTTAGGTGTTGCACTTAACCTGCCTGTCCATATAAAACCTCATCAAAGTAAATGATTTAAATACATTCTACTACATACATGTTACTGATCTATATAGTAAAGCTGTTCAATGTACCCAGGCAATGGAGGCCCAAGTAGATGCAGGACGCACCAAGGCGATTGGCGTTTCCAATTTCAACAGCGATCAGATTGATCGTATCCTCAAGATCGCCCGCATTCCCCCTGCCAACAACCAGGTTGAGCTGCACGTGTACTGCCAGCAGAAGCCTCTACAGGAGTGGAGCAAGCGGACAGGGGTGACCATCTGTGCCTACGCCCCGCTCGGCTCCCCCGGAATGGCAAAGTTCGTTGAAAAGGTCGGCGGATCTACAGAAGGGTGAGATAATCTATAAAGGTTTTTATAATTCGTAGAACAAACTATTTAGTAAATTTTTCCGTCATGCTGACTCAGTATTGATAATTATTAAATTAAAGCTCTGCCTACTTCAGACAACGGTGTATCTGAATAAAGTAAATCTTTACAGAAATGGACCTGCATTTATTCAGGTTATCAAATGTTCGGGTCACCAAATGTTCTGACTATCCGAACAGTTCTATGAAATGAAAGGAAGGGAAAGGGGATTAATAGGCTTTTACTTTACTTACTCTTATACTTTTTTATAAGAAAAAAAAGAAACGTTGATTCAATATCAACAGGGTAGTTGTTTCTTTCGATCGTGAACACAGGAAGAAAGATTTGTGTGCGGGTCCTAAAGGTTTGAAAGGGTTTCTATATTTAGAGAGACATTTTAGATTTTCACACAAAGGCTGTGCTTCCCACCTCTCTGTTAGCCACCAACAGCCCCCCAGCCACTCTTGACTGCAGCTGTGCCCTCATATTTGGCCTATCTCTTCCCTTTCTCTTCTCTCCTTTTTTCCCATGGTGAGCATGGCCTTTCCCAGCTTTAGCTTAATACTGTTGGTCCTGAACAATGTTAAATGTCAATGTAACTTCATTTCATAAGAAATATTTTGAAAAGTATGCTTCATTCAGCTGAGTTTTTAATTTTTATCTATAATTAGTTTATTTCTAAAGAAATTTACTTGTTTAATTTACTTACTTTTTGGTTTTAACCAACCTTTCAGGCTATCCAACATAGGCCTGATCCTACAGTGGACTCTCTCTTAACCGGCCACCTTTTAACCAGTCTCCACTTTAACCGGCATACCCTGACACAAAAAAAACATCTTTTTAACCGGTTATTTTTTATCTCAACATCGCTTTAACTGGCTGTGTTTTGCTGGAAATATTGTTTTCTTATCTATTATTCAATTCAACATTATATCATAGTGACGTTCTCTCAAAACAATTACAATGTACTGTTCGGGACAGAAGTGAATGCGTTTGAACCTGCAATCCAGTAGAACACAATAAAGAAACGCATTATTTCATTGGTGTCGGATGTTAGCTAAAAATTATATACAGTAATATATTTAGAGTTGTTTTTCAAGTATAATTTAATTTAGGCCATATAAAATTGAAGGTTGGCGATTTTCAAAAGTCAAAAGTCAAAAATATCTTTATTATACAATTCTTCAAGAATTACAATAGTGTCAAGTGGTTTGTTTTAAAATTGGTTGATTGTTGGTTTACAGTAGGTCTTCTCTCCTCTCAAGAAATTCATCCAGGGTGTAGAAAGGTCTTGCCGTCAGCCATATCTTCAACTCCGTGTTGAGGTTGATCCCAGTAAGGTCTCTCATGGATGCAGGTAGGTGGTTTCGTAGCTTGCAGCCGCTGTATGATGGTTTTTTCTCTGCAAGAGTCGTACGGTGGACTGGCAAGTTGAACCTTGAACCGTGACGGGTGTTGTAGGAATGGAAGTCTCTGTTCCTTGGTGGTTGTATTTTGTCCACATACAGGATACTTTCTTGAATGTACAGAGATACAACTGTCATCATTTCGAGGTCCTGAAATGCCTGTCTGCAGGTTTGGCGTGGTGCAAGGTTGGCGAGGATTCTGACAGCTTTCTTCTGCAGGAGGAGGATCCGGTTCATGTTTTGTGATGATGTTCCTCCCCACACTAGTAGACCATAGCGGATGTGGGATTCTACTAGTGAGAAATAGGCAGTTTTAGCTGCTGCTAGTCCTGCAATCCACTTCACTCTTCGAACAACATAAATACTTGTGCTGATTTTTTTGCACAACGCATTTATGTGTTCGGTCCAGGTCAACTTGCAATCAAGCGTAATGCCGAGGAATTTGGTCTGAGTTGCTTCTGTGAGATCTGCTGCATTTTTTACTATGTCTTTCTTTGTTGAAAAGTGCATCTGGGTTGTCTTGGATGGATTAATGGCCAGATCATTTTTCCCACAATATTCTATTGCAATATTCATGGCTCTTTTTATGCTTAGTGAATGTTCATCTGTAGTATTGTTGCTGATTAAAAGGGTAGTGTCGTCTGCATACATTACTGTGGTTGTGTTTTGGGTCAGCATTTCATTTGGGAAATCGTTTGTTAGTAAAATGAAGAGTATTGGGCCCAAGACAGATCCCTGAGGTACTCCTCTTGTCAGTGGTTGAGCTTTGGAGCGATAAGTGTGTACCTGGTTTTGTATTGAGTGTTGTAGCTCAACAACTTGTGTGCGGCCTTCAAGATAACTTTTAAACCATTTATTAGCCAAGCCAGTCACTCCCAGGCTCTCCAGCTTGCTACACAGCAGTTTATGTCCGAGGCAGTCAAACGCTTTGCTATAGTCCAAGAATATAGCAGAAACAAACTGTTCATTATCAATTTGTTCAATAACAAATTCAATTAAGTCTGTTAGAGCCGTGGTAGTAGATTTAGTTTTTAGGAAGCCATGTTGTTTTCCAGTTAGCAAGCCATGTTGTGTTATGTGTTTCATAAGTCTGGCAAGAACGATTTTTTCTATGATTTTGGAAAAGGTGGAGACTAGAGTTATTGGTCTGTAATTTTGGAGCTCTGTAGTTGAACCTTTTTTGTGTTTAGGGTATACTTTGCTAGTTTTCAGTGTTGAGGGGAATTCACCCTTTTCAAGTGATTTATTTATTATGCTGACTAAAGGAGCAATGAGTTCGTCCATGCAGTGTTTTACCATTTTGGATGAGAATTCATCAATACCAGCAGAAGATTTTGGCTTTAAACTGTTTATGATATTTTCAACTTCCTTAGCATTTGTTGGAGTTAGAACTAGAGTTTCTGGGCATAATATTTCTGGGGAATTAGTGTGTTCTATTTTGTCTTTAGTATCTTTGTTCAGCATCAGAGTTGTATCTGCAATTTTGGAGAAAAAAATGTTCAAGTGTTCAGCTATCAAAACTGGGTCGCAAACTATTTTTCCATCTATTTTCATTTTCATTTCTGGAGCTTTTTCCTGTTTAGCTCTTCTGCCAGTGTTGATTACTTGCCAGAGTGCTTTTGGTTTGTTATCAGATTGTTCAATGAAGTTGTGAGTTGATGACTGCCTAAGGTTCCTTAAGTGTAGGTCATAGCTTCTTTTTTTGTCCACCATGTCTATTTTATCATCAATTTTCCCAGTCATCTCAAACTTGTAAAGGGCTGTTAGGTATACACTCTTCAGTGTACGAGATTTTTCATCGTAAAACCTTTTTTGTTTCTTTTTGTTTTTATTTTTTACTTTCCTCAGTGGGCAAGTTGTGTCTAAGGCCAACTTGAGCAGGTGATTGAAACTATCGAATGCGATGTCGGTGTCAAAGGCTTCATGTATTGTTTTCCAGTTTTGTTCTGAGAGGAAGTATTTCAGGTTTTGTAGGTTTTGGTTACTTATTGTTCTCCTTGTAGTTTATTTTAACTGTAATAGGTTTAACCGGCCAATTCATTATCTGGCCACGGCCTGGTCCCAAGGTGGCCGGTTGAGAGGGAGTCTACTCTATGAAAATTAGTTGAGAAAGGATTTACTTTATGTAAGAAGTCATATTTTGGCAAACAAAATGCATACAGGCCCCTCAATGTCCTTTATTTTTATTTGAAGACTTAAAACATGACATTATGTTTCAACAGGATCAAGGATTTAAACCCGTTGACAGATCCCGTGGTGGCCCGCATTGCTGAATCTCACAAAAAGAGTGCAGCACAAATTTTGCTGAGACACCTTCTTCAGCTTGGACTGGCCGTAATCCCCAAAAGCACCAACCCTGATAGGATCCGGCACAACTTTCAAGTACGTAGTGTTTAGGTGTACTGGTACTCCTGGAAAGTTGTAGGTTGACATAGTTGAAGTTTTAATTCAGTTTTTCAGTACAGGCAATAGGTGGGGGTGCAAACAATTAAAAAAAGACAGTCAAATAAAAATTTGTGGAAGCTGTAACTGAATTGGGCTCCTATCTGTTATTTTACACCCCTACACACATTTGCAGGGGGTGGAGACAAATTTGATTACTGAGTTGTGCATACTGTGGAAATTCTGTCTCTTTTTCCCATTTAAAACTTTAAATTCAACCCTTGTTGACATGAACAAACAAAACACTGAGTCTTCAATTAACATTTGACATTTGTTACAATGTGATACTATACAGGGTGAACAACTTAACTGTGCCACCATTGGCATATGCTAAACTATGAAATTTAGAGAAAACTTTAAATGGGGAACATCACCTATTTTTTTAAGATGATAAAAAATATGAATTCCGTTTTCTTCTAAATGGCCGCCATTTTCCAATATGGCGGCCAACTTTAAAATTTCTTATGGAACACCCTATATTTTATGGTGTTTTTTGAATTTACTTGTAATTTTGAGATATTTTTATTCTTTGACATTTTTCTCTAAACCTAACGGTTATTGAGCTACAGGTAATTAAAGTTCATTTTTAGTTCCATAAGAATAGCATGGGACTAACTTTATCTGTCCATATCTCCGAAACCATTTGGTAAAATAAAAAATACTCAAGAATAAAAATGTCTTAAAATTATGTTTGAAGAACATTTCACACATAAAAATTATCATTTACGCATAAATTAACTTATTTCCAATATGGCGGTCAAAAAATAAAATTTGTAGCAAATTGGTGTTATTATGGGAAAAATGGCATTAAAACATCAGTTTAAGACATTTTTATTCTTGAGTATTTTTTATTTTACTGAATGGTCTCGGAGATATGAGCAGATAAAGTTTGACCCACATTATTCTTATGGAACTAAAAATGAACTTTAATTACCTGTAGCTCAATAACCGTTAGGTTTAGAGAAAAATGTCAAAGAATAAAAATATCTCAAAATTACAAGTACATTCCAAAAACACCATAAAATATAGGGTGTTCCATAAGAAATTTTAAAGTTGGCCGCCATATTGGAAAATGGTGGCCATTTAGAAGATAACGGAATTCATATTTTTTATCATCTTAAAAAAAATAGGTGATGTTCCCCATTTAAAGTTTTCTCTAAATTTCATAGTTTAGGATATGCCAATGGTGGCACAGTTAAGTTGTCCACCCTGTATAGTCGATAATGCCAACAATCTTTCATTTGTCCTTTTTAATATCTCTATAACCTACCAATTATTTTATAAAATGTATACTTTTTTTGGTGAAAAAATTGACTCATATAACGCCCGAGATTTGTTTATGTAAATAAAATTAAACACTACTATGATACTGTTATTCATACCAAAATGTTTGTGGCAATCTCATCCAATAATTGATTACACACAATTTTAATGGACGTTAAATATTCTTAGAAAATACAAAAAATATGTGTTGCAAAATAATTTTTTAAAGTTTCATTTGGTTTTACATGTTTATATTTTTTAATTTGAAATATTATTGGTATTTGTTGCAATTAATGGTATTGCATTATTCATGTAGATAGAGTACCTAAATTTAATAAATTGTGGCTGATGCCAAAATATTAAAAAAAAAAATAATTAGTGAGTTATTTGTTGGACTTGGTAGTTAACAAAAAACTAACTAAACTTGGTATAAACTTGGTTGTTGGTGAAATGGATTTTAAAACACGAATGGTGACTCACAGAGTTTTGCTATTGATATTGATATAATAGACAAGCAGGGTAATTTCGTACATATATCAATACAAACTTGTATAAAAACATTTTTAATAAGTAAAAGTATTAATTAATTAATGGAATAAAAATACTTAGGCCTATACAAAAACAATAATAAAAATAAAAAATAACAAAAACAACAACAACGTAGGTGACACACGGAACTAACTACACTCAGAAAGTCTAGTGTTGCGAGCATGGGCGCGAGTGGTGACTCACAGAAGTAACCTCCATGTTACGCGACTCTTAGCATTTAACTTAATAAAAAGGGTAGTACAGGGGGTTTTGTCGAGTGTAAAAAGGTCATGTCACTTCCTGGAAAAATGCCCGTGAGGTACTGTGTCTTCTGCGGCTGCCGAACGGCAATAAAAATTTAAGCACCTGGAGGAAAACTCCATGGTGTCACCTACGGAGGGTTGATGATGCAACTTTTGCTTATTGTAAAGTGTGTCGCAAGTCATTCAAGTTCAGTAACATGGGTAAGGAAGCTGTGATAATATATCATATTCTGAAGACATAATCATTTAAAACACATGCCGTCTGAAATTTCCTTGCCAGCAATATCCATTTTCTTCAAGAAAAAAGTGTCGGTGCCAACATCATGGTAAAAAATGTATATTCTGTGTTCAGTTCGGGCACCGTACTTCAATTAGGGATTTCACCGTATGTTTGAATCAAAAAACAGTTTTGAATAGCATACTTTTGAAAAATTCATGACTTTTGTATTCCTTTAATGCATTCTAGTATTTCTGTGATTTAAATTGCCTGGGCAGAATTATTTTTTATGTGTGTGTAGTAGCCTATTATAATTCTCAGTAAAGTCCATGAGCCAGGGAAATCAATTGTAAATCAGTAGTAAGTCAGGGTAATTAATGACAAATTTTCTGTGCACACCTTGCTTGGTATTCAGTGTTTGTTTTCAAGGATAGTCGGGAGTTGGCTTAAAACTTACTAAGTTTGCGGTCCAACTAAAGTTCTGACAGTCAAATCGACAACTGGAATGGAAAAAAAGCAAAATCAAAGAACAAGTAAACATAGATTTTGACTTTGGTGTATACACAAGTTGTCTGATAAAAAATCAGTCGTCATTTTCTAGCCATACCTTGTATGTTTTGAATTTTATATCGTCTATTCTAACAATAGGTGATCTTTCGCAGGTGTTTGACTTTGAACTAAATGATGCCGAGATGGCTGAGCTCAATGCACTCGACAAAGGAGAAGATGGCAGACGGTTTATCGGTGGAATATTTAAAGGCATTGAAGTTCACCCAGAATACCCTTTCAAGTGATAATTCAGGTCAACCTTGGACTACTATTAGCTCCCTTTAGAAAATTATTAGCTTCATTTTGTAAAGAATCTTACAGCTTTAATAATGTGTAACATGTCAAGTGTTCATACTCTTTTAGAAACTCTATCTTGTATGAAGTGTGATACTAACTGTGATTAAAAATAAACTTACTAAGTGATTGTGTATAGTCAAAAATAAAGCTCGCAACACCTTAACCATTGTCAATCCAAATAGTTTTGTGATGACTAGTTTTGGGAACCATGTCCCTATTTTCAAATCTTTTATATCCTATAACACACTGATGAAAGGTAGCTGTAAATTACATGTAATAATATCAGCAATCGAGATTTCCTCTATTTTATAGTTGAGAAGAAAATCAGTATTTTTTGCCCAACGTGTTTGGGTTAGGCGGACTTTTGGCTTAGCGGTACTCTACTGTAATATTTTGATTCTGTTTGTTCTGACTGTTGAAGTCTGCTTTTGTTGGTTTATGGGATTAAGTTTAAGGTCAAAGATATTAAGTGTAATAACATTGTTAATACAGGGTGTCTAGTGTCCATGAAATCCTGGAAAACCGGGAATTGTAATTAAATTTATTAATGCCATGAAATGTTCAGGAAATGTCCTTAAATCTTTGGCTATTGTAATACATCTGTGCACGTAAGTACATGGCAAGCTGCAGTCAGATGCACTGTTAAATGAAGAGGGGCTAAATGTCCTTTATATTTTCATTTTCTTACTAATTAGTTTTCAAATTTCATTTGAAGTAAAATGTTTAAGTTATTATTACAAAACGTGTTTAATTTATTAAAATGTTTATACATTTTTATGTGTTTTATGAAGATTATCCTTAAGATGGGTAAAAGATTCAGTTTCACGCAGCTCTTTTTGATTTACCGGTAGAATTTCTCGTTTACTAAGGCCATAACCATTTTCTACATTGTTAAAGATTAAGAATTTTCTTTACAACCTTGGTTAGAGATATAAAGTCAGCTGTTCTATTTAGTGCGTGATAACTACTTATTACTTAATAGTGTAGTAAAATTAGTCGGGAAAAATGAAATAATTTTTGGAAAGCCAATTTCTTTTGAAATGTGTTCTATGGCGTCCCCTGACCTTCCTCCAAAAAGTCCCCAGAAATCCCATATGGGGATCACGCTTAAAAATGAGGGGTTGGCCCATAAGGAGTTACATTAAAATTTGATGTTAAGCATACTAAATTTAAATACATTCCAGAAGGTTTGTATATATCAAATTAAAGGTCTTCAAATGTAGAATACAATGCCGTAAACCCGACCTCAATATAACTGTTGGGAGTGAAATGGCAGGCGTTCAAAGTTTAGAATAAAATAATACTATCAAAACTTTGAAATACAATTACTTCCGACATATTTGACCTTTTGAGGTCTGGTTTTCGGCTATGTATTCTCCTTACTAAGACCTTTAAAATTATGTATAGGATGGCTATGGTCTAAGAAATTTTTTTTAAAACTTCCTCTTTGACGTCCATGTGGAGGGTGGTTCAAGGGTAGTATGATAAGCATGTGACTAGCTACCCGCATTTTCAAAGGTAATTGTAAAAGCAAACGTTTGCCGCAAACCGCACCTCGAAAGGTCAAGTATTTCGAAAATTATTAAATTTTTAAGCGTTTAGGTTAAAATTTGATTTTTATTCAAAGTTTAACAGGCTGCCATTTTCGACTCAGGCAACCTTTTGAGATGAGGTTTGCGGCATTAAATTCTACTACTTAAGAGCTTTAATTTGATGTACATAAACCGATTGGTCGAAGAAAGATTTATTTCTGACTCCACGCGGGCCATCCCATCATTTTTAGGCATGTTGCCCACTTGGGATTTCAGGGGACTTTTCTGAGGGAGGTCAGGGGATGGTATAGAACACATTTCAGCAAAAATTCGCTGTCCAAAAATTATTTCATTTTCCAGCCATATTTTGGCTTAATTTTACTACACTATAAAGCTTACACGATTTTACTTGATTAATACTTAATACAAGCATGCTATTTTGAGTTCTTTGCTTTGACACATTGTTGGAACCTCAAAAAATTCAAAAATTTATTTAACGTTTAATTAATGGCTAACTGTTAGTCCAAAATTAAATACTTAAAATTATTTTGGTAAACATCATTAAAAACCATTATAAATGCCCTTAAATATTTTGTAAATGTCCTGAAATGTACGGGAATTGTCTAGGAGTTTTTAGTTTTGAGTTCAGTAGACATCCTGTAATAAAATAAGAGTTACCCCTTGCAGATTTATATTTAAGTCATACTTCAGATAAAACGAAACTGTTTTCTCATTTAAAGTTTTTATTCAAATTAATTTTGATTTAACTCTGCTTCTGTTGGTTTATGGGTTTAAATTTAATGTCAAAGATATTAAATGTAATAATATTGTTAGTAAAATAAGTGCTTCTTCTTGTAGCTTTATAAAGTCATACATCAGATAGTATGAAACTGTTTTGTCATTTTAAGTTTTTTTTTTTTTTTTTTTTTTTTTTTTTTTTTAATTATATATTAAACTACAGTAGACTCCCTCTCAAGCGGTCTACCATGTCTCAAAAACAACTTTATAACCAGTCATTTTTTAAGACATGTATTACTTTAACCGGTCTAGTCTCAACGGAAACGTTTTTATTTTTATTAATCTTACAATTGCTGTAAATAAATTTTACATTATTCTATATTCTATAGGTCTAACATTGAATATTCAAAGCCCCCGCTAGGACGGTCATGAATATGTTTGTCTACCCTCTTTCCAGTCGATAACAATACAGAATTATGTTTAATTGGGCATGGGTTGAGAATCTCTTTAATTTCAGGTATACCAATGACTTATAGGTATAAGATGACTTTTATTTGGAATTTGGGAAAGGTGGGGACTCTTTTTATAACATTGTCTGCGCTCTGCAGTTACCTATCGAAGGAGTATGCCATCCCCTTCCGATAGTTACTGCACCTGTCATAAGTCACACAATACTGTAGAGCTGAAAGAGGGTATGACCAAATGTCCTGACGATTAGTTTCAGATATCAAAATTTCTTGAATGGCGAAATATTTGATGTTTGTATTTTTATTAGAGTTCAAGAAAGTCAAGAAGATATTATTTAAACTAAGTGACATGGTTGGTTACATTAAATATACATAATTTACTCATTACTGAACCTGAACATTGTTACATGCATAATATCAGCATAATCAAAAAATCTGCTAAGCTGGAAATTGTCCGGTCCAGATTGTTTCGGATTAGTGGGACTCTACTGTGCTTTACATTCCGATGTTCTCGTTTATAAACTGATAAGTGACAGTGTGTGCGTTTAGTATCAATTTATGTGAAAGGTATTTTGTAATCAGGAAGTTTTTTATACTGAATGTACTCTATTGTCTGTGCTTATGATTAAATTGTGTAGTCGGGATTTTTATAAAAGGACAAAATGAGTACAAATGTAAAACCAGTTTGTAACAAAAAATAAGAAAACGAGAATACAGAGTTGTAAATTTCTTCTAATTTGTTTGGTGTTGTTTTCAACTAATTATTTCATTTAAGCCAACTAAAACTGTAATTTGACGTTTCTAAAGGTACATCAGCTTTGCTGGCCATTTCGTTATCCACCGTGGTCTGTCTTGAGGTGACCGGTTAAGTCTTTGAGTGCTATGATACAATGTAAATGGTCACTGATTTTTCATGAAAAGTGCTATAATACGATATATCGTCTTGCTGCCGCTGATGATATTGCAGACTTAACACATTCAGTTTATTTTTTATATAGTTTATTTTATTTTTTTAGTTTATTTTTATTTAGTTTACTTTTATTTAGTTTTTTATATTAGTTTATTTTATTTTTAGTTTATTTTTTATATAGTTATAGATTTGAAAATAGAATAATTTTTATTTTGTATTTGCACTTTGAGATTTATGTAATTGTATTGTTTTGGGAATAAAGTCAATTTCATTTCATTTCATTTCATTTCACTGCGACTAATAGTGAGAGAAAATCGAAACCTCATGCTAAAAAATTTTATGGTACCAAAACATGCCTTTATATGACATAATTAAGGAACAGAGGTCAAAAATGTTTTCCGTTGTGTTTATGACGTCATATTTATGGCCCAGTACTGTGCCATGAGCTATTAGAGGGGATCCCAAGCTGGCTCCCTAGGGGATTCTAAGTAGGTGCCGGTCAAGCCACTCCTACCAACCATGCTAACATGGTATACAACAAATTTTGCCAGGAGCTAACCTAACAAAATACAAAAAATGAGTGCATTGTAGCTTGGCAAAGTACTGTGCCACTAGCAGTGAATGTGTTAAACTGGAATATTGGTTTTCTCGATAGTTATTTCGAACACCAATGATTTTGTTTGATAATCCATCGGATGGAGATCCAAAATATTGTCCTCTTGCACTTTTGAGATGAAAAATTCAATTTTTTTAAGGTCTTTTCCTCATGCGCTTGCCTTTGTCCCCTTTGGAAACCCCACCAGACCACTTTCAGGTGTTATATGAATAATATACCAGCGTTTTAAAAACTTAAGGTTGTTATTTTATAGCTTTGAAAGAATTATGAGGGAGTCTATTGTATTTTAAAGTAGAATAAAAAAATATTTAAGAAAGATGTAATGTTAAGTTTGGGTGTAACTTTAGAACAGGGTAACAGGAAGATATGTATACGATGTTATACAAATTTATAAAATAATTTATTTTAAATAAATGAAATTTTTTAAAAAATTGAGTAATTTTTACCCCCAACAAAAATTGTGTTCACTATTCAATTTTTTACTATTGGATTTTCATCATGAAACCACAAAGCTCATTACGAAAGTTTGCCTAATGGTCTTTAAGAAAGACTAAAATTTCCCAGAAGATTGAAACCAAACCTCAAATCAAATCTCATTCTCATTGCCTAGTAAAAACAATACTCATTAGCAATCACCTTAAGTAATTTATAATTACTGACAAATTTCAGTGCACCTTCATGAGAAAAAGAAAACATTAAAAACTAATTGATTCTGTCAAGTAAGGTGATGAGTGGCACTGTCTTACTATTTTCAATTAAAAAGGCGTTTAGATCAAGCTTAAAATTATGAGGTGGAAAGCAAAAAGAGATATGTTGGTAAAGTGAATTTTTCAGTGTAACCGATTTAAGTCATCTGGGTTAGTGAT
This sequence comes from Neoaliturus tenellus, assembly GCA_030545055.2. NCBI lineage: Eukaryota > Metazoa > Arthropoda > Insecta > Hemiptera > Cicadellidae > Neoaliturus > Neoaliturus tenellus. Next base: position 129,256,081 of record CM061535.1, read on the forward strand.
GTGTGAGACGGCTGTGTATCTTGATACGGCAATATGATTTGTATTGGAGCCATATCTCGTATCAGCCATATCATATTGGTCCTGTGTCAGGGTGTCCACATTCTGGAAAGTCTGGGAAAATAGGCAAAAAGTCTGGAAAGTCAAGGAAATCCACCCTAGTGATGGATTTAAGGGGACTTTTCAATGCTTCAGTCAGCCGTAATCCCGACTATTGTAGCATTTTTTTTTTTTTTTTTGGATTTCTGCAAATGTACGACAATTCAATTTTTTATCTGTGCTTGGAATAGTTTTAATTGTTTTCTATCTTTATCTCTTTGGGATTTTGAATAGTTGTTAGATGTACAATGGCTGCGAAATTGAGTAAATTTAATAAATTGTGCCTTGATGCCAAAATATTTCCTGAAATTAGTGGGTTGGTTAGACTAGGTAGATAATGATGCAACTTTTGCTTATTGAAAAGTGTGTCGGGAGTCATTGAAGCTCAGTAATATGGGTAAGCAAGCTGTAATATCACATTCTGATGGACCTTACATTTAAAATACATGCTGGTTGAAAATTCCCTGTCAGCAATATCCGTTTTCTAAAGGTGTGTTACACTAGAAGTTGACAACCAAAAGTTGTTGGCGTTTACTGTTATAGCCATATGGCTTTTGTCAACAACTTTTGGTTGTCAACCTCCAGTGTAAACCCACCTTAAGAAAAAAAGTGTTAGTAAAGTAACAAGATCAGCCAAATTAAAAAATTCAATTTTTATTACTTATACATATTTTATTTGGATATACATTGTGAGTCAGGGAAATCGATGATAAATGGCCAGGGAAAGTTAGGGAAATTAATGACAAATTTTCTGTGGACACTCTGTGTGTTTCTCGGCACGCATATCGTATAAGCCAAAATATCGCATAAATGACATAGCATTGTTTTCAACAAAGCATTTAAAAATAGGTTTAATTATTGATTTTTGGATGATAATTTGATATTATTGTATTGAAAGAGATATCCCCGTCGCAGCAGACCTGCGTACTCAGTGAATTTCCAATGGAATTTCAGATTATTTACTTTCCCCATAAAAACCCCATAGGATGGAGTATGTAGGTTTGCTGCCGTGGGGTATTGTTAGAAAATCTAAGTTAATCAATAATTGTTGAATGTAAACACAAAATTGTATCAAGCTCTGGCAATTTTTTATTTTCCCCATAAACCCCATGGGGGGTGAGTAAGTAGGTTTGCCGCCATATGGGTTTTGTAAGTAATTATAAGTTAAACCCTGTCTAGATAATGTACACACCAAATTTGATTAAGTTATGTCAATAAATAAGCAAAATATAGGGTTTTCTTGATTTCCCATAAGAATAACATGGAAAACACATTTTTGGATTTTCCCCGTAACCAGTTATGCTAAGATAAAAATTCAAAATACCAAATTGTTTGTTTTTTTAAGCTCTTTTAAATGGATTCAGTTAAAATTGGTGAATTTTGAAAATTGAGGTCAAAAAATGCTAAAAACCCATTTTTGACCCCTTTGAAACCCCATAAAACCCTGTTCCCATAACCCGACAATGCTGGTTCGCGAACTCATGAAAATAGACCTGGTCTTACACCTTCATACCAAATTTCATCAAAATCGGAGGTTCCCTTCAAAAGTTATCGGTACCACGGACATATATATATATATATATAGATAGATATATATATATATATATATATATATATATACATATATATGAAAATGAACGAATGTTGTTTTTGGCTTCTGGGGACCTCAAAATGAAAAAGTAAAGTGGTCCCGGGCTTAGGTCTTACCATGGCTACTTGTTACCTTCCAGAAGTCTGGTAACCACTATATTCTCCTCGGCTATACTCAGGCGGTGGTGGGGAGGATTTAGGAAACTTAAAGGTTACTGAAAATTGACTTAAAGATACTTCATGAGCGCCACTTTGTTTGGATGGGGAAACAAAGAAACCCCTTTTGAGAACTGAAATTGAATTTACTGTGATTGAACCATGTTTCACTTTAAGTTTTACATAAACAGGAACCTGCATAAATTTTAATCCTCAGGTTAACAACAAATATAGTCAAAATTAATTATATACCTCGGACGTCCGTAAACCAATCTTATTTTGCTTGGTATCTAATACTTCAAACAAGAACAACTTACAACTAAACACATACAAATTTTATATACACACAATGCTTAAGACTAATTAATGTTTAATTGTTTTCAGTTCATTTAATTGTTCAGCAAATAATTATTCCGATGAAGGAATTCTTTGGTATGACACGAATAAGTTATCTGTTCTAGGCCGTGTAGAATAAATGTTGTCCTGGATCACAAAGGTAGAAAACAGAAAGTTCTGACCTTAAATGAAGCGTTGTCCTTTCACACATAGGTACCAGATATTTATTGCAGGTGGGTCCCCTACCATTTGCAGGACTAACTACTAGTTTGATATTCCATAATTGCCCAATATTGGTTGTACTTCTGTATGGTACGGTATAAAAAGCCACAAGGGCTTTGTAGACAAGATAATTCAGAACATTTTCACAACTTTTAACTAAATTATTTAAATACAATATATACATTCAACAACAATTGTCTTCCATCTGATTGTGAAAAATTGTTCAACACTTGAAAAACTTCCTTTATATACTTGGAATAAATATCCCAACAATTGGAAATGAATATTTAAAACTATTTAAATTTATTCCACAAGTCAAGATCCTGCACTAGCAGTGTACGGTTTTCAAATGACGCTCACACAGACTGAACCAGGTGGAGAGTTATTGGCAGAGAAATTCATGAAAGGAAGAAGGTTCAGGGAGGTATGCAGACAGAGAGATAAGGTTGGCCGAGTACATAGTTCATTTTCAACAATAACCCTTCTACTGTCCATTCCACTTCCTACTTGCTCCTACTGCCTATTTCATATTAAATTAAAATTGTCACACCCCACCCTTTCTTCAAGAAAAAAGTCCATTTTCAAAGTCCACAGAACTTCAAAACTCTAGTCGTCATCAGGTAGTTTAGTCGCAGATGAGGTGTAAGGCTTCAAGTCCTCTATGTGCCATCTTCCAATTGGTTGACGATCACTGTTCTCAAGTTCATAGATGAGAGGTGAGATCTTCCTTGAAATTCTGTAGGGTCCAACAAAAGTAGGGGAGAATTTGGCGATCACATTCTTCTCCTTGCTCTATTGGGTGAAGTTTCTTTTCCAAACGCAGTCTCCTTCATAGAATTCTAGATTCCTTCTCCTAAGGTTGTATTGCCTAGCACTCCTGATGTGAGCTAAAGCTAGTCGCTTCTGGACATCTTGATAGATCTTCATAAGTTTGGTGATGTGAGATTGATGAAGAGATGCGTCTTGACCAGATCCTGCAGCGCAGTTGTTGTCAGTTCCATCTAACTTCAAAATTTCTCTCCCAAACACAAGACTAGTTGGAGTATATCCAGTCACTTCACTCCTTGCAGTTCTCAAGGCAAAACCAAGTTTAGGTAAACATTCATCCCACTTGTTGTGATGTTCTCCTACATATGACCTGATCATTGTTATGATGGTACGATTATACCGCTCTGTTGTGTTGGCTTGAGCATGCCTACGAGCGTTCAGAAACATTTTGATTCCGTATGAGGCACAAAGATTCCTTGTTTCCTTCCCTATAAATTCTGGCCCATTGTCAGAAATCAAGGCACGTGGGGTTCCATAAATGAGAAATACTCCCTCTTCTAAGTGCTGAGCGATAAGCTTTGACGATAGTGATCTAAGCGGAAACAGCAAAGTGTACTTAGAAAACAAGTCGGTTACAACCAGAATGTACTTATAACCCCTTGGAGTTCTAGGTAATGGACCAATGACATCTGCTGCAACTATTTCAAAAGGCAAAGAGACAGATCGGTTGACACCCATCAGTCCAGCTGGACGTTTCTGTTCCGGTTTTGTAGCTTGACAGGTTATACAATGTCGGACATAATTGGCAATGTCAAATTTCATTTTGGGCCAATAATACAACTGTAATACTCGATGATAAGTCTTGAAGAAACCAAGGTGACCTGATTTAGGGTCATCATGACACTCCAGGTAAACTGACTGACGATTTTCTTTAGGGACAACTAACTTCCATTCAAAGCGGGGGTCAATCTCCATTTGTTTTGGTCTCACTAACTTATACAGCCGGTCGTTCGTGATTCGCCATGAAGGAAATTTCTCTGGGTGGTTGATAACCTGATTAAACATTTTTAGATACCACTTGTCAGTGGGGTGATCAGAAACTTCAATAAGTGCCAGATCAACTTCCTCTTCACTAGCCTTCTCGGTTGCTGTCCGTGAGAGTAGATCAGCCACTGCGTTGTCTTTCCCCTTCCTATGTTTAAGTTCAAAGTCAAAAGCCTGAAGTCGAACAGCCCATCGAGCTAAACGCCCACGAGGATCTTTTAAATTGGCTAACCAAATTAGACTGTGATGGTCTGTGTAGACAGTGAATTTTGCTCCTTCAAGGTATGACCTATAATGTTCAATAGCCCATATTACTGCAAGACATTCTTTTTCAGTAGTACTGTAATGCCTCTCAGCACGATTCAAAGTTCTACTGGCATAGGAGATTACATGTTCTTCTCCAGTTTCATCACGCTGTGATAGTACTGAGCCGATTCCTTCATTTGAAGCGTCACAATGAAGTTCGAAAGGAAGTTCAAATTTCGGACAAGATAAGATTGGGGCTTCAACTAGTAATTTCTTGATTGAACGAAAAGCTTCTTCGGCACGATTATTCCATTTAAAGGGAACATTCTTGTGAATAAGCTGAGTTAAAGCTGAAACTTTGGAAGCATAGTCAGGTATGAACCTGCGGTACCATGAAGTAGCGCCAATAAAACTCCTAACTTCTTTCTTTGAAGTTGGTGAAGGTATGTTGGATATTGCAGATACTTTATCAGGGTCGACATAGAGTCCTCGGTAATCCACTTTGTAGCCAAGATATTTAAGTTCTGCTCTGCAGAGTTGAGTCTTCTCTTTATTGATAGTCAGGCCAGCAGCAATAAGACGTCGAAAGACTTCCGATAATACTTCTATGTGCCGTGAAAATGTTGGAGTAACAATGATGATATCATCGAGGAAAACAAAAACTGATGGTTCCAAAGCAGGGCCTAAGACTTGGTCAATGAGCCTTTGCCACGTTGCTGGGGCATTTGTTAAACCAAAAGCCATTCTCTTGAATTGATATAGTCCGCGTCCCGGAACAGTAAATGCTGTCTTCTCTCTTGATTCCTTAGCAATCGGTATCTGCCAGTATGCTGACTTCAGATCAATACTGCTGAGGTAACGAGCATCTCGTAACTGATTTAATATCTGATTTACATAGGGTATTGGATAAGCATCCTTCTTGGTTACAGAATTTAGTTTCCTATAATCGACACAGAAACGAAAAGTATTGTCTGGTTTTCGCACCAACACAATGGGAGAAGACCATCCACTAGAACTAGGCTCAATGATGTCATATTTAAGCATTTCATCAAGTTCTTGATCGATATGCTTTTGGACGTTAGGAGAAACAGGATAATAGCGTTGCTTTATCGGAAGCGCATCACCAGTATCAATTCGGTGTTCAACTAGTGTTGTACAGCCATATTTAGCTATCATTTGTGGGTAATATTTGTCAATCAAGGCAGTAAGTTGATTCTCTTCATCTGGGGTCAAGTGGGCTCGAGAGTGTATCATAGGTGTTGAAGTTTCCTTGCTATTTCCAACATGGGAGCTAGCGACAAAACAACTACTTTGGGTATCAATGATTTTGATTCTGTCAGAAAAGTACCATCTTCCCCTGGCCAAATCCAGCAAAATTCCAAAGATCCTTTGAAAATCAGCACCCAAAATCAATGAAATTGTTGTTCCAGGTAGATATAAAGCTTCAACAACTGCAGTCCTATCTTGAAGTTGTATCGGGATGTCCATAGATCCTTCTATGGCACACTGGGATCCATCAGCAACTGTTGCTTTAGAAATTGATGAAGGTTTCATCTGAAATCCTAACATTTCAAACATAATTCTAGATTTATCTCCAAAAAGAGTACGGGTAGCTCCAGAGTCGAGAAGTCCACAAATTTCAGTTCCAGCAACAGAAATGGTTAGGTAAGGTCGAGAATCTCTTTTATTGTATGTAAGCAAAGATGTTACACAAACTGAGTCCTTTGATTGGGTTGAGTCCGGTCTTAACTGGTCTGAGTATTGGTGTCTGCGGAACGTGGGCCGGACTGTCGCCGTTCCGCTGAAAAGTTTCCCGAAGTCCTTTCAGAGACAACATTTCGACATGAAACACATTTTGATTTTATTGTGTTTTCTCTTCCACAACCATAACAAAATATGGATCTAGGTTTCCTACAATCAGAGTAATGGTGACCTCACAGTCGACAATTCCAGCAGATATTAGGAGTTGGTTTTTGTTCTGAAGATCTTTTGGTATTAAATGACTCTTTTGAAGCATCCATTGTAGAAACCTTGAGGTTTTCCTTCCTTATCCTCGGTTTATACGCTAAGTCTGGTTCAAGAAGAGTTCTAGTAGGTCGGGATTCAAAGCGTTGAGCTCGAAGATGTCCTCTCTCCAATCGCTGTAGAATATTCTCTAACTCCTCCAGAGTAACGTAGTTCTGAAGGCTAAGTGACGATTGGTAGTTAGGAAGAACATTTTCTTCAATTATCTCAAGCATATCCAATTCTGTCTTTGGTTTTGTAAGACGGTTAAACAAACTTCGCATCTTTGCAATATATACAGTTACAGTCTCTTCTGATCCTTGTTTACGATTCTCTATTTCCCTAAGCAAACGACGATCATAATCTGGGTCTTGAAATGCACTTCTAAGTTTGGCTTCCAATCCATGCCAATCATCAATACGTCCACGACATGATCGATATACAGCAAGAGCGGAACCTGTGAATAATTCACCAGCAGCCTGGAATAATTCTCTAAAGGACATGTTATTAGCAACTCGACGATCCTCAACATCAGCAAGAAAAGATCCTACACTGGTGTTATCATCACCTGAAAATTTCAAATTCCAATATCTAATTGGGGTAGGCTTCAGTTTTCTATTTTTCTTCTTCTCTTCTACGGCAGAGTCAGTCGACGAAGTGGAAGTTTTTCTACTCTTCTTTTTCTTCTTCTTGATTCTCGATTTCTTCTTGCATTCATATTCTTCACTCGAGAAATCGGTATCTGGAGACAATGGTTCCAAACTATGCTTCTTCTTTTTCAATTTGGTTTTATTTTTCATTGTCTTGTATTTCTTAAAATCTTCTAAGTCCATAGAATCTGATGTAGAGAAATTATCTAGTGACATCCTACTATGTTCCTTGTAATCAGGCTTTGCGACTCTCTTCTCCTCCTTAGTGCCACCTTCAGCTTCGCTTAAAGATGCATCCGATTTCCCAGAAATATTTGCCAGGAGCGAACCTTGTGCAAGATTTTCAAACTTTGCAATACAATTTACAATATTTTCCGATAAATCAGATTGACCTTCAATCTCATTTCCAATTCTTTTAATCCTATCTGAGGTATGGCATAAGACTGCTTTTAATTTTCGCTTAAGTTTTGCCACATCAGTGCCACTAGACGGTAAAGCAAGAAGACCTAACAAGTTTCCTATTTCAGAAATTTTCCGCTGACAAACAGCAATTTCATCTTCTTCTTTGATTTTAGTAGTTTCACTGATTGATCCCGTAATTCCTTTCTTCAAATATTTCCGCAATACCTTACGCAAATCTTCCATCTTCTTGTCAGCCACCTCCAGATATCCCCTAACATTGACTTCATACTCAAGTTCATTCCTATCAAGGTAGTTGACATGACCAGTTGCTAACATCGTGATGACAAAGTTATAATACCCAAAATGAACATAAACACATAAATTCAACGATGAGGATCCATATAATCATCAACAGCATAAGTCCAGAACAATTTTTAAAATATTCCAAACAAAATTCAAATTCAAGAAAAAATCAGGAAATATTCAAAATAAATTCAAATAAAGTCAATTTATCAGCTAATCAAGGCCACACACGTTGGACGCCATTTATTGTTACCTTCCAGAAGTCTGGTAACCACTATATTCTCCTCGGCTATACTCATTCGGTGGTGGGGAGGATTTAGGAAACTTAAAGGTTACTGAAAATTGACTTAAAGATACTTCATGAGCGCCACTTTGTTTGGATGGGGAAACAAAGAAACCCCTTTTGAGAACTGAAATTGAATTTACTGTGATTGAACCATGTTTCACTTTAAGTTTTACATAAACAGGAACCTGCATAAATTTTAATCCTCAGGTTAACAACAAATATAGTCAAAATTAATTATATACCTCGGACGTCCGTAAACCAATCTTATTTTGCTTGGTATCTAATACTTCAAACAAGAACAACTTACAACTAAACGCATACAAATTTTATATACACACAATGCTTAAGACTAATTAATGTTTAATTGTTTTCAGTTCATTTAATTGTTCAGCAAATAATTATTCCGATGAAGGAATTCTTTGGTATGACACGAATAAGTTATCTGTTCTAGGCCGTGTAGAATAAATGTTGTCCTGGATCACAAAGGTAGAAAACAGAAAGTTCTGACCTTAAATGAAGCGTTGTCCTTTCACACATAGGTACCAGATATTTATTGCAGGTGGGTCCTCTACCATTTGCAGGACTAACTACTAGTTTGATATTCCATAATTGCCCAATATTGGTTGTACTTCTGTATGGTACGGTATAAAAAGCCACAAGGGCTTTGTAGACAAGATAATTCAGAACATTTTCACAACTTTTAACTAAATTATTTAAATACAATATATACATTCAACAACAATTTCTTCCATCTGATTGTGAAAAATTGTTCAACACTTGAAAAACTTCCTTTATATACTTGGAATAAATATCCCAACAATTGGAAATGAATATTTAAAACTATTTAAATTTATTCCACAAGTCAAGATCCTGCACTAGCAGTGTACGGTTTTCAAATGACGCTCACACAGACTGAACCAGGTGGAGAGTTATTGGCAGAGAAATTCATGAAAGGAAGAAGGTTCAGGGAGGTATGCAGACAGAGAGATAAGGTTGGCCGAGTACATAGTTCATTTTCAACAATAACCCTTCTACTGTCCATTCCACTTCCTACTTGCTCCTACTGCCTATTTCATATTAAATTAAAATTGTCACAAATTGTCATGGCTACTACCGTAATAGCGTTTTTCCTAAAGGGAAATTCGCTAATAATAAGAAACTAAATGTAAACGTTTGTTACCGTTAAAATTAAGAACTCAAAATAAATATAATTAATCTTTAGCGTCTTGGTCATAGATCTACTGGCTGTAAGTGGAGGGTAAGGTGCTGTTCACTTTTAGCTATGTTTGTTCATGGGCAGAGTTGTAGCTTGTTGGCTGGGGGCAGGACCAGCCCATGGATAGACTAAATAACCACAGTATGTATAACACTACTTTATTGAAATTTCATATTAATAATTGTTGTTTGTTTTTTAAAGTATTACCATCCATGCAAACAACTAAACTAAGCAAACGACCAAAATTACAAAGTAATTTCCTTATATTTTTATTTTGATCCATTAAGTTAAATGTTGTGAGAGGAATCTCGCCCAAAGCACCCCTCTGACTGTGCCCATGATTATTTTAGTATAATTATATTTAATAACAATCAAGTAATTGTGTAGTTTCTTATCAATAATTTAGAATAAACAAGTGAAAAAAACACGATTATGATAAATTTAGATGTTTAATGAAACATCAAAGACTTGTAATTTCAGAGATCCACTTGAGTTACAAAGATTTAACATCTAGATAAATCTTGATTAAAGAGATTAATCAGTGACTGTATAAGCCTTAATTAGTTCTTATCGGTAAAGTTCTATTGAAGCTTACAAGTATAGGTTAGAAATCAAATCATTTAATTTACTTCCTCCCCCTATGTTAAGTTTATAGAAAAAGTAAATATTTTTTTCATAGTCATTGTTAATATTGTCTTTGTTTTGGACAAACGTCTGTGTGCAGGGATGTGAACTCTGCAAGACAAAATATCATAGCTGATTTTGATGAATTTTTGTATACATGAGTAATTAATTGTCAATGTCCTCAAATACTCTATCTATCATGGATTCAAAATGGTTTTGATCCAAATTTCATATATTGAATAATTTTTCAATGAACAAAGCAAAATACACCAACGGTATCTAAACAGTCACAATATATAAATATATAATACTTCGACAATGTCACTTGCAAGACGGATTTGAAAATCAATCTTTCATATGAGGTTGGAATTAACAATAAGTCAACATTCTTGCCCCCTCCATCTCACCAATTTAGATTGTGAATGTGTCATCCCTGGAAAATACTTCCAGAGCAGTGTTTCCCACTGTAACTGTCACGGTGCTCCCGGGCTCCTTTGTCCCCAGACGTTGTTGCAGCATCTAAAAAATATTCATTGACTGCCGGGGGATTAGTCTTGACTTCACACCTCTTTTGTTTGAAGTCATTGAGTGTTTGAATTTGAGATCAAATATGGCGTCGCTGGCCTCCATAGAATTCCTACGGTGGGTCGTCCAGGAGGGGGCGTTTCCCAACCTATATTTTGGGTCGTGTACCTCTCGTAAAAGATGTTTAACAAAATAAGTATCCCTCCTGACAGTAATTTTTATAAATGTTTCAGTTAGAAATAGGTAGTATTCAGCTGTTTTTAGATCATGAAAACATTTCAAATACAGTATAATAAGTTGTAAAGCAGCTAACTAACTTAACATTTGAGTTTAATTAGTCCCCGTTGTGTTAATGAGATCTATGGGTCTGCTTTTCTGCACTTTGCATTTTAAAATCACGTTTCATTGTTGGAAGGTAACATTTTGACAAATGACAAATGACAAATGACTATTCATTGACTATTCATTGACTCACTATTCATCAAGTCAAGACTAGCATTCACATTACTCCTTGGTTATTCCATGGGTGATTTTAGCGAATTTCCCTATAGGGAATACTCTATTACGGTAGTAGCCTTGGTAAGTCGTGAAGTGTCGTGACTGTATCTTTAAGATTGTGAGTTGGCACTAGATGCACAAGACCCTGACCGCTGGTAAGTTTAAGCGCTCACTCGACTCAAACTCATTCATTGTGCAGCGACATCGGTGGCAGGATGTACCCCCACCACAGGTTGGAAATGGTATATTTTCGTTACAAGCACCGAAAATTGAGTTTTGCCTTTCTCGAGATCGTGTTTCAAGTGTGTTACAACTACAGCTCATTCCAAAGGACAAGCACCTAGTACCCAAGTAGGGAGTAGGCCTACATCACATCTATTTGACAGTTGCTATTAGTTGAACTACCAACTACGTAATTATGATTTGTTATTTGATGTTGTTGATGTCACCTACCTTATTATATTCTAGATTTCTTGGCTGCCGCTAGTGCCGCTTTCCTTCCGCTTCAAGTGGGGTCTTGGGCAAAACATTTTCTCAAAAGCATCATTTTCGTTGTTAGAAGTGAGGGTCGAAAACATGATATTGATGTAGTTAGATTGCAAAACTTCTGTAATTAGAATAAAACTTTCACAAAATTTCATTTGAGCTTAGCCATTTTAGAAAATACTGTGGTAGTTTTACCAGTTAAAAATGAAATAAATAAATAAAACACACTTGAATGTGATTTACAACATCAAACATTAAATTTCAATAGAAAGGCACAAAATAAATTAATAGTTACTAATCTTAAAATAAAGTCTAGTACATTTAGATGTCAAATTTTAATTGATTATTGGACAAATTTTTTTTAGTTTTATTTGACAGAGATTAATCCTACTAACACAAGTATACTTAACTTACATGTGCAATATAGTTTTCCCAAATTGATATCTTGGTATAAGTTTTAAATCTAACAGGTCAAGTTTAAAGTACACCTTACCGCTAGAGCTGGAAGAATAAGTGTGTGTGTTGGTTCCCGTATATACATATGTATTTCTTCGGGACCCAATGATTGGTCCTTTAATTGTGATTTTATTTCTAAGTATTATCATAAATAATTTAGATTGCATAATATTCTTATTTTGTAAAATATATGAATGATGTATACTGTATTGGATTATGTATAAATATTGTATAGAAATATTTTAAAGGATAAATACATATTTAATTTAATTTTCAAGTGTAGGTGCTGGTAAACAGAATTAATTGAACGTTGTTAATAGATCTATATTTATAAAAATAAAATACAACAATAAACGAGCATAAAACAGTTAAATGGTATTTTAAAGTATTGTGAAAAGAAATTCACATAAACAAGGTTTTATTGCTGTAGAAAGAGTGGCTTCCCTGTCATGTTACAGGGAATTATTGCCAATCCTTTTTTATGGCATTACACAATACACATGTCTTTTACTATAAATTTAAATTTAATGTAACTTTCTAAAAAAAGCATTAAAAACAGTTCAATAACAAATCAGCCTTGTAAAATACAATCGAATTTTATAATTTACTCATTAAAAAAATATTTGTACCCATTAATCTTATTTTCAATTAAATTGTTTTATTTGTATCGAGTAATAAAAACTAATAGTCCAGTGTAAAGTATATGAAATCATATTCCCTATTTTAATGGTACTAAACTATGTAAATGTACAAACTATTCTACATTACCTTGTATCTATTATTTATCAAATAACTATGTGTAGTGCATTTATCATGTAGATTAAGTTGACAATGTCGATTGCTTGTATCTATGAACTTAAAGACAATAAAGTTCTGATTCTGATTCTGATTCTTGATTGTTCGAAAGGTGACAAAATGGCTAAGCCAAAAATAAACTGATCTCATGAATTTATTTTCAAATTTTAAAATTACAGTAAATAATTCTAATATTTTAGCATGTAACTTACCATTTTTTGAGTGATAAATGTATATCGAATGAGATACTGTCCTATCGTACATGATCAAACATTTTTTATATTTGTGACGAGTCGGCTCTTTAAAAGACCGAACAGTTGTTTTATTAACATTTTGAACGATCATTTCTATAGTAGACAATATTATTAGTGCAGTCGATTGTAGGGCCTATTACAGTTTATTAGATTTCCTATACAATTTTATCGAATACAATGATCCATACAGCTCAACATTCTAAACATCGCAATTATGAGGTTTAATTAAAACCGTTACCGATATAAAAATGAAGAAAACGCAATTATAGTGACGACTACGATAAAAATGGGGTTGAACAACAAATAAACAAGAGTAGGTGTGAGGGTTTGGGATGTGGTGTTTACTATTGTTTATCCCTTGATTTACCGGGGCTAGCAGCTGGGCGGCATGATCATTTATTGTTGACAGGCGCCACTGAAAATTGAGAGCTCTGTGAAATATAGTCCATGCTACTGTCATGTCGCCTAATAAATTAACTTCCCTTCAATAATCATCGCTTGTATAACCGTGATTCATACATTCAGGTCTGTTCTTTATAGGATATTTATAAGATGGTTACATCGTCAACTGCGCAGGGTACAACAGAAAACGTTTGTGGGTGAAAGGGATTAACTGTTAATGTTTGTTGGATTTCGTCAAAACAAGGATAATGTATATTTGGTAAAAAACTCTTTCTGTATTTAGTGATTATGCAATTTTTTAATTTTTTTTTGTGGTAAGATTGTCTTTTTGTTAGTATTTTTTAGTTTTCAAGTTAACTCAGAAAGCGGGTATTTTTTTTTAAAGGGCCTCAATAATTCAAACCATCTGAAACCGAAATAAGTTATTGACGAATATGTTTTAGCGGATTTAAAGAAACATGTAAGTTGTGCTCACCAAATTTCTCATTCAATGTTTTAACACCTTATTTTATGAACTTTATCACAAGTGACTTTACAAATACCCCCGTCGCAGCAGACCTGCGTACTGAGCGAATTTCCAAACGATCTTGAGATATCGTATTTTCCCCATAAACACCATAGGAATGGGTATGTAGGTTTGCTGCCATGGGATGGTGTTAGAAAATGTTAGTTTTGTTAGGAAATGTAATAGTTACGTAAGGTAAATATCAAACTGTATAAATATTCAATAATCATCGCTTGTAGCTGTTGACCTCTGTCAACTTTGGATTTTGTTTTGATCTTATAAATGCTGATAAAATGCTGAAATGATCGTTTTAATGCTGTAGCGCTAAGAATATTTGATCGTTATAAATGTTTGACTGGGACGGTGGCGACGTCCTGTAATCCAGCTACTTGGAGGTCACGAATTGTGGATAGTTATAAGAGATGGCTTGTGGATGCGATATTCCCTAGTGGGGATTAACGTCCGCACTAGTGAATACTAGTTCATCCATAAAGACCATCCTCATAATTAGACCAATTCGTAAATTGGAGGTTGAAATTGTGGTTCGGATCCCACGTTAAACTGTAGGTCCCTAGATACCATTGACTGTTGGGCTATTAATTAACAGTCCTGCCTAAGGAGAATGTCGGCCTTAGTCAGTAACAAGACTACAAGATCGCGCCACAATCATCCTACACTCATCTCTCATTCATATTCAGGTTAAAATACCCACTGTGTGAGGTCCCTGTCTCAAAATAGTGATATAGTGATATAGTGGTTCATACATTCAGGTCTGTTCTTTATAGGATATTTATAAGATATTTAAGACATCGTCATATAGAATTTTAATATAGGAGGCACTCTTCTAAAAAAGTCCCCAGAAAGGTAATATAACAATTTGATGGTGTCACATTATCAAATAAGTATTTTTAAATGAATCGTTTTTAAAATTTTGTACCAATTTTATTGTTAATTTATCAATACATTTAAGTGATCAAGCCGTGGGGACTTGTTACTAGTAGTTTAATTCTGCAAGATATAAGATATTTTTGTGGTTTTCGCACGATAATATTTTTTAATCTGGGACCCCAGCTGTATATCAGGGGTCTAAGGTGAGGGTTAAGCGACTCTGGCCTCGGTCCAAGGGTCTTCATTTAATTAAACTATAACGGCCAGGGCGAACAATTACTTCCCAGATTTATGGGCTGCCAAATGTATTTTTTTAATTGCGACAGGTATTATGATTCATGCCCATTGGAGATTTGTAAAATGAAATATTTTACAAATGTGCGATAAACGAGGATATTAGTTTGTGTTTTTTACATCAGCAGTCTCAAAATAAAATAAAATTACGTTGAAACTCGCGTCATACCCAAAAGGGAATAAAAGAATTGATTTTATAAAACCAAACCACTGACACACGTGTCTCAACAATACGTTAGGTTCAAAAATAGGAACACGGAAAACTTGTTTTGATATTTCAAACACACACATTGAATTTTTTTATTTCACCATATAAGTTCCCGCTGTGTTTTTATTACGTGTAGGCAAATTATCAAATTTGGACTAAGTTTTACAAAAATGAAAAATAAATGTCATAAATCAACAGAATCATAGGATCAACAGATTTTTTTCAGGAAAAAGATCAACATCTTTCCATTTTAGATCCCTTTATCGGGTAGAGAAAATTATTTTATAATTGTTAGTTATTGCTTACTTTTATTTTACTGATAAGTTATTTATTAATTGATTCATATCATACAATTTTCCATTTACATTGCACATCCACTTCTTATCTAAAATAATTAATTACTTTTTCTTTAGAGTGATTTACATATAGATAATTTTAATTCGCATGGAAAGTAAGTTAATGAGTTTTTTGCTTTAGTTTTTTAAATAACAGGTTACTTAGATCAAAACTATTCTGGAGGCATAAACCATAAATAAATTAGTTTTTTACCTTTGTTGTAAACGTTTCCTGATATAAAGGTCGTTTTCAAAACGCCTGTAAAAATTACAATCCATTGTCCAGTGTACAAATTGATTAATAAAGAGAAGCAGACAGTTTTAAGAGCAAACTATTTTCGGGATAGGAGCTCTCAAGAATAAAATCGAAGAAGAGATAATGTTGACAAACGAGCAAATGATTTGCTAGAAGTGAAACAAAAACGCTGATCATTACTGGGTGTTTCAAAAAGGACTTTGAAAACTCATATAAATTTATTGAAAAAGTACACACCTGGTTTTGGTGTTATTTTAAAGAAAAGCACTTCAAGTTATATATAAATGACTATTATTTTTGGCCCCTCAAAAAATATCGTGGTACCGGGCTTAGTTCTTATCATGCTACGGTAATAGCTTTCTCCCTATGAGAAATTCGCTAAAAGTGCAAGCCTTTCAGGCGAGGAGATCTCTTAGTTAATTGCTGACCTCCCTCCACTACAAGCCATACGATTACATAATGGACTAAATTACTAATTACTTTACTTTTAATTACATCATATCGGTTCTTGCCAGTTATAGGCATCAAGGATTTTAAATGTATTTTAGTCCTGTCAGGTTAGGCCAGGTTACCTTAGATTTAACAATCTAGGTTCAGTTGTCTTTGTTACCGCTTGTCTGACAACAATGCGTCTGATTTACGACAACAATGGGTCCAAAGGTCCTGTATGCGTGATGACTTAAGAGTCATCTTCACCCCTGTGCCAGTAGCCCATTGTTGCGCAATCGGCAATGTTAATCATGCGGCTTTTATGCTAAAACATGGTTTTGTATTCCCCTGTTTTGGACGCCGTTATTCAACAGATTTTCTTGAAAGTTGGTAAGTGTTTAGTTGAATACTCATATTAGGTTTCTCATACCTCGAAATTTTGAAAATTTTACTAAATTTTGAAATATTAACTAAGGAAAATCGAGTTACTTTGAGACGTCACAAAGAGTAATATTTGTTAAATTTCCTAAATTCCGAGGTATGAGAAACCTAATACAACTATTCAACTAAACACTTGCCAAATTTCAGGAAAATCAGTTGAAAAACGGCGTCCGAAACAGGGGAATTCAAGACCATGTTTTAGCATAAAAGCCGTATGATAACATTGCCGACTGCGCAACAATGGGTTACTAGCCCAGGGGTGAAGATGACTCTTAACGCTGTAGATAATATTTTGATATTAGTTTTCTAGTGATGACGATGAGTTAAGGTGCGGCTACACATAGCAGGAAAGGACACGGACAGGACATTCGGCGTGTCGGATGGATCGCCAGACGAGCATTCATCCGCCACTGTCGTGTCCTGTCCGTATCCCGTCCTGGTTTGTGTAGCCACCCCTTCCAACACTATCAGAAAATTCTTTCGGTAGCTCTGTGTAGTGAATGTGGCGGCCGGCGGGATGAGCCGTGTCGGACAGCTGCGCGCGCAGCCTTCCGACTCAGAAATGTCCTGTCCGTATCCCGATATGTGTAGCCACCCCATCAGAATTTTGTCCATGTCCTTTCCGTTTCCTTTCCGTATCCTTTCCTGCTATGTGTAGCCTTTAACGTACCTTTAACGACTGCAATGGAACCAATTTTCGCACAAAAACAAAACAAAACAAAAACAAAATTTAGGCCAAGTCAAAATTCTTACACTTAGGTTTTGGACTTCTTAGGTTAATAGCTTACCCAAGCGAAATAGAAATACGTACACTGCTAACAGTATGGCTTATACAGAAAGGGTTCCCAAAGTCCCGGATTTTAAGGGACAGTCCCTTGTTTAGTAAAATTTTCACGCGTCCCGGAGAGAAGTCATCCGGGACGGTAAATGTCCCGTATTTAGCCAAAACCAGAAAATTACTCAGGACAAATTTAGTTATGATGAGAGTTACAATCTAACCTCAAAATGTCAAAACTTTAGCTTATGCCTACAAACAGTCCACACAGCAATGGCAAGTGTCTGCTATTGTTATCATTTAGTAATGTTTCGGGACCTTCTTGTGGTTCAGGTTTTGGAAAAATTCTTCCGTCTGCAGTGCGAACTGCGAACTCGTCTAGCTCGGGCCTCGCCAAGTCGTCGCCGCCGCACTATGTTGATAGGGGAATGCCATTTTTATCACATCAGTCTAATTTACAGTAACTAAAGAGTAAGAATAAAAAATAAATTTGGATTAGTGTAGTGTGATTGTGTTGTAATATAGGCTGCGTTTTAATATAAACCTATTTGTTTTTAAAATACAACCAACCTAAAATATGAACAGTGGCAAACTTTCAAACGTGAAAAATTTCCATAATTTTTGCTTTTATTTATTATAGCCTAACTTATAAATTGTTGATTATTTTATTAAATTAACTTCAATATGGGATGACTTAAATTACTGTAATAAAAAATCAAAAATACAAATTTTCTTAAAATGTATTAAGTGCCGGCGTTGTAATTTTAAACCTGGGATTAAAAAAATTATTTTATTCTATAATTTTTATAACGCCCTAAAAAGTCCACGGGCTGTCCTAAAATAGCAAATAAAACACTTGTTAGGCAACGAATAATTTAAACACGTGCTATCAAAGAATTTTAAATTTTCAACCACTATTTTGGACTCAGCAGTAGTATGCTTGATTACAAAACCCCGTTTCTTATATTACATTCTCTCATGCACAGGGTGCTTTATTTGGCAACCCTGGATACAGCTGCTATTAGTAAGCAAGGAGTAACGAAACAAATACAAGTGGCAGCTGACTGTGACTCATGTTCATTTAATCTCTATTTTAATGTTATTCTTATGTAACCAACTTTAGTCCCGTGGTGCAAAAAAGTGGAGTTTTCCTTAGGTAGAAAAACTAGGTACCGGTATTCAAGTGACATTGGGTAAAAGCTAGTACTTTAGTACTCTATTCCAAAAGTAGTAAAATACGGTTTTAGATAATAGTTGGAGGAAAATGTTTTTAAATGTCAATTTCTTATCTAAATGTTTTCGTAGTCCATTGATTTGCACCTTGTAACCTTAAAATAATGGTGTGGCTTTAACCGATACTTACCAAACAAACAAATATTGCTTAATAGTAGGCCTATGGTAATGTAAAGCTTAGCGAATTAAAGATGAAAGATATTATGCAAGGATAACCAGAAATATTTTCACCACTGAATCATAAAGCCACAAAGATATCATTATCTTTTGAATGGAAGATTACAAAAAATGAAGGTAAATCATGTCTTCATTTCAAACGAGGTACTCAAAGTACAAAATAATGAGACACTCGAATTTAAATATCAACTTTTCCTCTTACTCTGATCTTATTTAAATCTCTCTTTAGAAAACTTTCGTAAAACTTAGATTTGTTAGAGAAAAACTGGTTCAATAAGCATAATAAGGGCGTAAAACTTCAATAAAAGACTTTTAAACTTATATTTTAATCATTAGCCAAGAATTGCATTGTAAAAGTCGTAAATTACAATATTTTATTTGTATCATCTCTCTGTATAAATTCTAATGTAAACGCAGATTTTTACAGTTTCCCGTTTTAAATCAAATAATACGATTTATAATAAGTGAGTAAATATGAAACACTTTTATAAACGATGAATTGTGTTGATATAAATTATTATAAAAGAGAGCTTTTGTCCAGTTTGGAGCTCGGTTTAACTTTCGGTCGTTCCAAGCATTAAAGGTCACAAATTTGACTGTAGGTTTCTACCTTTGTTCTACTTTGCATCTTTAAACATTCCTTTGTCCCGCTATCTCTTTAGAGAGCAACCGTTTTAATTACGAACGTAAGGCCTTTTAGCAGCATTTTCTCCAAAACAATTTTTTCTTAAAATGTCTCGACATTTTTGTATGAAATAAATAGTATTAGCTGTTTAGGTTTGTATTGCCCTTGACTGTTATTTTAGTTGAGTAGAAATGAATAGGCATTACCAAATGAATACACCCTACAATGGCCGCTAAAAAGCTGTAAGACTACCATTTAGGTAATTATATAGAAGAACGTACTCAATCTTAAACTTTTCATATTGACTCGAGATTATAAATAAGGAAGCAAAGAAAAGAGTAAATACCTTAGAGTGTCGGAAATGCGATAACAACATAGAAAACTAATATCAAAATATTATCTACAGCGTAAAATAAGTCATCACTATAGAACTCTAATATATACACCTTGAACGCTCACACCGTTGTCGGAACCTGCAACCTGGGGGAAAATAGGCAGATAGAACGACCAAATGACTAATTCTGTCAGTACACGCGCTTTCATTCATACGCTTGTTGCTCATACATACAAAAAATAACAAGAATGAACCTTATATATTTGTAATTTGCATCAACTACTAATTCCAATGGTATATAAATATTTGGCATTTTTATATTAGGAAAGCATCATAATTATTAAAACAAATATTTTTTTAAACGTGACACCAAAAATTTTCAAAGCGAGAAAGTTTTTTATTTTTGGGCTAGGAACAAACTTTCAGCTTCAAAGTTTCAGATTATGAGTTGATCTAAAAGGTTTACATTTAACATTTTTACCTAAGAGTTTTAGTTTCGGATTTAATTGAGCACAAAGCGAGCGTTAAATGATATCGACGCGCTGCCGCTTAGTGGCATTGCGATGCGTCGGTCGTCTCGAAATCATCTAATAATGCCTCTTCAGTGAAGGCAAATTGAACTGTGGATTTACTTATTTTCAAAGTTATTTTTTTTAAAGTTTTTGTACTATCTATATATAAATTCTTTGTTGGACGTAGTGTAATTTATGTCAAATAAACTAATTAAAATCAATAGTAAAATCTACAGTTTTTTGTTCGAGTTTTGCCTTGCGTGAGCGTTCCAGGTTTATATATAGAGTGCTATGGTCTTCACGCATACAGGACCTTTGGAACCATTGTTGTCGTAAATCAGACGTATTGTTGCCAGACAAACTATAACAAAGACAACTGAACCTAGATTGTTAAATTTAAGGTAACCTGGCCTAACCTGACCGGATTATACATTTAAAATGCGTGATGCCTATAACTGGCAAGAACCGATATGATGTAATTAAAAAGTAAATTAATTAGTAATTTAGTCCATTATGTAATCGTTTGGCTTGTAGTGGAGGGAGGTAAGCAATTAACTAAGAGATCTCCTCGCCTGAAAAGCTTGCACTTTTAGCCAATTTCTCATAGAGAGGAAACTATTACCGTAGCATGATAAGAACTAAGCCCGGGACCACGATATTTTTCGAGAGACCAAAAATACATGATAACTTTCGTATAAACGGTCCGATTGAGGCCAAACTTGATAGAGATGTGTAACCTTTATTCGGATGAGTTTGTAAACCAGAAATATCGACCTACCGGAAGGGGTACTTTTAGGGGGTTTTATACACCAAAAAAGGGCTTTTTGCGTCTTTCATACATATTTTTTTACATTTTAAAATTTTGATTTTCATAACTGGAATTAGCTAAAAAAAAACACACAATTTAGTATATTGAAGTTTTGCTCTGTCTTATTTTTTTATCAAGATATTAAAAGTTTTTTAAGACAGTGCATTGTATTTTGGGGCTCCAATGTAGAATCTTGGTTTTTGTAATTATCATGGCAGCAAACCTGCATACTCATTGCTATGGTGTTTATGGGGAAAAACGAAATATCAAATTACTTTGGGAATTCGATGAGTATGCAGGTCTGCTGCGACGGGAGTCTCTTGCTTTCTATGCTGGTGGACCAACAGCTTAACTTAACTACCATGGGAGCGGCCGAATGATCTTTTTGTCCTCGAACAAGGATTTGAACCTGGGTCCGCTGAGTGATAACCCAGAGCTCTATCACTGAGCTACGCTGCCTAGTCCATTATGTAAAAATCACTAACTTACGGTTACTGTTGATGTTGATAGATAGTACCTAAGTACCTATTGACTAAATGACTTGATCTAAGTTTTGTATCAACTTAAGCTTAGCTGATGGTATTTAAGTGTATTATAAAAAAAAATCATATTTCCTAAAAGTCCTAGGTTACTATACATGGTGTCGAAACTCTCTGGAACCCTTTTGTATATTTTTTACTTTCATCGAGACAACCACATTTTACAATATAACCATGGGCCTCTTGTACATAGTTTCTGTCTGTCCGTCGGCATGTAATTTTGGCTTAATTCATGATATCTGGTTTACTCGAGATATTGAGTTGAAACTTGGCATGACTATTAAGTACAAGACTGTTTCACTTATAAATTTGGAAATTTCTACCAAAAAAGTAAATAATAAATTAATGTCTTAACTGTTTAAAATATAAGATTGTTTCATCTTGTGGCAAACGTCACTGTAAAGAATAATACAAAATGTTAAAGGTTAGGTGGTCACACAACCAACAAACATACCTCCAGAAATAAAAAAAAAATTAAAATGCAAAAAAAATGATAAACACACAAAATACAAAAAATTCAGATGATGGATATCAAACACATTTTACAAATATCTGCTAAAAATTGATCACGCTGATACAATCTTGATTTAAAACAGACTTAAATGTTTCAACAAATTTAAAACAAAGTGAATATGAGGAACTTTAAATTTGAAAATGTGGTATTGTTTGAACGATGGAAATATTGCAATAATTGTGTTAGAAGGTGGATAATGTCTATAGCCATGAACTGCTTGACGGAGTAAAATGCCAATGACGTCAATACTACTTTAAAGCGGGATCTAACAATTTGAAGGTCATTTAAAGTTTTAAATTTATCGTCGTTAAAAAAATCCAGCACCTAGCTGTGATCTCTTCGCTATTATTTGGTGTCTTCCAAAACAAAACTTCAGCCTCCGATCTATTGCGTTATTGATGGATGTCTTGTGTTTGAATAATATGGCATTTGAATTTGCAACGAATGCAGTTTTTAAAACCTGTGGAAGGAAACTATAACAAGTTAAAATTCTTTGAGTTAATTCCTATTGCATAACGATAATCCAGTTTGTTTTATGATTCTTACTTCTTTTTAGCTAATTTACCTATAGGGAATGCGCTATTAGGGTAATAGCCATGGTAAGACATAAGCCCGGGACCATATTAATTTTTCATATTGAGGTCCCAAAAAGCCAAAAACACCATTAGTTCATTTTCACATATATGTAATATCTATATTTATATCTATGTGTTCGTGGTACTGATAACTATTGACAGGGACCTCTGATTTTGATGAAATTTGGTATATAAAGGTGTAGGACCAAGTCTATATTCATCAATTCGCGAACCAGCATTTTCGGGTTATGGGAACGGGGATTTATGGGGTTTCAAATTGGCCAAAAATGGATTTTTGGCATTTTAGGAACTAAATCTTTTAAATTCAAAATTGTTTAGTGAAACCACTTAAAATATTTGAAAAAATAAACAATTTGGTATTTAGAATTTTTTGGTTGGCTTAACAGGTTACGGAGAAAATCCAATAATAGGTTTTACATGTTATTTGCATGGGAAATTAACAAAACCCGGTATCTCATTTTTTTTTATATTGAGAAAAGTTGGTATGTACATTCACTTAGTAGGGTTTAACTAATATTTACTTAGAACACCCTTATGGCGGCAAACCTACCTACTCACCCCCATGGGGTTTATGGGAGGAATAGAAAATATCAGAAGTAGACGTCCCTGAGACTTAGAACCGGAAACGGAAGTGACTTCCGGTTTGGCGGGAAAAGGAAACAGGGGTGCCAACCCCCAGGGTTTCCCAAATTTCCCTGGAAATTCCCTGCAGTGTTACCAACTCATACCATTCACTATAAAGTATACACTATAAACCATATACTATAAGGTATATACTATGTTATACACTATAAAGTATATACTATAGCGTATGCAAACACCTGGATCGCCAGGGAACAAAACATCTGGATCGCTAGGGAACAAGACCATCTGGATCGCTAAGGATCAAGACCATCTGG
The DNA here is from genome assembly GCA_030545055.2 of Neoaliturus tenellus. Lineage (NCBI taxonomy): Eukaryota > Metazoa > Arthropoda > Insecta > Hemiptera > Cicadellidae > Neoaliturus > Neoaliturus tenellus. The sequence goes on from CM061535.1 coordinate 129,279,808, forward strand.
ATCGCTGGGGTCATACTATATAAAGTGTATACAGTACTATATAAAGTGTATACTATATAAAATTATGTATCATACCATATAAAGTGTATATAATACTATATAAAGTGTATATAACACTATATAACGTGTAAAATATGAAAATTTCGGCTTAAAAAACCTAAAAATCGCAAATATCTCGAAAACGGTGCGTCCTAGGGGTCCGGGGACCTCAAAAAACCACCTTCTACGAAGTAGAGGTGCCCCCGGGGGGTAGGTACCCTAAAATAACAAAATTAACCAAAATGTTGCGGGTTGCATCCAAAAAATGAAGGGGCAATGAAGGGGCAAAACTTTGAAAAATCATATCTTGGGAATGGCTCCATGTATTAACTTTATACTTGGTATGTTTGTACACTTGGTTAGTATTAAAAAATGCATGGCAGGAAGTATCCAAAAAATGAAGGCGCAAAAAAGTTTTATTTTTTATCTCGAGAATGGGACTACAGATTTTCTTCAAACTTGGTATGTGTATACGTGTAGTATAAACATGTAATAAAATGCTAAGCATCACTTCCCAAAGTCAAGGTCATAGCTGTGAAAAATAAAAAAAAACTTACAACTATTAATTTTTTATTCCCTTTTGGCGTAGGACTCTTACTAAGTATTTGTTAAGACCAAGAAGAGTGTAGTGGTCAAGGTCAGACCCATTCACAAATAAAAAAAATCATAAATGTGAAGTTTGTTATATTTATCTTTATGATACCAGTGACTACATAGCAAAACCTACAGACAGGGGCCTACAAGCCCGCTGGTGTAGGGCTCTATCTTATAGATATTTGTAAGATACTGGTAAATAATTTACTACATCCTTAACAAAGGTCAAGGTCAGACCTATTCAAAAATTAAAAAACCTATGAATATTATTATTTTTATTTTCCGCTCGCGTACGTCTCTACGGTAATATAATTAACCACAGTCTACTAAACCCTACACCATCTTCCATCTTAAATAACAGACAGAGGCCTACAAGACCGCTGGCGCTGGGCTCTACCTTCTCAATACTTAGGAGGTGAAGGCAGTATAGTGTTATCTTAAAGAAAATTCCTTATATTTCTAAGACAGAGGGTGAGCAGTCTTTAGAAGTTATCAGATACCAGTGTAGAGTTGCAGTGCTAAGTCAGAAAGTGTACAATAACTGCACCATAGGGAATGCCTTAAATATAGTTAGTCTTCTTTAGAGAATACTTAGATATTTCTGAGTCTTTGGGACCAGCAGCTATCTTAAAAAATAAATGAATAAATATATTGAAGACACTGCTACAATAGTATCTTAGAGAAATGCCATAAACTTCAAGGGGAACGAAAAGTTCCCCTTACATCTATTCGTATTAACACATGTAGTACACAGGCTCTGATAATTCTAAGTCAGAGACTCCGTCCGAGTGTTACAGAAGTTGAGAAGTGGGTGGAAAGCTATGTGTTGACTGTTGCCATGCTGAGTATTGAGTTGAAGAGTGAAGGAAAGTAGAGCTAGGTTAGACACTTAGTATGTGATGAGGCTAGTAATGCCCCTCTACTAATAACTGTATGTACAAATTTCTTTAACTCAGAGGTGTTAGCCTAGCTATCTTAGTGAATACAGATAACTTTAAAATATTATGGGTCTGTCTAAAAAAACTTAAGGGGCGTAGTGGTACATATGTTGGTCAAGGGCCTTAGAGGTATAGGTGAATGAATACACAATACTACAGTCATGTAAGGAGACTACTGCTGAAAATAAAACTTCAGGGATTTGGTGGTACAGATGAGTATTGTCTTTGAAAAGTTACAGTGAATGAAAGGGATTGATTGTTAGAAACCAAACCGGGAAACCTAGTAATGTTGTGTAAGGAAACTATTGCTGAAAATAAAACTTAAGGGACTGTATACTTTAAAAGAGGTTGAAAATAATTGCCAAGAGAGAGATGTGTGTTTAGCTTACCTATGGGCTGGGTTTCATCTCGATGTATATAGGGTCCGAAGGTATCCGTGGAAGTGGCTGTGTTTGGATAGGGAATGAGTGTTGAGGTATAGTTTGATTGGAAGGGGGAATGTTATGTGGGGCTGAGAATTGTATTCTATAAAACACAACAGGTCACTTTAAAACTATAGCAACACGAGTTCAACGTGGACTGAGACTGGCTACCGCAAAGGATATCCTGTTAAGATATGACCCAGTAATTGTTCCCCTCCACTTCCTCTGAGGGCCTGAGGTGAGCCGGTCAGTGTTCACCGCAACAGAAAAATACAGCCCTGTTATTGGTCAGAACATGGAAGCGCGCCATTGGTGGATAATAGGCGTGCAGTGCTCTGATTGGCTGGCCCGTAATTATACCGCCGACCGCTGCTTATCCTCGCTCTCTTTGCGTCAGGCTTTCGTAGCGAACGGACCTATCTAGCTCCCGTGTATTGCGTACTTGTTCACTGCGTTGCTTAGCTCTGGTTTTATGTTGTGATACTTATTTGAGGTTAGTATTATTTTGACTTGTGTTGTCGTGTTTTAAATGATATTTTGACTCAAGTAGTAATTTTTCCATCATATAACCAGCTTAGCAGTTGTGATGTCTTAGTCTGATTTCAGTTGTCATACTGTTTGGACGTGGGTAACATAACCTCACTTTTGTGTTTTATAGTTTGACTTTTAATTAGTTTTGAGCATGGAATCGTCCTCTAAAATGGATTTACCAAAAATCACTGAACCTATTAAAGTTCTAAGTGAAGATCAGACTTACATAAAGAAATTCAGATTGTATGGGCTTAGAACGATTTTCAAATTTTCTAACCCTCCTCCCGAAACAAATGAAATTGATTGGCTAAGACAAGGTTTTGCTCAGATTGTAAATGAAGTCAAAACCCAATGCCATGAAAATGATATGCTAGGTTTCACTATGCAGAGTCTAAATTTAAAATCTAAAGAGCCGGGGTACGTAGCTTTTCGGCCCTTCAATCAAGTAAACGAAGATGTTTTGTGGGAAATTTTTGGTGGAATTGTACAGAGTAATTCGGAGTCAATCAAGTCGACAGACACTTTTAAGGTAGAATGTACTCGAATTAATCTCCCTGTAGGGTCTGGGACACGCAGGAGACCTGGTTTATACAACACATTTGAAGAAGAATGTAAAGCTAGGAAGGGTATTGTTGTTATTAATAATAAAGACAACTTGTGTTTGCCTAGAGCGATAGTAGTTGCGATGGCTAAAGTTACCGGTGATTCAGATTATAACCTTATACGTATGGACAAAGGTAAAAGACAAACTGTTAGAGCCCAAGAGCTTTTGCGTAGAGCTCGTGTTGAGATATCTACTAGTGGAGCTGGTATCCCAGAACTTGAGAAATTCCAAGAACACCTAAAAGATTTTAAAATCACTGTCTACAACTATGATTGTAAAGGTCGCGAAGTTTACTTTGAGGGGCGAGTTGAAAACCCAAAATTCAAAATTAACTTGCTTTTCCACAATGGTCATTACAATGTAATTAATTCACTAACTGCTGCCTTTGCTTGTGAGTATTTCTGTGAAGCGTGCCATATCCCTTATGACCATAAAGCTGAACACCGTTGCTCCAATATCTGTCCTACTTGCCAGACCATTTCACCCCCATGTAAGCTGGACCACCAAGGAATTGACTGCCTGGAATGCAACATGACTTATAAAAATCAGGCCTGTTTTAAAGCTCACAAAATCGATAGATGCAAGTCAGTAAAGAAATGTCTTGACTGTGGTAAACTAGTAATGATCAATGAAAGGTCAAAGCCCCATCAGTGCGGGGAAACATACTGTAAAGTATGTGAAGAGTTTATGGATCCCAACCATAAATGTTATATAAAACCTAATGAAAGCCAACCGAAGGGGAAAAACTACCTATTTATTTTCTTTGATTTTGAAACTAGGCAAGATGAAAACCTCCCTTCTGATCCAGAGAAAAAAGTACATAAAGTTAACCTATGCGTAAGCCAACAGTATTGTGGGCAGTGTCTAGGTTCAGGCTTTTGTATGGCATGTAAAAACCGTGAAAAGATTTTCAAAGAGGACCCGGTAAAACAGTTTATGGAGTATGTGATGCAAGTCAGAAAAAAGTTTAAAGATGTTTGTGTGATTGCACACAACGGTCAGGGGTTTGATTTCCAATTCATTTTAAAGTATACTCTGGAAGAGACTAAATTCACACCCGAACTTGTGATGAGAGGATCCAAAATTATTTTAATGGAAATGGATAACGTTAGGTTTGTTGATTCCTTAAGCTATTTTCCCATGCCCCTCGCTGCACTCCCCAAAGCGTTTGACTTACCCCCAGAGAAAAAGAAGGGCTACTTCCCGCACCTGTTCAACACCCTCGAGAATCAAAATTATGTAGGCCCGATGCCCGCGAAAGAGTTTTACTGCCCGGAGAGTATGTTTGAGAATTCCCACGATGATTTTGAAAAATGGTATAATGAACAAGTAAACAGCGGCTATGTATTTGACTTTCAAAGAGAGATTTTGGAGTATTGCATTTCAGATGTAGAGATTCTGGCGCAAGCGTGCATAAAATTCCGAGCCTTATTTCTTAAAGAATGTAATGTCGATCCGTTTCTCGAGGCTGTAACCATTGCCAGCGCGTGCAACTTGGCTTTCCGCCGCAAATTCCTAAAACCTAATACAATTGGCTTGATCCCGAAAGGTGGGTATCGTTTAACAGATAATCAGTCAGCCGTGGCCCTACAGTGGCTATCTTGGGAAGAGGAGAAGCGTGGTGTTAGGATTGAACATGCAGGCCGGGGTAAAGAGGTTAAAATTAATGGGGCGAAAGTAGATGGTTTTGACGGGGAGAATATTTATGAATTCCATGGGTGTTACTGGCACGGTTGCCCTAAATGCTTTCCTTGCAACCGGGAGGCCCCTCTGAAGGAGGATCCCTCGGATTCTCTTGATTTGCGCTATCAGAGGACCTTAAAGAAAATTGAGAAACTCGGAAGTAATGTTATTGAAATGTGGGAATGCGAGTTTAGAAAAATAAAAAAAGACGAAAACCTTAAATACTTGGAAAGACTGCCGATATTGAACAGGCTTCCCCTTGACCCGAGAGATTCCTTCTTTGGAGGTAGGACCGGTAACGTGAAAGCTTATCATAAATGCGCGGAGGGAGAGACTATTCAGTATGTGGATGTTTGTTCATTGTATCCGTACGTAAATAAATACTGTAACTACCCCGTAGGCCACCCTGAAATTTATGTAGGAGATAGGGAGTGCAGAGAGCGGGGACTTGATGTAGAAGGTTTGCTCAAATGTAAAATTTTGCCACCTCAGGACCTATACCATCCCGTGCTCCCAGTAAAAATGAACAGTAAACTAATGTTTATTTTATGCAGAACATGCGGGGAGACTTTAAATCAGGGGGAATGTTTTCATGAACGCGATGAGAGGGCGTTGGTAGGGACTTGGACGATGCAGGAGATTAGAAAGGCAGTAGAGAAGGGATATGTGATTCTGGACATGTATGAGCTCTGGGAATATCAAGTGGCGACTTATGAAAATGGGGGCCTGTTTACCGATTTTATTAATAAATTTTTGAAAATGAAACAGGAGGCGTCAGGGTTTCCTAGCTGGTGCAAGACCGAGGAAGATAAAGACAAGTATATTTCGGATTACTATAAACATGAGGGGGTAAAACTGGAGAAAAACAAGATTGCTAAGAACGGGGGTTTAAGGTCTCTTGCAAAATTAATGTTGAATTCATTCTGGGGAAAATTCGGGCAGAGGGAGAACCAAACCAAAGCTTCAATCGTTAGAGACCCAAAAGATCTCTTCCAAATGTCATCAAGTCCTGAAATAAAGATATACATGATACAGGTTATTAATGAAGAAGTATTAGTTGTTAGCTGGGAGTACATTAATGAGGTGGGAGAAGCGTTGAGAAATGTGAATGTTGTGATTGCAGCCTACACTACCGCCCATGCCCGACTCAAATTGTATGAACACCTTGAAAAGTTGGGAGGTCAAGTCCTATATTACGATACAGACTCGGTAATATATTACTTGAGGGGTAATTTGTATAAAGTGCCTACAGGGGATTACCTTGGGGAAATGACAGATGAGTTAGTAGAGTACGGGCCCGGGTCCTACATAGTAGAGTTTGTATCAGGAGGGCCGAAAACCTATGCCTATCTCGTATGGTCAACCAACAAACAGAAACTAATTCCCGTATGTAAAGTAAAAGGCTTAACACTGAACCTCAAGACATCTAAATTGGTGAACTTTGAAAAATTAAAAGAAATGGTTTTGAGTGAATCTGCACAAGTGTTGGAAGTTGAAGAGAACAGAATCAGACGCACAAAAGATAAAAATATTGTAACAGTCACTGAAACAAAGCAGTTTAAGATTACAGGTCCAAAACGGAAATTGGATGATAACTATAATACCTTCCCGTATGGATTCTGTAAAATTCAAAGAATTGCTTAAGTATCAATGGATCTACACCAGGGTCACCTAATAGATGGTGTTTCCATCTTATTACCATCATTTGGTCTCTAACTACCGTACTGGTTGGACGTGCTCTAGAGTTGCTCTTTCCAACTATGGCGGTTTTCCTTAAATTTTTGTCTAAAAGAAAACTAAATGAAAATATGAAATTTTGTATTATAACCTTTGAGTATGAGTTTTCTCTTACAGGCCCAATAGAGACATGTGAATGGCCTTTAGCGTTTTCAAAGTACATAGTAGATACAATTTCAGATGGATGTTCTTCAAATACTCATGTTGGAATAACAATAACCCATGCTAATGGTTCAGGCAATATTCCGTTTATGCCTTTACATAATCTAACTCCACCGGTTTTTGATGATCACTTTGAAAAAATATTCTGTGATGCTGAAAAACTATCTGGTACACTGAATTTGGAAGTATCACTAGTCACAATTCCAAGATGCTACATTCGATAGATGTTTACAGATTTGTGACATACTGATTACCCACATCTGTTGTAATTGATGCTACTGCATTCTTAACTATGATTTAATAAGGCTTTGCACCTTACTTCATGAGGTATGCATTGTGAAAAAACCAAGGAGGTCAAGCAGAGTATGCATTTTAACTCTGATTTTATCTTGACCCCTTAAAATTGTAAATATTGTAAAAAACAATAAAAATTAACAAAGAAAATGTGTGTGTGTGTGTGTGTGTGTGTGTGTGTGTGTGTGTGTGTGTCCGTGGAGAGGTCACCTGTCAAGGCTGGGTTAGCCCCTGGTAAGTCCTGGCAGATGAGTGGGTTTGCCTAAAAACAGTAAAACATTGTGTTTCCCACGACCGCCACGGACTAAGGGCTTAGTAGATTGAGATGCCCTGACCCGAGGAGGGTTTGGGTTTCACCTTCGAAAAGCCCGGTGTGAATGAAGGTCCCTGGTGCGGCTGAAGAAAAGGCCCGTAAACCTGTATGAATGGTATAAAAATGTAAAAAAAAGAAATAACGGGGGAGGCAACTAGTTTGGAAGGCCTCCACGGGCCATGGCGGTGGTGGAGCCATGGTTTTTTAAATTCTCAAAGGGAGAGGACATTAGTTTGTGCAGAGTATAAGCCAGTTATATTCTGGATGACCCTTGCATAGAATAATGTTTAACCTGGGTGTATAAAGCTCTCGGTGGTAAGAAATACCTCAGAGTTGTGTTCTCTCAAGGTATATTACAGTCTATAAGGTATATACGGTCTCAAACCCCGCTCTATTACCTTACAGTACACTAAATACTTAAATTGTACAGCGAGTGGATATTTGATTTATCTAACCCACTCCTTACAATATTTCTGTTAATTGTATGATCTAATAAAAAACAACCAGCGTTTTAGAGGTAGAGATGCTGCAAATATATTGTATAAAGCAATTAGAGACCATGTTAGAGAAAAATATCCGTGGGGTAGGCCTACTGGGGAGGTGCCCACGTTAAAGATACACCAACGCGCCTACAACTGTACGGCCTGGTATTTATACCTACCGTGGTGTGGAAAACAGTTGAAAACACAAGGGTAACGAAAAGTTACCCTTCAAACCGCAAAAATAATTTATATCAAAAATAAGAAATCAGAATAATATTTAATAATAGAAACACAAGGGGAACGAATCGTTCCCCTTCAAACCTACAGAAAATAATTTATATCAAAAATAAGAAATTAGAATAATATTTAATAACAGAAACACAAGGGTAACGAATCGTTACCCTTCAAACCTACAGAAAATAATTTATATCAAAAATAAGAAATCAGAATAATATTTAATAATAGAAACACAAGGGTAACGAAACGTTACCCTTCAAACCTACAGAAAATAATTTATGTCAGAATAATAAATCAGAATAATATTTAATAATAGGAGTACAAGTGTAACAAAAAGTTACACTTGATAAATACTACGCTTAGGTTTAGGGTTAAACCTACAGAATTTAAAAAGCTACACTCACCCATATTGTATAGTAATAAGAGCAAAAAATCAGTCATTTTCTCTATGCACTTGACTTACAGAGATTGAATTTTATGATTTAATAAAAAAGTAACTCGTGTTTGAGAGGTAAATATGCTGCCAATATACTGTACAAAGCAATTAGAAACCATGTGGATGGCAATATTGAATGTAAATTTATAAACGTTTTTAGGGAGGCGATTTGCCTCCAGTAACATACATTGAAACATAACATTTCCATTAATGAATCCAAAGCAATGATTAGAAGTTTAAATTATTCAATTATAACACAGGGTGGACCTTGAAATATTAAGTCTGGTTTTAGAAGTGAAATCCGTGGGGTAGGCCTACCGGGGAGGTGCCCACGTTAAAGATACACAAACGCGCCTACAACTGTACGGCCTGGTATTCATGCCTACCGTGGTGTGGAAATCAGTTGAAAACACAAGGGTAACGAAACGTTACCCTTCAAACCTACAGAAAATAATTTATATCAAAATAATAAATCAGAATAATATTTAATAATCGAAACACAAGGGTAACGAAACGTTACCCTTCAATTCGCAAAGATAATAAGTAATATATGCATATTTAACAGACGCAGCGTTTTTTGACATTGCATTTTTACTATAAATTAATTTTTCATTTCTTTTAAAGATGCTGGCAGACTCCTTTACTATTTAATATTTATAAATGTACCTACATTAAAATCACTTTTATTTAAAAAAAAGCAACATACACCCATTCACTACAATAATTGGAGCAACAACTATGAGCCCAGTTCTCTCTGTGCTTGACTTACACTTAGAACAGACGTCTGCCAGCTGTAATTCCTAACCATAAAGATATCAGTACTAATATTCCTACATATTTGATAACAATCCAGTAACTGTCTTATTTGATTCTGAAAACAATCCATGGTTTAAAGCAAAAGATATATGTGAGATACTAGAGTATGAAAATTCAAATAAAGTAATCAGAGACCATGTCAGAGAAAAGTATCGTAAAACATTTGAAAACAAAGGGGGTAACTTTTCGTTACCCCCTTCGAACTTTCAAAAACATACTGTATTTATCAGTGAATCGGGTCTGTATGCATTAATTATGAGATCCAAAATGAAAGTAGCTGAAAGATTCCAGGATTGGGTATTTGAAGTAGTCCTACCCACAATTCGCAAGTATGGAGAGTATAAACTAAAGAGAGAAAACCTTTGAATTGACACATACATTGAATCTAGCACTGGAAAACAACCAAAAACCTAACCAGAAAACTAGTTGACCAAGCACCCAAAGTTGCAGTCATGACAGAAGACGAGGGGTTGAAACATGTATTCTGTGTCCTGGAGAAGGACGTGTACAATAAACAGTACGGTTTAACAGAGTTTATGTGTATCAGGGTTGAAACAAGACACCATAAAAACAAGTCTAAGAGGGCAAAAGGAGATGGTGTGTGCCTTTTTAAGGTATTACCCCGTACCTAATGATGTAAATATTTTATTAATGAACCAGATTTATATGCATCTGTTATTAAATTAAAGTGAAATGTTTCCCTGATTTCATATAGAGGTGGAAACAGCGTCTCAACCCCTATCTCAACATCTTATATTGTAAAATTGCCTATATTTCATGCGAATTTTGCTATTTTAAAATATTATACCATGGCTGCGAGTTGTTTTACGCAGATCCTCTGGTTTACGAGTTGTATGTTATCACCAACTATTTCGCTATTATGATCTTAAAATTTCAATTTGTACTGTAACCTGTATCATCGATGCCTAGCATTTTGAGGTTTAGTGGCCAATTCCTTGCTGTGACTGTAAAGTTGTAAATTCTATGGTCATAAGACCCTTTCGTTTTCTATATTTAATGATTTTCAATTTAATTTTAACAGTTGCCTTTCGCTGACAACAATATTGTAAGGTGGACGGTCATCTGTATCCACTGAAACCCTTAAGTATGATTTGCAGTGAGACGTATTTAGGAATGTCCTTGCTGACAAAAAAAAATTATTTTTTGCTAGGCCTATTTCTCAATTGGATCGTATTTTTCATTTTTATAGTAAAATCTAGACTAAAAAAGTAAGTCAATTGAGTTTTGTTGAAGATGCTTATAACTGTTGAAGAAATTTGTATTTTTAAACAAGATAATTTACAGTGAGATTGTTATTAGGTTAAGAGAAGTTGCTTTAGGTTAGGTTAGATTATAATATGAAATTTACAGTGAGATCGTTAATAGGTTAAGAGAAGTTGCTTTAGGTTAGGTTACATTATAATATGATTAACATGAAAAAAAAAAATAAAACTATAAAGTGTCCATGTTAATCATATTATAATGTAACCTAACCTAAAGCAACTTCTCTTAACCTATTAACGATCTCACTGTAAATTTCATATTATAATCTAACCTAACCTAAAGCAACTTCTCTTAACCTAATAACAATCTCACTGTAAATTATCTTGTTTAAAAATACAAATTTCTTCAACAGTTATAAGCATCTTCAACAAAACTCAATTGACTTACTTTTTTAGTCTAGATTTTACTATAAAAATGAAAAATACGATCCAATTGAGAAATAGGCCTAGCAAAAAATAATTTTTTTTTGTCAGCAAGGACATTCCTAAATACGTCTCACTGCAAATCATACTTAAGGGTTTCAGTGGATACAGATGACCGTCCACCTTACAATATTGTTGTCAGCGAAAGGCAACTGTTAAAATTAAATTGAAAATCATTAAATATAGAAAACGAAAGGGTCTTATGACCATAGAATTTACAACTTTACAGTCACAGCAAGGAATTGGCCACTAAACCTCAAAATGCTAGGCATCGATGATACAGGTTACAGTACAAATTGAAATTTTAAGATCATAATAGCGAAATAGTTGGTGATAACATACAACTCGTAAACCAGAGGATCTGCGTAAAACAACTCGCAGCCATGGTATAATATTTTAAAATAGCAAAATTCGCATGAAATATAGGCAATTTTACAATATAAGATGTTGAGATAGGGGTTGAGACGCTGTTTCCACCTCTATATGAAATCAGGGAAACATTTCACTTTAATTTAATAACAGATGCATATAAATCTGGTTCATTAATAAAATATTTACATCATTAGGTACGGGGTAATACCTTAAAAAGGCACACACCATCTCCTTTTGCCCTCTTAGACTTGTTTTTATGGTGTCTTGTTTCAACCCTGATACACATAAACTCTGTTAAACCGTACTGTTTATTGTACACGTCCTTCTCCAGGACACAGAATACATGTTTCAACCCCTCGTCTTCTGTCATGACTGCAACTTTGGGTGCTTGGTCAACTAGTTTTCTGGTTAGGTTTTTGGTTGTTTTCCAGTGCTAGATTCAATGTATGTGTCAATTCAAAGGTTTTCTCTCTTTAGTTTATACTCTCCATACTTGCGAATTGTGGGTAGGACTACTTCAAATACCCAATCCTGGAATCTTTCAGCTACTTTCATTTTGGATCTCATAATTAATGCATACAGACCCGATTCACTGATAAATACAGTATGTTTTTGAAAGTTCGAAGGGGGTAACGAAAAGTTACCCCCTTTGTTTTCAAATGTTTTACGATACTTTTCTCTGACATGGTCTCTGATTACTTTATTTGAATTTTCATACTCTAGTATCTCACATATATCTTTTGCTTTAAACCATGGATTGTTTTCAGAATCAAATAAGACAGTTACTGGATTGTTATCAATATGTAGGAATATTAGTACTGATATCTTTATGGTTAGGAATTACAGCTGGCAGACGTCTGTTCTAAGTGTAAGTCAAGCACAGAGAGAACTGGGCTCATAGTTGTTGCTCCAATTATTGTAGTGAATGGGTGTATGTTGCTTTTTTTAAATAAAAGTGATTTTAATGTAGGTACATTTATAAATATTAAATAGTAAAGGAGTCTGCCAGCATCTTTAAAAGAAATGAAAAATTAATTTATAGTAAAAATGCAATGTCAAAAAACGCTGCGTCTGTTAAATATGCATATATTACTTATTATCTTTGCGAATTGAAGGGTAACGTTTCGTTACCCTTGTGTTTCGATTATTAAATATTATTCTGATTTATTATTTTGATATAAATTATTTTCTGTAGGTTTGAAGGGTAACGTTTCGTTACCCTTGTGTTTTCAACTGATTTCCACACCACGGTAGGCATGAATACCAGGCCGTACAGTTGTAGGCGCGTTTGTGTATCTTTAACGTGGGCACCTCCCCGGTAGGCCTACCCCACGGATTTCACTTCTAAAACCAGACTTAATATTTCAAGGTCCACCCTGTGTTATAATTGAATAATTTAAACTTCTAATCATTGCTTTGGATTCATTAATGGAAATGTTATGTTTCAATGTATGTTACTGGAGGCAAATCGCCTCCCTAAAAACGTTTATAAATTTACATTCAATATTGCCATCCACATGGTTTCTAATTGCTTTGTACAGTATATTGGCAGCATATTTACCTCTCAAACACGAGTTACTTTTTTATTAAATCATAAAATTCAATCTCTGTAAGTCAAGTGCATAGAGAAAATGACTGATTTTTTGCTCTTATTACTATACAATATGGGTGAGTGTAGCTTTTTAAATTCTGTAGGTTTAACCCTAAACCTAAGCGTAGTATTTATCAAGTGTAACTTTTTGTTACACTTGTACTCCTATTATTAAATATTATTCTGATTTATTATTCTGACATAAATTATTTTCTGTAGGTTTGAAGGGTAACGTTTCGTTACCCTTGTGTTTCTATTATTAAATATTATTCTGATTTCTTATTTTTGATATAAATTATTTTCTGTAGGTTTGAAGGGTAACGATTCGTTACCCTTGTGTTTCTGTTATTAAATATTATTCTAATTTCTTATTTTTGATATAAATTATTTTCTGTAGGTTTGAAGGGGAACGATTCGTTCCCCTTGTGTTTCTATTATTAAATATTATTCTGATTTCTTATTTTTGATATAAATTATTTTTGCGGTTTGAAAGGGTAACTTTTCGTTACCCTTGTGTTTTCAACTGTTTTCACACCACGGTAGGTATAAATACCAGGCCGTACAGTTGTAGGCGCGTTGGTGTATCTTTAACGTGGGCACCTCCCCAGTAGGCCTACCCACGGATATTTTTCTCTAACATGGTCTCTAATTGCTTTATACAATATATTTGCAGCATCTCTACCTCTAAAACGCTGGTTGTTTTTTATTAGATCATACAATTAACAGAAATATTGTAAGGAGTGGGTTAGATAAATCAAATATCCACTCGCTGTACAATTTAAGTATTTAGTGTACTGTAAGGTAATAGAGCGGGGTTTGAGACCGTATATACCTTATAGACTGTAAATATACCTTGAGAGAACACAACTCTGAGGTATTTCTTACCACCGAGAGCTTTATACACCCAGGTTAAACATTATTCTATGCAAGGGTCATCCAGAATATAACTGGCTTATACTCTGCACAAACTAATGTCCTCTCCCTTTGAGAATTTAAAAAACCATGGCTCCACCACCGCCATGGCCCGTGGAGGCCTTCCAAACTAGTTGCCTCCCCCGTTATTTCTTTTTTTTACATTTTTATACCATTCATACAGGTTTACGGGCCTTTTCTTCAGCCGCACCAGGGACCTTCATTCACACCGGGCTTTTCGAAGGTGAAACCCAAACCCTCCTCGGGTCAGGGCATCTCAATCTACTAAGCCCTTAGTCCGTGGCGGTCGTGGGAAACACAATGTTTTACTGTTTTTAGGCAAACCCACTCATCTGCCAGGACTTACCAGGGGCTAACCCAGCCTTGACAGGTGACCTCTCCACGGACACACACACACACACACACACACACACACACACACACACACACATTTTCTTTGTTAATTTTTATTGTTTTTTACAATATTTACAATTTTAAGGGGTCAAGATAAAATCAGAGTTAAAATGCATACTCTGCTTGACCTCCTTGGTTTTTTCACAATGCATACCTCATGAAGTAAGGTGCAAAGCCTTATTAAATCATAGTTAAGAATGCAGTAGCATCAATTACAACAGATGTGGGTAATCAGTATGTCACAAATCTGTAAACATCTATCGAATGTAGCATCTTGAATTGTGACTAGTGATACTTCCAAATTCAGTGTACCAGATAGTTTTTCAGCATCACAGAATATTTTTTCAAAGTGATCATCAAAAACCGGTGGAGTTAGATTATGTAAAGGCATAAACGGAATATTGCCTGAACCATTAGCATGGGTTATTGTTATTCCAACATGAGTATTTGAAGAACATCCATCTGAAATTGTATCTACTATGTACTTTGAAAACGCTAAAGGCCATTCACATGTCTCTATTGGGCCTGTAAGAGAAAACTCATACTCAAAGGTTATAATACAAAATTTCATATTTTCATTTAGTTTTCTTTTAGACAAAAATTTAAGGAAAACCGCCATAGTTGGAAAGAGCAACTCTAGAGCACGTCCAACCAGTACGGTAGTTAGAGACCAAATGATGGTAATAAGATGGAAACACCATCTATTAGGTGACCCTGGTGTAGATCCATTGATACTTAAGCAATTCTTTGAATTTTACAGAATCCATACGGGAAGGTATTATAGTTATCATCCAATTTCCGTTTTGGACCTGTAATCTTAAACTGCTTTGTTTCAGTGACTGTTACAATATTTTTATCTTTTGTGCGTCTGATTCTGTTCTCTTCAACTTCCAACACTTGTGCAGATTCACTCAAAACCATTTCTTTTAATTTTTCAAAGTTCACCAATTTAGATGTCTTGAGGTTCAGTGTTAAGCCTTTTACTTTACATACGGGAATTAGTTTCTGTTTGTTGGTTGACCATACGAGATAGGCATAGGTTTTCGGCCCTCCTGATACAAACTCTACTATGTAGGACCCGGGCCCGTACTCTACTAACTCATCTGTCATTTCCCCAAGGTAATCCCCTGTAGGCACTTTATACAAATTACCCCTCAAGTAATATATTACCGAGTCTGCATCGTAATATAGGACTTGACCTCCCAACTTTTCAAGGTGTTCATACAATTTGAGTCGGGCATGGGCGGTAGTGTAGGCTGCAATCACAACATTCACATTTCTCAACGCTTCTCCCACCTCATTAATGTACTCCCAGCTAACAACTAATACTTCTTCATTAATAACCTGTATCATGTATATCTTTATTTCAGGACTTGATGACATTTGGAAGAGATCTTTTGGGTCTCTAACGATTGAAGCTTTGGTTTGGTTCTCCCTCTGCCGAAATTTTCCCCAGAATGAATTCAACATTAATTTTGCAAGAGACCTTAAACCCCCGTTCTTAGCAATCTTGTTTTTCTCCAGTTTTACCCCCTCATGTTTATAGTAATCCGAAATATACTTGTCTTTATCTTCCTCGGTCTTGCACCAGCTAGGAAACCCTGACGCCTCCTGTTTCATTTTCAAAAATTTATTAATAAAATCGGTAAACAGGCCCCCATTTTCATAAGTCGCCACTTGATATTCCCAGAGCTCATACATGTCCAGAATCACATATCCCTTCTCTACTGCCTTTCTAATCTCCTGCATCGTCCAAGTCCCTACCAACGCCCTCTCATCGCGTTCATGAAAACATTCCCCTGATTTAAAGTCTCCCCGCATGTTCTGCATAAAATAAACATTAGTTTACTGTTCATTTTTACTGGGAGCACGGGATGGTATAGGTCCTGAGGTGGCAAAATTTTACATTTGAGCAAACCTTCTACATCAAGTCCCCGCTCTCTGCACTCCCTATCTCCTACATAAATTTCAGGGTGGCCTACGGGGTAGTTACAGTATTTATTTACGTACGGATACAATGAACAAACATCCACATACTGAATAGTCTCTCCCTCCGCGCATTTATGATAAGCTTTCACGTTACCGGTCCTACCTCCAAAGAAGGAATCTCTCGGGTCAAGGGGAAGCCTGTTCAATATCGGCAGTCTTTCAAGTATTTAAGGTTTTCGTCTTTTTTTATTTTTCTAAACTCGCATTCCCACATTTCAATAACATTACTTCCGAGTTTCTCAATTTTCTTTAAGGTCCTCTGATAGCGCAAATCAAGAGAATCCGAGGGATCCTCCTTCAGAGGGGCCTCCCGGTTGCAAGGAAAGCATTTAGGGCAACCGTGCCAGTAACACCCATGGAATTCATAAATATTCTCCCCGTCAAAACCATCTACTTTCGCCCCATTAATTTTAACCTCTTTACCCCGGCCTGCATGTTCAATCCTAACACCACGCTTCTCCTCTTCCCAAGATAGCCACTGTAGGGCCACGGCTGACTGATTATCTGTTAAACGATACCCACCTTTCGGGATCAAGCCAATTGTATTAGGTTTTAGGAATTTGCGGCGGAAAGCCAAGTTGCACGCGCTGGCAATGGTTACAGCCTCGAGAAACGGATCGACATTACATTCTTTAAGAATAAGGCTCGGAATTTTATGCACGCTTGCGCCAGAATCTCTACATCTGAAATGCAATACTCCAAAATCTCTCTTTGAAAGTCAAATACATAGCCGCTGTTTACTTGTTCATTATACCATTTTTCAAAATCATCGTGGGAATTCTCAAACATACTCTCCGGGCAGTAAAACTCTTTCGCGGGCATCGGGCCTACATATTTTGATTCTCGAGGGTGTTGAACAGGTGCGGGAAGTAGCCCTTCTTTTTCTCTGGGGGTAAGTCAAACGCTTTGGGGAGTGCAGCGAGGGGCATGGAAAATAGCTTAAGGAATCAACAAACCTAACGTTATCCATTTCCATTAAAATAATTTTGGATCCTCTCATCACAAGTTCGGGTGTGAATTTAGTCTCTTCCAGAGTATACTTTAAAATGAATTGGAAATCAAACCCCTGACCGTTGTGTGCAATCACACAAACATCTTTAAACTTTTTTCTGACTTGCATCACATACTCCATAAACTGTTTTACCGGGTCCTCTTTGAAAATCTTTTCACGGTTTTTACATGCCATACAAAAGCCTGAACCTAGACACTGCCCACAATACTGTTGGCTTACGCATAGGTTAACTTTATGTACTTTTTTCTCTGGATCAGAAGGGAGGTTTTCATCTTGCCTA